>JAJQWJ010000002.1:21566863-22166863 GCA_023637945.1 Phaethornis superciliosus
AGTCCAACAGTTAACCTAACACTGACAAGTCCACCATTAAAGTATGAAACTAAGTGTCACATCTACATGGCCTTTGAAATACCTCCATGAGTGACAACTCAACCATTTCTCTGGGCAGCCTCTTCCTGACAACTGTTTCTGTAAAGAAATTTTCCAGATGTTCAAGTTATTGGGTCTGGTTCCTTACTACAAGGGACCAAAACACATAACCCATTTTTACCTACTGAGTTGAAAAGCTTACCACAAAAAAGTACGTACATTGCTGGGGAATTCCAGCTCTATTGCCAATCACTATTGCAGTCTTGAGGAACTATTATCCTTCAGAACAGAGTATGAAGTGCAAATTTGGGTTATCAGTTTTAAGCTGTGATGTCTTTAATCATGTCAGATTGAAAAACTCCGTTATGTTGGTTTCCAGCAAACAAATGTTTTTATCACAGCTAGAAACAACATCTTGTGTCCAACATTTTGTACACTATACTTTTCCAAACAATGATTTTTTGCCTCTGATCTTTCTCAAGCATTTCAGTTTTTTTCAAAAGACATGGAGAATTCCCACTCTTTTAAAGGGAGAAGATCAAAGTATCAGGTATCTTTAATTTAGTTAATTAGCCAATTAGGTCACATGCATTTCAGACAACTTAGAACTTTTCTGACACTGGCAGCAGGATGCAAGCAACCTGTGTGCTCATAACGACAGCACTTACAATACTGATCCCAACAAATAATTTTATAAGCTAAGACTAACAACAAAACTATGAGATTAGATGCTAATTTACCTGCCTATCATCTTAAAACGAAAGGACAGAAAAACAAGAACATTTGTATAAATTCATATACACATGTGCATGCACACAAATATGTATATATGTACTTGGTCAAACTTTTTGTCTCTCCCAGTAAAGATAGATTATCAACTACCTTCTCATCATTCCCCTTTAAATCAAGTCTAGTATTCACCTGGATTTTATTAGTTAAGCAATTACCTCCATCACAAATTTTTTATTTTTTTTTTTTCCTTTCTCCCTTTATGGGCACATCAGATGGTTTTGTTTGGGTTTTTTTGCAGTCAGGGTGGCTATCATCTTAAGTCTCAAGTAGCTGAAAGACACTGTTCCAGCCTCTTCAGATACCACCTATAGGCAAGAAGCTTTCCCAACTTATAAATAGGAATATGCATATATAAAATATCTGTACACATGATCTACCCACACACAGACACTTGCTTCTTACTATCAGTATTCAGGTTCTTTCACAGTTCTCAGGTTCAGTATTAAAACCCAAAGCTTTATTCATAATATGATGATTCAAACATTTACTACAGTTACATGGACCAGGTCCATTATCACTCTGCAGAAAACACAGATAACCTGCTGGGCTTTACTTTGGATGTGCCAATAGTTACTTGAAAACACATTGGAGGGAAGTTGGAAAACATTTCTCCCCTCTTTGCTGACCTCTCCTCGCTTAAGTCGCAGCAAGGATGACTGGGAGACCTAACAAGCCTTTTCCACCTCTTGCTTCTGTGCTGACAGGCTCAAAAAAAGAAGACATTCTGATGAGAAGCTTCAATGGAGATGAGGAAATGCAATGCAGAACGTATAAGAACAAAAATAAATTAAAATTAAAAAGCAATTGGGAGATAGGATAATCTGTGACACTTCAAATAAAAGTTACTCTTTTGCAATTTGAGCATCTTGTTGGCAACAGATGAAACAGCAAGTGGTTTGGCCTTAGACATTTTCCATACTACAACATGCAACTTTTATATAATATTACCATTAGAGACTATTCAGCAGTGGCAATCTTGGGAAACATTTGTTGACTGAATACATGTATGGGCTAACATAAAGATAAACTTGTTAATTGTTGGGTTTTCTGTCACCACAATGAATTAACTTTCAGAGCATTAGAATATAGCCATGGATATGTTATTAATTTATCAAAATAATAGATGGAAAGCTTTGCAGGTTGTAACAGTGCTTTCCAGTAACACTATTATAAATAAGCAGCTGTCATCATTGCTGCTTAAGACAAAGCAGTGTGAGGGTTTATACTTTCAGTTATAAAAATTAAAGATATTTTCTATTTGTTTGTCTAGTTAGTTTTCAACATCCTTATTTTTTTCCAACAGATGTTGTGGACAAGCCATGTAGCCTGTTGCAGCATTCAAGTAGTTAGGTTTTGTATCTTTTCTTATAAATCTAACCAAGAGAAGCATACAAATAATTATGCTAGTATTGTAATTTGCCAGTATTGCAAAAACACTGGAAGGATCCTGCCTTGCAGTATGCAAATCTAGCATGTGCAGTAATTTCACTAGTAGATTCACAACCAGATAAATCTACTTTTTTCCAAAAATAAAAGCATTCTATACAACTTTTTTTCTCATCACAGTATGACTATTACTAGAGAACATCCAATTACAAAAATCAAGCTGTGCTGGTGAAGAATCCTATTCTCTCAATAACAGTCCTATAAGAGCACAAGCAGTCTAAGCAAGCAATTGCAAAAGTTAACAAACTAAAAGGCTCTTGAGGATACCATTGTCAAGACAATAAAGTTTAATGTTGTGCTTACAAGGGTGTGATCACCTTCTATTTTGGACAAGTATGGCAAATTTCTCGCTCCATCCCAATAAAAAAAAACCTCAGTCTCATGCCACAAATTCAAAGCACTGCTCTAACCCTGCTAATGCTATCTTTGGAGCTACTGGTTACACTCCTCACTGCAGCAGCAGAAAGTCTATTACTTTCTCCTTAACAGACCTCACAGAAGAGGAAACAAATATATAAGCTACAGAGAAAGACAAGCTTGATAAGAAAGGTGTTAACAAAGGATATTGCCATCGGAAGAGCTGTGCCACAGACAAATCTATAAATTAGCTTAATCCAATGAGACTATAGAGACAGCTCTAAAGCCCTACTGCCTGTTCTTTATCAGGCAATGACAGATCTAGATCTTTGACATTTTAATGAATTAGAATTATTGCTGATTTGGGTTATCAGACCAAGAAGCCACAAAGAGCAACCAACCAGCAGCAAGCTGATCTTTTCAGCTTCAGCCACTTAACTTTAAAGAGAGATAAAGGCTTCGCAGCATCCAACTATTTCTACCTACTTAACACTTGAATTATGGGATTATGGCAGAAAACTACTCCCTATCTTAATAGACATTTAGACTCTTTCCAATATATACAAGAAAAAAAAAAACCATCAAACATTAGGTTGAGGCTTTAACTTGAGTGAGAAGGAAAAAAGCAAAATAAATTTTGTGGAAACTCTGCTTCACTAAAAGGATAAAGAAAAGCATCTGAGAAATTTTAATCCACATTTTAAGATTAAATATTTATGGTAGAATGATAATTTTGCACCAATGATCACATATTTATGTGATTAACCGTCAAATGCCTTCCAGAGAAAATCTGTGTAGGTAACATATTAATTAGGCACCTTTTAAAATGTCAGTCATAATATAAAATATTTGTAACAACTTTACCTCCAAGACTGAGGATTCAGATAATTAGTTTTATATGTTTGCTTCCTATATTTGAGAAGCAATATAACTTCATAGCTCCTGCAAATTTCTTTCTAGCCCCCAACTTCTCTAAGACCTTCTAATGTGCTTATTTTCTTTTTAAAAGAAAGGCTTATAGTGGCACAGTAGGACAGAACAGTAGAAAGAGGTAATGTAAAAATACTGGAAACATTCCTTTAATGAGTTTCCTTGCATTTCATGCAATCTAATCTGGCTATTGTTGGGCTAGCTTTCAAACCCCTGCTATCATTAGGAGACTTCCTATGCTCTCTTCTGGCCCCAAATCTTACTAGGTTCATGACCTTTTCAGCAAACAAATAGAAGTTTTACTAGTATTGGCATAAAACAACGCTGTTGAAAAGTTAAATAGGAGTAAAGAAAGGCTCTTGTTATGAACACCTGAAGAACCACCTTTAGTTTATCAGGAAATAACTCATTCCTGAGCCTTGCAGGAATAAGCAGGGACCCTCTGGGTCTTCCCTAGGTGCTGGTGCTCAGGCGAGTGTGCGAGCTCCAAGATTTCTAAAAGCTCCTCAAAGATTTTGGTGGGGACCAAATACACACACTGATGCCAATGGAGATTGTGAACTCAAGAACTCTAAAACTGATGGGTGGAGTAGAGATACTGTAACACCCCTTAAGAATCAAATCGTGTAAAATGTCTTAAACAAACAAACAAACAAGCACTTGTTTGTTTTTTTCAAATAGAACTGATCCATAGAATGCTTTTTCACAAAACTGTCAATGCTGACAGACATTTTAAAAAGTCATATCAGCCAAAGATTTGTATGTTTTAGCAATCAAAACCAATGTTACTTTTTTCATGCTAGTGAAGAGGGAGTAAAAAAAAAAGCATAAGTAAATATTGTTCATTTATATCTTTCATGTAACATCTTACATTCTGTTTTGAAATGACTTTATAAACTGAAATATCACTGATTCTTTGGTTAAAGATTTCAAGTATGTATGTTATATTGTTGTGTTTTGTCACTGTCCAAGTAATAAATATACCTTTCTAAAAGAAACGTAAAGCAATACTTCTAACATTTTCATCTGTAGTCCTCATTCTTCACCTTTCCTGAAGCAGCATGTGGAGTAATTCTTCAAAAAAGTGTAACAAAATAAATTACTAAATCTTCTTACTCAATGCTTAATTGTCTTTAAGAGTAACTAGCTAATTTTTTTCTTTAAAAACTACATTAAAAACAAACTAGACACATAAATTGTGGTTAGTGATAATGATCCTCGTTAAGCAGAAGAACCTTGCCAATTAAGATACTAGATGCACCATTACACTGGAACTTAAGAAAAATGTCCATTTGATAATAATGAAATAAAGTGAACACTTGATTAAAATCCCATTTCCATATTTCAAATGGATGAAAATTTCTTTATATTTAAGGCAGCCTTAATTGTGAGTATTTTTTTTAAAGAAAATTATGATTCTAAGACATGATTGGACAACATTTTGAGTTGCCATTACACACACTTTAGTTTCTAAAACTATAATGTTCTGTTATATCACTGTCAGCAGAAGTTGCCCCATTAAGCCACTTATCCTTTTTTTGGTGGAGGAGAGAACAAAAACAGAAACAGCTTAATGAGTACCTAGTCAGTACACTTTTTGTGCTCTAAGAATTAATACTGGTTACATTCCTTCTTGCAAAAATAGCATGACCTTGGAAGGTTCC
Source organism: Phaethornis superciliosus (assembly GCA_023637945.1). Lineage (NCBI taxonomy): Eukaryota > Metazoa > Chordata > Aves > Apodiformes > Trochilidae > Phaethornis > Phaethornis superciliosus. The sequence continues at coordinate 21,572,092 of JAJQWJ010000002.1, forward strand.
TCCAGCTGCTTCTCCCAAACCACTGCCATCACTTCATCTTATCTGGCTTTCAGCCAGCTTGCTCTCATCCAAAACCTGTATCTTCATTAGACACTGACAGCCGTAATATCCAAAGGGGAAACATGCAGCTGGGGGCCACTGGTGCAGTGCACTCACTGTTCCAAAGAAGAGTATTAAACATACTTAATAGTTTGTTAAAATTCAAATATTCCAGGCCTGCGTTTTAAGGCAAACTTTTAACGTTTGCTATCAAACAGGAGGAAAAAAAGCAACAAACCCAAACTTTTCAAGTAATCTGAATGATCAGAAGAGGGATGACTGAACTGAGACACTTGATTGCATCTTACTGAGCACACCTTAAGGCCTAAAAGCATGGGACCAGCTGCAAACTTAGTCTTCACTCCATATATTCCTTGTATTTAATGTCAAATTTAATGACCAAAACAATTATTTGCATTAAGTAGCATATTACTCTGCAAATTTTTTCTTCGTAGATTTTGATGTTTAAAATTCAAGAGAAGGAGCAAGTATTGCAGAATGCTACAACTTAAAAACTAGGAAAAAATCTCAGAGAATGATTAGCAATGGCTCTATATTTGTAAACTTACCAGGTAGTCTCTGATCACTACAGAAATACTATCAGTACCATGTACTAAGTAAGACAGCAGAAGTCAAGATCACAGAATGTTAGGGGTTAAAATCTATCCTCCTATTGAAAAGGAGGTGGAAGAACTTCCCTGAATTAGCTTTCCAAGATAGAACTGTTCTTGAACATATCTTCTAGAAAAGCCCACACTTTGTTTAAATTTTTCCAGTGAAAGAAAATACCTTTTCATAAAATGTTCTAACCACTACCTCCAGTGAACACACCTCTTCAAGTTTGAATTTTCTAGAATCTAGAATCATTGATCAATCTTGTAAAATTCTGAAAAGCTTCAAAAATCAGTATTTTATCAATATTACCTTACTGATATTTATAGATTATAAAGCTGTCTCAACTACATTTTTAATAATCTTAAACTCAGACACTTAATTATTTAAAATTGATAAACTACATGAGCCCTGATATATTACTTCAACACTATAACAGAAAGGCTTGATGGCTTGCGGGACATGTGGACTGTTTTGTGAACTGTTCTGACTTGAAATTATTATTACGTTGGCACCTGCAATTCATTTGATGATGTGGATGACCAAAGTCTACATTCTTATGCTCTACATACATCAAATAATTTTTTTAAAACATTATAAAAAAAACAGTACTCAAAAAAGCCAACACCTGTATTATTCATGCCATGCTACAAACTTGTTTTCTCAAAACTTTGTGAAAATTCAAAGTAGTGATCTAGACTGATGCTCACTCTATCCTTTCACTTATCTAAGATGCAAATATGTATATTTCTGTAGCATCAGTACTTGATACATGGTACATGAAGCCTTAACCCAGAAAAATCTCACTTGTAAGAAAAAAAAATACTAAAAAACCCACTCCAAAATAAGGATTATGTTTCAAATAACAATTATCCCTTCTCACAATCATGTATCTAATAATGTTACTGGGAGACCTTAGAATACTTCAGGTTAGCCACTCTGGTGGAGCAGCCCTTGAACACCAAGTAAGGAGAGGATGAAGTGACAAAATCAATGAATAGAGATCTCATCAAAATCCTCAGATTGACAGTTTTAGGTGGACTTGCTTCACCAACCCTGATCTGTGCTCACTCAACAAACCTCACACTTACACACAGCAAGAAACAGCTCATCCATAGATATTTTTGTACACTTTACACCAAATTCAAGATCAGGTCATGCCTGAACAATGTAACTACTTAGCACAGTATTTGTATAAAGATTTCACTGCATGGTTCCTTGGGAACTATGAAGGGAAGTATTGCATATATTTTCCCCATATAAGCAATTACAAATTCCAGGAATTTAAATAAGTTTAGCCAAATGTTTCCCAAAGTACTACTTTTGAAAAGAAAGCACAAAAAGTATAGTACAAGTAACATTCCTCTTAAAGGATATCTCATCACAGTATATTACTACACAACTAAAAAGTATGTAATTTGTAAGAACATTTTGAAATAGGAAGAGTTTTTACAATTCTGTCAAAACCAAGTGGATGACCCTCAACTTTGCTCCTTTCACAAAGACCAAATTAAAAGAAACATTCGTAGCTAAATTCTTATTTATTTTCTTACATTCATACAACCACTTGAACTTCAAAGTCCATTTTCAAGAGAGGAGATCCAACTGTTAGGTTAAAAAAAAAAAAAAGTCCAAAGGCTTTTATCTCTTAGCTACTGTCTGCAAGGATCTCCTCCAAAAAACCCAAGAGAGGACTTTCATGCATGCACGAACCTTACATCCCATTCTGCATTCCTTAATTCAGCCCATTAACATTCCTTGCAGAGAGCCCTTTGCTAGTTTTATGAGCCGAAACCACAGAATCTCAGGTTAACAAAGCCCTGCCGAGAACATTTACCTCAGTAAAACTGTTCATCAGAAGTCTAATTACAGAAATTTGCAACAAATTATTAGCATTATGGAACTGGAAGAAAAGTTAGAAAGGCTGGTACTAAAAACATACAACTTACCTCTGTACCTACAAAGCAATGCTGACCACTAGTAACTGATTATTATTTAATCACAACATTTTTAATTAGAAAATTTAAAAAATAATTAGTATACCTTATAATACTTTCTAATACTTTATCTCAGGATTCTTTTTTACTCTGTTCACTATAGGGTTGTAAAACAGAAAGGCCTGATGGCTTGTGGGACATGTGGACTGGATGTTTTGGGAACTGTTCTGACTTGAAATTATTATTACGTTGGCACCTGCAATTCATTTGATGATGTGGATGACCAAAGTCTACATTCTTATGCTCTACATACATCAAATAATTTTTTTAAAACAGGCTGGGTCTGTTAACTCTGTGCTCTGCCTCAGCAGTATTTAGTACAAATAACCTAAGACAGTTGTAGCTAGGGAACTTATTTATGAATAATACTAATCTAATAAATAAACTACCATCAATGCATGGATCAAAATTTGTGTACACACTTACATTTATAGCCATAATAATACACAGTCATAGTATTCAGGCCTTAACACTGTATCCCATCAGTACTCCCTTCACACCATACATATCATCTAACCTGCAATGCCTCTATCTTGCTGCTCTAGAAGCACTTCCTAGTGCTTTAACTGAAGTCCTCTTTATTAAAAACTTTATTCTTGTTTTGCAATGAAACAGGAGTTCTTTGTATCTTTTTCAGGGTCATTAGAACACATTCATTTTAAATTATATAAAATAGACTCAATAAAAATATATGGAAGTACATAGATTTGTATGTATAGAATGTATTTCACTCCTTTCATAGAAGCTAAATTAATTAGTTAGCCAGTGCTCTACCCACCTTGCAAAATGGAGAAATTAGATGCTGCCTGTATTTTAAAGAAAGGATGAAAAGAAAAATCAGAAAACTGATGTTAAATTAAACCTACAATGTTAAATAACACTGAAGAAAGAAAGCAATATGCTTTAGAACATTCTACTGTTTATTTTTAAATATTTCCTCTTGCTCTTCAAATAAGATTATAGAAATATAACATTTTATTGGAGATGATGGAGAAATTCTGTACACAAATTAGAACCACTGTAATAGGAGGTATAATCTGTCATCAAATTTTTGCTATATCTTTAAGTTATCATCACTACAATAACACTATTGCTACAAATGCAAATACATAAAAATATTTGTTTGGGTTGGTAAAGTTATGGGTCTTTAACAAATTTTGAAAAAAACAGAATGGGAAGCCATCTTGAAATTATGGTTGCCAGAAGACACTTGAATGCAAGTCCCTTTCCAGGCAGCGTCTATTTTTAACCATGGGAAATTTTTACACCATTCACACACATTACTTTATTGTGCTTTTAAAGACAAAAACTGCCACTTCTAATAATTTCCAAAGAAGATATTTCTGAAATTTTCTAAAGGACATTTAAGCTTGTTAACAGAGCAATCCAATGTTGAATTAGCTGTTTTAATATTATATCCTTTCTCACAAGCAGAAGACAGATTACGTAATTCAATTAAGAATTATTTTATTACTTACTTACGAGAGCTTCCAATTTTGTTTTCATTGCATATCTTAAAAGCAGCACAGATCAAATGTCTCCCAAGCAAAAATCTCCATTACATGTGACACTACACAAACTCTGTAACAACTTGAAATACCTACTCAGAAGCAACACACTGCTATATAACTGATTTTGCTCCTGCTGCCCTAGACAGAGAAAAATATTTTAAGGTTAAGACTGTAAGTAAATAAGGAAGGCCATTTTCACAGGGATACAGCTTATATGGTGGGCACTTAGAGTAAGGACCACCTCTAGTAGACAGTCAACTGCATTAAGAAACCATCACCAAATATTTCCACGATGTTCAATACAACTTGTTCAACCTTCAATCAAAGGCCATCTCTTTTAGGCAATTGCCTGTTGTTGGTCCCTTGGGTGGTCCAGGAACTGGGTGGTCTAGTAATTTTAGCTTGGACAGTTTCAGTTTTTTCTATATTTAACTGTCTCACATCTCATTTTATTCTTCTGGAGAAACCTAACTAAACCCAGAAGCAGTCTCTCAATTAAATTTTGCTTCCTGAACAAGACCATCTTTCTTATGAGGAAACTGTATGAGAAAGCCAAACGAAACAAACAAAAAGGTTTTTTACACTACATCATTACAAACTGAAATGAAGGACCAAGGGACCCAAAACAATCCTAACCTATGATCCACCTAGCAGTTTGAAATCTTTAATGCTGAGGCTACTAATATCTTCATACGAAAATTTCTAGCAGATCCACCTGACTGAACTGTTCCGAGTATAATTTTTTTCTTACTAGCATGGGATGTAAGAAGGAAGAGAGTGAGACTGTTCAGGTGAGGTTTCTACTGAAAGTGGTTACACTGCTTCTTGAACCTGGCTGGAGTTCTGCTTTGATTTCCACTGCATGCACTTTACAAGAAATTTGTTGTGATACAAAACCATTTGAACAATGATGACACAAGCAAGTATTTCTTTTAAGACTCATTCTTCAGACTATCCAGAAAAAAAAAAGCAGCAACAACAACAACACTACACTTATTACTGAACCCTAGCATTTTACCAAGTAAAAGATCAGATAACACAGATAACATTGTGTCTGGACACAGTTCACCACACTGGAGTTTTTCAGTACTTCCCAAAAAGTATTGTCCAATAGCTTTTGCTAGTCCCTACAGCAAGTTCAGATTTATCGTTTCTTTTTTTCATCATACCAGTGCTAATTTTTTTCCCTCTCCATGTTCTTATGAAATAGACATATTAGACATTGAAAAATAAGATAATTAAATTGTCTTAGTTATTCAAATGCATAAAGCTTTGCATTAAATGGCTCAGCTGTTACACACAGTTTTGCAGACCTAAGGTAGATACTTTAAAATCCTAGATGGTACCAGTAAGTGGCAGTAAGTGGAAAGAAGAGTAAGTGACCAAAAAAAAACCAAAGAACATATGCTCATTAAAAAAAACCCTACAACAAAACCACAAAGACGGATTGAGTCAGAAAATCCAATTTGAATGTTTGGGGAAAGAAGTAGAAATTCTGTATTTTTCTAGAAATAAAAATGTGTTCTGATTTTTCAAATGTATTTTCCCCTTTTTTTTCTTAATCTCCTAAACTGCCTTTAGGAGGATTGTTAAAATTTAGCTCGAAGTGTTTGAAGTTTTTCCTCTGTTTCAAATTAAGAGTCAATCAACCAACACAGATTATAAAAATATACTTCATTATTTTTATTTTTTCTTAGATAATTATTAATGCATTATATGCTATAGCTTGCCTTAAATGTACACTGTCATTCCATCCTCTAGGAAAAAGAGCCATTATTGGCAAATAGATGTTTCTTAAGGATGATAGGGGATTGGAAAGTTTTAATAGCCACTAACCAACTTTCCAGTAAAAGCAGCCATGCTCCTTTTGGAGAAAAAAAAAGTTTAAGTTAATATACGTGAAAATTTTAAAATATACTTGCTTCATCTTTAATGTTAATATAGTTTCAGTATTTTAAAATGTTACATTGAGAAACAGACTTATTTAATAAACTAATTCTTCCCTATTGGCTTTAATGCTGATAAATTATGCAGTGCCCAGAAGTTACCACAACTTCAGCAGGTTAAGGATGGGCATGCCCAAGGACAGACAGTGACTTAGGAGATTTTGTCTTTTCTTCATCCAATATCAGACACTCTGGCATTTGAGGAGGTAAAAATAACCCTACAAAAAGCCTAGATTTGTTTCATCTAGAAGCATTTTAATACTTTGATCAGCCAAAAGCAATTTTTATTGTCAAAAATAAAGAACAAACATGAGGACAAAATTCCTTTGATCCAAGGATGAGCTTCAAATACCTCATAGGAAATCTCACTGAGGGATAGAAGCAGCACTTGAAACAGTACAAAAAAACCATATTTACATATACCTATGTCTTAAGCAATAAGCACATTTAAAAACCTTCACTTGCAGAACTCTGGTATGTTTGATTTTCGTAGGGAAAATATATGAGCAGCATATGTAAAACTGCTCAAATCATTTTGCTGTTAAACAAACAAGCACATGCCTAGAGGGAACAGAATAAAGTAACTGGTCTCTTTATGATGAATAGCATTAACTAGCCCGGGCTTGCCAAGTCAGTAAGCGGTGTGAATTTAATGGCAATTAGCTGAGATCAAAGTTGAAATACCATGAACAAAGTAGGTAAAACTGACAATATCAAAGAAGGGAAGTATATCATGGGTGACTGAAAAAAATTACTTGGATTTATTTAGAATGTTTGGAGCTGTTAATAGAAAAGGACAGATCCTTAAACACTGTTTATTTTCAAAACAGTATTACTGATTAAGCAGATTTCTAGGAGACTGCTTTCAGGGGTAAATTGGCCAAAAAAAACCTGACAGTGAAGTAAGTAAACTATTCAGTAATAGCTCCCGTTGTGGACACACTGCTTAGAATGATATTTTCTCAAGAAATCCAATTCCGAGTCAAAAGTCAAGCATTTTCCCTCCTACCTGGCAAACAATTTATCAACTATTCAAAGCAATGGAAAAAGTGCGCAAGCAACAGAAAATGAAAGAAAGGAAAAAAGTTCATGTGTTTCACATGCAGTGGGTTTTTTGGACTATTGGTAACAGGAATAATATTCCTCTTATTAAATCTACATGTCTTAATCAAGGCTGGCATAAAAAAACCTATAAATTTAAATTATACACGATTAATCTGGAAAACAGCTTTTGAGTTTGTTTTGGTTTTTTTTTAGTGCATAAGGAGGCATACATTTCCACATAATATCAACAGGATTTAAATTCCCATCTCAAATATTAAATGCTTAAAAAAACCTATAGCATACTCACTAATACTTAATATATAGCTACTAGAATTCCAGGCTTCATGCAATGTCTTCCAAGAGTCTGAACATACTCTTACGGTAATTCCCACAGCATTTGGCATGGATGCTAACATGTATTTTTACAGGTCAGATACACAGAGACATTAAACAATTAGCAAGGACAAGTAAGTTAAGAAAAAAGAATTAACACAAGATAGATTCTTTCTACTGTACTTACTAGCCTATTGTTTTAATAAAAGGGAAAATAGTGAAAAAACAGAAGCAAGTTTCAATGGTGTTTGAATTAAGGTACAAAGGTACAAAGAAATGGTCCAGTATAATAAACAGCAATTAATGTATTTTTGACCTTAACCTGAAAGGTAAAGACCCAGCCGTTCTTTGGCTATAAGTCAGCAAAGGCTATGTGAGATTTACTTGTTCAAGGACTGAGTTTCTCAGAAGATCAAAGATAACTGGTGTTACTCTGCCATAACCAGACCCAGATTCACACTTTCCATTACTTATTTACATTGATCTATAGATGCCTATAGATGCCCCAGAGTAAGTGTTCTTCTACTCTTTTACTAATATTTCTTTAATTAAGGAAATTAATTGCAGCTTAACTGAAATATTGTACAAAAGACCTCACACAGTTTTCAAAGTGTAGGTGGCTGAATCCTAATCCTCTTTTTTTTTTTTTTTTTTTTTTTTTTTTTTTTTTTTAACTAGCAGTAAAAGGATGAGGTCAATAAATTGTCAATTAATAACATACTTGCTTTGATGGCTCTTCAGTAATTTACTTCCATACCACTTCATAAATTTCTTAGGAAAACTTCTGGGATCGCTGATACAGTACCTCTGCCATGGGAAAATTTGGTTTAAATCTGCTCTGCTGCCAATAAACCAGTAAGAGTAACTGGCTGATAATCCTCCCACACTACACTGTTTAGGTATATGCACTCAACCAGTGAAAGTTTAATTTGTTCCGCTAATGGCACAGAAAACTACTCAAACTTATTCACCATAGAAATTTGAACTTCAGTCTGCTACTTTTTGTTATTCCTCAGGCAGAAAATTCAAGCTATTGAATGCTTTGTAATTCTGACTATTTTATCTTTTCTTTGATCCAAAGCATAACAATAATAAGGGATACTGTCAGTAACTAAATATTAAACCACCCTTCACGAAGAAAGATATTAAAAGGCCTCAGAAAAGTCTGAATATTATTTGCATTGGCACACTGACATGCAAGACACATTCTATCATTCTAAGCAAGTGTAATGTTATTCTTAAACTACTGCACAAACCCCAGTGCTGCTTGCATTCTTTTACATATTTCAAGCTGCCATACTTAAGAGCATAATTGTTCAGAATTTCTAAGGCCATGAGGCATATCTTTATTAGGTACACCCTATTTGTTTGGAACACAATTTAACTAGCAAGAGTGTACTAAAAAGCAAGTAAAGAATCTCAAAATACTGATTTTGTCTAAAATCATGCTAAAAGTTTTTGCTAGGTTTATAAAAATTAGAACAGTATTATGTATAAGACAATATGGCATGCAAATTCCATTTATGTGTTGCATCTGTCAAATTCACGACCAGCCAAGAGAAGTGACGTAAAAATTTCTGAAATAATTGAAGAAACAATTATGTAATGTTTTATTTTTACCATATTTTACGAAGGAAATATTACTGGAGAGTATTAGAAAAATCCAGTCTTCTACTACTCTATTTTATACCCTTCCATATGATGAAGAAAATTTGTCTGTATTGCCCCAAAAGACATCAACCACACTGCACTGGTAATGACAGAAAATAGGTAAGATTTATTAAAAAATCACCAATTATTTGGCTGGCATCCTTTCTGGGTTATGAAGAATCAAGTGGAGACTTTCCAAAGGGATTCAGTTATGGCTAAAGGAACTAAAGAAACTGTCCTCCTGCTTTACTACACCTGGGAAACAAGAGCATCAAGAGCTAAAAAAACTTGTATTTTCTCCCATTTTCAAATTCAATTGTAATTAAAAAAAAATCAACTCTGGCAATTCTGAATTCTTATTTTGGCATTTGAGTTTAAGAAACAAATGGTAGAAAGAGGGCTTTATCTCTCTTTTAAGAAAACAAAATTGTCTGTGAAAAGTATGACTGTGAGCTGGGCTAAGTTTACATTTTCACTAGTTAAAAGCTCCCAGTAAAACTGCATTCACTCGTAAGTGTTTCTATGGGACCTTGTAGAACATGAATGAAAAACATCTTGTTCTCTTATCATTACCCCATGCTACTTTTATACGAGTATACTTCTTAACTACTGATTTCTAATATCTTAAAAACAAATGTTCTGGATTCACTTGCTTGAGTATATTCCCACCTCAATGCACTGAAACCATTTCTTGAGCTGCTGCCACTTGAGAAAACATGACCAACTGTTGCAGCTAAAGCCAAAGAGAGCCAAGCCAAATTCAAGACTACAAGGGTTAGTGCATCCTTCTTGCAAATATCCCTGCATCATCCTCTTGGAGCAGCCCATTAGAGCACCTCAGAGGAAGAGAAATGCAAACCACGCAAAAAATATTCCACAGTAGAAGATAAATAATGGTTCTATCTCCAGTATCTCTATTAGTGCTGCCTTGCATGAATACTAGTGAAGATTTTAACCGTAATACTTTGGTGGATTATTCTTGCCTCTCAGTTTTCTGAGTTCATGTCTTAATTTGCTGCCATTGTGTAGAAAACACCTGCTCCTTTACAGTTTTGAGACAGTGTTTTTCCAGAGAAAAATAAACAACTTTGTATGGTTTGCATTAGTGATGCCCTGTCCCAGGAAACAGATTGGAATGAAGTGCAAGTACCTGTAATGGACCCAAGAAGGGAAAAAACCTACTTGACCAACTCCTTAAGGAAGTACCTCTGAAGTCTCACTGACTGCTCAAAGATGATTACGAATATCTCTGACCAGATAAAATGTGGCCATTGTTGTCTCTCTTCAAAGTGCTATATAAAGTTCACACTGCCCTTACAGATACTCCCAACAAGCAAAAGTGAGTGACTCCGCTCTCACTCACCTATGTTACAACAGCTTGTACAATTCCTGCAGTGAAAGAAGAGTGGCTATTTCTGAATTGGGAAGGGGAGGATACTTAAGACACAATATGTGGCACTTCCTATCAAAAATTTCTGATTCAAGTGTAATGGAATAGACACTCTTTGGTACTGTGCAAGCATAAAAGAAAAAATAAAGTTCAACAGTTAATTTCCTATATGTCTATCTATTTACAATGTGTCTATCTTTCCAAAGGAAACATGGTATCATGCTGTGAAGACAACAAACCTGGTAATGCAGTCATCTGCAAAAGACTATGGAAGCTGCAACACCCTAAAGTCCCAAGCAGACTGGCATCCTTTATTTCATGCGTTTTGCCAGCTATTTTACTCTTGAGTCCCCGTTGAGCATGCAAGTAGCATTTACAAAATTGCTACCCATACATATGCTTTATTTTGATCACAGAATGTCATGGCTTGGAAGTAATCATGTCTAAACCCCCCCCTGCCAAAGCAGAACCAAAACTAGGGCAGGTCAGACTTTACAAAACTACAGGATTACTACTTCCTCACCGTGAGTGCAATAAATGTTGGAGGAAAGTCTAATACAAAACAAATAAGGTCTTAAAATAAAATGGGATAATCTGTGCCTTAAAACTATAAAAAAAAAAAAAAAAAAAAAAAAAAAAAAAAAAAAAAACAAAACCCAAAAACAGGTAAAGAGGTAAGTACTCTGATTCTTAGGTCTTAATTGTTTGAACAGCTCTTGAATACAAAGTCTTTAACTGAGGATGCAATGTTTAAAATGATACTAAACTTGGTTTCCAATTAAATGATCACATCACCCTTCAGACTGAAAATGCAGACAACAGCTAAGAGCTGACATCCCAATTCAACATTTTACAGCTGCTCTAAGGCAAAGACTTAGATGCTTGAATGCATGTATGCAGCTTATTTTCCCAGGATTTCAAAGTCCACATCCAGGCTGCTGTTCAGCCACTATAAATGAGTAATTCAATTAGGGCATGACTGCTTCTTGTATTAACTTGATAAAGATGTTTCATTCAAAGTGCATCAACAGTTGTATTAACTCAACCCTTTCACAGCCTTCTACTTACTTCTGTGTTATGCTACCAGTCAAGAAACAAAAAGGTAATCTTGGCTGCAAATTATTGTAAAAGTCACTAATACTAATTACATTTAGTATTAACATTACTATTATATTTTTATTATACCTGCTTTCAAAACTTCAAACTACAAATATACCTTTATTTCCTGTTTTTCAATAAAAATAATTTTATTAGCTGATTGCAACCTGCACTAAATTTTGATTTCAGTAGTTTAGACATACAACTGCTTAATGACTGACATGTGCTCTTAGAAGTACTTGTTTTCAGAAAATCCTGCTATACTGAAGATTACTTTGTATCCATTAAGTTTTCACAAGTTGGTTAAACACAGTTTTAGTAGATGAATTTTAACCTTACCTTTAATAGTCAAACTACTATATACATGCACAAAACAACTCTTTAGCTTTGGCTAAAATACCTTTCAAATACTAGATTTCAAATACTAGAAGGACATACTGAAGATCTTCCATTTTATTGTATGAATTCTTAGGTCACAACCTTGACAGAAAATCTGTTCCATACTAAATTCCTCTCTGTCTTATCATAGCAGGGACATTATAATAGAGCTCCAATTACAGGGAAAAAAGAATTAACACTCTCCTTTCATAAATTTATTTTAATTTAATAGGTAATCAAGAATAAACATAGTTATACTAAATGTAAAAAATATACTGTTTCTAAAATTTACACAATAAGCAGTTAAGAAAATATGCCCATTTTATTTAAAATAGTTTGTCTGACTGATTAACCTCTATTCCACGAATAAATGCAAACCAGAAAATAATACTACTGTCCAGAGGTGACGATCCATCAAGTCTCCTCCATTACCCTTCTCACTAATGTTGAGCAGTACACAATGCTTCATTAGATTCAATGGTATCTTCTCTTGGTTTTGTAATGAGAACTGATGCTATTTACAAAATTTCAATTATATTCACTGGTTAAGTATGTGGGGATAAAGCCCCTATATAATAGCCAGTTCTAATATTATACTTTATATTGTATTTAAGCAATGTTTCTGTATGGTTTAAGAAGTTTTATTCCAGAAATAAAACAAGCATAAGCATTTTGAGGGCAGAGGGGAGAGACAGGAAGAAGAGGCAGTCAATCTCTGATTTACTGAGATTATTATTGTGATATCTAACATCAATTTTCAGATAATACCTCATTTTCATTTAAGGTTTGTATCATATTATTGTATCATGGAAAGAAACTTGTGTGGGAATTTCAGGATAGAAATGTTCAATAGTAGAAGACATGTTTGAATGTGTCTTTAAGACTACATCCTAAACCACATAAATGAGACTGTTAGTACATTTGTGTGTATTATAACTAGAAAATTGTAATCTTTGTAATGACCTGTAGCTTCCTTATAATTTCCTACAGAGCTGAACTATGAAAATATCTACGGAGAACAAATTATATTTAGAAAAAAATATATACTTAACTAATTTTCACACTAAAAACAATGTGATTCATAATTTTATGCTGTTTTTCATCAAATGCATTATATTTATGTGAGATGTAATTTAATCAGGTGATACTAAAATTTGAAAAACAAAACATTTACATGTCAAAATGCATTTATATTTCACCATCAAAAATCTACCAATTTTCAGTGACATCTCTTTAGCATTCCATAGCAAAACATAGGCATGTTATAGGACTTATTTATATCACGAAACTGGAAATGAGAGCAGTATAATTTAATTATAAAACCTGGAAACAGTTTAAAAGTCATTTCAAAGTAAATGGTTACAGTCCCTTATGCCCATGTTTGAGAAGTGTCCAAATGGAAGTTAAAGATCCCACAGCATTTCTTCGAAATGAGTAAGAGCTATCCTAATATTTTGGCCATCATATATTTTCTCAATTAAAAACATATTTCAATGTCCAAAACTATGTGTCAGAAATTGCTGAGAGCATATGCCTGTCAAACTTCCAAAATTCTCTGAACCATCAGGAAGTATCTGGTCACCTTGCTGGTTAATGCTTTCCCAGATGCCACAGGTGAATTTATTTTCATAAATATAAGGAACACAGCTACATTATTGTCTACTATTATGGAAATAGAAGTTACCATTTATACCCACATTTAGATACTTTTTGTTTTCAAATCAGATGTGTTAACTATTACTTTGGTGGCCATATATGCATTTTTATACCATGCGATCGTATTTGAACAGAAATCCTGTGGAACACACGTGCGTACATACAAAATACAGGAAGCAGAAATAATCTCATACCTGGCATTTTCTACATTTTACATATTTAATGTGTTGAAAAGCTTTTTTTAACAACTTGGGGTTTTTTCTTATTTTTGCAGAATTTTGAAGGATATGCTGCTTAAAGGTGGGGTGATCACCTTTATGCATGTTAATGCCTGCATACCCCTGAGACTCACTACTCAAGAGCTCAAGTCTTCCATTTCTAATACTGAAGCACAAACTACCCTCCCAAGAACTACAAGATTAACTATATTACTTATAGGCAGAATGCTGTTACCCTGTGCTAAAATTGGAGGAAAAGCCAGGCAGTAAGCTTCTTAAGAAAAAGGTTTAAACCTAGAGGAGAATGAGGCTTCGCAACTCCCTCACTCGACACATTTTAGTGCAAAGTCTCAAGCTCCGGCTATGTGGAGAGGAGTCAGTTTTTTCACTGTTCAACTGTTACTGTTTTGCAATACTATCAATCTTCAGTGATACTGTGAGGGAAAAAAATCTGGAAAAAGGCAAAAGCACTTGTTTGGCTAAAAATATTACTCGGTTGACTTCCAGCCTTGAAATAAAAACAAATATTTTCAAGGAACTTCAGAAAACAGGTTGACTTCCTATTAACTGACATAACAGAGTATAGCTGCTTTTTTGATCCTTTTTTTTTTCTTTAAATATTCATTTTTCAAGTATCCTTTTATAAAATATAGAACTTCTTTAGTCACAATTTCAGAATTCTTGGGTACATGTACTGCTGACAGATTTATGACATATTGAGAGAAACTGAATGTAATGCATGCAACAAGATGAGAACACCTCTTCACCCATGAAAATTTGCAGAATCACTTGATGTCAAGTTGAACAAGCTGCCTTATTCTTGTATTGCACAATTACCTTTCTATAACCAGAATTTACTTCCAGTTGCCAGAGTTACACAACCCTCTGGAAATAATGTAATACAGTTAGTGTTGTATAGTATGTCCCTCCCTGATACTACTCCCATAGACATAAAATTTGTACTTGGAAGAAGTGAACTTAACAGACTGTGCTTGAGGAAAAGTTTACTTCCCTGTTAGAAAAAGTATTAAGAGCTCGATCTTTGTAAGAGAGAAAGTACAAAGGTCATTCAAGTCTGGAAAAATATCTGATACTTAAACTTGGCTAGGTAGTGAACAACATATTGAGCCGTGAGGGTAACAGTGGAGGATGGAGCTCACACAAGCTGGTAAATGTACAAAATTAATCACATTTAATAAGTGGCTTTTATTTTCTCAGATAAGCATCATCTAACTTGCATTTACCACTGTTACTAACTGGCTCTTCCTCCACTCCGTCCTGCTGCCCAGAACCACTCAGCAGTACCACCAGCTGCAGCCCCCACTAGAACCTGTGATGAAACTAAAAGAGGTCAGGCATTTTGTTCACTACTATCAACTAATTTCAAAACTGTAAGGGAGAAATTGAGGGAGAAATTGCACTACCGCAATCTTTTTTTTTTTTTTAACTCTAAATTTAGCCTCACAGTTCAAGCAGTTGAACTGCTATTTTTAATCCAATTTTGAAAACCATAGGAATACTAGAGAATGAATTCTTCTAAAAATGTGTATTTATCTGAATTTAAATTCACCCCACTCAAACTAAGTACTACATGAATACTATGTTTCCAGTAACTCATACTATTATGATCCATATTTTTAGAAAGCCAAAATATGGGAATAAGCCAGATTTTAGAAACAATTAAGAAGATATAAATGTTGTGCACCACAAGAGCACAGTTCTCAAAAGACCAGAGTCCTGGCAACTATCATAATCCTTTTGAAATTGTTCATATTAAGATTAAAGATCACTTTGTTCCTCTATTCCCACAACTAGTTGGTATGGTAAAAAGATCAGTCCTCTGGTTTTATATGTAACATCTTTAACATTTGCTCTCCTTTCTGTGCATGTGATTAAATGTAACATTTTGAAATCCCAAAGTTCTGAGAAAAACATAAATCCTTGTCCACAGCTGCTGTTTGACTCTGGAAACACATGCATTTTCTTTTCAAGCATCTACCATCAAAAAATCCCAAAGGACTTGAACTGGAGAACACCTGCATCTCTTCATTTAGTTCCAATAACAGAGTCTAAACTTCAAAACTACAAAAATAGATGCTATGTTCAGCTGCAGTTACACTCTGCCCCTAATTCCCGTGAACAAAAATGCTAAGAGCATGAAATCATTCAGGCAAGCTCTGTCATCAAGAGGATAAGATTTTTTGCACCAGAAGCCCAGTGGGAACTTGATAGAAAACTGGCAACTATTACAGATAAAGTACATATTGAAATCCTCAGGGAGAGAAAAGGAAATGTAATAAGATAGATGGGTATAATTTTTACACATTTATACCCAAACCACAAATGCGAATTGTCTTTAATTACTCCAATATATTAAGTGTTTTTGCTCAGGCATTGTGTCAAATATTTCCAAAATACTTCAAATTAGTTTATGATTTCTCTTGTACAAGGTTTGGGTTTGTTTGCCGTTTTTTTACTAGCACAAGCACTCACTTAAACGAAACTGAGAACTTAAAAAGTATCGTTGTTCCAGCTTTAAAATCCAGACTTTGCAGTATCCCCAGTCTAACAAGTCAAAATTAAATTAAAACATGCCAATGATAGACTTTCTTAACTGCAACAATGAGGCAGCTGGGGGCATATAGAGGTGGGTATGAAAAAAAGCAAACATAAAACCTCTCAACTCCTTTCAAATAGATTTTAACAGATAAAATCAGCTGTTCCATTACAGGAAAAATATAATGTTCCTGCTGGTACATTTATGGCACTGTTTCCACATTTGAAGATATGATTTTTTCAGTCTTAAAAATATTTTCACTTCACAAATTATTTTTTCTTTATTTGTGG
The DNA here is from genome assembly GCA_023637945.1 of Phaethornis superciliosus. Classification (NCBI taxonomy): domain Eukaryota; kingdom Metazoa; phylum Chordata; class Aves; order Apodiformes; family Trochilidae; genus Phaethornis; species Phaethornis superciliosus. The sequence continues at coordinate 21,588,811 of JAJQWJ010000002.1, forward strand.
GGCGGAGGGAGATTGATCTTATCTAATCTAGAAAAATAGTGAAAAAAAAGAAAGAAAAGTCTTTGGGAGGTTAAGAAAAATACCACTTAGATGAGAAATTGCTAACTTTTACAAGGTTGAGTATTTTCTCCTCAGCTTTCATGAAGCTTTCACAAACTAGAGAAGCCTTCTCATTCTTCCTTTGCTCCACTGGGTGTATCACTTTACCACAAGAGTATGATATTAATACAGGTACTTTTGTTTACTCCCTTATTTCAGTGCTAAATTACTGAATATATAAGCTGATCTCAAAGAAAACTTCATTAATTGTATTTTTTTATTTTAGTTCATCTTGATTTATATGTAATAAAACTCTCCAGACACCGGCTGTGCACACATTATTCAACATGGCAAACCAAATAGAGCTTAATCAGCTCACCTCATCTATTCAACAGCTGCTCATAATTAAATACTAACACCAGTATTCATTTTGAAATCTCCCTATTTCTCTCGAAGGCCAGGTGAAACAAACAAGGTCTGCTTCTTGCTCCAAGGGTTATTTCAGAGAAATAGTAAGAAGACCTTTCTAAGCCCTGGGGTTATGGAATAATCTCCTCTCTTGTACTTATTTTATGTGCTGCAGTTTTGATAAAACTTGGGCACACAAGATACCTGGGTCTTTGTTTTGATACAACAAAAATATCCAAAATTAAAGTACCAGCAGGCAAATTTGTATTTAACAACTAAATAAAATCATATTTGCACTCTGTGTCCCTAAATGCTTCCTCTGCCAAAGGTGGATCAGTTTTACACTGTACTAATGACACTTTAGTGCATCAAACAGTAAAAATACTCTTGCTAAGTCATGTAGTTACACACAACACTTATTTTGCCTGTATAGGTTATACATCACATCATCACACACTTTAATGTGCCTGCTTGGAAATTACATTTACATTTGGAAATTAAGTTTTTCCTCTGGTGAATACACTCAGTGAAGTATGATATTACCAGAACTGTGTTTTCCTCTTCCTCTCAGCAGCAACAAGTGAAATAGCAAGGAATAAAACACCAGTGTAAAATGCTTTATCACTCAAACTGTAAATAAGTGCTCAATCTTTGTAAAGCCACCTACAGACAAGTAGTGGAAGTTGCTGGATCATACCATTCAAGTGGTACCAGAGAATAAACAGATGCTGATTCGACAGGGAGATGAGGGAGAAAGGTTCCCTATCAGTTCTTCAGGTCAGTGTCCTGATTTACTCAAGAACATCACACCATTTGCACAATCCTCCTTGGCATTTTATATTCAAAACAACTGCTTTGATTTTGGACCAAAGTTTTCCCCATGCAGTTTCACAGATGAATTAGTCTTCCTGCATTAGTTTTTATGCAAGCAAAAAAATTTTACACGTCACTTTCATAGGCACTGTTGTTTTCCAAGATTCCTCACAGAATACCAGAAATTGGCCTGCAATTGCTTCTCTAGACTTGACACCCAAAAAGATACTATATCATTCTGTCCTTAATGGAAGTGGTTCTGTTGTAGCTCTGCCCCCAAGCCTGGTGTGACAGCAGCTCCACTGACACTGAGTTTGCAAAGATTTCTGAACCCATGTATATGGAGAATTTACCCGACTGCTGGTGACAAATTACCCCATCCCACCAAGCTGGAACTGCTGTCGCCCTTAGCTCTTTTGAGAAATCAAATATGTATTTTGTAAGCATCAGGTACAAAGCTATTTGTGTACACACTTCCTAGAGTTAGATGACTTGGTCAACCTTGGCCTTACCTCTAGCAATCTGAACAATCTGGATTATTTTTCTCATCTCTCCTGCGTAGGTTTCATGGGTTTTTTCATTCTTTCTAGAAGCAGGTTGCACAACTCCCTTTTCTCTGTAGTCCAAGTTCCTACTTCACATCATCATATCTAACATAAATAAATGCTTAAATAACACAACTTTACTACTGCACAATCATCTCCAGCCGCACAGCTTTAAACAACTCTTTTATTCCCCTGAAACATAAATTGAATTTGCAGTTAAATTATCCAGTACTGTTCTCTCTGCAAATGACAGCAAAAGCATTTTTGTACCCTCAAATCATTTCATGTTCTCTCTCCACAGTTTTCACAGTCATAGCACAAAAGACAGCCACATCTCCTGTATTACATTGCCTCAGTTCCTTCAGCAAGCATTTGAAGTCTTTAATTAACTCTGTTATCCTCTGTATAGAATCTGAGATAATTTAAACATTTATGTTTCCTAGTAAATCTTATATTAAATAAAAATAATTTTCAGTAAACCATTCTCCATGCTTACTGGGACCAAAGCTTTAACATATCACTCAGCTTTTCCCTCTTATTTGTTGTGGTCCCAAGTGGCACCTTGCAGAGCTGGAGTCTGGACATGTAGGTTAACCACCACCCAAGTGTACAGAATTGATAAAACTTTCCTGAGGCACTAGGGGGGGGGAGGTCTTGCAGGTGAGGTGTCCAGTAAATTTTCAGTTCTAAAATCTTAGGATTTTAAATGCATCTCCATCTACAGAGCAGATGTAGATGTCACTTGTCCATTACAAACCTGTTTCTGCCTCTCGAAGTCCCTGCATGTGAGTTTGGCTGCCACGTGGTTTGTTCAGAGCCTTAATTCTCATAGGCAGCTCCTGTCACTACCTATAAAGTACTCTCTACTGGCTAACTGGACTATCCACAATACTGATGAGCTAAAATGCATTTTATCACTAAGACCCGCAACAAAAGTATTGATTCTGTAGTATGGGTACTTACACACAGCTCCTTTAAAATGGAATTAACATTCTAAGATAAAAACCAAAAACATACACTGAAACGATGCTCAACAAAAGTCAGAAAATGCAGCGATCAATAGTAGTAATAAGTATTATTATGAACATATAAAAGCTACTTAAGTGACACAACATGTGCAACAGATTTTCATTAAAAAAAAATAACCCAACATCTGAATAATTCAGACTGTTGATTCATGAATTACTTTTCAGCAATGTTTAGGGGCAGAAACTTAAGATAATTGTTATAAAAACACTACTGTAAACATTTCCAACATGATGTTCTCCAAGAAACAGACAAGTACAGTTACTGAAAAAATAACATAATTACTGAAGTGCACAGTGCTTAAAAAATATTTGCTTTGCGTTAGAATCAAATGTTGCTTACAGATGCACATTTTTTACAGATAGTAATAAATCTTTACAGACAGTAATAAATTCAGTTACTTTTCAGATCAGTGACATTCAACAACCATTACACATGAAAAAAAAATGAAGAAAGCACACTTTCCAGTTTATTTTTGTGTTATTTAATAGTAGAGTCAGCTAATTCTTTTGCTTTCCTTAAGCTAGATACTTTGTTTTGCTTTGGGTTTTTTTTCCCCCTATTTGATTCCACAATTAGCATGGTAACAGGATAAACTCTTAAAAACACAAAAAAACCACCCTTAAATTTCCCTAAACAACTATCTGAAAACACTGTTTATCACTGAAATCCAATACACAACCAAGTGTGATGCCATTGTATGTGTGCTCTGTAGAGTTCTGAAAATCATCTTTTTTATCATCAATAAATATATGACAAATTTATTTTAATTGGAAATCATGTAGCAAATTTATATTAACTATTTGAGTTCAGTAAGTTAACTCCTGCATAAGAAGCTCAAGCCAATAAATAAAGGAAGAAAGAATAAAACTAATATTCTCAACATGGAGCCTGCCCCCCCAAAAAAGTTTAGAAAAGGTTCTGTATAGGTAATTTCCAAAGCAACCAAAAATCAATAAAGCATTTCTTATTCAAGAAGACAAACATTAAGATGCTGCTTTTAGTTTCTGTGTCTCTCACTGAGCTAAAAAGTGCAATATGTGAAAAAAATACTTTGGCATTTGGTACATATTATACCAAGTTACTCCTGAAGATAAGATAGGACAACTATAAATGCAATACCAGCCTAAAGGAGTTTTGCACTTACCAGAATTATGGCAGTAGTCCATACACTGTGGAATTTGGATTGTAAAGGCTACCAAATCTGGAGCTAAAAGAGATTCTGGCTTTCTGCTCTCATTGAGCCATTTACTGCTGTGTAAGTCTCTGGTGTCAGAAGGGCCTTGAATTAAAGGAATCAGCTTCTCCTTTCCATTGTCACCTAAGGTAAAGATTAGACTTCTTAGAGCTTTTACTGTAGCAAGATAAATTTTCAACACATAAACATTCACTAGTCCAAAGAGAATAGCTATTAATATATTAAGTACAGAATTAAAAGAGGAAGTAGAAAGAGCAATCTCATATAAGCTATTAAATTGCTTCCTTAATGTTATCTTGTAAATGTCTTTACATCCAGGAGGATTTAAAAAAAAAAAAAAAAAGAAAACAATTCTCTTTATAATAGTAATTTCCACTGTTAAAAATCACTATGAACGTAAATATACTGCAATTTTAATGTTCTTGACATTTCACTGCCTTTACATAGGAAGAGATCATAGGCATTGATTAGAAAAGTTCCTGCATGCTCTTCAAGAAAATTTTTATTAAAGAAATTTAAGAAGTACTTATGACAGTGCCCTTAAAAACTCCTTAAGTAAAATACATACTTGTATCATTAATGGAAAATTGGACATTAAACAATAAACTGAATTTTACAAAATATGTTATTAGTAAAGCAAAATGCAAATATTCTTTGCAGTAAGAAAATGCATAGTTATTCCAGCTTCCTCAATGCTTTTAGATTAATATTTGTCTCAGCAGAAAAACTAAAAATCTTTATTTTTTTTACTCAGTGTAAAAATTGACTAAACTGAGGCCAGACTGGATCATCCTGGCACACTTAACAATAACAACAAAAAACCCAAAACAGAATACAAAAACCCCTCTCTGATTCATAGGAACAATGAGTAAATTCTTGTTTCAGTAACTCTCCTTGTAAAAAGCAAGGCCAATTCTCCTGTACAGGCAATAAAGTTTTACATGGTCCAGCTGCACATACCTGGGGCTTTGGCACAAATTTTTATTGATCCCATGGTCCCAGAGGCACATTTGACCAATGATGTGCCGCAGTACTTCAATTCAACGTTCTGGATTGAGCCCTCAAGAGTTGGCAGGGGATTCTTAGATTTCACACCTAATAAAAGAAAACTGCAAATGTACTAGCCTGTTGAATTTAAATATTTTTATATTCCTTCACCAAGGCATTTAAACTTAATTATACTTTAATTATCTACCTTAGATGTTCTTATAGCATTTTTGTTGTGATTCACAGTTTTTAAACGGCAATGAGAGAATGCTGTATATGGACATTTTAATGCAAGCAGTTATGCATAAAATATATACAGATACTGAGAGGAAAACACATAAGGCCACTTGGAAATTGGATTAATAAATATGCATATGTACACATACATATATTTTTTGTTTTCGCTTTTTAAGTGCCACTGCAACCATTCTCTTTCATATTTTTATTATAACCTTTTTATTTCAGGATCTTAAAATGACTGTTTTCAGCTTACATTTAGACAACAGCATTTTACTCAGTAGCAAAGCATTAAACCCACGCAGCTGATCGGCACAGGAGGCCAACACCATGCTTGCCATTTTTCATCTAAAACTGGAGTTCAAACCTTGCCTGATGTAAAAGTTAGAAATAAGTTTTGGTGGTCATTCCTCAGCCCACATTTGTGCACACCAGAAAACCACCAGACAGGTTAGAAAAAATCAGTGCTACTGGCAGTCACTTCTGAAGAGCTGCCTAGAACCGTGGTGGCAACAGCAGTGGGGGATCCTACAAGTCAGGATTGCAATTTGCTGGGAGAGCTGAAGGGCAGCCCCAGAACAAAGCCAGCCCACCTATTCTGTACAGCACTGCCTATCAGAAAAAAAATACATAAATGTACTTGCAAATTAGAAAGAAATAGTTTCAACACCTGTATGAAAGGAAAAACTAACAGAAGTCACCATTTTTTATGGGTTTTTCCCCCTCATGCAAAAGTGACTTGGAATTTGTCAGTTAAAATTGGCAAGCAGCTTGTTAATTATGAAAACATTAGTATAATTATGGAACTGTTTCCTCACACATGTAACGGAATTTGTTCCAAAATCCATAATTTATGCAAGAAATGTATTACATAGTATCAGGTTAAAAAAGTGAAAAGCATTTTGACATCTATTTCAAGATAGTTACACACAAGGATACTTAATATAATCTCTGCAGAATGAATTCATTAATTCTTTAGTCTTTTAGTCTCTATAAGACTTAATCAAAGGAGCATATTAGCTAATAAGGAAAAATTCCTTTAAAATTCTAGAAAATAGAAGATTTAGGATTAAATCCAGTAAGTCTGCTTAGCTCACTGTGCCTATTCCAGTTCCTAAATATTGAAGTGTATTTGGTAGTGCATATAAGCAGCATAGAAAGGGACATACGACATTTAGTAAACCTGACTGCCATGTGAAAATAGGTTCCACATTCTATGCATACTTTCTTATGAAAATTTACCTTGTCTTCTGTGTTCATGGTATGTCCAGCCTTCTCCTAATTTGTAATTCAGGAAATTCAGGCTCAAAGAATGTTCACTGCAACCCAGTTGCATGCCTGCCACTACAACATCCCAACAGTTCTCGGTTTGAAAGATCAGATCCCAGCTTTAGTCTCATGAATACACCCTCATTCCCAGCCCTGCCGAGGGCAAGCCTCTTTTTAAACTGAAAAGCTTTAATCTAAAGTGTGGTATCAGACACAATGCATGAATTTGTCAAAAGCAGTTTGGGTATCTCTAGGTATTTTCTAGTCTTGGCTCTGCCTCCTCAAACTTCCTATAAACTTGTGCAAGTAGAAGCCACTGTGTTGAGGGGAGAAAAAAAAGAGTATGTTTTCCTGTCTTCTGTCTATTCCAAAACAAAGACTATAAAATACAGCTAGTAGCAGCCAAGATTACAGTCAAAGTAAAACAAATTTGACCCACATCATTCAAGTCTTCTCAAAACCAGTAGCTTCTTGCTGTTTCCATCTTTCAGCAACTTTCATGCCTCAAAATACAAGATGTGGTGTAAGACATATTTTTCTCACTTCACTATGGAAAATTAAGTACTTTTAAAACTAAGTATTTTCCATCATAGAATTCACTTTTAGATTTATTACCCTGAACAACCGGTCTGCATTAAGACTAAAACTTCCCATGCTAGCTACATGTGTAACTTAAATTTTGTTTTAGTATTATACTTGAAAAGAAGGAGCTAAGTTTCCATGTGATTATGCTCTCTATTTCTCTTCACTCCTCTCATCAAGTAACATCTGGACTTGACAAATTTCAGCAAGACACAGAAGTGTTATCAAAGATTTGCTACAATCTTCATAAAAATGTGGGAACACTTGTCCTGTTACCTGCTCAGTCAGTAGAAGCATGACAGCCAGCAAAGCACAGCTCCTATTTGCCACTGCCCTGGTTTTCACCCAGCAAGTAGTTAGGGATAATCATGGGAAGATAGGAAAGCTGAATGGTTTGGCATTTTAGAAACCCACAAACCCCCAGTAAATGATCATATAACTAAAAATTATATGGCAAACAATATATTTTAAGGTGTATGAAAAACCAACAGCAGAAGTAAGCTGTTTCTTTCTTGAACACCTGGTAGTGAAGGATGAGATGAACACTTTATCTCAATTTTAAACTACATGAAAAAAAAAACAGAAAATATGTTTAGAAAACATAGCTTAATCATGCCCCTCTTTTTTAACATTGCTTTGACACCGAATGGCAAACATCACGTTTGTTGTTCAGTACACCTCATATTTTCTTAGTTATTATTTTCATCAGGAATACAGCAATCTCTTTATGGAGACAGAGTCACAAATATAGCTGCCCTCTACCAAATACAACTTATGGCTGCTTCCAGATAAAAATCAACATTTTCTAATTGTCCAATTTTTCTATTGGAAACATCTTGCCCATTGTAGAACTATTTGCAGAGAAAATCAAGTGGTCCCTTGTAATAATGTTTATACTTGCTGACTGTGTTTATACTTACTGATCACACAATCTGTTCTAATTTAATCAGACTATCACACACCAAATATAATGCATCACCAAACAACTAAAAAGCTGTTCTCTGCATACGGCAGAACTCAAAAATAAGCAGAAAGGTTAACTTAAAATCTACTACATCTGGACACTTTGCACCTTGTGCACTTTAAGTCACTTTAGTTTTAAGTCCAAGCCTAAAGAACCATTTTGCTATAGAAATGTTCACAGAAATATCACGCTGTTGAGAAAGATTCTTCTACCCTTTAAAGCAGAACCTCATATCCTCCCCCACAATTTTTTGGTCAGAGCTTTGGTCCTCTTGGCCTATGCATCTTTTCCCAATCCATTCGTAATAAAGGTGAATTTGCAATGATTAATGGAAAATCAAGCAAAAAAACCCTAAACTGATCAAATAGAAGTGACGGGAAACCAGTAAAAGAAATAAGTGATTGATTTGGAGGACAAAAGTCAGGGCTGTGTGCCACAAAATTCCTGAAATACAGCACATAATTCCTTAGAAAGATCATAAGCAAGAGAACTGCAAAACACGAAATGGGAAATGAATAAGGCATGACTAAAACTTCTAGAACCAGCTCTACATAAATTCTCCCCACATTTAAGTTACAGCCTCAGAAAGAAAAATCTCAATATTTAAAGCATGAAGTACCAATAAACTATGGTTTGGCATCATGATATATTAAAAGACTGTCACATATATGTCAAAATGATTTCAAACACAGTTAGAAAAGATCAATCCATGAATAAAAGCAAAGAACTATTAACAAAATGAAGTAATATTTATATCTAATTCTTACTGGAATCAAGAAAAAATGTCAGGTTTTTTTTACCCACAAAAACAAATATCTAATGCTACCAACACAGGAAAGCTAGTAAACAAATCAAAGTGTAAGACACTCATTTATGCTCCGTCTCTGCTAAGCAGTGCCCTCAGTGAAGACTTAAGAAAATTCATGGTGAACTTGTTAAAGAGTTGGAACTCCTGAGAAACTCAAAGCTAAATCCAAAGTTGTTTCCTTACTCCTTGCAGTATGAACATAATAGAGGCCATTAAGACTAGATCTACTTGGCATCAGTCCTAATTCTTGTATTCAAAGCATTTCATCTTCATTTAAGTAAACCAGCAGCAGCACAAGACCTTCAACATCTCTTTCAATCTTTGTGCTTCCTTGCACACAACACCTGAAGCAAAAACACCGGGGTAGTGTAACTGAGTTTTTTTATTTCAATTGGAGAAACAGAGAAAAAGATTTTTCTGAAGTGTAGAAGCTGGGTTACAAATATCTTTTCAGTTTTTTCAGTAGCAAAACTAAATCTTTGTGATGAATTTCCCCCAAAATGTTAATTGTGTTCACAATTTCACATATTTAATGTTAAGACTACATTTTGCATCCCTGACGTAGACACACCCTGATTAGTATTTTCTTTCTTCTTCAAATCAGTAAATTCAAGATCTCAAGGTGTCAGCGGACAGCTCTGTTTTTTTTTCTAACTCATTTTTATTTAGCATTATTATTGCTAGTCTGTTTATCATAACTACTTACTAATAGCTGTGTCAACCAGGTTTCAGTCCACAAACTGGTATTGTAAGAAATTAATGCTTCATTCTACCCATCCCCAAGACTTAAGAAAGCATTAACAACAAGATTTTGGTGGACTTGACCTGCCTTTATTTTATGGTAATCTGGACAGATTTTCTACTGTCTTAAACTTCTTGTAACACAGCTCCACATCTAAAAAATAGCTCAGCTTTCATTTTCTCTTCAACCATGGTACTCAGAGTTAAACTAAATGGATGGATGGAAGGATGAAAGTACATACTGACAGACTAAAATACCATCTAAAGAAAGTCAAGCTGCATTCTTCTTGGGCAACAATGACAAAATATTTATCAATGTTAATCTCTACAATCCTCTTCACCAGAACACAAGATGCAAAAGCCACATGTATGCACACACAACACAAAAATCAATCTCCACATGTACCTTCGGTATTTTCACAGATAGATTTCAGGGCCAAGCACACTGCCAGTCATGGACTGGTTTTTGTTTTAAAGATCAAGATTAAAACCCCTGTAACTAACCTCTTCACTCTTCAAACTGCCTGTAAACCAATTTAGGCTTCTCTGTTTCCTAAAAAGTAAACCAGACATAGATTCATCATTTCATAATGGAGATTTAAACACTGCAAAAATCTTCCCAGCTTGCTCAAGAACAATATTTCAGGTACAGAGAGAGTCACTTAAATTTGGCAAATCCCTGTTGCTACATTCCCATTCTGACACTCCACACAATACCCTTTATACAAATCCCCATCCACCTTGATCCACAAACTTCTTGATTATTCTACAGTCCTGCTTCAAATGGAGAGCTAAATATTCAGAGACTGAAAACCAATACTGAAGTAATCACCAAATATTTGGAATATGTTAAAGGCATTCTAGTTCAGAAACACCTTTTGAGTAACTCTACTGACAATCTCTGATCAGGTAAATAATGCTTCAGTTTTGAATCCTCATCAGAGAACTAAATAGCTATCACTAAAAAAACAAAAAAAAACAAAAAAACCCAAACAAACAAACAAAAAAAACAAAAAAAAAAAACCAAAAAAACAAAAAACAAAAAAAAAAAACCCCACCAAACAAATAAAACCCAAGAAGGCCAGCCAGCACACGCTGACAGCCTTTCTACCACAACCAATTACAAGTCAGGGACCATCCTGAAACATTTTCAGTGTAGGGAACAGAAGCACAATCTATGCATAGTCTGTTAATCTACACTGTTCCTTTTGATTTAAATGGCAATCATTTACAGAAGGAATACTATATTCTCTCTTTAAACATAGTATAACAAAGTATTGCAAATGCCTCTAAAACCTAGCTGTGAAAGGTATAGTTTTAGACAACTTATTATTCATAGTACAATTGCTAACATTCAGGCTATTTAGACACTGCAAGTTATAAGCATATTTAAATGAAGCTATTATTTTAGATTTAGCAACATGACACTAGCAAGGACACAAGATTAAAGTGGTTTTAGTGGCACTGTTCCTGATGTTGCAAACAGGTTTGAAAACAAGAAAAGGACCTATTTTCCTTCCTGCACATTTCAATAGATGCATTTCAGATACCGCTGTATCATTTGAGGCAAAGGCCCAAGTTAATACAGTAAAATGCTTTTTGTCTTCCAAGAAAATCCTAAATAACTATTAGGATCTGAATGTCTAGCTCTCAAAAAGGATGTCCTAACAATCCATGCAGCTATACACTGTCAGCAGATAAATGCTACAAACGACATGTATGTAAATGCCTCCAGGGTACAGGTAAATAACTTGAAAACCTTTCACCATAAAGTATTTGCAGCATGATCCTGAAAAACACAGGCAGACAGACAGAGGGAAGAGCTTACAGGTTCCACCCCCAGAAACACACCCTTTGGTAGGAAGCACTCACAAGCAACTGACTCCATCTGAAGTCATAGAAGCCTTCCATTCCTTTTAAATAAAGTAGTTTTGCTGTATATTGAGGTAAGTTCAATAGCTCAAACAGAAGAACACAGTATATTAAAACATTTTTCCTCAGTGATATATGCTATTATTATAACTGAAAACCTGATGCACATTTTCTGTCTTGAGCTTCTATTAAATCTAGTTCAAGTTCAATCCAGTATGAATTCAAATGCCTTATCTTCAAATATGCTAAGCATAAGTTGCAATGTGTCTTAGGCTCTGGAATAAAGCCTGCATTTTACAACTTTTTATTAAAAGGTGCATAGCAACCAGAGGAAAAGGACATCTATGGTTTTACTAGGACAGCAAAATGTAGAATAAAAGAAAACTATCTTAGAGGAACCAGAGTCCTCTCAAATCTCAACACCTCTTTCAGCTGTGGAGCTCACATTTCTTAAGACACCTCTATTCAAATAAGCTATTTGGCAGCAATGACACTTATAAGGCCTGATTTTCTGCAAGTTTGTATCCTTACACCCTTAAAAAGCCTCACTCATCAGAGCACATGCAAACCTTAAATGCTGTTTAACATGTCTACTATGCAGGAGACAAGAAATGACAGATCTAACACCTGGAGTCACACATGGTTGTGAGCTTCTCTGTAACACACATGACACTTGGTCACCTGTTTGCTGTCAGAGTATTTAATGAATCACATCTTTCCCAAGGTCCATTAGATATAATTACATACAGGAAATAACAGTTATGGACCAGTAAAAAAGTCAACATATGAGGATTCTAGAGGATGGACAAAGTAATTCTTCAAGAAGAAACCACAAAGGTTTATAACAATTCAAAAGAATAAAGAGAGATGTGCTTAATAGCAGTATTATAAAAAAAATAACAAAGAACTACCATCTAAGGTGAAATCATTAACAGCTTGATTTCCTGAGTTGCTGTGCATCTTTCAGTTCAGAAGTGAAGCAAGCCAGCAATTGTGTGCTAAAAATATGAACAAAAAAGGTAAGTGCTGCTAGGGATCCTGCCTGTAAAGGAGTGGGAAAGAGCAGGAAGACAGAAATTCAGAGACGTTGGATAAACAAAACATGTTAGAGATTATATGGAAAAAATATTAAAGTGCAGTATAATCAATATTACCTTGAACCATCTCCCCATGATTTTCCTTCTCAGATAGTGTATGCTGCTTTAAAGAATAGAAAGAACTGAAGCTACCCTTTCCCGTATTGTTTTCCACACACACATAACCACATTTCACAAAGAATGAGTTTTGTTTCTAACTGGAGGTTCATTCTTAGAGATTTCCATGTTGCACTGGATTTTTTTTTATATCACTATGCTCTTCCCAGCAATTTAAATACACATTGTTTAGGACAAACATAAAAACACAATGGTCCAAGTTAAAACAAAAATGTTTATATTTTTATTTAACCATTATATGCAACTACTGAGAACCTAAAGAGAAACAGTACATTTAGTGTCTGAAATGCTGGTTTCTAACACCAGGAGGGTACTAACCTTTAATCCTTGAAATAATTAAAGAAATGTTTGTAGAAATATTTTTAGCCTCTTTATCTGGTCAAAGTACTGGAAGTTAAGTCGTGTCTGTACAAACCAATCATTTCACCAGCAGTTTTAAATTTCTTTAAAGCCTCATATAAAAAGCACCTGCTTAAAGTGAGTAATGGAGTTTTATATTCATTGCACTTAGGAACAGCGTATGTAACCTATTCCGTTTTCCTCCCTTGTGGAATATATTTCAGCTTATATTGCACAGCACATTACCGATGTGTATAAAGACTCTCTGATCAGCAATTTGGACTGCAGACAGCAACCTGCATGAGTATACTTTTTTTCTCCTCCTTATACACAGTATCCACTTGATTCAGCAAATCAAATTAAAACCATCCTTTAAAGATGATGATCTCACCTTCACAGTGACTACATGAAGGCCATATATGCTAACACTGTACCAATATCAGGCTTCAACCTTCACTATATACACTGCACAACCAACAAGCATTATAAAGAAAGAAGATAGTATATAATCTTCTCTGGCTAAATAACAGAGAATCTCCACTAGCGTATTTAATTTCTGAGAAGATAAAATTCACACTATTAAGATACCAAAAAGAAGCTGTGCACGGTAGAAAATCCAAATGTAAGGGAAGTTCTCTAACTTAACACATACTAAGGATGCAATTTAATCTTGGAATTAGCATCTTGCTATGAAAAAGCATTTCCATACTACAGGTTACTAAAGGACATGATTGCAATATACTTCTTTATACTTGAGAAATCTAAGAAATTCTTCAACTCAACCTCAGTTTAAGGTTTTCCTGCAGATTTATTTAATACTGTATTTTGATAAAAGTATAAACTTGCAATTGCGTAACAATAGTGTTCTCCAGTTGTGAAAAATATCAGACTCAAGTATGTAATATGGGAAATGACCAGATAACAAAAAGCACATACTATTTTTCAGTAAGCTGCTGTTTTTCATTTGGAAAAACAAAACAAAACTGAAATTTGGCAGGATAGTTTAAATAATCTTTGTAAACACTTTCACATGATTAACTAGAATCATACAATTGTATTCACTTATTCTTTCTAAGAAGTATTACTGTATTACATGCACAGAGCATACTGATTTCAGTATATTTCTGTGTGCTTAGCAGACTGGTTTATCTTCTAATGCACAGACTTGTATCTTCACAAAATCAGATGCTACTTTAGACAGTGACTAGTTGCATCTTCTTCCATCCTCATGTCTCTAGGTTGATAAGATTTAACTAACACGGAAAATAAATTTACCAGAACAACTTAAACTAAGCATGGAATTACCCGTCAATATTATTGCACATAAGTACTTACTCACTGAACTGAACAGGAAGAAGGGCTATATTACATTAGCTTGATTAGTACCTCATGGAATGCTGCAGAAGTTTTGAGGTCAAGGCAAGTTTACAGAGCCCATGAGAAGTAGAAGGGAAAGGTATTCTGTAGTCACACATCTGAAGAGTATCTGCGGTTTGGGAAGTACATGTTTTCTAACCTAGTGTTTTAGGTTAGCACTACGGTAAATTTGTTTGATACTAATTTTAACTCTGATATACTTAGTGCAATAAAACTTGATAAAGCTACCCAATATTAAAATACATGAGGAAATGGAGAACTTCAAAGTTAAAATGAAATCCTGATAAATCTTTGCAGTATCATAGAACAATAGCCAAGGGAGAATTTGAAAAGAAGGTCAACTTTTTAATATAGAGGAACATTACTATGAACTTCATCTTTTTACAGTGTTGTTTCTTTTGCCATTAGACATTCTTACCATAATTTCAAATATGTACAGAATATCCTTATAGGTACTATAACTTGGCTTAGTTTATAAAAAGGGGACCTATATGAATGCCAGTTGTATGCTTTTCAACAGAAGGATGTAAACTTATTTAGCATTCTGTTTTTCTCTTTCATCTTATCTCTAGTTTCTGTGTAGATTTATAATGGTCATTGTTTCCAATTTTAACAAATCACCTAATGGCAGAAAGGAAAATATGTTAACCTTAGAATTATTTGCAGTTGTAGAAATCCCTTTTGTCTGGCTCATGCAAGGCCTGCAATCTGTTTGAAACACAGATTGTCTGTCTTTTGTCTGACAGCCACCAAGCTGCACAAATTACTTTCTGCCTGTTCACCTGTTTGCAGCTGTGTCTGTAAGCTAAGGATTCTGTAGCTTGACTTGAGCAGCCATTCCAGGATTGATGACATGTGCTGCTGATAAACTGAGCAATTTGAAGAAATTACTGGCTAAACTTATTGAAAGACATCTGTGTGTGAGCTGAGAACTAGAAGCCTTCAATTGTGTGTTTGCAACCTGCAGCGGCGGCGATCTGTTTGAAGCCATAGCCTTCTATAAGAGACCTGGCCCTAACACAAAATAACTAAACCATCTTTGCAACAGATTTCCTCACACACCAACAGAATGCTGCTCTTTTGGTCTTAAATATACTTCCTAAACAGAGGATGTAACAACAATTAAGACTTCCTATACTCATCTAGCAGAAGCAACTTGGTTTTGAAGTGTTTCTATTTTTCACTGGGATTTGGCATTTGGTGTTGCTTCCCAGCCCTCTCTGCTCCACCAGCTAGTTGCCAGCAGGGAATGGTAGCAAGAGCCTCTCACAGGCACATTTACCCTTCTGTGTGAGCCAAGGTGCCTTTGCAGTATTATGGGGTACAGCTCAACTCTTCCTTCCACTTGCAGTATGCCATTCATTACCTCCTCAGCTAACTAATGTTAACACTGGAAATTCCTCCTCTAAGATTTAGTAATCAAGAAATTGTATTACCAAACGTTGTGAATCTGGATAATGTTTGGGCTTCTGGGGGATATTTGCAGATGTTAATCTTAAGCTCAGGAAGCCCAAGACTGCTATCTCAGGGTGAGCCCAAGTATGCACATGTGTGCATGTATGAAATTCTTTTGGTTTAAATAAGCTCCAGCAGATTGGTGAGCTGTGTGTGACAGCTAGTCACTTCTAAGCTGCACTTTATATTTAGTAGAATAAAATCCTGTGTCTTTTAGGAAACATTCTATAGCGATTTACTTCAACACTGCTCTTATTTTCTTTGTTCTTACTTGTTTAGCACAAATGTGTTTCAAGCACACATTGTGACAAAGCAAGCCAAAGTAGAATTTCACACGTCTTCCAATGTTTTAGTAGCTCAGAATAAATGAAAAAAGTTTTAAAAGCAATAAAAGTGCTTGATACAGGAATGTAAAAAAAATGTAATTGAAGGGAAAGTGTGTTAAGCTTAAAAACGTAACCAAGTGCTTAAGGAACTTTCTAAACATGCAGTCAGAAGCATAAAAACTGTCAATTTTCACATCTGTCCATTAACCCCCACCCAGTGAACCATATGCAGTGTACCATGAAAACAAGCCATTTCACCTTATCTTTGCAAGTAGTTCATATTAAAAATCAAGGTACTGATTAAAATGATCAAATAATCAAGTTTTCTATCTGCACTGTTTGTCAGTTTTAGCAAAAGAAACTAGCATTTCCATTTTAATTTCTGAAGTCTTTGAAGGCAAATATTACCTTTAGAAGTATTTCACAAACAAGGTCTACTAACAATAATAACAACTTGGAAAATATGTATTAAACTTGATGAAAAATTATCACTGTGCTTAAACACATTTGAAAGTAGGAAAGCAAAGCTTTCAAGTTAAGTAGCTATATAAGCTGGGCTTTCACGTTTCAGAACCCATAAACTGGATTCAATACAGAGCTGATGTGAACTCCTGGAAAAAAAGGATACATAGTACAGTGCATAGGCATATAATAAATCAAGTCTTGATTATGTGCAGCTAATAACTATACATCATTAATAATAAAATCTTTTAGATACTGTTCTATAGCAGATATCTAAGTAAATACAGTACGCTTTTATTTTTACCCTCTATGTATATTAATGTGAGTTCA
This sequence comes from Phaethornis superciliosus, assembly GCA_023637945.1. Taxonomy (NCBI): domain Eukaryota; kingdom Metazoa; phylum Chordata; class Aves; order Apodiformes; family Trochilidae; genus Phaethornis; species Phaethornis superciliosus. The sequence goes on from JAJQWJ010000002.1 coordinate 21,605,803, forward strand.
AGCATTTTTAAAGTCAGCTTTTATTTTAAAAAAGAGCTAAGTCGTGAGAACATTCTTATGTATCACTTCATAACTCTGACACCAACTATGTATAAAAAGATTAGCCTTTATTTGGTATAAAATCAGTTGGCAGTTTTACATCTGTGCAATGCAACATAAATACCCCAGCTGGCATCTCGAGCTCACACACATATGGACTTCAAAACAGAAACTTCCTTATTTGCAGCACTGCCAGAGTAATTTTGTATACTCTGCATACTACAGCTATTTGTCAGGCCTCTGCAGGTGTGCACTGCACATAAACACACAGCTGTGGTCTACCAAGCCAAGTGTTCCATCAAACACATAAAGGGAGACCTCAGCAGCTGGATTAGTCATCCCTGCAACAGGTCCAGGGAGAACAATATGGGTTAGTATTTTTGGAAAAGCATGGATGGTAAATTTATGATTATGCTGGCCTTACCAAATAACTGCTGGATTGTGTCATTTTTATGCAATGTCTACTTATTAAAGTTTTTGTTAGAATGGCTGGAACAGACTGAATATTTTTTAGTTTTTAATATAAACAATAAGGTAGTTTATGTATAAAATAGTTTATTAAGTGCAAAATGTTAAAAGGTCTTCATGCTAGTGGTTGGTTTTTGACAGATGTTACAATTATTTGCATTGGCTTTAACAGACAAATCACTGGAATCAATTATAGTTAGTATATCATAAAGTCTCTTACTAGTTATCCTTTATACTTTGTCACATTTACTACAACTACATAGCATTTTTCTATCTCTGCTTTTTTGCTCTACTTGCTTAGAGCACAGCTGAATGCATAAAAACCCTTAGTAAAACAAAGTGCAGAATAAACACTTTACTGTAATTAACTTGTTTTCTTGTTCAGAAAGTGTTTTTTGATGTTTTTGATAAAACAACAAACTTTACTTTCTCAGAACTGTCTGGAAGACACGGAATTTTGTGGTGGTCATACAGATGTTAAAACTATTTTAACGAAACAGAAAAAGAAGTAAGTCTAATTTTATGCAAGTTTCCTTTAAGAAACTTCATTATGTCAAAGGCAAGAAAAAATGGATCAAAAAGAAACTGAATGAAATTTTAAATATAATTTGTTGTCTCTTTATTCAGATTGTTCACTGTACAGTTCGCATTTTAGGATTTCAAAATGTCTTCAGTCAGTAAAGATGAGAAGATATGAACACCACCAGGACAAATCCTAGGTGCCTTTTAGCCATTCAATTTTTGAGTTCAAATATGCAGGCAACACGTGCTCGCTTATGTTGGATATTTGTTTAGAATCACAAACTTTTACTGGATCTTACCCATAGATCACTTCTGTGACAATGATGTATTTACACACAAGAGCTCTTTCAGACTTCATGAGGAAGATACTGATTCAACACATCAGTAAGGTGGGCATTCACCAGCACTAAGAACATTACCACATTTTCCTTGTGTACAGCAGTACTTGGCAGCACCTGTGAACACTGTGAGCAGTAACCCATTCCCAAATGTCCTTTCTTCATTAAGTTAATTGCATGACTTCAAGAAAGAAGAGAAGGGGCTTCCTAAAGGTCACTTTTTTAAACATGACCTACTGACATTTCAAGAAGAAGTATCTGTCATCCACCAGAATTATCACTATTGGTGCCTCAATAATATACATAAAGGTTATGTTAACATTATGGTAACATAAGATCTAATAATTAGTTAGTAGGCAACTTAATCACATAGTGACTTCCTCGTGTGGAAGGAAGATACACCCCTTTATACAAAGGCAGTTGTTCCTTAAAGCCCCACAGATTGCAGAAAATATTAAAAAGGCACACACAGAACCAGATATAGAGATGAAAAATACTCAGCCACTCTCAGTATAAGATCCGCTACACCATGACAAAAAATAAAATTTTTTCTGGACAAAAATGGCTATTTATAATAGATTGAAAATGGACGTGGCAAAATTTGTTACTTTCATGTAAGCAACTGTCTTTCCCAAATAATAAAACAGAAATTCCGTGTATTTCAGGGATACCTATTTTGCACCCATCTTGGCCTAAAAAACAAAACACACTTAAAGCTTTAACCATGGATTTACTTTTCCTGCAAGGTGAAGATGAAATCCAGATCAAAATACAAGTTGATGGTTTGAGGGTACAGTTATTGATTTTTAATAGCATATTATACCATTGATGAAATTAAAAAGAAACAAGGTAAAAACAGAGGGTAAGAAATAAAAGAAATAACTGTTTTATTTAAATTATCTCCTATCATATAAGAGGTCCTGAGAAATCAGATGGCCCTACTTGAGAAAAAAACCTAAAACATCTTTCCTGAAAAAGAACTCAAGACGAGTGCAACATTACAAAGCAAAATAATGTGATGTCCATGAAGTAGATGTGCCTTCCAAAACCACTTGCAAAAATCTGAATTTTCAGTAAATTTTTAACAAATGTTTCTGTGAAGATTACATAACAATTAAAATATATTTAGTGATCGTAAACATTATCAATATTATCCAGCAAAGGGTAAGAGAAGAGAAATTAGAAAGGTGGAGAGACCAAAGAGAGGGGGTGAGTGGCACTGGTTTTCCCTGGGTGCTACAGTGAAACAAGAGATAATCCTGCATCCACCAGTCATAAATTTGTGCTCTAACCCTGATTTTGGCAAGTATTTCCTACCTGACATCACGGAAAGCATCCAAGTTCTGGGCATTCATTTCACAAAGTCTTGCAGGGGTGTTTATTAATTGGATAGTTTGTATTAATTTTACAAATATTATACAAACTAATCTCTGCAAAATTAGCACAGAACTATTACAGTGTTGCTGATTTAAATGCAGATATAAAAATTTTCCAGATATAATCTTAACCTTGCTGTTATAGGAAGATCTTCTGGATTAACTGAACACCATGATAATTGTTGTGTTGTACATCAGACCCACTGCTACCAAGTGGCTCATAATCAGCCTTTCCAGAAGAAAAGCTTCAACATTGCCTATGAAAATGATGGATCCAATCACCCATTTTACTGCGACTATCATATTTTGGTACCATGAATGCATAGTGCTCAAGTGTCCATTACCTGGTATGGAGGGTAGAATGTCTTAGTAAGAGATAGAAGACAAGGAACAAGAGCCCTGAGTATTCTCCTCCTAACAGTAGGGCTACACAAAAAGGAAAGCCAACAAAAAGAAGCCAACAAAATATTAGGACCTACCTCCCTGAGCAGACCACTCACAGAACATGGCTTGACCTCGTAGGTATGGATCTGAATCCAGCCTGAGCTCTCAAGAGACAACCCTTTCCAATTCAAACATTAAAAAAAACCCTAACAAACTAGGAACATCATGATATAAGATTACCTTAGTCCATTCCCACATTCTGAGGAAGAGCATCCCATAGAATGGTTTGAGTTAGAAGGGACGTTAAAGATCATCTAGTTCCAGTACAATTAAATCAAACCACAGATCCTCTTCTCCGTGTAGAGAGCTCAGGCAAGTGCTTTCAACAAAAGGTCCTCTCAAGGAAGCAAAATGAAATTATTTGAACGAGCTGAGAAGGAAACCTAGTTCTTATTCTAGAAATGAAAAATGCCTCTACACAGATAGATGTCAAGCATGAGTGCAATTTTTTTGCACTCAGAACTTCTTCACAATCAAGTAATCTACACTTCTCATTTAATCTAAAACTCAAATTCAACAATTTCTCTGCCTTAGCTGGCTGGGATTTTAAGTACAGTTATTATTAAGTACATCTTAATGAGATCCTGCCTAAAAGCCTACCAAGACCTTCTGGAACAAAAAAATAAAGAACACTAGGAGAATAAAGGCATTGCTGAACTTCTACATATTTTGCTGCAGATATTTTGCAGCATGCCAATTTTTTAAATCAAACTAATAAAAGTTGAAGCATACAAGACCTCCTCTTGGGAACTAGTCAAGAATACTGATGAACATGAGCACTACAGAATAAGAGTATTTCATGTCTCCAAAACTTTTATTCATTCATTGAGGCCTAACAGAGTCCTGCATATTGTTAAACTATCAGACTTGAATAATTTATTGAAGTATATACATCTTGCTACAAGCTATTGCTGAAACAATAACACGAACCAGAAAAATGGCTTGCAGTTTCCTGCATCCACTGATACAAAATATTAAAGAAGTGAATCTCTAAGCAATCACTGGAAGATGCAATGGTTTACTAAATTAAAGTTTCTAGTTAAATCTTATCCTGTGTTGTAGCCAACCAACATCTTAAAATGCTTGACAAAATACTTCTTCCACAATATTTAAAAAGATCTGATACAACCTGATACATTGATAAAGAACTTCCTATACTGAAAACTACACTGTTGCCCAAACAGATGAAGCAGTATTATTGAACTGTAACCAATTCCAGACCACATCGGGCATCACACAGACCATGCTGACTTCTCTCTCCAGTCATACCCCCACTTTTTTCCCATTTTTTCTTAAAATATGAGCTATTTTATAGGGTGACTGTAATGTGATACTATGATCATTGCTGATGGCAGTTAGAAACAGACCCTTCTAATCCAGCTGCTCTTCACTTCAACAAATGCCATTTAAAAGCTACTTCATAAAAACATTATTGCTTCATACTTAAAAGACATTAAGTCAAGATTTTGGAAATTCCATTCACTTGATTATATCAGCAAGTGCACTATATGTTAGATTTATCATTAAAGCAAAATCCATGAGAACTGTTTTCCAGACTTGCTCCTATGACACATTTGGCCAATGAAAAGGGATGAAAAACAGTAGTGCTTTGAAGCAATAGCCAGTAAATGCCGCTGCGGTTTACCAAGAGTGGGACGGACAACATATTAGACCACAGTTAATGAAATTAAACCATTTCTTATGTTTTTTAAATGTGTCCTGTATTACTTGCTTGGAAACTACACAACTGCTTCATCTTTGAGATACAATTTACTACAGTAAAAAGTAGTATCTCTTACATCTACTGGTAATTAAATCAGTAAGCGTCTACCACTGTTTTGTATTTTACAATACTATTTAAGGCAAACTAACTACACAAATAAATTGCATGTTCTTTTTTGTTTCCACATAAGTAAGAAATTTATGTTCCTCATTCAAAGATCTAGGGAAAAGATTACGGTGAAGAAAACAGGATAAAGTATTTGCATACTACCTACTTGTGTAAGATATGCAGTGGTAAGTAGTTTCCTTCCATAATATGCCCATGAAACGTGGATTTAATGTAATGCTTGCTCTACACGGTTTGATGGAAAAAATTTTCCTGGCAGAAATTTTGGTTCAATAGATTTCTAAAGCTTCAACTTCAGTCTTCGTATACAATTTCTTCAACAAAGCAATGAGGTGGCTTATTTGCCAAAACAAAACATTACTTGTCCTCTAATCCTGTGAAATCTTGAAGAACCAAACAGATAATGAATCTTCAAAAACCATTTACTTCTCTAGTACTTTTAAGTACTTACATATTTGTTATAAACCTATGGTTAAATAAATCCTTAAAGAGGAATATGGCTCACTTAAATAGCAATATATACTCTCCTATTTACATCAGTAACTCCATTAAAACATTTTTTTTCCTCTGAATTTAAGACAGAGCACTCACAACTAAAAAATAATTTATTTCTAGAAGTCCAACCACATGTTGTCTCAAGCTAAGAACTCCATTCTTCTATGTCCCTCAAGCTTTCCAAACTAAGTTCTTCACACACTGCATTTTAACAAGTTAATTTATGACTAAGCATTGTTAATTGATAAGCTTTTCCAATTACCATAATTAGTTAACAGTAAACTGAGGGACAGTCAATAGTTAAGGTCATTTTTACATAGAACCACTGCAAGAAGCCAGTACTATTCTTCCCCAGGGACTATCAAGCCACACTATTGCTACTCGGAGTCATTAGTAGCATGAGAAGACTTATCTGTGAGAACAGTCATAAAATAGCACCAAAGCCTATCTGTGAAAGAAAAGACAATTAGCAACAGCCCTTTTTACTACCCCAAATCAGAAAGGCTACTGTCTTATCATGGCTACTTAGTAACACTTTACTAGATATGTCTAAAAACTCTGATATAAAAATTAGATACTACTACTTTGATGGTTGTGTATACATGATAAAGGTTTGGGAACTCCCAAATAACAATGTATTTTCAGATAAATCCCTTTTTCCAGTTAAAAATATTAAAAAGTTAACACAGAGCTCTCAATGCAACTTTGAATATTGAGATTATCATTTCACTATATATTAAAACAGAAGTCTCCTAGAAAGAAATAAAATGAGATAATTATTGTACTTTTGAGAAAACTGTCCTTATTAGAAAAAGTGTTGAATAACATGGTCTTTAACACAAGTTACATTGCACACCAAAGTGGCAATGAAGCTCAGATCCCATACCCTCATTTCCATAATTATTTTCACATGTCTAGAATGCATTAAAAACAGTACCATCTTAAAAATGAAAAGCAGACATTCCTTTGAAAATCAATTCAATATTTAGCATGTCATACTCAGAAAAGATCTCCTTTTAGAATGCAGAAAAACTGGAACATAATAAATAACTATAAGGATGTTTATTATTTCATTTTGCCTTAATTTTGTCCTATAGGCACAAGCATACACAACAGTTGTGGAAAGAACACGTCTAGAACATTGTATTGTAACAGTGTAGGCCATAAGTCTTTCTCTGAAAATAAACATATACAGAACCTAAACAAAAAATTCAACATGGAACCTTCTTTACCATGCTTTTCCACATATTTTACAATAACTGCTCCTGCTGACAGACTTTGATCTCAATAGTCTTCAGTCACTTCTCAGAAAGAAACACACACATCATAGAACATTTCTTTTTTACCAGATTCTTTCCCCACAAACAAAAACTTAAGCCAACATTTTATGTATATACATCTCTTGAATCCACTGCAGAAGTTAGAGCTAAGATGTCCATGTAAGAATGCTAATCCGGAGATGCTGTGAATATTGCTGCTCTTTGTGCTGACTTTTAAATTGGATCAAATTCTTACCTAGGCTGTACTTGGGTAATTCACACTCAACTGTAGTTGCTAACTGGACCAAAGTAAAATTACTGTGCCTATAACAGTGGTATTATTGCTCATTTGGTATTATTATTTCCATAGGGAAGTCCATGGTTCTATTCACCAGAGCAAATTCAGCTCAGTTAAACCCTTCTTGGTGAAGAACTTGATAAACAGGATAACTTGTGAGAAGTCACTGAAGATTTAGTAGTAGGCAAGCAGAACTGACATTCTCAAAAATGGATCACACTACGAGACTTAATTGAGCTTTAACTTGCATCTTCTTTCAAGGCTTCTTGTTATGCTAATACAAATTCAGGAATTTCGTTGAAAAAATTTTGCAGTGCTAATCCCCTGCTCAGCAAATGATAAACAATGATAATGGGGGTGCTTCATAGGTTGAGAGAGGTTCTCTTCCCCCTCTACTCCGCCCTGGTGAGGCCACATCTGGAATATTGTGTCCAGTGCTGGGCCCCTCAGTTCCAGAAGGACTGGGAACTGCTTGAAAGAGTCCAGTGCAGAGCCACAAAGATGATGGAGTGGAACATCTCCCTTATGAGGTAAGGCTGAGGAAGCTGGGGCTCTTCAGCTTGGAGAAGAGGAGACTGAGGGGTGACCTCATTAATGTTGACAAATATGTAGAAGGTTAGTGTCAGGAATATGGAGCCAGGCTCTTCTCAGTGATGACCAATGATAGGACAAAAGGTAGCAGATGGAAGTTGGAGTACAGGAGGTTCTGCGTAAATATAAGAAAAAGCTTTTTCCCTGTGAGAGTGACAGAGCACTGGAACTTCACAATTGTGAAGCTGTGGAGTCTCCTTCTCTGGAGATATTCAAAACCCATCTGCGCAAGTTCTTGTGTGACCTACACTAGGTGGGCTCTTGTGATCTCTCCAGGTCCCTTCCAACCCCTAACATTTCATGATTGTGATTTCTGTGAATTTTCAAGTTACATCCATGCTTTGATGAAGACAGACATAAGCAGAGAAGTGAGGGAGAATTCCTCTTCAAGTTCAATTATATGATAGAACAAGTAAAATATTCTAATATCAAATATCCTAATATCAAATATTAAATATCAAGCTTCTCCATTTACATCACAATGTATTAGCTACTTATAGTGGCTACACAACATTGTCATATGTAGTCCCCAAACTTCAGACAATGTCAATAAACACAGGAAATTTTTTTCAACACACCAATCAGAACGCATAATTACTAATCAAACATATGTTTCAAAGTAATTCCCAGAGGAAACAGTCAACTAGTAAGTGTTCACAGACTTCACAGAAGCAACGTGTAGACCAGCTTTATGAAATGGCAACTGATATTAAACACACTTTCAATAAGCTTTATCTTATCATAGGAAACTGTACATCTGCCAATAAACTCACAGGTGGGAAGACTTGAGTTGTTATCTTGCCAACCCAGAGTATTTCATTGGAACAGGAGACATTACACAAAAGACAAACCATACAAAAGGCATAAACTACTCAAAAAATGAAATCAAGGAAAGATAAGATGATTTGGTGAAATTGTCCAAGCAGACAGGGATCAGGTTGAAAAGCTAAAGCCCTGACAAAATTCAGTCTGGTCAAGGATATCAAGGGCAACAAGAAAGGCTTCTATAGCTATGTCAGTGACAAAAGGAAGACTAGGAAAAATGTGAGCCTCTTCAGAAGGAAACAAGAGACTTGGTTACAGAGGATATGGAGAAGGCTGACAAATTCTTTGGCTAAGTCTTCACCAGCAAGTTCTCAAGACACAGCCCAATGCACAGAAGGCAATGGTTGGGACTGGGAGAATGAAGAACCACACATGGAACTGGCAGATAAGGTTTGAGACCATCCAAGGAACCTGAAAACGCACAAGACCATTGGACCTGATGAAATGCATCTGTGGGTTCCTGCACAAACTGGCACACCAAGTTTCTAAGCCACTATCCATCATGTTAGAGAAACAAAGGCAGTCTGGTGAAGTTCCCACGGATAGGAAAAGGGGAAACATAACCCTCATTTTAAAAAAGAAACAAAAAAAAGAGACTTTTGTGCTTGGCAAGATCATGGAGCAGATCCTCCTGGATACTATGCTAAGGCATAGGGATAATAAGGAGACAATTTGTGACAGCCTACATGGCTTCATTAAGGACAAAATATGATTTGGTACCCTTCTATGATAAGATTACAGCTTTGCTGGGTAACAGAAAAGTAACTGATTTAATCTATCAGGACTTGTGCAAGTATTTTACATTGACCCACACAACATCCTTAGTCTCCAAATTGAAAGACATAGACCTGACAGATGGACCTCTCAGTGGATAAGAAATTGGCTTACGCTCCAAAGAGCTGCAGTCAACAGCTCAATGTCCACGTGGAGATAAGTTATTCATAACATTTCTCAGGGGTCAGTGTTGGAATCAGCACTGTTTAACATCTTTGTCAGCAACACAGACAGTGAGATGGGCAGAGAACGGATTGAGAGCATCCCTAAGGAGAAGGACTTAGGGGTGTTGGTTAATGAAAAGCTCAGCATAGCCCAGCAATTTGGCATATACTGGTCCACGACAAAAGAACCCCACCTGGAGTACTGTGTCCAGCTCTGGAGCCCCCAGCACAAGGACAGGGAGCTCTTGGATTAAGTCCAGAGGAGGGCCACAAAGACTATCAGAGAGCTACAACATCTCTTCTATGAAGACAGGCAGAGAGAGTCGAGGTTATTTAGCCTGGAGAAGAGAAAGCCCCAGAGAGATCTTCTAGGGGCCTTACAGTACCTGAAGGAAGCCCTGCAGGAAAGCCAAAGAGGGATTTTTGACAAGTGTGTAGTGAAAGCTTCAGGTGTGATGGTTTTAAGCTGAAAGAAGTAGATTTATACTAGATATTAGGAAGAAATTCTTCAGTGTGAGGGTGATGAGATAGTGGAAGAGGTTGGCCAGGGAAGTTGTGGATGCTCCCTCCATGGAAGTGTTCAAGGCCAGGCTGGATGGGGCTTTGAGCAACCTGGTCTGGTGGGAGGTGTCCTTGCCCATGGCAGAGAGGTTGGAACTCGATGATCTTTAAGATGCCTTCCAACCCAAACCATTCTATGATTCTACTTTAACATGAAAGTCAATTTACACCTTAACTGTGACCCAAATAAAAGAAAAAAAAAATTCTAACACTGATGGAAAAACTAAAATAGACATAGTACCTTAACATTTAAGATTAGAAAGTAGATCAACACTCATACGGACTCACAAAAATGCAATATGTAAAGTACAAGAAATAAAGACAGAGATCTCGTTTCCTGTACAAGAAATGTGCATTTCCTTATTTTCCCTGCAAAGCATGGCATCACTTTAGGGTAAGGCAAAACTAAGATGTATTAGTAAAGAAGATTAAGAATAATCCTACCAATGATAAAATTCCTTTTTACAGAAGACAGTTGTTAATGTTAAAAATGGAGGCTGCTGATAGTTTTAGAAGCCTACTAATTTAGAATTACTCCATCAACTTCCTTACAGACAATGCATTTGTTATATTTTTTTTAAAAAGGGGAGCACAGCAATTTTACAATTCATCAAGCTGCTTTTTAGCTGCAATAAAGTTGATAATTCTCAGTTACATTCCCTTAAGAATTGCAGAAGTCTGAAGTATTTATGCTGAAATGATATAAACAAAGTAATTTGAAAACAAAAATTAAAGATGAAACAAAGAAAAATACTTGTTCTTTCTCCTGTTGCACCCAATGATCACAAAACAGGTAAACCACTTATATTTTCACGTAACTAAAGGAAAGGCCAATCTTCCTTAGGAAACAAAAATCCCAAAGGAAATGGAAGTGGAAATGAAAGAAAAAGGTACTTGGCTCTACAGCCTAAGAATTGCCTACAGCAGAGTATTACTGAGAGGTCCCTGGAGTCTGGCAGAGATTCAACAGTGGCAGCATTACACCAGAAATATTTAGTCAGCAGGGGCATAGTTGGCTGATGAAGTGATGAGGTAATGTATTTACTTATTACAGAAACTGCACAAAACAGCCATACAGCCTGATGTACAGTGAATTTTTGTACAGTTACCAAATCAAGCAAAGCATCAAAACCAACTGTTTAATTGGAAGGAATTGTTTAATTGTTTAATTGGAAGGAAATGACTGAGGCTTCAAGGAAATTTCATCTTACCTGTTTGCACAGAACAAAGAGAAAAGCAAGCTAACCTCACTGACATCCCCAAAAAACCCCAAACCACAAACAAAATAAATTTCTATTTGCTTCAATAATAACACATGAGAAGACTTTTCTCATTAACCAAGAATTATATAGAGGCTAGTTGTGGTAGCTCTTAAAAAAACATAGTAACTGATTTTATAGTGGATAATAATAATCCTCAGAATAGTTTTAAAGACAATAGTAGTGGCCTTTGCACAGCACACCATGCAGCTATAAAAGGCTTGCTTCACAACACTTTCTAATCATCAAAAACTCTATTCTCTTGACTCTCACTTTAAATTTCACCTCTTACATCTCCAAATTAGATGACATCCTTTCAATGTTGACTTTTTTTTACCCCTTTTAAAGACCAGAAAACCAAAATATTTAATTTAATTCTTTATGGAAGTGTATTTGCAGAAATCCCACCACACAAGACTAGCTAAGTAGTCACAACTTCTGAAATGACCACCAAATATTACTAGTATATAAAAGAAAACTGTGTTTTACAGAATGGTATTTGCCACTTAAAAATTGAAGGACTACATCCTACCTACCTGCTGGCTACAGGTATCTGCTTTGCAAATGTTCAATGTAGGGATGTAACTAAAAGAAATGGCATCTCGTTTACCTCTCAATAGTAATGCACAAAGTCTTTATGGCTTTATGTAACTTTATGTATGTTACAGCATAGCAGAACATAGTATTTCATGAATTTTTAGATCCTTTTGGTTGAGGCAGTATGGACTTCAGCATTAATTGACGAGGCACAAATAATCCTATGCAATTTAAGTTCAATGTAAATAGTAAAAAGTGGGTATTAATAATTTTTTTAAATACTGAAAAGAATGTAGAGAATCTTAGCACACAAGATTATGCACCTTTCAGAAAGAAGAGAGTGTATTAAATTAAGGGCTTGGGACTGCTGCAGAGCATAATACCAAGATCATCTCATAAACTCATTCAACTCTGAGGTGCTCTCCCTTGGGGAAATGCCATCATTCCTTCTGCCTTGAGTTGCCTCTGATGCTCATGTGGGCACACTGTAATCCAGATAATGACTAAACTGACTATGGGATTCACCCGTGGGTACTGAGGGAACTGGCAGATGTGGTTGCTAAACCGCTCCCTATTATATTCCAAACGCCATGGCAGTCCGGTGAAGTCCCCACTGGAAAAGGGGAAACATAACCCCCATTTTCAAAAAGGGAAAGAAGGAAGATCCATGGAACTACAGGCCAGTCAATCTCACCTTTGTGCCCCGTAATATCATGAAGCAGATCCTTCTGGAGGCACTGCTGGAGCAGAAGAATAACAAAGACGTGACTGGGTATGATCAACACGGCTTCACCAAGGACAAGTCGTGCCTGACAAATCTGGAGGCCTTCTATGAAAAGGTCACAACATCAATAGACAAGGGAAGAGCAACCAACAGCATCCACCTGGACCTGAGCAAAGCCTTTGACACAGTCTCACACAACATCCTGCTCTCCAAGCTGGTAAAACATGGGATTCATGGATGGACCAGTGGAAAAAGAACTGGCTTGATGGCTGCACCCAAAGAGTGGCTGTCAGTGGGTCCATGCCCAGGTGGTGGCCAGTGACAAGTGGAGTCCCACAAGGACCAGTACTGGGACAAGCCTTGGTTTTTTAGCAGTTTAACCAGTCTTTGTTGGTGACATGGGAAGTGGCTGGGCAGTGAGTGGCTTGAGAGCAGCCCTGAGGAAAGGGACTTGGGGGTGCTGGTGGATGAGAAGCTCAACATGAGCCATCAGTGTACATGGGCAGTCCAGAAAGCTAAATGTATCCTGGGCTGCAGCAAGAGAAGTGTGGCCAGCAGGTCGACAGATGTGCTTCTCCCCTTCTGCTCTGCTCTGGTGAGACCTCACCTGGAGTACTGCATCCAGCTCTGGAGCCCCTGTTACAGGAGGAACATGGACATGCTGGAAAGTGACCAGAGAAGGGCTATAAGGATGATCAGAGGGCTGGAGCACCTCTCCTGTGAAGACAGACTGAGAGAGTTGGGGTTGTTCAGTCTGGAGAGGAGAAGGCTCCGAAGAGACCCTATTGTAGCTTTCCAGTATCTGAAGGGGCCTACAAGAAAGCTGGGGAGGGACTTTTTAGGATATCAGGTAGGGTAGATTTAGATTGGAAGTTAGGAAGAAGTTCTTCACCATGAGGGTGGTGAGACACTGGAACAGGTTGCCCAAAGAGGTGGTAGAAGCCCCATCCCTGGAAGTTTTTAAGGCCAGGCTGGACAGGGCTCTGAGAAACCTGATCTAATGGGAGGTGTTCCTGCCTGCAGCAGGGGGGTTGGAACTATATGAGCTTAAAGGTCCCTTCCAACCCTGAGAATTCTATTATTCTATGACTGAAAAATAACCCTCAGAGGGAGCCATTTCCAGCTGGATTTACAGGCTGAACTAATTCCTCACACACCTGCCTCATCATTAGAATGTGTGAGAAAGCTGCTGTCAGGAGTGGAAGGGAGGACCACCCCTTTACACAGCAGCATGATCCTTCATCAGCTAAAATAGATCACATCCTTTGTAAGACAGTACAGATGAGGTTTTTAAAACTCTTATCCTTATGAAAATGCCTGCAATCAAAATCTGGCAACAAAACACTTCAATAGTATATACAAGAATAAACAGGTGCGAAGCGTTCCAAAAAACTCTGTCTTCGTAAGAGCTAGATCCAAGTTTTATGTTTATTCCTTGAAACCTAAAAGCCTTCCATTAAGTATATGATTAGACTTTAAAAATAGTGAAATAAAATCTGATTCAAACATACTGTAATCATGGGTCTGAGGGAAGACAAAGCAGAATTGTGAATCCATTACAAATGAGGCATCTCATTTACAAAGAACACAGGCCACTGCTTGGTTTGGGTAATGTTCTTAAATCCTTCATTTTCTCAGAACACTTGAAAACATGTAAAACACCACTGGTAACATAAATCAATACAGCATATGTGCAAGAGACAGCCCGAAATCATTTCTTCCACAGTCCAGAAGCCTCTGTCCAGCCCGATTGTGAGTTACACAAGACAACAAGGACTAAAATACTTATTACCTTCTGAAAAGTTTTCCAGTGTGACTATTTCCCATAAGGCAAGTACTTCTTTTGCCTGGAACCTGGTATATACTCTGACAACACCTAACTCATACCGGAGGAAGCAAATATCATAAAATTTGTGAAGCTTCTGCACTTCCCTTGGTAGGCTGCTCTAAATGTAACATCTCTCGTTATTGGAGTAATTGTGTCCTTTATTTTTAATGTTACAGTTTCCATAGGTTCAACTGAAGGGTTTTGTCAAGGAAAAGGCAAAGAAGACTAATGAATCCCTTTCTACCCAATTTACTACTCAATTTGAAGTACATAGGTAGCACAATCAGGTCATTTTTCAAATCTCAGAGGACATAGATGCATTTTTATTTCAGTTAAGGTCTCTTCTCCAATTTTCCTATGAGCCTCTTCTGTTTTTTCTTCCAGTTTTCAACTTTTTTTTTCTTTTTTTGAGCTATAAGAAAACTGGACACAAGCATTATCTTCTGCCTTATAAATACCACATACAAAATGTATGTTTAAATAATAATATTATTACTTTTTTGTTATCACACAAAATTCTCACTAGCTCCTACTGACACAGCATGACATGAAGTCCTTCATGAGTGTGGGCTGCTATGATTCCTGCACATTGCCAATAGCTGTGTTTCTGAAGAGCAAGATCCTCTTTGTATAATTTGGTCTACATTTCTTATTCAAATGTACATAATCCTGTATATTTTTTCAGTAGATCCCAATAACCATGTAATTTATATCATACTATGCAATTGCCCTATTACTACCATTTGACATTCTTCCTAAATCATGTATTTGGCAATGCATAATAGTAAGTTTTTTTCCAGCAGTTCTACGAAGAGGAATATTTCTCCTTCAAAATTACAAAAAGTTCTGGAATAATAAAATAGAAAAAATTACTTACTGTGTTTTTAAATGAAATATTCATAGCATTGTACAAATGTCACTAAACCAGACAGATGCACAGGCAGTCCTGAATAAGGTAAATGACATATTATGAACAATCATAAAAATGTGAAAGGAATAAGAAGCCTATTTAATAAAAAAAAATTCCATATGTCTTATGAAGTATTCTTTATCCTTTAAATGAGCACATTCAGATTTAGTCGCTGGCTTTGTTTCAGTGAAACCCCATCTGTACACTACATCGCTTACAGGCACATCTCAGTCATGCAATAACTATGTCACAGCTCATATATCAAATAAAAATCACATTCAGGCCCACACAACCTTATATACCCAAAGTCTTCCATTCTATTTAGAGTAATCCTAAGAGAGCTTTTACTACAACTCACTGCTGATGTCACATGACTTTTGTTGGGAAACTGAGTCCTACAACTGAAATATCAAACAGGTTCTTAAAACAGATGAGAACTATCTGAAGGACAATCCTATTGTACTTACAAAGACTGCAAGCCTTTGCATTTTTTAACAAAGAAACAGGTGTGAAACTAAAAGTATTAAATAATAGCACTGCACAACACTATGTTGTACTGCGAAAAGCAGGATAAAAGCACAGTTAACTCACAGCAGGCTTAAGGAATTCATCTGA
The DNA here is from genome assembly GCA_023637945.1 of Phaethornis superciliosus. Classification (NCBI taxonomy): domain Eukaryota; kingdom Metazoa; phylum Chordata; class Aves; order Apodiformes; family Trochilidae; genus Phaethornis; species Phaethornis superciliosus. Next base: position 21,621,679 of record JAJQWJ010000002.1, read on the forward strand.
CACATTTAGAATTCCAAGGCTAATAACGTTGATTCACCAGATCAAGGACACAAAGTTTTCATTTTACCTTTCCAGCATCTAACTGTTTTGGTCCCAGAACAATCTTATTTCAAACCCAACAGCAAGGATAACTGGTAAGTCAAAAAGTCTTCTGTCCACGTTACATGGCAATCCATGATCCCATTAACTTTTGTAGGAAGGCAAGAATATGAACAGCCATGTCAGAAACCTTTGAAATCATAAAAATCTGAGCCATCTTCTCCATGCAACTCCTTGAGCAAGGAGAATCCTGCTGAAACATTTATCTGCTGACTGTTTTATCACTCCTTTGACAAAGAGAAATTGTGCAAAACAGAAAAAATATCTGAGGTATTCAGCTAAATACAAATGCCTCAAGTTGAAAACCAACTACCTTCAATCAAAAAGAGATTCATCATTGACAATGTCCAGAATTGCATAGTCTCTCTACATTACTGGCAACACATATGAAGATGATTATTGAATAACTGTTGCTTAATAACTTCCAAGGAAGGTAAAGAATGTTCCCAGTAGCATATAAAATATCTGAATCACTATAAAAAACAGTATGTTTGTTGTTTTGTGCTTGTTTTTACTTTTTTCTATTTTAAAGATTACATTGATGAACAACATAAAAACCACCAGGACATTGTTACAGCTATTTAACTTCAGCCAGCTTCATGCGGTATATCCTAACAACATTTAAATAATTTTTATTTAAAACAATTAGTAAAGCAAAAGAATGACAAGTCAACACGTCACAGTCAGCAAACTTAACAAACTGTTCTTATGATTTGGCATTGTCAGCTTGGATTCTCAAAATAATGAGGAAACATTTCATTCTTCATGGATTACTAACTATGGATAACTGTATTAGGTTAATATGCAACAATAAACAGAAGCCTCACATAAAGAAAACAAACACACAACAAGATACAAATTAAATATAAAGAAATAGCAAAATATCTCACACCCAAAGCATGCAAGAGTCAGCTACAATAAAGAGACCCATCCAGATCAAGAGGATAGTTCAGAAATCGGCTGGCTCCAGTTGGAGATCTGGGAGAAATAACATTTCAAGCAGAAAACAATTTGTGTAGCATCAAGTAACAGAATGAAAAGAAAGAAGCCTTGTCATCATCCAGCCTCAATTTTTGCAAAATACAGGCCACAGGATTTCCCCCTTCATTTATAAAGCTGTATCAATATATTAAAAAAAAAAAACAAAACAAAACCAAAAACCAACCAACCAAAACCAAACAAACCAACCCTGCAGTCTCATTGAGTTGTTGCAGTCATTAACTATGGTCAACATGGAAAAAAAAAAACCAAAAAACCCCATAATTTTTAACAGTAATTCATTTTGGCGACCAAAATTTGTCAAACCTCAATTTGCTAGACAGAAAAGTATCTTTTTTAATACATGATGCAGTTACCTCAAATACCAGTGGGTTTGCCAAAGCAACGACTACAGGCTAGCAAGTAATTGCTGTTACCAAGTTTCATCTCACATTCTGAAGTCCACATGAGCCTTAAAAAAATCAGTGGCTTTTTGAATGCCAAAACAATTACTTGAATGGCATCCGGCAGTCAAGCTGTTCTCCAAGGCTTCTGGGAGGACAAGACAACATACAGTGCTAATGTGACACAGGACAACCATGGAGTGGATTCTCATCATTATGAGCTTTTTGTTTATATGTTAAAAATTTGTGAAAGCAAAGACAAAGCCCAAAAAGGGGCTAAGAATCATAGAATCATGGAAAATGGAAAAGAACTCCGAGATGATCAAGTCCAGCCAATGGCCTAACACTACCACATCAGCTGGACCATGGCACTAAGTGCCACATCCAGTCTCTCCTTAAACTCCTCCAGGGATAGTGACTCCATTTCCCTGGGCACCCTCTCCATGAGGAAGTGCTTCCTGATATCCAACCTAAACCTCCCTTGGCATACCTTCAGCCCATGCCCACCCATGTTGTCACTAGTTGCCTGGGAGAAAAGCCCAACCCCCATTTGGCTACAACTTCCCTTCAGGTAGTTGACAGTGATAAGGTCCCCCCTGAGTCTCCTCTTCTCCAGGCTAAATACGGCTAAAGTAATAAAAATAAGAAATTTCCCAATTAAATAGAAGAATAAAATACAAGAGTAAGCTATAACAGTAAAAAGAAATTCCCCATTTGAATACAAATACTTAGCCTAAAATATATACATGTATTTAGCTTAGGCTAAAGAAAAAGCAAATTAAAGAAATTATAAGTATTTTAACTTTTTATTTAAGTAGTAATTCCACGGCTTATAAGAAGAAGAAATTATCCTGACACCATGGCCAGCAAGCTTATGAACTACTTGGTAAGCTTCGTCCAAAAATGGAAGCACCTGCAAGGATACTTTGGCTCTCAATTGTAAGTTTAAGTGACAATGCACCAAGAAGAGAATTTCTAATTGACTGGAAAAAAGCTCTGTACTATTGTAAAAAAATAGAATATGACTCCCAAGTACAGAAAAAAAGAATGTTTCACAGAATATATTTTCCCTTTACATTATGAGATGCTAGAAAGACCTCTACTGACTACAACTTATTAAAACAATGTATTATTAATGAAAAACGTTTCAAAACAGCATTAAAGCAAAGTCAGAGCTAGCTAAAATAGAATTTAAACTATAGTTCATGGCCATATTTTACCTATTGTATCTGTTCAGTATTTTTCATTAGCATTTTGGGCAGTAACTGCAAGTCACATAGCAGTACAGAAAAAGATTGAAGTAAGCCATAGAGAAGAGTTGCTTAAAAGACTCCTCCTCAACTTTCAGAAACATTAATGAACAAATTACACCTCTGACCTTTTTTTGGTACTTCTTAAGCTATCACAGAGAAATCTGACACAATCATCATTTCATTGTAGTTTCAAACACCTATCTCTGCTTGAGAAGAGCCAGTATTCATTCACACATGTAAGTCACCAGACTCAAATTCATCTCTTGCTTCAACCACAGTAAACAGATACAAGATTCCTAGCTCCAAGAGGCACAGAAGTCTTACCAACAGCTTAGTATTGCTTACTGATGCAGAGAACATTGACATACTAGGGCTCACCTGCTTCATTATTCTCTGTATTTCAGGCTACTGGACCACAACATCAGTTTAGGCTGGGGCCAGCTCTGTCCTGGCTGAGAACCTCTCCCAGCAGTCTGCCAGTGGAGGCCAAGAGGACCCCACCTGTACCTGCCCTGGAGCACTGTGGCTGTGTTGCTATTGCAATGGGTGAAGAAGGGTGACTCCTCAGGAACTGCCCTGGAAGAGTGAATCCCTGAATCCCACCTCCTTCCTGGTGCAGGGTGTTGGCATGGGATTCCTGTTTGCATTCATTTCAACTGGTAGAAGAAACCCAGAAGTCCAAATCTCCTCTTTTCAATATCTTTTCAATGTCTTTTCAATGTCCTGCCTATCTCAAATAACTTCTTTTTCATGCCATTCTTTGTAAAGTGTTTAAATTGATTTCTGCAGTATTTCTGTGATCTATCAGAAGCTTATACTTCCATAAATGAAGTGTGGACTAGATTCCAAACACATAACACTTGGGGGCATATACGAAGGCTGGCATATTAAAGCTTCAAGCTTCCTCCTTCTTTGTGGTAGAAACTTTTTAAGTACTATAGATGCATAGGAAACAAACATATTATCAGAATATTTTCATTATATTCAAACATCTTAGAGTAAAACACTGAAAGAAAAGACCTCACAGGAGATTAAGGAACATACATATAGTGTATGTGTGATACATACATATAGTGAAATTGTTATTCTACACACTTAAAAATCTTACTGCATTACAGCACAAAAGAATTTAGAGGGAAAAATAAACAAAATTTCACAAAAAGCTAATTAATATAGGTATTTGTACCATTTTGAAAGCCCAAGAACAGAGCCACCTGGTGCAATAAAACAGTCATGTTCACCCTGGAAGCACTTGTACACTTAAGATGGGCAACATTATAGAAACTTAAATCACAATCTTGGGAACTCAGAACAACTTTAAAATGTAACACGGAGGGAAATACACAAATTTAGTTTTCTAGAAAATCATCCATTTTACTTGTATGTGTGCTTCAAGGTACTCTATTATAATGCCTGCAGGTACTTTATCTACAGCTCAGTTTTCTCATCAAATGGTACCACAACAAATGCAGCATCTGACTGACTGTTGACAAATATTAGAAAAAATAATGTTTTTCGGTGTGTGTTCTGAACAGTAACTCTTCATGTCATCTCACAACCAGACTTAGTCATTACTGCAATGCCCTAAAAGCTGATCTCCAGATCTTTGCTCTTGATCACTTTCCCCTCCAGTTTTTAAGTTACAAAAGCTCTTTACAAACATCATTGGAGAGAAACTCCCCTAAAAGGTTTATCTTCAGACAAATCATTCAAATGAAGGTGTGGTAGGCATGATATGGAGACACTAACATCATGACTATAGTTTGGTTCAGCACTATTGCCTTCTTCAGCTTTTTTTTGCCCTGTATTTGAGGAATATTCTGTATGTTCAAAAAGAGTTTTTCAAGCCTTTGTGCAAATTTGTAGAAGGTGAAATCTATGGAACAAAGTAGTAGTTTGATACTGCTAAATATGGCAGAGGTACTATCTTGCTAATAAGCACAAATCTGTTGGCAAGCTGTTTCATTGACAACATATGGGATACTGCAACATATGAATAGATAGGAGCATAAAAGTGATCCCATGGTAAAAGTAGCCTGGACACAAAGTACACATCAAAGCAAGTTTTATAAAAAGCTCCGTTGAAAGACAGATGATCAAGTGTTTAGCACTTTGGTGATCACAACTACCTCATCTAAAAGTCCAGTGGGTGGATACAAAGTTAACTGATGAAGCCAGGAACTAGGAGAGCTACAGCAAGATGCAATCACCATGAGCCTTTCAACAGAATTGCAAATGCAGTGCCTCAGAGCTTTACTTCAAAGCTTACAGGCAGTCTAAAAAGAGTACACTAACATCTATGGACTCCTGATGTCTCTGAAGTGATCTGGTTTGTTGGCACAAAGAGTATAGTTTAGATGGAAATTCCTAAGATCATCCCCTGAACAGCACAGTTCATGAACTGTATATTACCCTCATTATAAAAGCACTTGAAAAAGCTGTTGAATACATGTAGAGACTATGTTCTTTAGAACCTAAGTGGGACTCTAAAGGAACCTGAAAAAAGATTCAGTATAACAGATACCTACCAGGTGTTTTACACTGTACACCCTGCAATTCTAAACTTGCCAGTCTGATACTCACTACCAAGACTGTGCCAAGCACTGTCAAAACTACTTACACTAGGAAATATTCACTGTCAAGCACTCATACAAAAATACAGTCTGGGAAGTATGAATAGCAGTATGACTTGTTTTAAAAAAGTAAAATAAAAATATCCTCTCTGTTCAAGATTCCTTGGTTTCTGACAGACCATAAAAAAGAAATCAAAAAAAAAACCCCAATCAAACAAAAACCCAACCCAAACCAAAAAAACCACCACAATTTATTTTGCTTTGCTACGTTTTGGGTGGAAGGAGAGACTTGATTTCCTTATGCCAGGCAGGGCTGCCACTCCTCTCCATTCTATTGGGTAAAAATGGATTCGCCTCTGACAGCAAATCACAGCAGACTCACCTAACGTCCCAAGTGCCTCTGAAAAACACCTGCTTTATTCCTCATTTTAGTCATCCTTTGGAAAAGGTCTTAAAAGTTCTTAATCATCGCTTTTACCAAGCAAACAACTAAGCCAAGTGTGAGGAACCAACCCTCAGGGCCAACTGTAGGAAGTGGTGTGGAAACACCACTGTAATCCTTCCAACAAAATCTTGTTTGCACTCCAAAGGACTGTCTGAGACGTATGGAAATACAAGCAGAATGCCTGCACATAGAGACAATGTCAGAGATAACGATGGAGGAGTTGCTCAGATACACCATTCTTACTAAGCAACTGTTAAAGCAAAACAGGCCTATAAAAGGAAAAGCTATGACAGAGAGCTTTGGGAGCTGGATCCAGAAGTGATTTTCTGTTACCTATCTCTCTAACATTTGTTTTCCTATTCCCTCTGTTTCTTCCTTCCTAAAAATAATACTAACCCAAACAATTAATGGTCAAAACATCATTTTAATTGTAGGTTAGTATTTTCAGCAAACACTGGACTTTCTGTCCTTACCATTATTTTATTACATGTTCCTTGAATTATTTTATTCTGTGACTATGAGGTAGGCTACATGTGTAGAAAAAACATTATTCTTTACTGCAAGGGTTGCAATAATCAATACTCACAGAGTCTGCATTTCAAAAGGCTAACTACTTTCGCACAAGATACAACCCCAGAGAAGAATATCTTTTTCTTAAAGCTCCATGCAATTACAAACCAGGATTTCAATCTATAATCTCTAGGTTTAAAATACAAATCATGCAGCTTTTTAAAATGCCTGATTCGGTAATAATTAAAAATCATGTACTTGCTTTTGCAGTAAATAGTACTCTGGTACCTTTCTGTGGCAAGAATACAATTGATATTTATAATCTTACCTTGTCAGAAAAAAAAAAAAAAAAAATGACCTCACAAATGGAAAGAAATTTTCCATGTCATTAACTCGAGTTCATTACACAAAAATAATTTTAGACCATATTAGTACATTTTGTAAACTATTAGTATTGTAGGCACTGTTATAACAAAATTTAAGCAGCTGTCCGATATTTAGTATGTCACATGATTTCAACTTGGTGCAACTTTCATTTGATCAAGACTACACACATTGCACAACCTCACTCAAGATCAGCTTTCAACATTACATGTATGCAAGCAGAAAACATCATTCTATCATGCTTAATAGCTCACAAGTAGCTACTTCTACATTTTAAGACTAAAGGACATCCCATGTCCTCAAACAGAAAAGATTATACAGTTAGTAGACAAATTATTGCTTGTTTCAGTTCTGTCAACTGTATGCATTGTCATTTCCCTCTCAGAACATCTCACTATAAAAACTGATCTAATAACCTAAGTGGGATTCTTTAATGTGAAGGGGGAAAGGACAGACTGAATTTTTAGGTATTTCCACAACTGCCAAACTACCACAGTGATGCTCTGAGCTAGAAGCATTAAATGTTACACACTAGCATACTTATTAATCGGACAACAGCGTGACTGAGTTTGTATGTACTCATGGAAGCAAAACTCAGTTTAAATCTAGTTGGCAGAAGAAAATTAGAACAGGAAACAGGTTCCAGAGCCACCACCACTGCATTTTAGCACTAGCCTGTACTCCTCGGATAACAATTTTTCTTTAATTTTTAAAAAGGTGAAAAACAGCATTAATACACTTGACATACTAGCAGCCTTCCAGTACATATGAGAAGGTTCTGATGAAGGTGCAGCTAGGCTCTTCCTAGCAGTGCACAACAGAGGATAAAAGACAATGATCATGTGCTGAAACAAGAAAGGTCCTGCCTGAATAGGAGGAAAACCTTCTCACCATGAGAACAGTCAAGCAGATGTACAGGCTGCACAGAGAGGTACAGCACGCTTATTCTTAAAGATTGGCAAGGTCTGACTGGACAGTGCTTTAAAGAATGTGATCTGGTTCCATAACCAACCATGATCATACCAGAGGATCAGACTAGAGGCTTCCTGCAGTCCCAGGAACTGAATTTTCTGGCAGCCCTTTTATTTTTTGACAGGGGCAAAGAAACAGTATCCTTCTAGCTCTTCAAAAAAGCACTGTTCAGCAAATGGTGGCATTACTAGGGTCCATACTTCTGTTGCAGGACCTCTTGCATTCACCTTTTTCTTAAAACACGGGCCAAAAATACCACTATGGCCTTCTCATTCATGCTTTATCCTTGTATCAGCTTCCTGGTTCTCTCTGAATTTGACAATTTGTCTGGGCCCTCTCCCAAAAAATCATCTTTCCTTCTGTTATCTCTGAAGCCTTCTTTTGTCTGCACTGAACTCTTCGAGAAATTTTCCCTTTCCTATTATAAAGCAGATTTATGATTTATGTTCTTCCTGGTTTTATACTCATAACACTGAATTCCAGTAGCTTAGTTTCAACATGCTCTATTGCTCTTAGAAAAGAAGCCACCACCTCAGCCTTCCTGTAGTTTTTCACCTGACACAGTATGTGGCAATTAGAACAAGGTGAAAAGGCAGCCTACCTCCCTGCTGTCCAAACACACCTTTTTAAATAGAACAAGAAATAACCTAAAGCTAACAGCTGAACAAACAAAACAGGTGCTCTCAGTCATAGCTTCCACTGCTATTTGTACAAATAAACTACAGACTGGAGGAAGGGCACTATTTATAGCTCTAAGCTTAGGTGTCTTGTTTTTGGTAGCCCACCAACATACCCAACAAGAGTTCCCTGTTAATTTCAACATACATGCTAAACTGCATTTCTGACATGCAATTCAACTTAAGAAACTCATAAATGTTTCTTTATATCTACAGACTTGCATGTATGTATGTATTCCTTTCAAAATGTATTTATGATTTTAGCTTGTTTCTTTCTCCTTGACTGCACTGTTTTGACATTATGTATACATTCATTTTCACAATAGACATTTAAAAAAATCTCAAGTGGATTTTTAAGTACATAACATTCTATAGTAGTACAGAATGTACAGTAGTACTAGTAGTACTGCTGTAATTCTACAGTCGTACATTACAGGTAGGCTTGTATGAATACCTTAAGTAGGTTACCATAATTTTTTCATCAAAATACTGTATTTTTCACTTTAAAAGCTTATTAAAGTATATTAATTAGACTGGAAAAAAGAAGAAGACCAGTATTAATTACCAGTTTACTCCAATACTTCAATTGTTACTTTCTCCTTTCAGGTGACTACAGAATCATTGTTTTAGACAGAAGATTTATTAAGAAGATACTTAAGAAGTTAAAGCCCAAGTGTTAACAAATTGAAATAATAAAGCATCCCACCTATCCCATATTCAGTGTCAGTTCATAACTTAACATCACTGAAAAAGTCTACAAGGAAAGGAAATAAAAAGATTATACACAGCTAAATTGCACTCAAATAATTAAGACAAAATAATGTGCTTGGGTGGCTTATCCATACTTTTTTTCCATCTGAAATTAAGAGTTGATAATCTAACAGACTTTCACAAGAATGTACAATGTATGAAAATAATACTATTTACACATTGCATTCAGAAGCCTAAATGAAGGATGAGGACACTTGTGGGTATCATCATCCATGCAAAATAGTAAACTGTTTACACTGTAAAAGTTTCATATAGCTGTGTCCTGCCACTCCCAAGTAATTAGTTAAGAGAAAACCCTCTCACACTTCGATTTTAAACAGAAAAATTAAGCCATACTGCTCAAAACTAATGGCAAAATTGGTCACATTATGTGGAATAAACAGATATTAAATGCCAATATGTTGCAAAGACACAGAGCTTAACAACCTGCACTACCATTACACTTTGAAATGCTGGGCTTCTGCTGGGTTTTGTTTTGGGGCTTGGTGGCAGGGGAACAAGAAGGTAAGAGTATTTTTTTTAAAAAAAAGGAGTATTAGAAAGGCAAGTTGCTTACTCAAGTTGTTTTCCTAAGTGGTTAAAAGAACTATGCAGCAGCTCCACAACCCTTTTTTATATGTACACCTGGGAAGAATACTGAATCCTGTTACTTTCCTCAGTGCTACCCTGATGTGGTTTAGACCAGATGTTTAAATGTTACAGTATGTACATTTTCTTCTCTTCTTCCAAGGCAAAAGCAAAATAAGAGGAATATTTGACTTCACTCCACAAGAGACCTATTTAATAGTTTGGCGGTTATGTAAGTAAAGGTAGCTTGGCTAAGTCAATGTTGACGACATACAGAACGACATGATCCTAATGAGTTGGAAAATATTGGCTCTCCTGAGATTCAACCAGATGCTACTGCACTGAGAAAGCTACTGTATTATTGAATTTCATTTTTATGAGGTAAAATTTATTATTCAACCATTAAGGTATCCCACATGAAATCTTGCATAAAATAGTTTTACAGTTACTTTCTGGAAAGTAGATTTTATTTTAACTTTAAGACATCATTTACATGAGGGATTCAAATGCCTATTTGATCACCTTCAATAGAGAAATGTAAGGTCTGCAAGCAATTTTCTCAAAAATACCAGATTAATGGAACCGAACTGTCAACAAAATAATGAACTACCTGAATAGGACAAGGAAAAAGTGGTAGCAAGTTCCAGTTTTCCAGAGTAAACTAAAGCCATGTGTGACTGTATATATGTTTTCTTGGCAGGCTGAAATGGTTAGAAACTGAGTGCTTCAGGTACCTACTACCAAATAATGAAAAAATATACAGGAAAAATACTCTATAGGATTAATTATGCTCAGTCCTTGAAAGATCTTAACTTGCACTGTTTGTCTAAAATTCAGGTATTTTGTACAGTTGTTTTTGTAAAAAAAAAAAAAAACAACTGTAATTTTAGAATGCTATTACAACAATTCACCTGACTGCAAAAACCTAGAAAGCATGATGTATTTCAGATTCATGTTTACCTCCACATTTATAGCTGATGAAAGGCAAAATTGGGATGTTTCACAAGCATGAGTAAACATAAGAACTAAAACTGTTTAAATAACATGTAACACACTGTTGTGCTTATATACCAAAAGTATCACAAAATAAAACTGAAAGAAACATATACATGTGGACTGAAGACTCACAAAACACTCTTTTTAACTGCCCTCCACAAGTTCTCCACTATACACATCTTTTTACTAGTAGTTTCAAGGTAACAGACCTTACAAATAAATACGACAAATACAAATTTTACGTACAAAAGCACTTCTTTTTTAAGCCCTGGCAGAAACCAAACACCCACAACTTGCTCTTGAGAATTAAAAACTTTTTTTTTCAGTCAGCTTGCCATTGCACAAATTAATCAAAAGATAAACTCTTGGACTGCATGATGAAGACAGAAATTCCAATAAACAATAAACTATGAAATACTTGAGGAAAGTGTTTTTCTCCAAATGGAAAAATGCTTCTGCACAGCAGGGGGATGAAGGTAGGTGGGGGACATAAGTAATTTTCCTTTCCTAGTAAATCTATTTCCTAGTAATCTATTCCCAACAAGAATTTTTACAGGGATCATCTTGAAAGTTTTTTCTCAATCTCTAAACTAGTTCTGAAGGAAGTTTTGGAGCAGAGAAACATTTCTGCTCCAGGTGAGATCAAGGGACAGAACCTTAGATACTACTTATTACTGGAATACTAGTTATTAGTGGAAATACACCATTCAGAGTGCCCTTTTAAATCTACATTCAGAGAAACTTGCAGCAGTTACCAAGCAGACAGGTTCCCAAAAAGAACTTTGTAATATCTGAGACTATTCAAAGCATGTCAAAAGGCCAATAGCCACATATTATTCTGATGTTCTTTACTCCTCCTGCAACTCATTTAAAGGTACTTCCAATTAAATTTTGGCTCTCAATATTACACGCTTCTCAAATTTAACACTTTCTATGTGCTTCTCCATGCAGTCTTCCCCTGCATCTCTCTTCCCTTTTTCATCCTCTTTCTCCCTTGTAAGAAACACCTCCCTTGATCTTCTGACCATCTTGCTTTTGTTGCAGCCCAGGAAAGTTGGCTTTCAGGAGTGCAAGTGCTGAATTTTTTCTGCTGGCTCATGTTGAGCTTCTTAGCAACCAAGACCCCTAAATCCATCTCCTCAGGGCTCCTCTCAATCCATTCTCTGCCCAGCCTGTGTATGTGCTTGAAATAGCCTAGATCATTGATATTTTTGAACCCATTGATATTTTTGAACTTCATATTGTTCAGACTGTAGGCAGGCAGGTTTGTTGGAAACCTCTGGATAATAGCAAAACATTACAATTAGGCCTTTTTTTTTTTTTTTTTTTTAACAATAATGTTATGTCTAGGCAGGTTTTTTATTTAACAGCGGGATAAGAATCTGGATATACAGCTATCCTGCTAGACTTCTCATTAGTCAGAAAGATGACTTTTAGAAGTTTGGAAGAGTAAAGGTAGAACGTAATTTGGGCAACACTGCTCATGAACCACATGGGTTGATTCTTGTAACAATAGAAAAACAAAACAAAACCAAAAACCACCTAACTTCAATGATGACATTCCACAGGAAATAGGATAAAATGCAGGTAAGGAGACTGCTAGCTGTATTGTTCCTTTTTCTTGCAATATCACAGTTTCAAAGAAACAATAGTCAGAAAAAGCCAAGGAACAAAAGGAGAAAAAAAAGACGACTCCTACTTCCCCATACAATTACAGTCAGATTTTTTCTAGAAGTTTAGACACATACAAGTTAATGTTAAAATATGTGGAAGCTGAGACCAAGCATAATACTAAATTTTAAAAAGGTATTTTAATGAAAAGTAGAAGACTTGCAGACTCAACCAAGCTAAAAATTAGGGCAAAATGGTAGACAGCAATCATTTTATAGCCTTGACCTCAATGCTGCCCTCATCTAGTTAATGAGAAGTACAACTACAGAAGTATAAAATTTACCAGGTCAAGTGTTAAACAAACAAAGCAAAAAGAAACAAAACAAAAGAAGAAACAAACAAACAAAACAAGATCAAAATAAGTGTACTACAGCATTGGCTTACTATATTTAAGCACTTCAAATGTGTGCTACAGACTTCTATTCTGCAGATGTATTGTTAGCATGGTTGTATTAACATTCATTGAACTCAAGGACTAAAGCATAGTAGATGGAACAGGCTACTGTTCCAAACTGCACAAATCCTAAGATATCTGGAATGACCAAATGATTGTATTTTCACATTTCTATAATGTGTGGATTCTAAACCTGCTACCTTCAGACCTACCAGTCCTTGAAAACAAAACTTCATAATTTCATCCTTAGGTGACCCACAAGAATCAAGGAATTAAGAGGATAAGTGGCTTTTGGGAAAGAAGAAAAAAATGAAAGCCCTTAAAGCAATTATTTCCAACAGTTACATGCCTGAAAACACAAAAGTTCTTTTGCACCATCAGATCAATGTATTTATTTTTTTTCAAAATAGCAAGGCTGAAAAAGAAAATAGGAAAAAAAAAAAAAAAAAAGGACTGATAAAGGCTTCCAGTGATAGTCTAATCTACTATTCTGCTGCAAATCAAGATTTACTAAATCTGAACCATTCTCCTAACACATTTTTCCAAGAGTGGTACTGATGGGAGATTCCAAAACATCTCAATTATTCTTATGTGTTTATTCACAACAGATAAGCAACAATGGGTCAAAACAATAAGAGGATCTAAATTATTCTAGCCTGCCTAGAAATATAAAGAAAAAAAATGTTATCTTCTTCTGAATGACCTTCATGCACTTTAAGTCTGTGGTCTTCTCTGTAAGCTGGTCAAAATCTGTTATTTCCTCACAAAACCCATGAGTGTTTTGCAAAAGGATGACAGGTAACCAATTTCATTATTTGCATCATCATCACTGATATTTGCATATCTTCAGCATTTGCACAGCAGTTAGGTAAAATTTCTTTATAAAATTGTATGAGAAACATCCGCAGGCCTTCAAAAAATTAAATGTATGGCCCTTAACAATCCAGTATTTTTATTTCCTCAAACAGCTTCACCTCTGAATGATCTTAAAACAACACCACACCATATAAGGCAGCAAAGGTGAATGTTTCACATGAGGGAAGCATGGAAAAATTATCCTGTATGGGAAAATTAAATGCATTCAGAAATCAGTGCCAAAGAGTGAAGCTTCATAGCTTAGCTTACATCCTGGATTTTAAGCTTAAGCTATAAATACCCATATACACACAGAAAGCATTCTGTCTGTTAACTACTATTAGTAAAAATCTGGATTTAAAGGATATAGTTGTGGGCACATTCACTAGCAATGTTCCGTAACATAATAAATACTTCACCAAAAATATCACATATTTACCTGAAGTTTGGAAAACCTCATTCAGTAAAGTTTCATTTACTACCACTGAACTGACATTTCCAACAGGATGACACCAGCTCTGATAAATAGATTGTAGCAGAAGGGTTTGAGCTCTAGTTGCTTGAATTGTCAAATTAGGAAGCTCAAATATGCATTCTGTTAGTGGGACATGAGCTCGCTTGGTCCTGTTCAAAATATAGAGAGGAAAAAAAAAGAAAATCATTAGGTTGGTGCATAAAAATCAAGATTTAAAAGCTTGGTCACAGAATACCAGGAGGGAGGGGGAAGGGGGAAGGGGGAAGGGGGAAAGGGGAAAGGGGAAGGGGGAAGGGGGAAGGGGGAAGGGGGAAGGGGGAAGGGGGAAGGGGGAAGGGGGAAGGGGGAAGGGGGAAGGGGGAAGGGGGAAGGGGGAAGGGGGAAGGGGGAAGGGGGAAGGGGGACAGGGGGAAGGGGGACAGGGGGAAGGGGGACAGGGGGAAGGGAAAGGGGAAGGGAAGGGGAAAGGGGAAAGGGGGAAGGGGGAAGGGGGCAGGGGGAAGGGGGAAGGGGGAAGGGGGAAGGGGGAAGGGGGAAGGGGGAAGGGGGAAGGGGGAAGGGGGAAGGGGATAGGGGATAGGGGATAGGGGATAGGGGATAGGGGATAGGGGATAGGGGATAGGGGATAGGGGATAGGGGATAGGGGATAGGGGATAGGGGATAGGGGATAGGGGATAGGGGATAGGGGATAGGGGATAGGGGATAGGGGATAGGGGATAGGGGATAGGGGATAGGGGATAGGGGATAGGGGATAGGGGATAGGGGATAGGGGATAGGGGAAAGGCAGTATACTATTTGAGTACTATCATATTCTGGATGGATCCAGCTTCTGTTGCCAGGAAAACCAAAACTGATTAGAGGTCTTTCCAGATGGGATCTTGTATTAGATTTATTTGTGGTTGGTTTGGGTTTGGGTTTATTTGGCATTTTTTTGGTGTGGGTTTGTTGGGATTTGTTTGGGTTTTGGTTGGTTGTTTGATTTTGAGTGTTGGGGTTTTTTGTTTGTTTTGCATAGGGGTTTTTAATAGCAGTCAATGACACCAAACAGTGAGATAGAACAAGAAAAAATAAATTTTTCTTGCTTGAGGGAACTAAGCATCTCCTACCTGCCTTTTCTGCTAACAGCCCTACAAAGATCTTTCTAGAATACATAGGCAGCAATGCTGGCATGTGGTCTGCTTGAGGTAATAGCTTTATCAACTGCAGCAAAATAGGTATAAGTAGAAAGAACCATCTTTACAAAATTCCTCAAGGTCTTCCTGTCTTAAATTTGAAGTTCAAACACACCACGTACCTTTCCAGAAAATGTTCTTCCCAAAAAAAGTACAAATACTAAATGTGGCTTCCAAGAAAAGAATGCATTCAAAGACATTTGAAATCAGTTGGTGCAAGAAAGCCATGTAAAAAACCATTTTTGTCTACATTTAAAAAAATAGCTAGTTCAAAAATTAGAACTACTTTAAGGAGAAACAATACAAAAGCTGAAAAACATACTAGTACTCAGTCAGTAGGAAAAGATGTAAAACTGGGAAGGAAGAAAAAAGGTAGAAAAGTTTTTTCAGCAAAATTCTGGATGAACCTATCTCCACAATAATTCCATCTAAAAGAACACATCTGTATTAACAAATTCATGTAGTTTAGGGGGAAGTCTGTGAAGAACAGTGATAACAGCAGAGTACAATTATGACAGTGGAAAAGATTTTGCTTTACAAGTGACCTCTCATTTAATGCAAATAATTACAGCTACTGTACTGAACTATGCTGAATTTAGAACTTACAATTTTCACATTAGATAGTCACTACGGGTAATAAGAGTACGTTAAATCTTTTTTATAATAATATGCAAATTCTACTCATTGAATTTTAAAAATCCCATAGGAATAAAGTCTAGTGGTGCTTTTCTGGTAACTTTGGAAAAATGGGAAGCTGAAGAAAGTAAATCCTTTTTTAGAGAAGAAAAAAAAAAAAAAAGGCCGGGAGAAGTATTGTACCATCTGTGCAGCAAATGTTGCTTAAAGGAAATTTTAACTGGACCTGGCTAGTGATGAAAGTACATTTATAATTCAGAATTTATTATAATAGTTTTGAAACACAAATAATGCATTTAAAAGAACTAAAAATACAAGTTTGCTACCAAACTGCACCTGTTAATACAGAAAATCCATCACTAATAAGGGAGTGTGTTATACTTAAACAAGTTTTATGACCCAAGAGATACAGGCAAGCTATATGTGAAAATACAAGTACAAATATTTTTTTTCAGTAAACCAAGTTAGGTCTGTATTTCTGTATTGCGTCGTTTAATTTGTATTAAAGAATTGAATGCAACTTCCTATCAAAACCCATTGCCATATTAATACAGTTATCATACATAGTTGGAATGTAAAACCACTATTGAAACTACACTTTAAAATTATAATAATAGAAATAATTATTTCTCAAATCTTTACACTCAAGAGTTAAGATGCAGTTTTGAACATATGTTCATTTAACTGAACAGGTTAAAAAAACTACCAATTCAAACACTTCTCTGGGGGAAAATAAATCCTAATGCAACTAGCAGGATAGGCTACTCATTAAAGCTGAACTTGGACAAGTTCCAGAATAAATTGAAGGAAATATGAACAAGCAAGTCTTGCTGTGTAGTGGCATGGAGTGAAAATGAATCTGTCCTAATTAAATGATTTTTAAATACACTTTGGTTGTACCCAGTTTGCTGACAAACTGTAATACAGACTTGCTGAAATACTTGGATAAATCTGGCGTACTGTTAAAGAAAACAGTTTTATTCACTATTTTTGAATGAAAACATGAATTGGTCCTTATTATACACTGTGCATAGGCACCAGTATAACCAATCTATGTAAGTTCACAGGCCTGCTATGAAATATTTTCAGTTTGCAGACTTTAGAAATAGCAACTCATTCTTTTAAAATCAACACCTCAGAATGACTGAAAGAATATAGTAGTGAACAGCTGGCTCCAGAAATTTATATAGAGTCCCCAACTGCAAAGCTGGAACCTGCAAAATGTTTCCAAAAATTTAACTTTTGTTATTACTCATATCCTGTACAGTAAAATACAGTTAGTTCATTTTTTCCAAAATAACAAAACTAGTAACGTGCTACTAGAACCCAGCAACTGTGCTTTAGAATAACCTGAACAGAAGTTAAATGCCTAAGCAAATTTAGTCAGCATTTGCACACCTTTGCTCTTAGGCAAACAGAAAATACGTGCTGGTTTTATATTTGACATGAATAAAGCCTTCATCTACATACCTAGAGCAAATCCATATTTCTACTTAATCAACCTACAGAAAATTACAGTTTTGATACTTTTTCTTAATATTTAAGCAACTTTTGCTGGGTAGGGGAAACCACGTCTAGCTTATTAAGAACAAATACTAGAACTCCAAATGGAGCATGCAGGGAGAAGGCAACATCACTACAAGTGACAATAAAGAGTCATACTGTGTCTCTATATGCTAACACCATTTTCAGTCTTCAGACAGTAACAAAGTTACTTGTACCAGATGATAAAGTTAATTATTATAATAATAATTAAACCCCCTTTGGAATTAATATCTCCAAGATTGATGTCTTCAAAACCTCCTCTACTCTTCCATAGGCTTCACTAAAGGTTGCCCAACATGTCTTCTCTTACACAGCTGGATTTTCAGAAGTGGCAGCTACCACTGCTAATCATACAATTTATTACAAATGAGAAAACAGTGAACTTAAAGATTCACCAACTCTTTTCTTATGAATAAAAGATGAACTTTCCCTTTCTGAAAATTTTACATCTGGTATTAGAAGAGAGCAACACAAATATTTCAAAACTGACTTGTCTAGAATTGTTTTAATATCATTTCTGGAATTGAAATGTTCAGTGATGGAAAGTGTTTGCAAAGTGTTAATCAAATGAAAACTTTAGAAAAAAATTCTTCCAAAAAATTTCTTCCAAACAGTTACAAAATCAAAACAACACTGGGAAAGCACAAACTTCAATGAGTGTTAGAAAATTAACAAAATTAGATGTCCACTCTGATTTTTCAGTGAAGTCCGTGTTTTAACAGAACAACACAATTAAGCTGTATCCAGCAAAGCAAAAAGAAATACACTATTACAGGAACAAAAATAATTACTAAAATCAAAGAAATATCTAAAAGGAAAAATCTTGCAAAAAAACCAAAAACAACCTTTGAAGCAAAGAAAGACTGCACACCGATGTTAGGAGCTCTAAACTTGGATTGGTTTTAAATAATTTAGTTTGGTTTTTTATATCTGGGCATTAAAATTATTATTAGATTTAAAATTAGTAGTGTTTCAACTGAATAATAATACTGATTTCTGAAGCAACAAGGAAGTGAAAAGCAGTGGCTTTATTGGGACAGTTATAGAAACTTAATCTGCTGTGAGACAGAAAGAGTAAATGCCAGAGGCTGCAAGAAAAAACATGGACTATGATGTTAGGAAAGTTCATTTCTCTCAGCTTGAATCCACCCACACTAAGAACGAGTCTGTCCACCCACTGGATTAAAATGGTAAGAAAGAAGACAAGAAAGCAGTCTACCTCCAATTCCAGCAAAGTTATTGCTTATCTGCCTCAAATAAAGGAGATTTGAAGTAAAAATTCAATAAGGGATAACTCAAAAACAGGCTGGATTTTCAATCACATGATAAACTAAGGTGGCTGTCTGAAACTACTGCAGGAAACATATTAAACCAGCAGCTGCATTACAAAAACATACTTAGGGTTCAGTTTATTGGCTTTGGATAAGCTCATCAATGGGACTGACATATACTAGGGATATGAACTCCTGTCACATTGCAAGTGGTAGTCAGTCACTAAATGCTATGTCTTCCTTTTTAAAAAAACCTCCTTTTCTAATCACTAGTTAATATGTGTCTCCAGAAAGTATCATTAAAGTGATATGAGGTCTATAAAAGAATAAATTTCTCTGCTCTGAGGAAATTAGATTGTTTCCTCAGTCTTCTTTATGTAAAAAGAAAACAAACAAAACTCAAACAAACAAACCCAAACAAACAAGCCCAAACAAAACCTAAACAAACAAACCCAAACAAAAACTAAACAAACAAACCCAAACAAAAACTAAACAAACAAACCCAAACAAAAACTAAACAAACAAACAAAAACTAAACAAACAAAACCCAAACAAACCCCAAACAAAACCTAAACAAAACCTAAACAAACAAAACCCAAGCAAAAATAAATAAAAACAGAAAAAAAGTATGGAAAGAAGCAAGAGGTAGAAGCAGAAGTAGAGCAGTTTCATATCTGGTACTTGATTTTTGCCTTCTATCTCTTCTGCAGAGCTAGCTCCTACTCAGGAAAGCTGCAATGCCAAAATTAATGAAATTCATTAACATTCAGCTGCTGGTATATGGCAGCTTACTGGGAGGTGGATGTAGGGTGGAAATCAGGTGGAATGTGGAGACAACAACTAAACAACTGCAGATGACCAAGATCACCAGAGGCAGCCAGGTAAAAGTTGCTGGTGTCCATAAACTTCCAAACAGCAAAGATCTGTGCTTAAAACAAGGCATGTGTTACGTTTTTTGAAGCTTTTGTAAATGCAGTGTCACTGTTGTGAATACCACTGTGTAATCCAGTTTCAACAGCTACAGAGGTAGAAAAGGGTTTGGGGAGCTGCCTTGCCACAGAACAGTCTGCTTTACTGTCCAGAGTAGCAACATCTCCCCCCCCACCTCTCCTACACACACTTCCAGAAGCAGCTGAAACAGTTACTAAATCAACCCTCTAAAGCTGCCACACAGAGCCATTTGGTTGCCATTAGGAGGTAAAACAGGGAGCCAGGAGGGCTCAGAAACATCCTGGTCTCAGTGCACAACACTGGGCAGTCAAATACAGTCATCTGCTGAACATGATGCCACAAAACAGAAACAGGACACAAGGCTGCTGACATATGGCATGGAGATCTATGCTTAACCTGGTGGATCAGGGGAGCAAAAGTCATGACTGTGGTAGCCCTGAGAAGAGCATCATCCTTTCATGCACTCAGAAGTAAAAGCAGTAGCTCTCACAGAAACCATCCCTCCAGGTTGAGGGACATTCACATAGGCAATTCAGCAGCTAAGAATACAGCCTTTTACAATATATTTTTCTAGGATATAGGATATAATTCAGTAGGACAGAATTCTATTGAATTACCAGGAACACAAGTAGGTTTCTAGCCACTACCATCTTTTACAATTGCACTCACTTTTTTGGTTTTAAGTTATTGTCAAATTACCTCTCTTGTTGCCAGCAGAACTGCAAAATTTTGCATCTTAATTACAAGTTAGTGAACCCATAATAAGTTTATTTCAAACTGGGCAGATACTTCATTTCTTACTATATTCCATTCTGATAGTGATTTCAAATTTCAAAATGTTTTCCCATCTCAAACTTGCAATGTGACATTCTTCTTTGCTATTTCTCACACTTTGAAAATTATCAAACATGTCCCAAAATTACATATATGATATTTACAAAGAAAGCATCCCAACTCATGGGCCCTTGGTATCGTGAGGACCTTTCCATTTAACAGGGGCAGCACAGCTGACCAGACATGACCCTATCCTGTAGAAGAAAAGACTCGAGCATAGAACAGTATGATATAAAGAAGAAAAGCTGCTATCCCAGAAATCTGAACCTTCTCCAAACCAACTCATGGGAGGAAATCACAAAATTGCAGATATGGTAAAGAGAAGCTTTGATTTCTTCTCATCTGAAGTAAAGATACCATCAAGTCTTGCAAATTAGGAACAATAGCTTGTGAGTGTACCTGAGACAGAAGATAGGAAATACAGGTCCTCTTTCTGAGGAGTGAGAGAGGAACTGCTTCAAGCAGGAAAAGTCACAAGGACAGAGCCTCACACTGTCTAAAGAAAGGCTCTTCAAGTAACTTGTAGAGCATCCTTGCAACCCTCTTAGAAACAAAAGAGAAAGTGACAAAAAACCCCAGCATCAATATTTAAGAAGGAAAGAGGCAGAAAAAGGCCTACAGGATTATCTTGCTGTCACAGCTGATTACAGGTAAAAGGAAAAGGTGGTTGAAGGAAAAAAAAGGAGAAAAAGAAAAGAAAAAGGAAAAAGAAAAAGGAAAAAGAAAAAGGAAAAAGAAAAAGGAAAAAGAAAAAGGAAAAAGAAAAAGGAAAAAGAAAAAGGAAAAAGAAAAAGGAAAAAGAAAGAGAAGAAGAAAGAGAAGAAGAAAGAGAAGAAGAAAGAGAAGAAGAAAGAGAAGAAGAAAGAGAAAAACAAAGAGAAAAACAAAGAGAAAAACAAAGAGAAAAACAAAGAGAAAAAGAAAGAGAGAAAGAGAGAAAGAAAGAGAAAGAAAGAGAGAAAGAGAGAAAGAAAGAGAGAAAGAAAGAGAGAAAGAAAGAGAGAAAGAAAGAGAAAGAAAGAGAGAAAGAAAGAGAGAAAGAAAGAGAGAAAGAAAGAGAGAAAGAAAGAGAGAAAGAAAGAGAGAAAGAAAGAGAGAAAGAAAGAGAAAGAAAGAGAGAAAGAAAGAGAGAAAGAAAGAGAGAAAGAAAGAGAGAAAGAAAGAGAGGAAGAGAGGAAGAGAGGAAGAGAGGAAGAGAGGAAGAGAGGAAGAGAGGAAGAGAGGAAGAGAGGAAGAGAGGAAGAGAGGAAGAGAGGAAGAGAGGAAGAGAGGAAGAGAGGAAGAGAGGAAGAGAGGAAGAGAGGAAGAGAGGAAGAGAGGAAGAGAGGAAGAGAGGAAGAGAGGAAGAGAGGAGGAAGAGGAAGAGAAAAAAGGAAAAGGAAAAGGAAAAGGAAAAGGAAAAGGAAAAGGAAAAGGAAAAGGAAAAGGAAAAGGAAAAGGAAAAGGAAAAGGAAAAGGAAAAGGAAAAGGAAAAGGAAAAGGAAAAGGAAAAGGAAAAGGAAAAGGAAAAGGAAAAGGAAAAGGAAAAGGAAAAGGAAAAGGAAAAGGAAAAGGAAAAGGAAAAGGAAAAGGAAAAAAAAGAAAAAAAAAGAAAAAAAAGAAAAAGAAAAAAAAAAAAAAAAAAAAAAAAAAAAAAAAAAAAAAAAAAAAAAAAATAAAAAAAAAACAAAAAAAAAAAAAAGAAAAAGAAAAAAAAGAAAAAAAAAGAAAAAAAAAGAAAAAAAAAAAGAAAAAGTGAGTTTAACAGATTTAGGATGAAGGAACAAGGATGGAAAATAGACACCAAGAAAAACAAACAAAAAAACCCAAGAGAATGCAAAGAAAAAGAAGAATCTTAAGAATATTTCAAATAAAATGCTGGGAGGACAGGAAAAAGAATGTAAGAACAGAAGAAACTCAAAGCCCATGTGAAGAGAACAAATTGTATCTTGTATACTGCTTATTTTGTTTCATAAACAGATTAAATCTTTTGGCGGGAGAAGATGCATTTATAGTAAGAGAAAAAAGATTGTTTGAAATTCTGGCACATTTTTTGTAGCTACACTCATAAAGGTAAAGAAGGTGAATGTCTGCATTACCTAAAACAAAATAAATATTTCAACTAAAATACTGCATTGAATAGAGATGCTGCAAACAGAATATATACAAGACTACAAGAAAAAATGCCACAGGCTAATATTGGATTACATAAAATTCAGAAAGGTAAATGAAAATTTAACCCCACTCTTTCTTGCCTAAAAGTTCACTAATAGCCAATTCTAGTATCCTGTAAGATAGAAATTACATCATCAAAAGGAAGCTGCTGGAAGGGATAAGGGTGTTTTGGTTTCCCTATTAACCAGAAAAACTTTTAATATAGCAAAGGACAGATCAAGGGCACCATCAACAGCAAGGACGTGGATGGACAAGGTGTACTAATTAATCATACATGTACAGAGCACAAAGACTAAAGTATTATATTGTGGCCTCATTAATTATCAGCCTCAAAAGAATTTTAAAGGATATCCAAAGCATTTAAAGCCAAGTATTAAATCTCAGTAAATGTATAGTATTTTTAACTTCAAATAATACAATTAACATTAAACCTAAATTTAACACCTTAAGCACTGACACCTGCATTGACTTTATGCCTCATCTCTTTCCTCATCTCCTTACTATCAAAGGCATAGTCTAACCATGCTTACCAAATGCATTTCCTTCTATTTGATTGTTCATTTTGGAATTAGTTGCTCATCTCTGAGGAAATCAGTAAAGAAATCTAAAGTAAAATTTACTTTAAAATCCTCGTTGGCTCCGTTTAAAAAAACATACATGTCATAATTGATGACAAAAATAATGATTTAAAAATGAATCCACAATTCCTATATTATAATCCTTTCAGTTACTTTCATCAGTATCAGAAGAACTTGCAACAGGCAAGTTTTCAAAATGGGCACATTTTGAAATGTAGGCAGAGGTTTGGGAAAATTTTCAAAAAAGATTTCCAAATCTGTTCTTATGAACATATTTTATTAATATAGTTTACTGTTTAAGGGCCTGACTTGATTTGATCTTTATTCCTTTTTTGTTCAAATTGCTCCCTAAAATTCTTAAAGAAAATACATCATAGTAAAAATTCTTTTTCAGAAGCTGGAGGCTGAAGTTCTTTAGAAGAATAAAACCTAATGAAAGTCAGATAATGCCTACCAAATATATGGGCTAAATGAGGGTCCTCACATTAGCATGTATTCAATACAGTACCTGTTACTCAGTATGTACAGCTGACAGATTACTTTATTTTTAAATATATCCATTGCAAAAGGAATATATGTTAGGAATTCAAATTTTCTTCCGTATTTAGGCTACATAAACACATTTCAGCTTTAAGACAGTTTCATACCTTTCATCAGCCCCAAGTAAAGCAATATGCAGCTTTAATCCTGAAAATTCTACACATTTTGAACTAAATGCCAGTCACTTGCTCCTTCCTAGTACATATGCCAGCAACTACTGATGGCAACACTTAACTACAGCCAGAATAAAGAATTCACCATGTGCAATCACTTTCCCTGGACAGATATTTGTTAATAGGCTTAATTTACCTTCACTGAAGAGCCTTAACAATGAATTAGACTAAATAACTACACTGGAAACACTATAGATAACTACCCTGTACTGTCAACTCTGCTGAATTTCCCTCTCATGAACAATACTAGAAAAAATACAACTGCTTCTAATTTATATTGATTAAAAGTGCATTTTTAACAGATTTGCTAAATGCTGCCTGCCACATCTGCTGAGAAGCAGTAACATTAGACCTGGACTTGATCTTATAAAAAAAATTAAACTAGAGGTTTCTAACTGAAGTTAATTTGTAGTCACACTAATCAAGCTGCAAGTCATGTACTCAGAATGCAAAACCTTTCCTGGACCGAGGGTCATTCTTGGTGATCAACAGCTCCTTCCAGAAAAATGCAGTTGAAAAGTGCACCAAAATGTCCCTGCTGAAACCTGATAAATTAATATCAGTGAAGACTAGAAAACGTTCCACAGAAGTTCCTTAAGCATCTTCATCCTTATATAGAAGCATGGCCTACTTTAAGTTTTATAATGAAAGATATGTTAAACTGTATTATCAATGAAAACAAAAACAAAAATCATTCTCCTGTTAAAACTTATAAATTACCCTATAATACTGTTCATAATTTGCTGTATCTTGACATAGCTACTCCTCAAGCAAACACAAAAATCGCACAGTGAATTTTCAAGTGTCAAATTCATTGCTCACAAAGCCTTACCAAAACAGCTACAAAAGAAAAAAAAAAAAAAAAAAAGCTGATGTAATTTTTTTTTAATGCATTTTCTAGGCCATGGAAGAGAAGTAGACAATGCTGAAGCAACCCAGAGTACTCCCTAGACCAACCATTCACATCTGAGGCAATTCCATACAGCCACCTCTGCAGAACCCTGCCTGGTGTTGCACTACCCATAGCATGGGCATATTGTTCAAGCATGATTTATACATACTAGCTCTGACTCACATGATGCTGCTGTGGCTGAAAGTCTCTCCTGTCCCACATACTGATGGAATCTGCCCAGGCATGCAATCTCAGATCTTTTCTGTTTTGAAGGATACCCTGAATTTTCATCTGGCAGTTATATTCAATTACTGCCATAACTAATAGTCACAACTGAATGCCACAAAATGAGTTTCATGTGTTTTCAACCTGTTTCTGCTTCTGACCCAGGAACGAAGCATGCTCCTCAACTGCCCATGTGAAACACAATCCACATTCAATCTAAATTGACACTACTCTTGATTTACTATGACTAGTCAATAAAACAAACTGCCAAAATCAAAACCCAAGTGTCAATTTATTGGAAAACTTCCTTGATTTATGATCTAATGTTCACAGTCTGTAGATATCTGACTCTTTTTTTCAGCCAGCAGGGTCTGCTTGCCTCTTACTAGCACAACTGCACTGAACTCCATGACAGCTCCATCTCATGGCTCCCAAGCTCACAAATTTACTGTGATTCGTAGTTCTAAGCAGCATTGCTCCACTCTACATACTCCATAAAGATTTTTCCAATCAAAAGTAAAAAGACATGTAGTTCACCTGATCTCCTGTTATACCCTTGTTAATCCTCTTTTCCATGAGCAGCAAATTCTAAAGTCTCCTGCTGTCATCACAGTAGTACCTTGTTGGTAAAGGCCACGTCAACAGGAGCTAAATTGCCCATCAAAAACTCATTACATGTGAAGAAGCCAGATCTCCATCTATCACACTGCTTGTGGATCACCATGAATTGCTGTCACTCTGGTCAATTCATTGTGACCACATTAAATGCACACAGGTTTTGAAGATGATCTATAAAGTAGACAGGAGTAGATGCACCTCCTGACTCATACTGGAGCTTATAATGACCTTCCTGGATTGCATGGGGCATCTAATGATTAATTCTGTCAATAAGAATACAGTTGTATGGCATAACACTCCATGGCTTTGATTAAGAGAGGGATGTTTGCCTTGTTAAGTCATACATTATGGAAGAAAATTGATGTAAAGCTATATAAAAATACAAACACCTTTAAAGTAAAAAAGGTTTAAGCAGAAAACTTAACAGTAACAACCCAAGGTCTTTAGAACCCTCGGTTTCTGTAATGTCAACATTAAAGTTATGGATTTTTAAAGTTGAACTAAATTATGTCTACAAAGCAACCATCTGGCAACTGTGGGGTGACACAGTCAAAATAAAATCTAGGAAGTAAGAGAACATAAATTCCTGCTGTTCAGGTTGCTGGCAAAGTATGTTTCTCCGCGTCACTGTATAATAGTTAGCCAAAAGGAGGTTATGACCTCACATGCCAATCTAATGTAAATGTAACAGATTGAAGAGACATAGTAAAGATTTACTTTTACAGTTAAATCAGTGTTGAAATATTAAGAACAGCTATATTATATTAATGTTCTTAACAGTTCATGAAGCCTACACAAAATTTACATATAAATTTCATGAGGGTAATCTGTATCTAGATTCCTGTACTGAACTTTCAGTACTATGAGGGCACGTATTAATAAAATAACTATATCAGGACTTTAATCCATAGATGTAATAAGTCAAGAAACATATATCTCTGGGCAGCTGAGGTGCCTAGTATATGATACATGTGACTTCCATTACCAGTACAGCAAATTTAAAACCTGTCAGCTTTTGTCAATAATGGATAGCTCTTCAATAAAAAGACTGAAAGAGACACAATCACAACAGAAATCAAATCTCTTGCTGTCAGTAATACTTGCTCATCAGAAAATGCTTAAGATTACCACACTGCCTACGTTTAAGCTGAAATTTAAGTAATTTCAGCAGATAGTATCTGTAGAATAATTAATTTCTGCAGATAGTATCTGTAGAAAACAGTTCAAAAGAAAGAATCTTTGTAAAAATTATATCCATTTAGCCTCAAAGAGTATTTTTTTAGTAATCTAGATTTACTTACATGTTCCTTTTTCAGATTTCTGTTCTGATAGAGTAGCAATTCAAGAGCAACAAATTAGCTGCTCTGAACTCTCTAAAGTTCAGGCCATGAAATCCTAGAAACTATTTTATCCAAGAGGTCCTCAACTTGTTCATAAAAAGTTCATTCACACACTCAAATTTGATATGACTGCCTACTAGTCAAGTCTGTACTGGTCATTCCCTGCAGACAGCAAACAAGCAGCTATTGCTCCTGTCTCATAAGGAGAAAGAAAAGATTCATTATCAAGGAAACAGACTCCATGAAGGTAGACTGCTGGACCAAGAAGCTCAATAGAAAGGATGCAAAGATACCCCATGTCTTCACCATTTACATTATTCCATCTGTTTAGATATTGCCTAAGAATTGCCTTATAATAAATAAGCTGGTCAATTCTCATAGAACTTTTATTTCCAAAGAAAGGAAAAAAAAAACAGCTAATTCCTCTTAAGATTTCAGTTTGGCAATAAACCTTGGGTTTTTTGAGAAAAACATTTTGTCATTCATTCTAGGCTTTTAACCATATTCTGCTAATTCTCAGTGGTTTTTAGACATCCTCTTGAAAGCTCTGAAAGCTTCTTTACAAGCTGGCATGCAACACTACATAAAGTAGTTGTAAAATATTGACATTAACATTGTATTTTGCATCTTATGTTTGACAGAAACAAAGAACCAGATGTTCTTACTTTAATATAAAAGCAGATTACCTATACACTTTCAAAAATGTTGAAGACTTAGTTAACAAGTGATCTTGAGCACATTTCTTTTGGAAGCAGAAAGTGTATTAACTGAAATTAAAAAAGACATCAATCTAGTAGTTAAGTGAAATGGCACTTTTGTAATTCTTTGGTTTTTATTGGGATTTACTGAGATAATGTTGCTGAAATTTTATCTGTTAAAAGATGTTAAGAATGTTTATCAAGTAATTAAAAAAATAAATATTACTGTAGTATTTAATACACTGTATACCTTTTGAGATTATTATATTGAAACTAGGAAAGAAAGCTAGTCTACTGATTTATGTCAGAAATAAAGTTGAGATTTTCACTACTAACTCAAAACACACTACCTGAGGGATTCCATAACAGTTCATAAAATGTCTTTGTTTTAAAAGGTATGGTCTGTGGTATATATTTTCTACGAAGAAACAGAAGAACACATGTAACATCAGATGTGTGTATTTTAAGGAACTCTGGAATGTGGAATCAAAAAATCCACATAAAGCAGGTGGCATAATTTGGGGGGAAGGACTGAATTTAAGTTTAATGACATTACCAGGTTATCCTACCAGACTAATTCTCATGCACTGCACGACTTCAATGAAGCTTTCAGTCCTTGTGCTGATTTTGCTTTAGTTCAAGTGCTACTTGATGTGTTTCATCTGGAGTTTTATTCACTTCAAACTACACTTCATTTAACCAGGCTGCTGCTGTACTCATTTGTTTTGCTACTTTATTACCCACAAATTGGCGTTACTTAGTTTGGATAAATTGTTTGAATAAATTAATTTTATACAATTATTTCACACTGTTCGTAAACAAACCTCAGAAAACTTTTATATCACAAAAGAAACAGAGAAAGGTACTGAAATTATTTTAAAATACACTAGACCACAATAAGTGTTGGTCTTAGAAGGTCTACTATTAAATGCTGATTGATGATTTGCTATTTTAAGGCAGGACAATTCCCCTTCTTCCACTACCGAAATCTACCGCTTGTTTTCATTTTTCTATGCTACCAATCTACTACACTCTATTTTCCAACTGAGCACACATCAAAATACAGTGTATTCTTAAAAGAGAGAGAGGAAGAAAGTGAGCAAGACAGAACACACGAGACAGAAGAGAAAGCAGGAGGCAGAATGGGAGCACAAGACAGTGGGCACCCGAGATGCTCCATGTGCAGCCGTGTGTGAGGAAAAGGGTGAGAAACCAAGCATGAATGAGCAAGATGACCATCAAGCACCCACCACTACCATGAGCCTGTCAGGAGACAGATGTTTTTTACGACTATTTTTGACCTCTAAAATTTTCTTTTTATTTCGCACAACTAGCCATGGGTTTTACAATATACTAAATAAATGTAAATTTACCATTAAACACTAGTTTATTTCTGCAGTTTACTAATAAGGATCCCTAATGAGAGCTTCACGTTACACGCCATGTCACGTCAGGGAAGGCTGTCAATCCTGTCACAGCACTGAAGTACTCTGGTTACTGCAGATTAGGGGCTATCCTGGTAACATTTACAGTTGTTTAGGAAATGCTGCAACAGAACAGCAACCCACTTGAAGTGGTTTTGTAAACTATTGATGGAAAACATGAGAAAGTCAATTAGGCTGCTACCACCTGGTGGTGTGCGGATTACGCTAAAAACCTCTTGTATTTAACACCTTATCACAGCTTGTGAGAGAAAAACTGGTATATTCTCTGGGAAACATTTTTACAATCATAGATGTAGTCTGGTTGTCCTTTATAATCTATTGAACCACCAGAAACAAATAATTGCTACACAATACAACAGCCAAAGTATTTAACACATTAAACTGTTTTCTTGTCATCTTATAATTTGATGTAAGATTCTTTGAACAGATTTTGTTGAAGTAGTAGTACACAGAGCTACTGTTCAAATTGAGGGTTAAATAAAACTAATGTTCTTTCCAAATTACTGCTAAAAAGTATTTTCTTGAAAATAGTTTTTATAAATGCAACTTATCAATAAAAATTATTACACACTGACATTTATGATCACAAGATTTAGCCTGTAGAGCTAAATTTAAAGACTGAATTTGCAATATATTAACATTTTAAGAAACAGATTTTATAGAGCTCATTTTATAAAGCACAGAATTGTTTTTGGAATAGAAAGTTTTGCATTTACAAACCAAATTGCTACAAATGGCTAAAACACTTCCAACTATAATGAGTAACAGAAATAAAAGTCGTTTTGTGGGGCTGGGGTTGTTTCACAGGTTTTCTTTCCCCCCATTTGTGGTTTTTCATTTGGTTGCATTTAAAACAGGAAGAGTTGTCCTGTTCAGTTAAACACGTCAAGTTTGCCATCAGTATATAAATTCAGCTTTTGTACCCACTCAAGGAAGAATAGAAACTGGTCCATAGAATTCTACAAGGTCCAGAAGGAAGTAATTTAATATGGGGCGTGTATAGCCTGTTCGTTCAACCAAACAAGCATCAAAATTTTTATTAACAGCTACCCTGATATAGAAATTTATTAATAAAAGACTTAATATTAGAATATGATAGAAGAGACAGACATGTTTAAGGATATATATGGAGCTTGGCATTTTTCAGCCATTCATCAGAAAGACAAAAGTAGTTGACTACATTACTTAAATAGACTGTACATGCTTAATGCTCACCAGTATTTGGGAAACTTGATCAGCTTGCCATAAACAGCAGTACTGAATGAAGGGATAACTGGAACAGGGAAGCAGTACAATCCTTTACTGTCTAAAGAAGTCAGTGATGCTTGAAAACCAAATATCTGAAAAAAATTAAGTTAGACAACGTGTACACTATCACACTATTAGATCACTTTCAAATTACTTCTATAAAATATTTATACATTAAGTATGTTCAATAAACAGTAAATAAACTGTATTATTTTTAGATAATTTATTTTCTCCTAAACACCAAAAAAATCTGGAAAAATATACCTCAAAAAAATGTACCAATAGGAATATACATAAAAACATTTTCTTCACTTAAAAATTGTTAACTATACTCTCGTGAATTTTTTAAAAATGCCGATCTACTAAAAATCTGTAAATGTAAAAATCTGTATAGGTTATTCTGTAACCTATAAATCTGCAGACAGCACATTGGTTTTCATGTAAAATTTTAAAAATCACTTTTTGTAATTACAATATTACCTAAAAAAGTGGTGTTTAAGGAAATAAAATCTTCACCTAAAAGCTTGGGTTTTTTTTTCTTTTTTTTATAAGAACATCTAAATAAAATAATCACAATTATTCTTTGATTTTTTGCTGTGCAATGTAGAATGTCAGCTTCCTGGGCTGACATTAAGATGCTGTAAAACAACAAGAATAGAACACTTGAGTCTATGTCCTATAAAAATCAAATTTGAACTCCACATTTTGCAAACGCAAACAATGATCCAAAAGGTCCTAAAATTTTTAAATAGAAAAATAATCCGGTCAAACTGAACAGAAGAAAAATGACTTCCAATACTGCCATGCCAATCATTGCAAATGCAACAGAATGTAACCTTGTCACCTAGAAAAGTGAAAGCTTGCCATGCAATTCGGGGAGAGTTTGCTTCATGCACATAGTAAGTATTTAATTGCTTAAATCTGTAGTATGATATTGGCAGGGAAATGAATGGATAACTGAAAAATTTAAGAAAATGAGCAATAGTAGCAGTAAATATTTACATTTTAGTAGCACACAAAATGTTTCAAACTGCCTGAGAACATCCTAAAAGGTCAGGAGGCCTGTTTTTAAATTCCACTTCAGATTTCACTTTCATTCTACTAAAATCTCAGCAGATGGCAACTGAATAACATCAAAGCAGGTTTTCAGTGCTTTCTTATACTTTCCCTAACCTCATAATAACAACTTCTCTTACATAATGGATCTTTGGCAACTGGTTGTTTGGCAACAGTTTGATTGCACACCTTCAACATCACCGTTTTCCTCTATCAAAACAACTAAATATGTTTTTTTCTCAGAATATCACAAAGTTTCTATGTGTAATTCACTGTGATCTAAATAATCTGTGAGCACAATTCTAGAAAAATGCAGAAGTTTCTTTCCAAATTATTTTAACTCGGTATTGCCACAAAGACTTTGGGCCTTCAGTCTGCATAGTTTCCTCACATGAAGTTCTCTATTCATGTTACAAATATTTTGGCTCAAGTCAGAAGCATCAATTCCAAACCACAACATACTGTGAAATGTGTTCAAGTTCTTTAGGATAAGCTGAAAACTTTCTCCCAACAAACCTGCTAACACCTAGGATTATCTATACTTCTATTTTTTCTTAGTGTACTGCAATAAGAAACAGATCTCAAGCCTCCTTTTACCTTCAGATAGCAGTGTGAGTAACAGTAATGAAGCAAGTTGTCAGATGGCTGGCTGAGGCTGCTGACCATGTGCACCAGTTGTTCAGCATACATTGGCACCGAGTGCTCCAGGTTAACCTTATCTACCAAAATTCGGATGGAAGGTAAAGGCCGCAGGGGCTGGAAGCTTGCAGCATTTAACAGTCCACTTATGTTCTAGGGAAGAGGAAGAAAAACTATGAAATTATTATAATACCAGATGAATTGTCTACCACATTTACATATTCTTACCTACACACACAGGCAAATCTACTTATAATAAACTGTTCACAGATACCACAGCCCTATGGTCATTAGAAGCTAAATCCCCAATTTTTTCATAATAATTTCTTTGAAGCGTGAAATTTGTGTTTAAACTTCTTATCCAGACTGTCTTGGGTGCAGATGCCCAGGTGGTGGTTGCAGGGGCTGCAGAGGTGTTCTCTGTGAGGGGAGACCAGGGATTGCCCCATGGCAGGCAGGGGTGGTTCCAGTCAGTGCTGCCACAGCCCCAGCCCAGGACACAGCCAAGACTGTGGCACCTCTGGAAACATATTTAAGAAAGGGCAAAAAATGCCATGCAGGTTGAGAGGACTGGAAAAGAAGAAAAAAAAAAGAAAAAAAGAAAAAAGAAAAAAAAAAAAAAAAAAAAAAAAAAAAAAAAAAAAAAAAAGAGAGAGGTCACAGAATGAGGAGAGGGAGGAGGTGGTGCTCCAGGAAATGGAGCAGATGCTGCCATGCTGCCCATAGGGGGGAGGGAAGGGGAAAAGGTGTTCTTAATTCTTGGCTTTGTTTCTCACTATCCAAATATATTTTAACTGGCAATAAATTAAATTTCCCAAATCAAATCTCTTTTGCTAGAAATGGTAATTCATAAGTGACCTTTCCCTTTTTTTATCTTGATCCATCCTATTCTTTCCCCACTCTCTCATTCAGTACAATGAGTAAGCAAGCAAGTGAGCACCACAACAAGAATAGGCAAAGTCAAAAGATTTTGTTCTGTAAAATATTTGCTCACATTTTTACCACTTCAAAGCACTATCACCATAATAAATCCATGCTGACCAAGCCTCTACACTGCCATGTAATATCACGTGTTTGGAGTCACACAAGACATCTCAGCAAAAGAAGATGCCATTCCAAGAAGAGAAATATTGCAATTTTACATGCCCTTCTCTATTTTCCATATTATCAACTAAAATGAAGTACTGTATCCAGCCAAAAAAGGCATGAACATACCGGGATTAGTTTTTTGGACAGCTACTAAAGTGGCTAAGAGGTTGCATCACATGAGCTCTCTTTCCCTTTTGGGAAGTACTGAGACATCTGGAGTCATTCAGCCTGGCAAAGGCCAACAGGAGATCCTGCTGCTCTCTACAGCTACTTACTGGGAAGGTACAGAGAAGAGGGAACCAGAGTTTTGTCAAAAGGTGTACCATGAGGGGAGGAAGGGCAATGGACACAAGATGAAACACAGACAACTCCAAACAGGTCTATGGCAAAGATCTTTATGCCATCTCTATCCTTAGGAGATCACTAAGCTTTCAACTGGACAACTTCTAGAACAACCTGCTCCACTTGGGCTGGATTTGAGCAGGATGTTGGACTCCTGGAGATCACTGAGAGATCTCTTCCAACTCAAAGTGCCCTATTATTACCCTTGTACCAAAATGGGACAATAAGCTGATGTATGGCATCCAATATAAAAGTAAAAATTATTATTATTTTAAATAGGCTTGGCTTCACTCAAGAAATCAAAATTCCAAGAAAAAAAATCACTTGAATTCAAATTGTTTGCTTCACATCTACAATAAGCATGGGACTGTTCTGCCACAAGATGTACACCTACATTATGCACCACTGATTCATCCCTACAATACTAAGATCTACTTTTTTAAAATTTCCTTTAACATTTTTTTGCTTCCAAATTAATTTTTCCACCTACTGACACCTTCAGTTTACAAGTCCAGCTATTCACTGCACACACCATCCATCTAAGTTATCTGAAGAGAAGGCTCATGAGCACCCAAACTAATTTGAAACTCAGTAATACATTCAGCACATGGAATAATGAAATTTATATGACATAGCACATGCTTATATAAAGAATTGAATAAATATCTATGCATACATACCTTCTCACCCATGATTATGGGAATCAGGTGGTCTAGTAAATTGAATTCTGCCACAGGGATTATAACTGTACACTTAAGAACAGTGAATGTTGTAAGTCGAGTGGGAATGTATTCTTCCAATAAAGCTACTTCTTCTGAGCTTGGCATAGTTCTATTTCCATCCATAATATCTACAATAAATCAAGATGACTTTTTTTTTTTTACTAGAATACATAAAATACCACCTACAGTCACTTTTTCAGAAATGGTTAGCAACTAGCAAAAAACAGGAAGAATTCCCCCTGCCTGTTCCTCCCCACTTCATAGTTAGTAATTTCATTCCAAACTAGTTCTAAGGCTAAATACAATTGTAACCAGATTTTCCTTACTTTGAAATTTGAATAGCTCTCAGAAACTCATCTTCATAGTTTACCATGGCTTGTTTCCATACATTTTTATCCTATATAACTATTATTTCAAAAAAATAAATATATACTAAGGGTAATATTTTCTTCTCTAAGACTCCAAAATTAAGCTAGAGTTGTCAGAGAAATAAGCCCTCCTCACTCAAGAAGAGCCTTGTGATTGAAACAAATGGCCTCAAAGTATCTGAAATCAACTCAGAGGTACATCCAATACTAATGGATATATTGTGATGCATTTTATCTTTATTTATATAAAGTTGCAGCTTTGAGAACACTGAATTTAGTCTGGTTTAATTCTGTATATTTGCACATATGCAATAGGAACAAACCTGGCTTAGTTCTTCTATATGGTTCATACTCATGTTCCAGAGCACAGACGATCACTTTCATTATCCGGTGGACTGCACTGCTATCCAGTCGAAGACTGAGTGGGCCCACAATAAGGCTTTTTGTGGACATTTCCTGAACATTTCCAAAATCTTCACTCTTTCCTGAAGAAAGGTCTTGCTGATTCCCAGAAACTATAAGAAGTTTCATATGTAACAACAAATTACAGCAAATACTGGACGTAATAATTATTATCAGCTACTTTTGTTTCAAATCCTGTGATCACATACTTGCATTTATACAGAATTTTTTACAGAAAACGTAACAATGCAAATTGAACATAAAAAAATACTACGAATTGTATAACATATTTAAACAGACATTAGCCCTTTTTAATGCAGAACGAAGTGTACAATTGCCTTCAAGCACAGCACAACCTAGGAACCTTTTCTATTAACTTTGTATCTCTTGAGCTTGGAATGCTCTGTAGGTGTCCAAACGATGTCCAAATGATGGCAACTTAATCCCAATGTTACTGACAGCTCTCCTGTTCAAAACTTTCTACAGTTTATCACAGAGATATGCATCCCAATTAATTAAGGTAAAGGTGTGCTGCTCAAAAACTGCCAATAGGGGCCCTTGAAATGCTAAGCTGGTGGGCTACAACAGCAGTAAGAATCCCATTGACTTGTCATAAACCCAAGTGAACCTTCCTGCCACTCACTGATGAGGTAAAGCCCAGGCAGTGTGAATGAAAACTTTAATCACTATTTCTCTGACCATTTTTAGAAGAAATAAAAGGGTCAGTTAGTCTCTGCATCCAAAAGATCTATAACCTTTGTGCTCAGAACGTGCACCAATTCAAGCATAATTACTGTTTGTCTGCTATAAATGTAGGATAATGTGATAGACTGACACCACAAAATTCACTCCATACAGGCTACTCATCAGCTATCAGACAGTAGGACTACTTTTCTTTAAAGTAACTTCATGGAACAGCTTCAGTTAACTTAGGCAAATTTCAGAAGCACAAGTTTTCCTATTACATATAACTTGTAAAAAAGTGCCCTCGCTCCTTTCACATATTTAATTTGCAAAACTTCACTCTTTAAAAAAAGTCATCACTTTGACAGTGCTTTTACACAAACACTTTAACATTAAACATCTTGCTAACCATTACACAAATAAACAGTCTGACAAAATAAGCATCAAGAGTAAATGCGTTCTGAGACCACTTAACCCATAAAATGAAAAATTTGACATAAATCTATGGGATGAAAGTTCAATCCATTCAGTGAATCTGGATAGCACATACACCTTAGACAGCACATTACTCCCTAATCCACCTGATCAAAGCTGTAACAAATAGGAAAGCCAGGAAATGCCTAACCACTCCCATCAAATTCACCTTGGTTTCCCCAATTTAACATATCTGCAATTGCAGGGCTGTCCATTTTATATGTTGCCCTCGTACTCAAAACCAAGTCGTGCCACAGAAACCAATGTCTGTGTAAGCACTGAATGGAATTCTTCCATGATGAACAGTAAAATTTTTAAGCTTTCATCCAATTTGGATCTTGTATATCTACTCAATGCAAGATAGATCATACTCTTTCCTCTAATCACCCATCTGTCTGGATGCAAATCAACCTATTTCACTCTAGAAATCTAATAAAATCTGGCCTTTCTGTTACAGTAAAAAACTAAACACACCTGTAGAGAACTATGACCCAAAACCACAGGAAAATCTGACAAGTCCAATTTCTCATTATAATATCTTCCTCACTGACACAACCTTTCAGTAAAAACAGAAATGGCCAGTGAACCTCAGCTGGTCAGACTGTATGGTGGGAGCTGTAGCTGCTGCAGACAGCTGACCTACTCACTTTGTCAAAGAGATGTAGAAACTGCCTATTTCTGAGCAGCTGAGGCTTTGTGGTTAAGCAGCCTGGCAATGATGTGCTTCATAATTTCAAGGCAAATCTTACTTTTAAAGCAAGTGGAAGAAAGCATGTTTTATTTCTGGTTTCCCAAAAGTAACAAAGAACTCGCCACAAAAATGGATAGGTACATATTGGGAACAAAAGAACTTCTGAAGTGCATCCTTTAGGTCATGCTAATCTGTGATCAGAAAACTGACAGGTTACACAGTGTATCAGGGAGTTTACTTTTTTGTACTGAAATACAAAACTATTTGGAAAATAGAAAAATAGTTGGAAGGGAAAGACAGGCAGAATTTCAAAATAAAGACTACTCTGCTTCACCATCTATCTTGTTTTCATTCAGAATACCAAAAGTGACTAATGCACTCCTCTAAGTGACAGATGGAACTCCTGAGGTTTACGTTATCCATGAAACACTTGTAGTTTAATCAGTAATCGTATGCTTCAGGAAAGGTTAAAGGGGCAAAGAAGGTGTCAAACCAAAATTGCTTTCACAGATAAAAATCTTACAATCACATTAACAGCCTCCTATAACTTAAGCTGGGTAACATTTTTTAGAGGAAGGTAGCAAGCACTGATGTAACTGAAAACATAGCTATCAGTGTTAAAACAAGAAATAGTAAAATTTAGTAGTCAAAAAAATAGTACAAATTTTTACTTAATTTCATATAAACACTACATATTAAAAATTGAGCAGGATTTCTATAGTTTTTTTAAATCTCTGTGTATTTATAGGTTCATTTAAAATGAAATATTCTATTCAATAATCACTTACTTGACTCAATACAGGAAAAAATACTATCAGAAAAGGCCACAGTTGCTTCTCTGAGGAATTAAACCATTTGAAAATTTCAAGGTTTAAGTTTTTTATTCTAGAGCTGTAACAACTATTTGAACCATTAATTTAAAAATTAATTACTACATACATTGTTCTATGTAATCAGTTGGATGAAATTAGGAGTAATTTTGAAATAGAAGCTCAAGGTAAGGCTTGATAGGAAGTCAAGCTACATTTTGATGTGCTTTCCCAGGGACTGATGAAGGAAATAAAAGCCAAAGCCCGTAGAGAGCAAACAAAGAAATAGAACAGAAGCTGAGGAGGCTAAAAGATAGTCAGAAAATATCAGTAGCTTTGTCTTGAGGGGGAAAAAAAAAAGTGAGTTGAGTGATTTCTGAAAAGGGTTAGTTACAGTCAGAAAAAAAAAAAAGTCATTATATTCCTTATACTCTGCAAAATGAAGCTTTCCTCATAATAAAATAATTTGCACATATTCAAGTTTTTATACCAAAAAATCAAAAGTAGAGAAGGCTTATCCTAGGGTCTTCAACTGTTCTACATAAAAGTTCTGCATGCAATTAAACAGTTATTTATTAAAAAACAGAAGTAGACTGCAGGTTGACACTTTCTCAGCTTCATATCATGCTCATTCTACACAGAGGAAACACTCAGGGCTAAGAGAGTACTGTTAAATTGCCTCCAGAGGGATACACTACATACTGGCATAACTTAGTTCACTTTTTTATAAGCTTAGCATGAATTCATCCTTTAACCAAACTGGAAATCTTTCTTCCCTACTCCTTTTACACTTAATGTCCAAAAACTCCGGAAAACAAAACCATTAGGAGTTGAGACTTCTCCTGCTTAGAAACAAAAAAGCACTGAAAAAACCCAGATGAGTTGGACAAGGTAGCAAAGACAGATAAACATTCAGTCAGAAAATAGTATAGAGTTCCCAACAGATGTCCATAGATACAGTGTTCATGACAGTAAATACTCAGGTGGGGAAGAAAGCATTATTTAGGCAATAAAATTGCAGAGCAGCAAATGCAGATGACAATCTTCACAGGGGAAAAAAAAAATACTATACATATACTTTTATTATGAACTGTGATGTGTTTGTCCTTTGTCCTGGTTTTTGTGACACTCACAGAAGTGGCTATGCTTACTGCTTTGAATCCACTGTTTTGTCTCAGATTTAGAAAATAACTGATAGTATCTCAAAAATTACTTAGACTTAGGAAGTATCTTAATGTGCATGATTTAATATTTAATTATACATATCTGAGTAAAGATTAATTCATCTTTGCATTTTTCTTCATAGGAGAAGATTACAGTCTTTTGCATCTTCTGCATCAAATAGATGATCATATACATTCTTCAACTAGGATTTCTCAAGAGAAACTTTTTCCCCAAAGTCAATAACGACAATAACTTTATAAATAAAAATATCATACTCCATAAACTTCAGCGCAGCTACAAGAGAATTATTTTCAGTTTACCAACTGACTATAAAAGATAATGTGATTAATAAGGAAAGGGAAAAAAAAAAGAAAGAAAGAAGACCAAAAATATCAACAGCTAAACAAAACAGTTAAACTCAGGCACATTAATGAAGATGAAACCACTTTAATGATGAACCAGAGGGTAAGTCTAAGGTAAATTAGAGGACAAGTGGTCAAGGATCAGCTGGGCATGAAATGTCTTTGTTTCTATTATTTAACAGGGTAAACAAAGAAAAAGGGTACCTTTGCCACTGTTGCTTTCCATTGTGTACAAGTAATCCATGTAGAAAGCCCCAAACCTCTGCATTCCAGCTATCTCTGTGTATGTCTCCTACCAACAAAGCAAAGCAAACAAATAAAACGTTGTATAAGGAAAGAATCTTGAGATTAGCAACTGATAGGCTGGTATGAAAGAGATATATTCATGTTTGGAGTTGTGCACCAACACACAGAAAGGCTTATCAAAACAAAGGACAGAGGTTATCCCAAAGAATTCACCTTTCTGATAGGTAATGCAACTTCTATTTGAGGCCACACAAAGGCACATCCATAATTCCAGTGGACATGCTGACCAATTCATCAATAACATCTAGTTAATTAGTACCTTTAATGGAGTAAATATTCTCCACTTGACCTCTTGCATCCAACAGATCTGCCTAATTAAATACACTGAAAACTGAAGCTCATTCGTTTGGTCTTTTTTACTTAAGGAAAATAGTGGGTTTATCTTTAAACAGTAGGAAACTTATTAAGACTTTATGCCATCATTGGGATTTACACATAATATAATCCATTCTGACACAGTAATTTTGCTTCCCCTCTTGCCAAAAAACAGGCAAATCCTAAAAGCATTGAAAACAGGCCAAAAAAAGAGTAAAGCTTAAAACTAAAATACACTATGGGAAATTACTGAATAAGTACTTTTGATTTCTCTAATTAATTTCACTTTTAAAAGATTCTCCAGGAGTATGCATTATGATTAGTAGGAAGAAGATTAAAATAATAAAATTGCATATATAAAAGAAATTATATTCCAAATTGTGAATGGCTTATCTGTATAATAACATGGAGTATAGAATTCCACCTATGAATATTCCTGGTATGGACCTCCTTGGTCCACATATTCAGTCTTCAATAACTGCATATAGACAGCAATTAAAGTTTTACTGCACAATTTACAACAGAGAACACTGGTGACTCAAAATTTCTCTACCAAAGGCAAAATTAGCAATACTTCCTCTAAGCAGACCAATATAGCACACAGACAATAAAATTTGCATCGGCCAAAATCTGTTTTCCAAGAGACCACTTCTTAGTTTGAAGACCATGAACTACTTAATGGTTGGGACAAAGTATGTGCTGGTAAAGCTTGACCTTTAGCTGGCATTCTCTCATATCTCTGCTTTTCTCTGCATGTGTTCTGTAGTTAGTGGTTCTGGAAAGCATGGTAATAACTCAGTGTTTGGGGCAGGAGGGGAGACTGAGGTTTCTATTGGACACATTTTTGTTACTTTTTAAATACAAACTGGTTACTATTTTTTGATCATCTGCAAAGTAAGATTCAGTTAGACATGACAAACAATTGAAAATCAGTCCTCTAATAGTATACAGACCTCAAATTATTATTAGAAATAAATTGGAGTGCATTAGAAAAATTATTTCCAAGGAAAATTTAATTATCTGACCTTATGATGAGCTGCATCCAATATAAATTCTGCACGAATACTGTTATTTTCTGGACTTCTGTAATCAAACAGTGAATTGGTAAGGTATGTCATCCCTTTTGCACTCAGATTTTCTCCACAATTAAAGAAGATGGCCTCCTTCATGATGTAGTAGAATACAATATGGCAAGGGAAGAGAAAAAAATGGAGTCAACAGAGTAGTTTCAATTCTGTCATAATTCACTAGTAACATAGCAGATAGCATCCCTTGAGAAGATATGAAAAAGGGCACCTCAGCTCCAGTCACGTATTTCATTATGAAGGTAAGACAATTAAATTTTATTCAATTTACACTGCATTTACTGTCCACTGCCTTCCCATTTTCAAGGTAATGAAAATGGCCTAAGTTAGTGAATATTATACAACCTATGATACAGATACTAGTTTCATTTTAACAGAAAATAACCATTATTGGTCTTACTTCTGCCCTATCCTCTTAATTATACATTCTCTTGTCACAAAATATTCCATTTTTCTGACTGAATAATACATTTCAGGTGCTTTATCTATCCACTTCATGATAAGCCATTATTTCCATGTATGACCAGCTTGCTGTCTTATCACTCTTTATTCATCTAGACTTCTACATGCCTTCTACACATCCCAAACCTTCTGTCCTTCTTCTAAAAAGTTATTTATACGAGATTGGAAGTAGATGGTTGGAAAAATCAATCACATACAACAAAGCTGGAACCTATATTAAAGGCATGAAGTCCGAGCGATAGCAGTTCAGAAAGAGAACAGGTTGGGCAGTATCAACATCACTACCATTCTCACAAAAGCAGAGATTTTCTTTATAACACCCTGGAGGATAGTAGAAAAATGAAAAAGACCAAAAATCCAAATATCTCTTAGAGGTGGATCTACAACAATCTGACTCACCCACCCACCCCAGTCCAAAAATGCCCTCTCTCATTATTTTATACCTCACAATCTCACAGCTGCTGCAGACAAGGCTGCTCCCCACCACCACATCTCCAACCACATCTCCTTTCTATCTTACTGGGCCAGCTGAGCACTTTTTACAGATCCTTGCCTTACCAGCCTATCCTTCTGGAGAAGCCTCCATCTACCCATTCCAGCACACCAGTCATGCAGGGTGTCCCACCACACCTCTATAATCCCTACAATGTCATACTTTACAGTTGTGTAAAGGTATCTAATTCTTCTTGGCTGTTTTCTGTGATGCAGGCATTTGTATACAAAGGTTTGAGATGGACACCAAGCCATGCTGCTTGCAGAGGGCAAGTATAAGAACCTGTCCCATCATACCTACCATAGTACAATATATGACCATTTTCCAAAGAAGAAAATATGGAACATTCATCTACAACCACCTTACGTTTTCTTCCATATTCTTAATTTTTCTCCTTAAACTACTTTCTAAGACTTTACAGAGCATAAAATCAAGTTAACAGGACTCTTGTAAACTGCATTATTACTTTTTACTTAAACACAGATAAAGTTATGATTTCCCATAGTATTCTATGTAAACTTCAAAAATCCTCATTATTCAACGTAGAATTTTTTGCACCACTTCATTACATATTTTCAGAGGAGTTCATATGGATACCTGATTTTAACTTCCTAAGCAATTCAAGATTTGCTTCTGGTTAAAAATATACATATTAATACAGTTTTAAGTCCTTCACTTGATACTGCTCTCAACCTTAATGAAAAATGAGACAAAGTATTCATTCAATATTTGAGCCACACATCTATTATCTTTAGTGTACAGTGTCTTCACTTCTTCCAATCTTCTGTCAATTTAAGTGTTCACAGTTTTCAACTGTATTTTAATTTATTGTAAAAGATCTAAGCATGCAGCCAAACATAATGACGACTTGTAATTGATTTATATTTTTAAAAGTCAACTAGTGTTTCGCAGCTTCACTCCAAAGTCTCTTTCCAGCCATAGGGAAGGAATAAACATGGAGTGCTATATTCCAGTGACACACAGAAAAAATTTAAATCACAATTGTCAACGGCGGACTTTCCAATTCTTCCAATCAAAAACTTTATTAAAGCATACCAGAATTACTTATTCAGCAAGTCAACTGATATTTCAATACACTTACTTCATCACTCCTAATTATGTTCTCTTCAAAGTCTTTAATTCCCATAATTCCTTTAAGGCACATAGCTTGGCAACCAACAAAACCTATCTGGCAATCAAAGAAAAGTTCACCTTTCATAAGGACCTAGTAAGGAGAAAAAAAAAAAGTATTCTTAGGGAAAAATAGAGAAAAATAAACTGAAATACATTTAGCTTTATATATTTAGGGCATTAATGAATAAGAAATTAATGACACTTGAATAAAAATGTCATTGAAAAATTACCTC
The DNA here is from genome assembly GCA_023637945.1 of Phaethornis superciliosus. Taxonomy (NCBI): domain Eukaryota; kingdom Metazoa; phylum Chordata; class Aves; order Apodiformes; family Trochilidae; genus Phaethornis; species Phaethornis superciliosus. Next base: position 21,664,853 of record JAJQWJ010000002.1, read on the forward strand.
AACTGTGGTTCCTTCTTGTTCCCAGCATATAACTTCTTTGGATTTTACTTTCTGAGGGCTGTAGTAACTACTTTCAGCTTGCATTTCAGTGAGCTATGAAACAATAGGATAAACAAGTTTCATATATATATACATACATATATATATATATATTAGTATTAAACAGCAGTACTGTCATTAGCATATAGCACTGATGATGACAAGCTAATCTACAGGCCAAAATTTATAAACAAGCAGGACACAGGTGCAGTTAAGCAGCTGTAACACATTATCCATATTAGAACTTCTCAAATTCAACTCCTGGTTTAAGTATGCAATAACACAGTTTTAAATCCACTATAGTATTTTTAGTTTGCTTATCTAAAGAGAAACCACGTGAAAAGATGAAACAGATACAAAGCTGAATTATCAACATATTGAAAGAGTTTGTAAACTGCTGTAATAATCCATAAATACATTATTTATTTTTTCCATCAGATAATTAAACAGCATGATAATATTAAGGAAACATTTTCATTACAATCACTTTTTTTTTCTTGTCATTTTGTTTCATGTTATTTATATTTCTTGCAAAATTGTGATATAAAAACTAAAATTTAGGTAAAACATATATAACCTGCAGCTGAGAAAAGGAAGAACAGAGGCACGAAATAATGCACGTGTTAAGTTTTTGCATTAAAAAATACTTAAATTTGTTTATGATAAGCAGCTTAAATACTTCCAATTCTAATTTTTATACAGAAATATCCACAAGCTCTCATTATTTTCAAGAGTGGATACACATGGATGTTGTTTCAAATTAAAATTTTCTCATCCAAATGTCCAAGAAAATTAGATTAAGAAAACTCACTGATCACCCTTCAGCTGTGAGCAATTATTGTAAAGGAAAAGCAATTAATTGATTAAAAGAACTCAGACATTGCAAGACTCATTTTCAACATTATTAGAAAATGCTACATTTAATTTGGCAGGATTTTTAGTTGGAATGATATCAACTGTCCAGAATGCTAATGCAGAAACTTGACCTTATTTTTTAACCAGAATATGAACCACAAATTAATTCCATACATTCTTTGCATGCAAGCAGAACAATGAATTCTGTTTTCCTCCTAACTGTCACCATATTAGTGTCATAAAATCACTTCACATTGAAAATACAGAGAATATGTTACATTTTAAGAAGTTTTATCAGTTCCTAATATGAGGTGTGTTTAAACTTGCCAATGAAACATAAGGAACAAGATGTGCTGGATAGGGTTTTCAAGAAAATAAGTAAATAGTATTTGAGAAATTTGAGTTTTGGGTTGTTGTTCAAGATTTTAAGGGATATCCCAGGGTTATAATTAAAGGAGAAAGAAAATATTTTCTACTATTTTTTTATCCTGTTCTGTGATTTGTTTGCGTTTTTCATTTGTCTGGTTTGTTTTTTGGTTTTGGGGGAGGTTGGTTTTCTGTTTGATTAGTTGGGTTGTTTTGTTTGTTTGTCTGTTTTGCTTTTTTTTTTTTTTTTTTTAATGAAGCCTAAAACAGACTGACAGGAACATGACTGCATGTTTGTTGATGCTGATGTTCTCAAATTTTGCAACCAAATTTGCCAGAAGGTTAAAAGCTTAAAACATTAGCCTCCCCACAGAATGCCTGCAGCTCCCAAAATCATTTGTCTGAAACTTCCTGACAGTTGCTGAGCACCTAAATGCTCTGCTATGCCAGCAAACAAAAACAGATGAAAGAAAGTAGACATGAAGATCCTCAAAATATTCCCTTTTTTTTACAGATGACAAGCCAAACAGGTAGAAAAGGGGCAGAGAGCTGCTGATAGTATACAGCCTATAATCAGACACATAAAATTGTATCAGGATTATCAAAGTAGTCCAGTTCATCTGAAAGGCTCAAAGTCATAAAAATCAACGTTAGTTATTCTGTTGCACATAGAAATAGTATTATATCCTGTTCTGAAGAGTTCTGGCCTTAATTTTATATATGTTTCACTGTAAAACCAAGCAATACCTTTGATTATAGTTCTGCGTGATTATAGTTCTGCACGCAGAATTGCTTGCATCTACTTTGGCATGTGTTAAAAGGATTTTGGTAATCCAGAACCTTAATTTTTAATTTGTCTGTACATCTTTATCTTGTTTAGACTCTCCATATTGTCTTTTGCAAGCTTACAAAAGGAACAGAGGAACCTTGTAACTCTATGAGATTTGTTCACAGAAAACACTCAAATCTTTCTCTACCTACACAGTTTACAGCTCAGAGTATGTATGTAATTTATCCTTTGTTTAATTCAATTCCAACCTATGGAAAATAAGTTCAGTGTTATTAAGTTGATATTTCCACATATTACAGTTTAAATTAAAATTTAAAAGACATCCCTTCAATTCAAAAGTTTTATGAAGCTAAAGCTTTTTATAAAGAAACATATACACACTAGATAAAATTCTATGATAAACATTCATAGAAAACCTTTTAAACTTTTTCCAATAAAATTTAAGCTGTTTCCCTTCAAGATGAAAACATTTGCACTCAAATTCTATATCAAAAACACCTCACACTGCTATTATGATTATGCAGTACATTATGATGCAAGAGGAACTTCCAAGGTTGTTTTGTTATTAATGTAAAACACCTTGTCTCAAATCAAATGGTATACAAGCAGTCAATCTTTAACTAAGCATAATTTCTCAACAAGGCAAATAAATCCTATAAGACAAACACTTACCTTAAAAGTCACTGTTGCCTTTGTACAGTAAAACCCAATTGAAATAATAGGATCTTTGAGGGATTGAGATTTCTGCTGATGCAGCATCATTCCATCTTCAGTTCCACTAGAATCATTCTCTTCATCATCGTAGCTCACAATGGCTGGAACAAATGACCAAGCCCAAGAAACCCATCCTTGTTGCTGGTCATCGTCTTGATGCACATAAGGATCTTGATTAATATACTGTGTAGGATATTGTATTACTGAGCTTGTTTCATCTTCTGCACCTTTTAAAACAAAGTCAAATTTCAAATCAACTGTGCTTGAAAATTAGTTTATTATACTCAAAATTATAGTATGTAAAATTTGTCTAGGACTGTATTCCATATATCATACCAGATATTTGGTTTATTATGACAGAAAATAAGTACAAATTTTTAATTTCTGAAGAGGTTTCCTCTTTGCAATTGTTTTTTTATGCTATATTTCTACCACACACTTTCAAGATTTCTTCCATTAAAGCTATTCTAAAGTTGTAAATTAAACCCTACTAAAACCAAATCACTGTATGGTTTTCAATTTAAAATTAAAGGACTTCAATTGCAAAATCCATAAAAAGGAAATTGTAAATACAGCACAAATACAAAAAGTGCAGTAGAAAACCTTCTTTGTTTAAAAGTCAGCTATATCAGTATTCAGAGATACAGGTTTTATCTACATTCAAAGAAGCTGGTATGCCAACTGTGAGTCAAAAAAGCCAACACTAGTCTACTGTGAAACAAATATTAGAATTAGCATAAAGAACAAAACGAAGATTTCTCTAACAATAAAAGTCTAATACCCATGACCCAAATGGCTAACACTGTGCATGTACAAACAGCACTATTAGCTTGGGCTGTCTGGATTCACCACCACTCTTATTGGACTCCCAAGGGGTATTAACTACTTCAGAATTACGGTAAGTAGTATAGGATGTGGTACTGCTCCTGCAGGGGAACCATACTGAATATACTGTTTAGCTGAGAACAGAAATAGATGTAATTCCATTTCTACATACTGATTTTTAAACTCAGAGGTCTCATTTTTACAAGTTTTAGAGCTCAAGTTTTAAAGCTCTTAGTCTTCAGTCTAATTAGTCTTTAGTCTTTTAATCTAATTATTTTATACACCTGTGCAATGGGAGAAAGCCTAAGAAAAAACACTCATGAAAATACTTTACACATGCTTAGAGGTGTGGACACCTCCTCCCACAAGGGTAATGCAAGCTTCCTTCCTGCTCTCTTTACAAAACAGCATCAGAGATCAGATTCCAATCCCAATTTAAATCTTGAAACACATGAAACACATAAGTGCACATAAAGTCTTGGAAACAGCTAAGAGGCAGAACTGTCAGATGTAGAAAGAAAAAGAACCGATATGGAACATGACTGAAGCAGTTTAGACTGCTGTTGGCAAGCACAGAAGAAATGGTGGAAAGTCAGCCAAAAGAGAAAAAATCTGGAGGTGTAGGACCAGGGTCATTCATAACATTTCAGCTATATTGCCCCAAAGCCTATAAACCATCATTGAGCATACCTCCTGCTGAAGTATGTGTCCACACAGAGATGGCAGTAACATAGATACTGTATAATAGTTTTGTTTATAGTAGTTAATAATATTTTGAAAGTCATTAAAGACAGAAGAGCAGCGAGACTAAAATGGTGATATCTCTACACTGTGACAAAGAAGCTATCACTAAATTCAAACTACTACAACCATTATGTAATCAACAATCAAATTTTGGAACAAAGGCACTACAGTCTTTTAAGCAACCCACAGCATCCTCTAAATACTTCAGAGAACAAATACATGCGTTCTTCATGCATTACTTTTTATAAAGGGAATATGTACTTTGGAAAGACAAAGCCTCTTTGATTTTAACTATGCTAACCCCTGCATCAACTGCAAACATGTAGGATGGTGGAATATAATGACAAAACCCCTACACTTTATGTATATTAGTTTTTTAGAGGACAAAAAGCTCCTACTAAGGTTTTCCAGTCCACTCTTGTTAGTCATCATTGGCAAGATTACACTGGAACTATCTTGCTTCATAGTGTAGGGCAGTCATCCAGTACGGAAATAGGTAAAATACAGAGCTGTGACTGCATCTCACTGTCTCCATGTGCAAATCAAGTTTGATCTTCAGAGTGTCACTACCCATTCTTTTAAGGGGTCTGAGATACTTATCTCTTAGAAGTCTGAAAACTGATATCCCTCACCATAAGTCTGTAACTAACCGAGCAGGAAATCAATCTCTTAGTATTTATTTATTTGTTTTTCTGCCTGTATACATTTTTAGCCAAAAAAGGGTGATCCAGCTGTGGCAACATAAATGCAAGTGCTGGTACGTGGGGAAGAGATCCCAGATGTAGATTTTCATTCTTGTATCACCAAATACCATAGGCATTAAAATTCAGTTCCTCACCAATATTTTTAACTGCTACGAGCTAAAGAGGCTATGGCAAACTCACAGCTAAAACTAACTCTTTAATTATGAATACAAAACTCATGGAATAAATTATGTTTTTAAAGAAAAAAAAATATCAAGAGTTACGTGACAACAGTTTTGGTGATGACCCTGAGAATGCAACAGCCCTTAAATGTGTCCACCCAGCATGAACTGTCATTGGAGAATCTCAAATGTAGTAACACATGCTTTCAGTAGTAAATGTTTTCTGTACACCTTTTCTCTACATATATAAGGAAAGTATAGAAATGTCTAATGTACAGGGCAAAAAACCAAGTTCAGTGTTTGCAGAAGTTCCTCCAAATATGCTTATGTCATTCAGTGGCTGTGTTGCCAAACAAATTTTATTTGGAAGATGTTCCTTTTGGATCTATAACATTGAAAGACAATAAACTGACTGCCACAACATAACTCACAAGATCTGCTGTTCTAGTAGATTAAATTTTTGCTGTTTAAACAGTTCTGCTTCACAACACATATTAAAAATAGTAGTTTGTGATCTATTGCACATACATTATACTAGCACAGCAATATCAAAGGAGATAACACAAAACTTGAAATTATACCAACATTAGCAGAGGCTGAAATCCCATGTACCAAATTCTAGTCTGAAAGATGTTCCATGACTCCTCTTAAAAGCAAGTGCCCCCCACAACACTTTCAACTTGAAAATCCTATGTCATCATAATCGTAGCATGAATGCAATATTCAAACAATAGCACCAACACACTCTCTTGACAGCACTTCAACACTTTTAGTAGTCATCACACTTACCTTGCACAAAACCACACACTGCAGTGATTCAGGCACCCAGAACCAGTGCTACAAAACAGTAAGATTTAAGGATTTCTTCTTATTCCTGGGAAAAGCACCTGGGCTAGCTGACCAACAGCTGGCTAAGGATGAACCAGCAAGGCTGCCTTGGTGGCCAAGGTCTAGGGTCTCCTTGCATGTATCAGATATAATGTGGCCACTAGCAAAGTGACTGTGCCCCTGTACTCAGCACTGGTCAGGCTGCACCTTGAGTACTGTGTTCAGTTTCATATCCCCTCAATACAAGAACAGCTTCAAAGTGCTGGAGCAAGTCCAGGCAAAACCAATGAAGCTGGTGAAGAGTCTAATGAGTCTTATGAGGAGCATCTGAGGTAACTGGGGTTGTCAAGTCTGGAGAAAAGGAGGCTGAGAGGAGACATTACCAGCCTCTACAGCTACCTGGAAGAAGGCTGTAGTGAAGTGGGCATTGGTCTCTTCTCCCTAGTGACAAGCAACAGGACTAGAGGAAATGTACTCGAGTTGCAACAGGTGAGGTTGATATTAAATATCAGAAGAAACTTCACTGAAAGAGTAATTAAACACTGGAATATGCTGCCCAGTGAGGTGGCTGAATCACCATTAAGAAACATGTAAACATGGTGCTTAAAAACATGGTTTAACCACTGGAGTTGGTAGAGTTAGGTTATGGTTGGATGAGATTTCAAAGTTCTTTTCCAACTGGAATGATCCTGTGATACTCTGTACACTGAAACCTCTGGATCCTGCTAGACCATGCTCCCACCTTACAAACAAACATAAATCAAGGGAAGAAATAATGATTACTTTCTATTCACAGAATCATAGAATAGGCTGGGTTGGAAGGGACCTCTGAGATCATCAAGTCCAACCTTTGATTGAGTTATTATTGTGGAGTTGCACAGCCCACTGGATATAGAATGTCACAGTAACAAAGCTTCAAGTTCAGCTCTCTGAAGAACCAACTTTTCAGGGTAGGTACCTGCATGTATCAAACTTCCCCAAGCTTCTATTGTAATGTATCCATATTCTCTTACTGTAAATTGAAAATACGCTAGCAAAGAACTGATGGATAAAGAAGGAGAGTCTGAATTGCCTTTCAAATTTTTTTAAGAAAAATCCAATTAAAGAATGCCACAACAATTTCCAAGTGCTTAAATAACACAAATAATTATTCTAAAGTGCTTTCCATTATATTACTTGCAGCTGCTAATCAGTTATTTTTAAATTTCACTTATTTAAATAATATGCCAATCTCAATAAATTTAGGAGTAGATCTATGAATTAGTTAAGGGTAAGCTACAAAATGAGTGGTGGTGAATTTAAAACACCAGAATCACAACAGGACGTAGGAGACAGTTCTATTTAAAATACAGAAGAAAGTAAATATCACCACAAAAGGGCAAGTGGCTCTGGATAGAGAAATCACAGGACAATTAATCTCAAAGGGATATGTAAGTACAAATACCTAATGGGACAGAAGGTGTTAGCTATCTGACAATGCCAATCCAAAAAGTATTTTTGTTTCATATACTGCATAAGCCTTTGTGGAGATCAACGGGAAATACATTTTGCTCACTGAAAGCATTCAAAGCATTGTTAGCATTCTGCCGTCTACGTTAAGCCACTTCTAAAATCATCAGCAGAAAAATTGGTCTGATATTTAAGTTTCAGTGTAATAAGTAAAACCAAAAAGCCAACATGTGACTCATGTCTGTCAAAGATTTAACCAAGTTTTTGGAAGTCTCTACAAATGAAGTATTATGGTGTTTATCAAGGAAAAAAAAAAAAAAGGTGACAAAGGCAAAACAACATAAAATGTTTTAAGGGCACCCACAGAAATCTAGTTCTCCACAAAAAGATTATAGTTCCTAAAACAAGAAATTTATGTAAAATAAACAAATTTGATGTCAATATAGAAACTTTACAATTTGGGAAGATTTAATCTTTACTCATTTTTTTTTTAATTTGCTACTCATTTAGCTGATTTTATCAGTTGTAAATAATTCTATGTGCCTAAACATGCATTTAAAATAATGAAATCTGACCATCTCCATACAATAGCTTAAGCATATGGGATCTCAGTGACCAGTTGCAGTGCGTTATTATAGATGCTTACAACGAAGTTACTCACTGGCACCCTGACTATCAGCTGCACAATGCACTGACCCCACAAGCCTCATTTCCCAGGTGTCTGTTTACACTGCATCTTTACAGCCTGTTGAGATATGAATTCCAAGTATACCTGCTGTTCCTTTGGGAGGATACCAAAGTAAGTAGGCAACAAAGACGACAGAATAATGGATCTAGATGGAGGGGGAGAGAGTGGAGTGGGGGGCTTACTGCACAGATCTTTTACTCCACAAAAAACTCAAAAACATGAAGAGCTAAAATAACATGTACACCGGTACAACAATCACATTTATATCTTCATCTCTTCACACCTCAAGACATCACACCCCAACTGTAATTTGGCACATAAAACCTTTTATCGTGACCCCATTTCATCAAACTAGGAATCGTTTTCTCCACTGTTTGGGAGTAAATCCTCTCTATGTAAACTCTTCAACAAGAGTGCACAGCTGCTTTTCCTCAACTATGGATAAATCTATACCAGATCTCCCATTGTTATCCTAGTAGAACACTGTAGAGTCACCTTCTCCAACAACGGATACTAACTTAGAATTTCTTGCTGTCACAAATTATCTGCAACCAGATTTTCTCCATAAACTCAAGTATTATATTCAACCCAAAACTGGGAAAATAGTAAACTTATTCTCTTTATCTGCTCTTTGTTCCATTGGTACCTGAGAAAATCCCCCAAACTACCTTTCTTACCACCAAGTTTTCAATAGGAACAGTTCAGCCCATTCAAAAATTGAGTTTTATACGATCTATGCAACACTTTATTTTGTTCAGTGTTGTAAAAGTGCAAAAATGCAGTCTTTATTTTTGTTTAGTTTTTTGAGAGTAAAGGTCACAACAGGGTCTGTGTGAATCAGACAGAAAGGTACAGTTACTGCCATTTCACACCTGCAAACGTACTTCATATGCTGGAATCACATCTGTCATGGAGTTCATTTCATGAAAGAAAAAAACAAAAAGAAGAACAAAAAAACAGAACTTTCATAATATAAAATTTCAATACAATTATTCAAAGAAAGCAGCACCAGGAACTGAACATTTTCAGAAGCTCAGTAGCTCATATTTCTCATGATTCCAGTTTCTCACACCTATCCCAAGCTGCTTCTTGCTCAGCATCTCCTCTCATCATGCAGGCCCATCTCAGCTGTCTGCCCACCTCCCTCAGCCATGCCACTTTTTATTTCTTTGCTTTGCTGTTCTTCAGATCTCTGATCATTCTTTACTTAACAAGTTCTAGTACTTCAGCCTTAAATCATCAACCTCAGCAACTCCATCCAACTAAATTCTAGCTCTCCCTTGCATCCCAGCTATGTTAAACAAATTTTTCCACCACAAAACAAAAGCATATTCACAAGTCCCCACTCCCCACATCCACAACTGCTGGTTCTGCCACATGCTCTGTTCAAACCCTCCTTCTACTTTTGTATCTCTCTGCACTGAAAAACATCATTTTCTCCCTTCATAATACCAATACATTCAGACATCCAACACAACAATTCAGGCCCTCAGAAGCAAAAGTCCTGTCCTGCCCTGAGCAGCAGCACAGTCCAGTATGCATGCAGTACTAAGTTCATTCAGATACCAAGCAAGTTTCTCCCTCTATTTCTGACCAGTCAACCTACATATTTTGAATGCTTTCAACTTGTCAGAATTTGAGCATATTTTACTCAGGTAGCAACATATACATCCATGACACAGGCTATCTTGCTGCCAAATAAATCTCAAGGTCTTGGGTCTTAGGCTTGGGAATACAAGAACAACCAAACTGCTGCTGGAATATTCCTAGACACAGATAAATGACCAATTTTATTATGTAAATGAAGACATAAAAATAAATTCCATTGAGAAGATTAAGAATTGGTGATAACTGAAGCCAGTAAATTCTTTTAACTGAGAAGGTGGAGACTACTTGCTATTAAATACTGGGTTAGGCTGTTTAATGAATCTTCAGAAGCCTTTCAAAGAGTTACAAAAATATAATCCATAAAGGAGGTCTGTACATTATTAAACTGTAAAGAATTCAGACACAATTCCAGTGGAATTAGCCTTCGATTTCATGAAGCGTTACTCTTGGAAAACAAATGTGGCTAATGTAGCTCAGCAGATACTACACATCATTTACTATTGTACTTGATTACATATGTTTTTCTGAAAATAGTAGCACATTTGAAGTTTCCTCAGAGAAGTTCAAATCTGTCACTGGAAATTTGGATGACATGCACCATGAAGTGCTAAGAAAGTGGGATTTTTCCTTTCTCAGAAACAAACATAACATGAAATCAGAAGGAAAAAAAATCTCTTCACCAACTGATGGTAAAGCTAACCCAGGTAATGTCAATTTGGCACTTCTGCTTAATTGAACTGAACAGAAGGAAAAAAATAAATATTTAAAAGTTTTGTTTGTCTGTATGTATATACATGTGCATGTATGCCTACATATATTCTAAACTCTATGCAGGAAACAAGCATAAATGGTATGAAGGAAAACAGCTGATAACAGTTTTAGCCTACCAGTCCCAGCTGCTCACATTCATATGATTTGTCTCTTCTTTCTATGTCTTTCCTGTATTCAAATTGTCCTACTCTAAATACATTATAATTCTCTACAGCATGAAAACTTGGCCAAATTTGGGTGAACTTTGATGGGAACAAAAGAAAGATATTAACGGTACAAAGATAACCCTCTCTGAAAGCAAGGATAATGCAACTTTTCAAAGACAAGTTCTTCACCTTTTCTCATGCAAACAGTACAATTAAAAGGTTTATTAGATGCAAACAGTTCTTTAAAAACACAGATTTTTTTTTAAAACTGTATGCTTTAAGTATCAAAAGAAAATTCAGTTACTATTTTCAGGATATTAAGTACTTCTAATCATATATCTTACATTACAAACTCCACATTTCTTGTAAGGCAAATAGTTGCTAGTGTAAAAAACTATGTATGTGTTAGAGAAAAATACAACAGAACTATTTACAGACATCTGATTTATTTGCTCAGTTCCACGTAGACAGAGAGTTCTACATCTGGCATGAGTGAAACTGTTATCTGTGCCAACCAACACTGAAGGCTGTATTTTGGCAAAAGAAATTCCACTGCTGTCATATTCTCAATAATTTATTTCTTTGAAACCAGATAAGACAGCAATACAGGATCAATTAAAAACTTCTTAAACTTAGATAAATTAACAATGTATTTCTTAAAACAAAAATAATTTAATAGTTTCACAAAGTTTCAAAACTGTGGTAACACAATAAATGTAAGACACATCACCTTCACATATAATTTCAAGGATTTTGTAAAACTCATCATGATCTTGGCTGTGTGGTGTGTATCTCTTCCTACTTCCCACGGTTCAAACTCAAACTTGGAAAGATATCCAACACTTATATCTTGAGGAAATTAAAATTACAACACAAATCTTTAAGTAAGTTCCCAGTTTTGAAAAGCATTTCTGCTCTACCAAAGCATAAAATGAAAGAAAAAAAAGAAAGTTCAAAATCTGGAGAAACAGTGCATCCTCCTATTTTACCTAGTGCCTGATACATTAAAGACACTTCAGATTCAAGTTTGGATATTCAAGATCATGACATTCTTGATTAAATTACTGGGAAAAAAAAAACAACACACAGAATGATGTAAGTGAATATGACTGCTTGATTCTGAAATGTCCCATGTATATTGTATACAAAAGTAAAGAAATAGTAATGTATTTAAGTTCTAATGTCTACTTAGAAATTTTATTCCCCCTAGATTTTTAATATAAACTAATCATCTATATGCCTTTTTATCTTGCTGCAAATGCCTAACAGTTCTCAACACTCAAATGCATCACATGATACAATTAGGAAAAAAAAAAAAAAAGAGTAGCAAAGTTGGTAGGTCCAAGCAGGAGTGAAAAGTTCACAGCTAGAATTGCATTGCTGGCCATCCAGAACCTACTGTATCCTTAAAAATATTTGGGAAACAATAGAAAGGAAGCCATCACACAAACTTATATAGAATTAACGCCATCAGTACAATGTGTCTCATTGGATCATGTCACAGTAAGTTATCCTGAAAGATCATGTAGAAGAGAGAATATGTTATACAAAATAAAGAGCATAGGAGAGTAGACAATATAAAAGGACATAATTACTGAAAACATGGTGCATAGTCATACTTTGCTGTGGAGAACAAATGTTGATGCATCTATTCTCAGTAACCAGATTCCAAGAGAGGTGGTAAAGCAGCACTTTGAAACTCACAGCAGCCACATTTGAACCAAATAATAGAGAAAATCTGAAGCTGCCTAAGGAGACAGGTGCCTTGTTCCATAATATAGCAAGAGAGAAATCCAAAGTACCCTACTGTGCCACAAGCCCTAAAAGTGTCTTTTTAGATAAAGTTGTCCCAGAACATAACATGAATAATATGTTAGAGAACTGTATGCTTACCCAGCACAATGAGCTGGCTCAGCCAAACTGCAGAGGTATTTTGCAGTGACCAACCTTGGCCACTTAAACTTATAAAAAGCAAAAAAATACATGTTTTTAACATTTCTTTTTAAAAGTAAAAATTGGACTTACCTGTGATATTTCCCAATGTATCTTTAGTGTAGCAGATCAAATCTTCACTTTCCCCATCTTTGAAGTTTCCTATTTCTCCATAATAAAGAGCAATTCCAAGCTGCATTATACGTATAAACATAGGAAGCTGCTGATCTGAGATTGAAAGTTTCAAACTCTCAACTAATGTGTGAATCTATGAAACGAAAGCAAAGAAAAGCAAATAATAACACAGCTCTGTCATCTTTTAAACAGTACAAATCAAAATGCACTTCCTGATGTGCATTCTACTTTCTAAAATCTAAAGCTCCAATACAACGGAAGAAAAAAGGCTGCAAACAGCTGCCAAAAATATATGCATTGGTTTGCCACACAACAGAACTCCAGGATGAAAAGTCAAATGAAATAAATTTCACGTCATTTTTCTGATCTTTTTTACAATTGTTGTTGAAGAAATTTATAAAACAAATCACATAGGTGCATCAGAATGAAGTTTTATTTTCATCATAGAGTTTTATAAAAATCTCTGTATGATATAAAGATACATCCACCATAACAGACAAAGCCCTTCATTGTTATTCCTTTCTCTAACAATGTTATTCCCAACATTGTTGCACGTGATCAAGGAAAAGGAGGAGGAAGAAGGCTTCATTCCATCTGAAGTGCAGAAAATCAGCTTCTCCATATATTTTAGTTCAAACATGTGATCAGGTAGCATTGTCTAAATGGCGGCTTTGTAAAAAGCAAAGAAAGAAAGCTTTTGCAAAGACTAATTACCCGGATGAAAAAATATCCTTTAAATATTTTAGCTATTTTATTCAATAATTTACAATACTTCCTGAAGATGTTATCATGCTGTAAAGTCATAAACCAGACAGAGGGAATCTATTTTTCATTAAAATAAGAGCTGCATAAAAGTTTTATAATAACAGTCTGTAAAATTAGACATATTTCTAACTCTAGGTCTAGTTTCTAACCATTTGTCAGTGAAAATACTGTAAATGCAAGGTAACCACACATCAGCATTGGCCTGAATGCAATCCAATTCATGAAACATAAAAAATTACTTTGTAAACAACACTGCACATTAACAGGCACGTAAAAATACAAGAGTAAATTAGATATTTGTATTAAAATATGCTATTATACAATTAAAATTTCACTAACAAACTTAAAGTACTTTTATTAATAAAGCCATAGCCTCAGTCATATAGAATAAGTGACAACATAGCAGCCATTTGTACAAATCATTGGCAGATTTTATATGTCAGAATTCTGCTATTTAAAATTCTCTTTGAAAGATCAGCATGTAAAATTCCAGGATAGATTTTGGAAATTGAAAACTATCCAGTTTGCTTTGTGTCAACACAGTGAGCTGACTTAGGTGACAGTCAGACAAATGTCAGTGCTGCTCTAAATAAAGGAGGCAAGACTGACAACCCAGTGAAAATCAGCTCACCCACATGGCTGTCTCATCCTATGACAATTAAAAAAAAAAAATAACAAAAACCCTCTGATCATTTTACATGTGTTTTCCTGCATCCTCCTATATACACTATTTGCATTTTAAAACTGGAAATAGGAGCACAGCATTCCAAATTTAATGGCATACAAATGCATATCCAAGTACTTCAGAACTGTCCACATCTGAGAAGTCTCAGTTTCAACTCATTAAGGTTAGTTTGGCCAAAGCCTTGCAACAAACACAGTAGTCAATATTATACAACAATATTCTAGTCCCTATAGAGAAATCAAAAGAGCATATGCTATTATAAATGTGGAATTCTTGGAAACTCTCACTCAAGACTGAAAAACAGATGTGATTTACCAAGCAAAAAGCACAGAGCATGAAAGTTTTCAATATAAAGATCTTTACAGATATAAAGAAAAAGACTTGAGTGCTGTTGGCTTTTGTCTTAAACTGGGAAACCACCAGAACACAAGCTACCCCTCACATGCACTGAAGCTACAGTAATTTCATTAGCAGTGGAGACTTGGAAAAAGCATCAAGCACCCTTGAATTAATTCCATTAATTTAGTTATATTTACTCAAAACAGATCCTTTTTATGTCAGTTGTAAGAAAATACAGCTATTTCCATTCAATATTTAACGATTTTGAAAGACAGTCTGATGATCCACCGCACATAATCTCCGTGTATACAACCAATCAGGAAGTTATGGATTAGTGAAACTTGTTAGGTTCAACAGATTTGTAGAACTAATCATTGCATAACAGCACAACAGTGAAATATCAGAAAATACTTCAGACTTTAAAAAATTATTACCTTTGGATCATTACTCTTTGGATCAAAATAAACAACTACCAGTTAACTTTAATAATAATCTAGCATCCTATACCTAAATGTTTCTATTTGATTGAGCACACCTCTGATCATATGCACTACTTTATGTTTAAAGACTGGAGAAAAATAATTTTAAAAGCACAGATGTAAAAACAAGAAAGAGTAAAGGGTAAGTAGACTACACACAACAAAAAAAAAAGAGTATACAGAAAATATACAAAAGACTTCTCTGAACAAACTGAAATGTGCCTTGAAAAAGGGCAGGGGCAATAAATAGTTCCTTACATGCTGCTACCGTACAAAAACTAACTGCACCATATGAACAAAACAATTAAAAAAATTTAGAAAAAACAGCAGCATTAGCTTTTCATTTTCCTTTAAATTTCAAAGTATATTTTGAAAAAACTGAAAACTTCACAAGCAAGTAGAAAAAAAAAATAATTCCATACCTACCTTAATAATAGATGGCATTTTGGAATTGAGATTATCATAAGTAAAATGCAAACGAGTCCGGAAGGAACATTTGTACAGCAGAGGTTCCTGGTAAAATTCAATTTTACCACTAGCATTTCTCTTATCAAGGCATACTGTGCAGTCAGAAAAGTTGATCATCTTCCTCAGCACTAGATCAGTGGCTTTTTAAAAAGTATATAGATTAAAAACTATATTGCATAAGAAAAATCAGTTATTTATACATGTTCTTATCTAGAAGATAAAATTGCATGGTTATTTAAATCATCACTGAAGTACTGACATGACTAAAGAGAAGCAGACTTTTTGAACTGAATATGTGAGAAATTAGGACAATTTTGTTACACCCAATTCAAAGTTTCATCCTTTCACTATACTTTAGACCTGTTTATAAAGCAAGAGTATTGCTTCATGTGCAAGCATAAGACAAGCATCAATCTCATTATTCTCCCAGAAAGAATCCTTCCTATTTTACCCTGAAGTTTTCTTTTGTATCTTACAAAGCAAACAAGATCTTAACATGATACATATTTTGTAATTTTGTCATATTATTTTGTAATAATTTTAGCCAGAATAAATGGGTCCACTAATTAAATTGCCTGTTCTACCTAAGATCTTGTTCGATACTTGTACTGTGCCCAAATTCCACCTCTACCAAATGTCAGCAAGAACACCCAGACCTAAGTGAGTGCTGGTTATTCAAAAACTGAGTCACACAAATACCAAAGGCTAAGATAAAAATCAAAAAGTGCTTGTTTTTTTTTCCTGAAAATGTGGAGCAAAATGAAGCACGTCTTGCAACTGGTATGCCACATTTACTTTAGCACAGCACACTGAACTACCTCTCCAGCCAACCTCTTTAGGGAGTTTTAAGTTCATAACAAACAATTGCAACATAAAACCTTCAGATGCTACTGCTCATTCACAAAAATAAAACCAGATTGCCTATGCACTCACCAACAGCAGGGAGCACAAAATGAAACACAATCACAGAAGGATGGCAAGTATGAGCAGGGAAGACTACAAAACATGTGTAATTTTCTATGGTGATACAAGAATGCATTAAGAATCAATAAGTATTGTTATAATTGTCTCTTCAAAGTAAAGGGCAAGGGAAAAAATAGTAAGAAATGAGCGAATAAAGTATCTTACTTCTGACAAAAGACTTTTTTTTAGACTTCCAAATTCCTATATTGAGAGTGCCTCCACTGTGATACCTAAAACCAAAAAATACCTACTCACCAGAGATGTCCATAAATGCTCGATCCCAAAACTCATCCACTGTATAGCATTCTGCAGAAGTGATATTGACTGAGAGAACAATATCATCTTCCACGTATTTTAAAATGAGATTGTTGATCACAATATTGACATTGTTTACAACACGCCGGATTAAACTCTGAACATAACCTGTAAAATACAACAAATACTTAGGAGTTATAAGGAAGACAAGCTGTCAAATTCATGTATTACAAAAATAATTATTTCCAACTAGTATTCTTTTTTAAAACTGAAATTAAAAGAAAACATCTATCACTGTACTTTATGAAAAAAAAAATCAACTTAAAACTGAAAACTTCATGAGAGGGCATTCAGTTAACTGTCATCTCATATTACAACAAAGTATAAAAACAATGTTGTAAATATTAGAAACATAATATAGTCTAAGAAATAAATCTTTGGTGGCAAGAATCAGTGTCCAAACTAACAGTAGACTCTGGGTTATTGTAGACAAAATTTTGAAGACAGTGACTGTTTTACATGAAAGGTACAGAGAAATAGGTTTTTAAAAGTGAACACTAGTTGCTACATCTTTTTTCAAGAATGCATATATTACGACTATTTGGCCTCTCACCTAAACCTTTAAAAGCTAGCTAAATATTAATATGCCTAGTACTTCTTTCATTCTAAAAGATAATATATACATAGCATGCCCCGTAAAACCCTTATAAGGTATAACAAAATCAGTATCTGTCAACAACCCAATGATCTAAGTACCTGCAAAGAAGCCTGTTGGAAAGAAAACCATGTAATTTATACTTTTTAACACAATGTGTCTGGAAAAATTGTCGTCTGTGAATTCCCAGTATGCAGTAAACACTCATATTTTACCTATGTGGCAAAAAAATTAAATATTCCTATTCTACCCTTACTTACATACTTAGATGTATACTGAATGTAACTACAGAGCTAACTTACTTGCTCTGAAAAAAAACCAAAACACCACAATTCATAAAATTGCAGTGTTTTAAAATTTATAACATTAGAATCTCCATCTAAAAATACATATAGTACATACTGTAAGAAGCCTTACTTTGTATGTTAATTATACAAGTTTAAATCAAGAGTAGTTTTCCTAAACTTGTATTAAGTAACATTGATTTATATCAACAACTTTAAGTCAAATAAAAATTAAAATAACATCAAAACATCGTGAGATCAGTAGAGGCAAGCTCAGGTTGCTAGTTCCATTCTTCTCTGCTCTTCTAGCCATTGTTTTCACACTCAGATATTACTTTTCCCCTTAAATTATATGGAAATTTTTACCATTACATAAGTGATTTTCTTGAATTCCACAAAAGCAGTTTTATAGAGCTGACCTAAAAATTTTTCTTTTCAGCATGCAAAAGCCTCCAACCACCTTTTTTATTAAAGGCAAAATGAGTTTTCAGCTACCACTGTTATATCTTATCAAAATATTCAGGTACATTTTTATGTTTCAAAAGTATTTTAAAATTAAAATCTTAATTGTAAAATACCTATCACACTTATCATAATTCACCTCACTTCATGTTATACTGTTCTTGAGCATATGGCAGCCTTTCAACAAAGCTAGTTCCAGCAGAAGAGAAACAGCATTTTAGTATCTCCTGCCATCTTAACTGGATTTTAACTGTACTACGATAAAATGTGGAAAATGTTTTATACCACTGTCTACATAAACAAGTAATCCAGAAACATAGTTACAGTCAAACTTTTGACATAGCAGTGCTATCAGAATTCTAACAATCTGCATGTACCTTCTTGGTCTATTAATCTATAAAACTACTTTAAAAATATGTAGACTAATTTTGTTTTTACAAATTTGAGTTCTTAAAACTGCAACATCTTATTAGGTAATACAAATTCAGAAAATCTGATGTGTTATTTCAATAATTAGGAGGTGTTAAGAGACCCATATTCATCACTGGAGTGGTACAAATCAACTGTTATATAAACAGAAGTTGGCACAAAGCATTTTCTTGCTTTTCTTAAGTTCAGCATAGGCATATTTTGCAGACTATGTAGGTTGCTGGTATAAAATCCTAACCAAAAATTTAAATATGATTTTAAAGCATGCTATTAATTTTAGTGAAGAAAATGAAGCTGTCCCTCCAGAGGTTCAAAAATTTAGTATTTGCATTCAAGAGTCTTTCAAAGTCAATCTAATCCAAAACAAAGTAATAAAAGCAGGTTCATACATAATGAGAGGGGTTTTTTTAAGGGTTTTGTTTTAAATACAAGTGGGAGTTGCTTCTTATTCCTTTAATTTTTAAAAGAATATGACCATTTCTGCTACTAAAAGTCAGGTATTCTCTGATGAAGTGTTTAAAATTACTAGGAAACCTGTAGAGATAAATTGTCTCCTGAGGTGCTACACAAAAACCTCATGTATGCTTTTTCCAAATTCATCAAAACCTGGTAGGCTGCCCTATGTAAGGCCTACGAATGCAGTTTCAGATTCCAGAACCAGAGTCCACAGCATGGTCTAGTGACCGAACAGAATTTTTTGTCATCAGATTAGACACAACTAAACATCTTAACTTAGAGTTGTTACCAGAGCTACATTTTTATCTAAGCTCTGCCTAGCTCCATCTCTGGGAACACAGCAGAGCTAAAGGATAAATCTCTCACAAAATTACAGCAGTCGTCTCGTACTTGTATCTTCAAAAGACTAAACAAAACTGAAGATGACTCAACATCTTATTAAAATCCAAGATATGCAAAATAAATCTTAAAAAACTTATATTCTAAGCTTCAGAGAAGAAAATCTTCTTATAAGGAGGCCTCTGCTCCTTGTGGATGCTGTTTGCCATAGGACCTGTATATTAAACAGTGGGATTTATGCATCGAAAATCATAGAATAATAGAATCATAGAATTGGCTGGGTTGGAAGGGACCTCTGAGATCATCAAGTCCAACCCTTGATCCACTCCCACTGCTGTTACCAGACCATGGCACTGAGTGCCACATCCAGTCTCTTTTTAAATATCTCCAGGGACGGAGAATCCACTACTTCCCTGGGCAGCCCATTCCAATGTCTGATCACCCTCTCCATAAAGAAATTCTTTCTAATATTCAACCTAAACCTCCCCTGGCACAGCTTAAGTCCATGCCCTCTTTTCTTGCTGATAGTTACCTGGGAAAAGAGCCCAACCCCCCCCCGGCTCCAGCCTCCTTTCAGGGAGTTGTAGAGAGCGATGAGGTCTCCCCTGAGCCTCCTCTTCTCCAGGCTGAACACCCCCAGCTCCCTCAGCCTCTCCTCACAGGACTTGTGCTGGAGTCCCTTCACCAGCCTGGTTGCCCTCCTTTGGACCTGCTCCAGGACCTCAATCTCCTTCCTGAACTGAGGGGCCCAGAACTGGACACAGGACTCGAGCTGTGGCCTCACCAGGGCTGAGTACAGGGGCAGAATCACTTCCCTGGACCTGCTGGCCAAACTGTTCCTGATCCAGGCCAGGATGCCATTGGCCTTCTTGGCCACCCAGGCACACTGCTGGCTCAATGAAAAAACAAGACCAACTACATTTAGAGAACTTCACCACATATAAAGTAACTTACAGTACAGTTAATACAGTAAACTTTTCACAAACACCCTCTGAATCACTACACCTCACCACCCACTACTCTATCCAGCTGAAAGAAGAATGAAGGATGACAATGAAGGAGGTCATAGTGCCTTACAGTTTCAGAGAAATACAAAGTACATCTACAGAATCTATTAAGTAGTAATATAAGAAAGCACTAGATCTGATAATTAGCTAGAATATTGCAAATCCAATATGTGCAATTGCTATGAGCACAGTAATCACCAAGAACCACAATATATTCATAAAAAGATGACATGCAAACCAATTTTCAATGTGCGTGGTGCATCTGGATTGATGGAAACACGTATTTTGGAGTGTTTAACTTTATCACATGTTAACATCACAAAAAGCAGATCTCCAGCCTTTGACTAAGACTATATTTCTCTGGAAGGTCCATACGTAACACTGACTAAAACACATCTGAAGCACTAAAATCCTAAAACTGGCACTGAAGACAATAAAATCATTGAATTCTTTGGCAACCCTTTGAGACTCTTGATGATCTCAGGTGGGATCCAAAGAGCCAAACACCAAGAGCTGCTGGACCTGAAGTGCTGTCCATGGTAGGACATATTAGATGCCACATTTCGCAATTCCAAAGCTCATTCATGGAATCTCAGAGCTTTACAAGAGCCTCCAGATCTGGCTCCTCAAGTACCTATTCCAAAGCAAGATGATACTCTATAGTACATAATACTCCACACACTCAATTCAAGTGTTCTCCTTTGATTCACAGCAAGGATAAACTTTTTGTTAAAAGACAGAAAATAGCCTAACACAAAACTATCATGTCTTTAACTCATCTAAAATTACATTCCCTAGTAAAGCAAATAGCAATTCATTCCAGTACTTCCCAATTTCATTTTTCTACCCTAAACACCCTGTGCTCCAAATTTCTGTGCAAGCTGAGAGGCATTAGTAATTAAATAAGTGTTTCTTCAGGCATTTTTAAACCATATAAACATCTCAAAGTTCAACTGACCCAAATTCCACATCAGAAAAAAAAAAAAAAAAAAAGTGGTGACCATCTGTACCAGTAGATACAGGACGCAGTAGCAAACATGTCTCAGAATTATTAGTCTCATAAAGAAAAAACCTTAGCTTTAAAAGTATAAGAATCTGAAAACATGCCTGAAAAAATACAAGAACAGAAATTAATGCGAACCACTGAGCAGTTGATGAGCAGCTGAAAACAGAATGATCTGAAACAGAAGAACCAGAACAGCCGAGAATAAAATCTAACAATTTAACACACTAGCCTTACAGTCTGCTTCTCACAATAATCTATTTTGCACTAAAAATTAGTTCTGTAAACTTGATTCAGCAAAATTAGAGGAAAAGATGTAAGGATTAACTATGTTAGATGGCAATTTGCTTGTCTTTTAAAAGTTCTAATATCTCACTGACCTTTGTGTGATTTACAGGTGGAGAGAAATATAACAGTTCAACTTCAACATTGCAACTACTTGGATGAAATTTAGGTTGTTTTATCACCCATATGCAATTCAGTATCTGAAAATATGGATTACCTGGAGGTAAATCAGGGTCAGGAGAAGCAGATTGCTGCACTCGTCGTGGTTTTATTGCTGATTTCATGCTTTCCGTGGTACTGCGGTTTGTTGAACTGGAACCACAACTTTCGTGGTCTTCCTGCTAGAGTATAAGAAAGCAACTTGGTCAACACCAAACAAAAACAAAAAAAAATGAAGGAGAGCAACTTAGAGATTTCATGAATTAAGATTCTGTTTGCATTTCTCCATCAATCCAATTCTGTACATGCATCAAACGACAAATTTTTTAAAAAACTAGTTGGACAACTTAAAAATTACTTGCAATTGGTACTTTCACTAACTTATATTTTTAAAAAAAAAATTATTGAACGCATCTTCTAGCTGCATTTCTGATGAAATATTCTTTCAAATGGAAAACATCAGGAAGACTACCAACACAAATAACTCAAACTAGCTCAAATGCCTACTTATGAGACCATCTCAGATGCTTCCAAATACCAGTCACGTCCTTTCTAATACAGCTAACTGAAGCCAATTCACAAAGCAAAGTATTTTTGCAGACTTCTAATTCAGTATCAGATGGCCTTAGAAAAGGAAAGTGGACTGAGGACTGGGGAAGTGTGCTCATCTTGAGCTTCTATATAGTTTCTTCACCTTAAGGAATTCAGAAACAGGAAATATGGCTCATAATTAGAGAATACAATATTAGGCCTTACAAGATGAAATTCATAGAAATAAGAAAATCTTAATTCGCTGAATTTAGGGTTTTAAACACCCACCTAGTATTTCCATTACATTCCAGAATGATAGTTTAAGTACAAGACTCAAGAGCAAGTACCCCAAGAAAGGTAATGAAAATATTCGTTTATTGGAAGAGCAGGCTAGGGAAGAAGCAAATTCTTACAAATTTGACCCAAGCCAATTTACCTCTTCGATAGACGCAGTCTCTTGTAGAAAAATTGCTAAATGCTCCGGGCCATAGCATATGGTAGGATTGCACAACATGTTCACAAAAAGAGGGGTTGCAGTACGAAGGTATGATATGATAAGTCCTCTAACTACCAAAAAAGCAAACAGCTTAAACTGTGCTGGGTTTTCGTACAGGATCAATCATGTGGTTCTCTGCCTGCTGCCCATTTTTAATAATCTTAGAGAAATTACTGAAGGGAATCTTCACATTACTTGCCCATTATGGTTTTTGCATGAACAAAAAAATAAAAAAAACAAAACAAAAAAACCCACAGTTTTTAAATAAAAGTTGGCAACTCAAAAGCAATGGTGGAGATAGCTCCTTCCTTTCCACTCCATATTTAGAAAAACAGGACATAGTGAGAAATTCTCTGATAAAGTGAAAATATCACTTAACTAGGAAATAAGATGATGAGCAATATAATCTTTTCCTGGAAAAAATAACAGAGGGCTGAAATTATTTGGAGAAATTACAGAAGACAGACTCATTCATACATTAGATGTCTGGAAGACAGCTTTTAAGAGAAAGAAGAACTACTATAAAGAATTTCAGATTTTTCAGCCATAGAATTGAAACAAGCTGTTTGCTGTTTTTCATTAACAGCTATTTGACCATTTCAGTCATACAGGAGTTGCCCAGTGCATGAAAAAAATGAAATTAGTGTTTAGCATTAACTGTGTTTGGAGGGCATGTGTTTGGCTTTCTCAAAGAACTTTCTGATGCTTTTCGTTGAGGAATGCCAGTCTACTGAAGACTCATGCAGAACTTTGAACTACAGCACAACTTCCTTAGAAAGCCACCCCTCTCTTCATGGCATACCTGAGCAATAGTAACAACTTGAAGATCTTGCTTTATCTTTAAACTGGGGTGAAAGAGGCCTTTTCATCAACAAGTATATTATGTAATCAGAAAAAATCACCTCTCCTTCAAACCTCAAGTTCACCAAGAAAAAAAAAAAATCATTGACTGTTACGCTAAATTGTTTGAAATAGCTTTCATCCATAACCTTTCTTTCTTGGAAACTCGTTCATATACAGCATAAGAATAATTTTTCAGATGAGTCACCATAATGCTATTTATATTTTGAACCTGCAACCAGCAAATGTGATGGGATCACATTACACTTGTCTTCTAATATTTATGTTGGCTACAAGGAAAAGAGAGGGGAGCTGGGGAAGGTGTTCTGGTTTTGCAATGTTAACTGTATCAAGCCTGATTACATTGAAGTCTAACTTTTCTATCTGCAAATTTACATGTCCATGAATCTACTCATAACTTCATCCAAAATCTATGTGATGTTTTAATCATATAGAGTATAAATAGCACTCAAAGATGACCTAAGAGTGGTTTAAGCTTTTTGCTTTTTCTGCTTTTGGAGAGTTAGTAATAAACACTACCATACTGGATTTGGAGGGTTTTTGTTTGTTTTAAAAAGGGACAGAGAACTCTTAAATTGTGCTATTTTTGAAAGAAATTCAACCTATAAATACATTCAATACAATAAGCTTTTTCTGTTTCCTTGAGCTACAAAAGCATATTGTGATGGAAAAATGTTACAGCCATGTAGAGTATGCAGACCTAAAAGTAATCAAAGCAAAAATGCACATGTTCCAAGATGGTGGCAAAATGCAAGACAAACACAGAAATATACCCATGCAACTTAATCCTCATGAATTAACAGAGTATACCTACACTTAAGAAGAATTCAACCTGACCAAACATATGAAAAAAAGTTCAATCTGGGATTATATCTATTAATTTCCTTATATTACACAATTATCAAAAAGGTTTTAGAGCTGCAAGAGGGTTCTTTGGGCATGAACACACACCATTTTTCACAAGAGCTACTGATATTTCATAAAGCTAATTTTTCATTTCTTCATTACTGTAAGATAAGAGTGACCATAACCTTGCAAGAAGTACATTGCTATGTAGACATACATCCAAAAGCTTTCTGTATCTGCATGCTTCTGCTCAATGTTAACTCTCAGAGCACACTATTAATTTCTCAAACATGTGGCTGTCTCATAAGCCCAGAAGTAAAACATGTTCATTAAAGAAATGAGGAAAAGTTCCAAGTGAACTGCCAAAACTAGCATAATTATGAAACTATTTAACACTGGAACCAACTAGAGTCACACACTGTATCTAGATCAGTGATGTCACCAGAAAAACCCAAGCCAAAAGGCACTAAAACTACTGCTCTCCCAATAAATCCACCTCACACCAGATGACAAACATTTTAAAGTTAAAGTCAAAATTACTCTGCGGTGGGAAGGACTTATATTCTAAAAGTGCTAATAACTGTAGTTATAGTATGAGATTTGACAAATCTCCATTCATTTTAGTATTAATGAGAGTGATTCCAAATAAGTCACAACAGCAAAAAACAACAACAAAAAAAATTATCTAGAGAGATTATTTATTTTTAAAAAATTGTCATTTACAAAAATATCTTTCCCCACAAGCTTGTATCATAAGTAAAGCCTAGAAGACTTTAAAAAATGTTAACATGAGGTCCTGCTTCTGGGAGTTGTTATATACCTTGGATCAGAAAAAATACAAAGTTCACACAGCTAGGCTTCTTTTTCCCTTTTGGCAAACCTGTCAGACCAGGTATTCAGCTGTAATGTTTTTACAGAGCACTATGGTTACATCCAAAACTATGCAAGTCATAAGTAACATGCTAAAGACACCTAGGCTAGTAAATTCACATATAAGTTCCTCAATTTTCTACTGCAAAATTAAACACTAACTGCAAGGTTTAAAGCTAATTACAATTGACAACACCTGAATACATACTGAATGAGGTTTATTAGGAACTTTCCTAATCGGTGGAGTTTATCATCTTCATTCATTATCGTTTTCCAAATTTAAAATAAATACGTATTTTTCTCTTTACTGAGACACTTCCTGTCTTTAAAATATGTAAATCCTATTTAATATGCAAGACCTCAAAAATGCCTCATAAGAACGATTTATGGGAAAATAATGCATTCTGTTGGGGATCACTTCACTACTTATGCAAATATTGTTCCTCTGCTTTCATCAAATCAAGTTAAGGAAAAATGAGTTATCAAAAAATAAAAATAAAAATCTACACACACGGAAAAACAATTACTATTATGAATCAGAATTTGAAAACCTGAATTGATCTTAAGTACCTACTACACAAACTTGTAGACTTCACCACTGCTGTTTTCTCTTTCTCTACACAATTTTGCTTTTTCTTATTCTTTTTCATTTCTAAAATTATGACCTTAAGATACTTTACAAGTCAGTAAGAGATACCTATATTTGTAAAGCATATCTGAATCTGCAAGATGCAAAAACTGCAAGTAAGGAACTAATTTCCTATTTGTGGACTGTACTTGTATGGCTGACTAAAGAACAGTTGACTAAAGAATATACTCATTCTAGGACAGCCTTTGGCACAGCCTCCTGCACAGAGCTTATTCCCAAATGGTTGATATAACAACTGGAAGTGGGAGGTAAGTTGAATGACAAAGTGGCTGGACCACTGGGCTCAAAGTGTGAGCAGGGGTATAAAGTCCAACTGGTGGCTGGTTACTTGGGATCAGTACCAAGCCCATGTTACTTATCATCCCTATTGAAGGCCTGGAAGATGGAACAGAGTGTACCCTCACCAAGACTGGATGCTACCAACACAGGGGGATGAGCCAATGCACTGGTGAGCAAGGCAACTATTGTTAGGGACCTTGAGAGGCTGAAGAAATGGGCTGTAAGGAACTCTTGATGAAAATGCTAAGTCTTGCACCTGGGATTCAGGTACTCTGGGTTTTGGGGGCATATAGGTGAGGACACCTTAATTCTGTAACATTATTCTGTGTCTTCTTAATACCTCGCACTGCGTAGTCCTGATGCATGAATGGAGCTCTCAAAGCTACAAAGAAAACAAACAGTAAGAAATATCAGAATAGCAGCTGGCAACTATACGGTATTACTCTAGGAGGAAGGAATAAATGAAAAAAAGAAAACAACAACAACAAAATTCCTTGTGTTTTTTTCCACAAAACTCACAATGCACAGACCTGTGTAACTCACTTATTCTGAGGACAGGGTGGCCTGAAAGGAAAGAAGTCAGGAGAAGAGACAAAGCTGAAAGCCTTGTGCTAGGTGAACTCCTTCAGCAAAACTGATTATGTGTGGGCTAAAAACTGGCCCACATTCTCTGTGCAAGGAAACTAGTGGGAAAAGGAGCTGAAACAGTTTCCTATGAAAAACTGCAAGTAAAGAGGGACAGGAAACACACTCAGGAGAACAGACTGCAAACATGAGAAGAGATGAGATGTTACCTACATTTTTATTCACTTTCCTAACTTGTGCAACTTTGTCTTGAAGATTAAGTGTCAACAGAACAAAATATATATTTTATATTGAAACAGTTTATCTCCATACACAGCAACTCCAAGCCAGTTTGAGTGCTCTGGTGTCATCCAGCCTAATGCACAATTTGAGGGCTGCTACAGGACCACTTCACTCACAGAGAGGCCCAGCACCTGAACCAGTCAGCTCCACAACAAACATTTCTTACACCAATGCATTTCTTCTGTGTACAGTCACAGTATTTAAGCCATCTTAGAGTTTTTCTTTTGTGTGCTGTTTTAGAAGATGCTGTACCAAAGACTGGCCATATTCTTATCCTTGTTACAGGCCCCTTGAAACAATAATTATGAATAGCTGATTACCCCAGCATTTATCAAATGTATTGTCCTGAACACAGCAGGAAGACCAAAACACTATTGTGAGCGAGGCTTGATCACATCACTGATTCATTAAACATCATCTGGAAACCATCAGCAAAAACTTGGCCCATTCAAGTCACTCTTACTATTGTAATCTGTTCCACCTGCTAGAGGGCTAGCACTCGTCTCCAACCCTATATCAACTGGCCCCCAGGCTCTTTACCAAGACATTTCCTTCATCTCCTTCATGATTATGGGTACTTGTTTCCCCCTACTATCCTAGTAGGTTGTAGCTGCAGCTCCATTTCACATTTTCTTTAGGGGGTACTTTCCCCTAACACATTTCCTACTGCAATTTATTAGAAACCCAGACGCCATGTGCAAGAATTCCCTCCACCAAGCACCTGCCAAGGATGTAGTAATAATTATTATTACAACACAACCTGGCTACCCACTTCCTTCAGAGGAAGGTATAATACTGTCCAGACAAAATTTTCTTCTAATCCCAAACACTATTGAGCAGCATACCTACAGCAAGGCTCCAGTAATGGAGCAATCCCCAGTTCTCTACAGTTCTCACTGTACTGTATAGGGAATATATAAGGAATTTCATAAAGAAAAACCAAGATCTCAGCATACAGTACAATCTACAGCAGGATACTGGAACATTGACATGACACTAATAAAAAAATGCTTCCACGTTATCTAAGCACCATCAAAAGAAAACAGACAAAAAACATAAACAAAACTTTATCTCCCAACGGATTTCCAATAGTTATTCTCATGCAGTATATTTTTTGTGCATTGTGCAGATACATGTAATACTATGTAACATTGTTACATAGTAACACTATGTAACATGCAGTTACATGTAATACTATGTAACATTGTAACATATGTAACATGTATTACTATGTAATAATATGTGTATTATTAATGCCATGTATGTATGATATTCAAATAGCTTTGGAAAATTAAAATCTATTGGGTTAGTATAAATGTATGTTAATTTTTAGAGACTTCCATATTCCTGGGAGAAACATCGTTAGTCCTAATTTAGACATTTTTCTAACTTTTCAACTGATCAGATTCTGAACAGAGAAGCCAAGTTAGTGGAGTATTCCAGTTATCTCCAGCTAGTCACTTGTCTCAAGCAAAACTTCCATACAATAGTTGTATCAAAATGCTTGTATTTAAATTTTCAATTATGCATTTATAGACCTACTCTATTCTAACAACTCGCTTTAAGTCTTTTATTTTTATTCTTTAACTTCAGATACCACTATGAGGAAGAACAGATTTTCACTAAGCCTAATTTATCAGTTATGTCTTATCTAAATAACATTTAACAAAACTAATGGACTAAACTACAAAGCTGGCTGGCTTATTGAAAAAACTTCCTGGTTAATCAATGTAAAAAAGTACACATAGGTGCAACTTTTTCAAAGCATGTACAGTAAGGAGTTTTTACTTTTAATCAGTCATTTCTTTTGCAACTGTCGATCTGTGATGTGTACACCATCTAAAGGAATTTAATGCTATTTATAGTCCACTGCTTTTTAAATAAGAAAGCTTTCAAAACACTACCTTAAACCTAAACAAATAATAATTTATCTCCTAAACTAGTCAGCAATACATCACACAAAACCACCAGAATGCTGTACATTAAGAGAAGTGTAGCTGTCAACACTACTTATAACTGTTGGGAAGTTTTACAAAGGACCTCTGTAATTATAACATAACATGTAAATTTTCATCACATTGGTTAGTTTAAAATACAATGTAACTCCTCTCAGGCAGTAAGAATTTTTTATCAGGATCCAACTTTTATTTTTCTTCCTAGTGACCACCACATAACATGCCACTTCCTTCCTTACACATATTCTGAACTTCAAAATTCTTCATATGAATCTACTTCCTTCAGTACCAGCTAATCATAAGGAATTTTAATTTTTTTTAATAAAGAGCAAAACCTATTCTCCCAAATCTGTGCCAATCGTTTTGAATAGAGTATCATTTTTCTTTTGTACATGGTTTAATTTGCAATCAAAGAATCAGTACAGGTTTAAAATGATGGAGGAAAAGTGAGTGTCAGCAAGAAATGAAGTTGAGTGCCCCAGGGAACAACACATACAAATATTCTGGAAGGAGCAGGAGGGACAAGGACAGAACTGTTACTGTTTGGTGTCCAACTGGGCACTCCAGCCACATGCCAAAGGAAGAGACTGAGAATTGGACAACAGGATGGAGAAATAAGATTCAAAAGAACTTAGGGGAAAAAAAAAATATACATGTGGGAAAGTTAAAAGCCTGGAAACCACCTCTAATCTCATAATGCCAGGCAGGAAAGCTCAGGGAGGATTTAGTGTGGAAGAAAATAACATATCTTCTTTCAAATTAAAGCATGGGACATCATTTGTAAAAAAAAAAAAACCTACTGAGTAACATAGGTTAAGGAATAAATTTAAAACTAGACTTACGAAAATATTCTCTTAAATCTATAATTTAACAGGGTTTTATCTATTTACATTAAGAAATGTTTCATAAATTTAAGTTTGACATGAGTAATCATAGGTAACACCATTAAATCATCAACTCATTCAGGTTTCTCTAACATTTCCAATTTTACATGGTATATATTTGTTGGGATGGTAGTTTTAGCTTCTTCATAAACTAACTTAAAGCATACTTCCCACAATACTATTAATTCATTGCAACTGCATTCATACCTAATAAAAAGAAAGTTTTAATTGACTGATGCCTTTACCTCCAGTCTTGAAGGGTAGTTGCAGCTGATAGCTCCATTCTTCAGAAGAAAACCCCTGAGTTTACAAAGAACAGTTTTGATGCAAATTTTAGGTACTACCTAAATTACATAGTCCTTATTACCTAATTATATAGTCCTGTAGTAATTTAAAGACTATGACAATCCAGGATTGCCCACCCCTGGCAATCACCCAGGGATATGGTTCATGCTTTAGCACCCTCCTGTGGTACAGACCATCCACTCCTGAATCCACCATACACAACCTCCATTTCTTCTTTCCAGGCAGGTCTCCTCACACCTGTCTTTCCCCTCCCTCCTCAAACATACTGTGGACCAAATATTTCCCTCACATCCCACAAAGTAGGGTGAGCTATATAATACTTGTGCCTACAAAGTTGGACACTGCAACTATCACTTCTGAATGAGTCCTATAATACTATCAACCATAAAATTTTAAAAACTTTTTTTGTTCAACAGAAAGTGCTGCTGCATTGATATTCTCAAAGTGCTTTGGAAACAAATGTCTCAAACTTGTCAGTTTGGGCAGTATTTTCTTCTGAAATCTTGAATAAGCACAGTCAGCTGATTCTGAGATCTGCTCTTTTTCAAGATTTACTGTTTGAGGAGGAACACAAGTTTGTGAACCATTGCATAAACAGAATAAGTATTTTATTTCCTACATTGTGACTTCCTACATGTTTTTAGAAACATGATCTGGCAGTTAAAAATTCATCCTAATCCTAGTACATTTGTGAAAGCACACTGGCACTCTTACCTGTAGGTAAGCATTTATGCCAGATGATGAACAGCCTTTAACATTAGCAGACTTCAGTTAAATTCTCATACTCTACAAGTATTAGGATAAACAAATATAGTTTAAAAAACAATATAAAATTAAATTAAAATATAATTAAAGAGTTGTTGTTTCAATGTTTGTAGTAAAAACAGTTCAAAATATAAGATGCCATGTTTTAGAACCTCTTGGAAAAATAAAGTATTATCAACATATATTAAGATCACCTATATTATGAAGCCAAAACTTCATGCCAAATCACAATAAAGAATATTGGAAAGTTATCAATTTTAAGTATGGATTTTATTTTCATAGATGAAAAAATTGGTAGTAAGTCACAGAGCTAACATCTAAAGCTCCTTATAATTTTTACATCACAAATGTCAAAGCCAAACTTACCCACATTTCAAGTTACAAATACATCTAGACATAGAAATGCAGCTTACTAAAATTTCATTCCCCACTAAAAATTACTATGTTACCTGTAAGATCTCAAAAGACATGAATGCTTTAACTTCTGCTCTTCTTTTGTGCCTGGATTGTAATCACATTATGTGCACACTTGCACATCACATACTCTCTGTTCCTATGTGCAAAGGTATCATGTTACAGCCTTTAATTTTTTTCTCAAGAAAGATTACTGTATGAAGGTATTTTTGCAAAGTGTATAAAAATAGATTAATAGGCACACATTATATGTGGTTATAACTACAGCTAAACTGATATGAATTTACATATGAGTTTGTGTATATACACCAATACTGTATACACTGTTGCTTGAAGTGTCAGGCATCTATCAAGACATTGCTTTACAACCACTTCCACAAACAAAAGGGTCCCATGCATATATGCATGGGCAAAACTCATTAGTTTTTTCCCTAGACTCAGTCTGCAAAATAAATTTAAGAGAAAAAACACAGATGGCCTGAATCCACCACAACATTTTCTCCAAGTATTCTGTACTCCTGTACTTGACTCTGCAAAATATGCATGAAAATGTTCTCTGCAAGATTTACCAAGTGATATTCATCTGTGGTATTCACCATGTTTTATTTTACAAGAAAAATATCCTTGTATTTAGTAAAAAACTGTGTATGTGGTATAAATCGTAGGTGAAGGAAAATACTTTATCTATTAGTTTTGTAAGAGGCATCCATGTAACAAACATTCAAAGCTGTCCCTGTAAACTGCAGATCTTTGCCACTCGAGTTTACACTTCAATGTGAAACATTTCCCTGGTAGATTTACATTTCCCTAATTTTTAATGTGTATAGTGATTTAAAGACTTTGTTAGTCTATAAAGCAACAGTGCTAGAAATAGACAATGCAATGTAAACCATACTCATCACTACTTAATTTTAGGTCAATCAAAGCAAAACTATTTAATTACAGATATTTGGAATATTACATTTTTTTATACCAGACTGAGGACTTCTTAAACTCCAAACATAACAATTACCTAAATGTTTCTAAACAGAACAGGCATTAGGCATGATGTGAGATGGCAAAAGACTGAACACATTTCTCTTATTTCTACACAAAAGGACTGATTGGGATTTGTTCTAGAATAAAAGCTTTGCTCTACATTAGGTGCTAAGGGAAAGTCAAAATACTGATAATATAGGTTTTCACTTTCAGAGAGCTCTGATTACTGTAAATCACTGAAGATGTCATGTTTCTTACCTTGCATTGGCATGTTTAAATAATGTTCACAGCACTGATTTTCAAGATGTTGCATCAAGACATTTATGGACAGTGACTGCTTTGATTATTTACACATTCTTAAAATTAGGGAAGCACTTCAAGCCTGCTGAAGACTTACACATTAAAAAGGCTGAGAACTACCAAGTTTCAAGGTACTGCACCTTGTTGCTCTTTCTTTTTCATTTTCTCATCAACAGGTGCAGAGAGAAACAAACCAGAGGATCTCCTTGCAGTAGGTTTGGGTTCTATCCCAAAGGGAAAAGGTGAAACAAACATTGCCCTATGCAGAACACCTGCATGTTTTAAGGTTTTTAAACAATATTAAATGCTCACAAAAATATTTTAGACAACCAAATATTTTAACCACTTCAACTTCAAAAGTCTTCAAAAGTGCCACAAACTGGAGGCCTTCAGAAATAATTTTTGCTGACTGCTGTATCAGCAGCACAAAGGACAGGGAACAGCAGGAAAGGAAGAGCAAGTGCTGAAAAGCAGTGGGGCTGTTTGTTTGAATTAAACACAAAAGAGCTGCTCATCCAGTTTAAAAACTGGGCATGTTCCACACAGTGCTGAAGAAACAAATATCCAGAAATACATGGTGCACATCATATCCCAGAGGGCTTAAAAATCACCAACATACTCAGTGCTTCTGTTCTGGTCCCCACCCCCTTTATTCTCTCCCCCACTGCTCTCAAACAACTGAATGGATATTCATGCAATCAAAAGATGTCATAGCTCATTTTGTTAAGTATCTCACGAAAGAAGTATACGCTAGCCACAGACTACTAGTCCACTTGAGCCCTTTCATATGCTTACCACTGTTAAAATTGACAAATTACAGTGTCCCAACCTCTGTAAGAAGTTCTGAACATCTTCCTAACCTCACGAGGGAAAAGGGAGAAGTTACAATATTTCTGCCTTCCACCCAAGAGTTTCATGTTGTTCCTCTCCTGCAAGTGGTATTAGCCCAAAACAGGAATCTGGGACAGCACCAGCCCTGAGGTGCTGTCTGTATCAGGGAGAGACATTAAATTAATGAAGCTAAAGTTTTCTCTTGTACTTCCAAGTGTGCAGTAACAAAACCAGAGATACTCAATTTGTAGGGCTGCTGGCCCTGTAGACATCCTGGTCAAGTTTAAAAAGCCTTACTAAGTCTACCCAAGAAAAATTCACAGGAACCAAGGTGACTTATTGGATGCCCTGTTAGTCCAAGGGAAAAAATTGATCATGGCAGCCAAAGAAAAGAGCGGGGAAAACTAGTTTGATTTATATAAAGCTGCTTATAAGAAAATCAGGCTGCATGCTCAAAAAGTTCCTTTCGGTTTTAAAATTCTACTCATCCAGGATTGTGCCAAGCTCCTTCAATTATTACTTACTCCAATACTGACTACTGAATAGTGGCTAAAAGGACACACTAGTAGATGTTCAGAAATGGTAGTGGGATAGTACTACAAAGATAACAAAATCCAAAGGAAATAATAAATCAGAGCAACAGAAGAAAAAACAAAGTAACCCTTAAAAGCATAATCTTTAATACACAAGAACTACACCCTTCATAGAATCCAAGTCACAGCATGGTCAGACTAGAAAAAACAACCCAGCAATTGCCCTTATTCTCTTTCACAGGTCTCTCTCTTGCTACATAAAACTCAAATACATGATTGCCTCTACAAGATTTTAAAAGGACTAAAATTTACTAGATGGCTTATTATATGCAAGATATGCAGTTTTACCAAAATAGTTTGGAAGAAGTTATGAAAATGGTTCTCTGAATAACAGCCAAACCAACTAGCATGAGAAAATTCCTCTAAGCATCTCACAGCAATTCTTCAATTAACTACAACATACTAAACTGAACTACACACAAAGCATTGAATCTTAGTTCCAGCATTATTAAATGGAAAAAGAAACCTCATTCCAATTTGACTGTAAATTTTAGTTTGGCATCTGAATATAAAAGTACATCCAATAATTGATTTTGATCATATAGAGACAATTATATACACAGATATTACTAAATGTGTATTAAATTCTGCTACTTCCCATAGCATTCTCCTGAGAAAGCTGTCAGCCCACAGCTTGGACAGGAACACCCTGTTCCTGCTGGGTTAGGAACTGCTGGAGGCCACCAGAGAGTGGTGCTGAACGGTGCTGATCCAATTGGCGGCCGGTCACCAGTGGTGTCCCCCAGGGATCAGTGCTGGGCCCAGTTCTGTTTAATATCTTCACTGATGGTTTAGATGAAGGGATTGAGTCCATCATCAGCAAATGTGCAGGTGACACCAAGCTGGGGGGGAGTGTGGATCAGCTGGAAGGCAGGAGGGCTCTGCAGAGGGACCTGGACAGACTGGAGAGTTGGGCTGATTCCAACGGGATGAGGTTCAACACGGCCAAGTGCCGGGTCCTGCACTTTGGCCACAACAACCCCATGGGGAGCTCCAGGCTGGGCACAGAGTGGCTGAGAGCAGCCAGGCAGAGAGGGACCTGGGAGTCTGGATTGACAGGAAGCTGAACAGGAGCCAGCAGTGTGCCCAGGTGGCCAAGAAGGCCAATGGCATCCTGGCCTGGATCAGGAACAGCGTGGCCAGCAGGTCCAGGGAAGTGATTCTGCCCCTGTACTCAGCCCTGGTGAGGCCACAGCTCGAGTCCTGTGTCCAGTTCTGGGCCCCTCAGTTCAGGAAGGAGATTGAGGTCCTGGAGCAGGTCCAAAGGAGGGCAACCAGGCTGGTGAAGGGACTCCAGCACAAGTCCTGTGAGGAGAGGCTGAGGGAGCTGGGGGTGTTCAGCCTGGAGAAGAGGAGGCTCAGGGGAGACCTCATCGCTCTCTACAACTCCCTGAAAGGAGGCTGGAGCCAGGGGGGGGTTGGGCTCTTTTCCCAGGCAGCTCTCAGTAAGACAAGAGGGCATGGACTTAAGCTCTGCCAGGGGAGGTTTAGGTTGGATATTAGGATCAAGGGTTGGACTTGATGATCTCAGAGATCCTTTCCAACCTGTCTGATTCTGTGATTCTGTGAATATCTATGCAAGTTACTGGAAGCAGATTTTTTTTCTCATATTAACATATTGTTTAGATTATTACCTTTTAAACCACCTGAATCTGCCATGGTGCAATGTTCAGAAACCAGCTGCCAGTACACACCTCAGATACATCCAATTGTTCTTGATCCCAAACAAGACCATATAAGACAACATAGTTAGAATAAAAATATTATGTTCAATCTTTTCAGGTGAGCAATGAAAAGCATGTTTATTAGCTCTAAATACCTAGCAAGGTTGTTTTTTTTAAGGTTTTTAAGGTTTTATTTTTCTTTTCCTGTTCTAGAGAAAGGAACTTTATTTCTTAGGTAGGAGGAGCCTGAGTTTTCAAGTTGCTTTGCCCCAGTTTTACCTTTCAAGCAGAGTTTGGGACATTGTCCAACTAGGGTATGGAGGTCAGTGGAGTCCAGCAGTGGGGGAAGACTCAATTTATTAAACCTGTTGCTGAAATCCATGCAGGTGGATTATTTAGGTGTATTACAAAATACCACCATGACTGTGTAACATTGCAGCTTGTTACAAGATATTCTGTAAAACATTTTATTGAATAAGAGTACAGCAAAACCAGCTGTAGCAAACCATGTCCTCCAGTGAATTATGAAACCACCTGCTACTCTCATGGCATTTACAGCAGATATGCCACTGCTACATAGGAAATTAAAATGGCTAAATATTTTCAAATTAATCTTTGGGCAAACGAACTATTGGCTTCAGAATTACATTAACTAAAAGCAATGCATGTCACAGCAGTGAAGCACAGGGGGTAACACTACTGAACTACAGGCAAGTTCTGAGAGCTGGGGAAGCTGCTGGGCCACACACAAGATGAGGGAAGGGCTTTGGATAGCAATGGATGAGACAGCTGACCTTGGGAGTCAAGGGCTTTGCAGACTTCTCAGTGGGTACCATAAGGACTGTGAAGCAGGAAGAATGCTGGCCCCAAGCTGATCTCCTGCAGCACCTTAAACGCTAGCAACAAGAAGCCTTCTGCATAACCTACACAGTCAGTACTTGGTCCAAGAAAAAAAAAAAAAAAAAAAAAAATAAAATCAGCTTACAACCCAGCAAACACCACGAGGCTGCTAGTTTCAATATAACAGAGGTTAAGCCCCAGTGAGTATTGTCTCTGAACATGTATTGTCTCTGAGACTAGTTGTCAAGTTCAGTAAAACTTAGCAGCTTTATTAGCGACTATTTTCTGACAACTTACATGTTGCTAGGAGTTTGTCACAGCTGCTGTTAACATGGGAGCAAGAGAATTGATTTACTGAGCAGATAAAAAAACTCACAACACATGGAAACATATCTGCAGCCTCACACAATGAAAAAAAAATAATTAAAAAATAAATAAATAAATAAATAAAAAATCACACACCCAAAACCACTTTCTAGCAAATCACAAGGCATGTGACTGCTAATTTCTTTTCTTCAAGTCTTATACTATAGCAAAAAAAAGATAATGGAGTAGGAAAGAGCCTGCATTTTACATTGCTATTGTAATTTTATTATATTCAAATGCATATTATGGATCACTGTTCTGAACTATGTTAGATGAAGTACTATGCTCCCATAACAGGACTGATTTCAATTAAGAAATTGGAAAAGCAAAGACTCAACTAAGAAAAGGGATCATAAGATAAGCATGACATTCCAGTGATAAATTGACTTCAGTCTTAAATATTTAACATTCCAGTGAAAATATCTAAGTGGTTTTATAGATTCATAGAATTATATATGAGAAGCTTTGGACAAAACATCAAATATTTAAACAGTTTCTGCAATAATGATTTTTAGAAGTTAAAGTTCTCAGAAGAACAAATAGAAAAACAGAACAAGGATAACATTCCCAAGAGGGGAAAGGCAATTTTTAGTAAAATAAACTGGTTTTCATTAAAAGTTTTACCAAGTGAGAGTTCATAAACAGCTCTATATAAATAGAAATGTGATAAAGACTACTACTATTTCTATTTTTACTGTCACAGAAAAAAAACTTAGAGAATTTTATACACAGGAACTCTGCTTACCAAGCCAAATGAAAATACTTTAAAACTCACACAAGAAATTGTGCAAGTGTTCAATTTTTTTAAATTATGAGATTCATCCAAACAGTCTATAAAAGAGATAGAGCTATTGTAAAGGAAACCAAAACTATTTTTTTCTAATTATATAAATTTAAACTAGACAAAGTCTATAAAGCACTTGTACAAGAAGCTGTACCAGCACAGATGATGGGATCCTATCACATTTAAATTCATTGCAAGTGATCAGTGATGAAAAAATCCTGTCACTTATAAAGGAAGCTTCTTATGCTGTTATGACTTGGATGTTTTCAGAAGGTTACTTTTACCACTTGCTTGTGAAAGCTCTACACCTCCTTAGAGACAGGGAAAATAGCAGAACACTACTTAAGTCCTTGCTGTCTGTCTATACAATGTTATTATATGTAAGTCTCTTGCAGAGATCTAAGAAACTTGTTTCTGCAAATGAAAAAACCAGTATAAAATACAAAAATGCTACACGTTAAAGACACAAGTTCAATCACTACTAAGAATATGAATTGCATTAAGCTATCCAAGCACATTCATAAAATGTAAAATGAGGTATTTTAGATGGGCAAAAGACACAGGCAAGGCATCAAAAATGAGCATAAGTCAAAAACACCAGACAGAAAAAGAGAAAACTTTAAAATTAAGATAATTTTGAGATGAGGCACAAGGTCATGGGGGAAAAGGAACACATGTGGTGCTGCTCTCTGACTGCCCTCAAGAGCAAGACAGGAAAAAGTTTAACAAAGGGCATCACCACTCATAAAAAGCTCAGTTCCACCAGAAGCACACTTCATGTTTTTGTCACAGTGGTATCTCACGGTCAGGGGATCTCCAAGGCTGCTAGCAGCAATCCCCACAGCCTTCTCTCTCCTTGTGGCATTATCTAACATTTGTTCTGGAACTAGCAACCTGCCTCCCAGCTCATTTCCACAAAGCACAATGAAGAAGCACATGAGATTGCTCTCTGCTCAGGAAAGCTCAGAAGCCTACATCAGCAATCACAAAAGACCAGAGTCAGCAGAGCATTAAAAATTACTTCTTAGCTGACACCCATCTCCTACAGCCAAGCAACACACACAGGACTTGCACAAGTCCCATTGGTGCCCAGGACTAGATAGGATCTTCATATAATCACCAGATTGGTTTAACAATGGATAAAGACATGAAGCATTAGATTCAAATTACCAGCATTTTGCCCTCAAGCAAGAGTCAGAATAATTTCATGCCAAATTAAAAATTTGTGGGCCAGAATCATCAACCTCAAGCCAGCAGCCAAATCAGTCAGAGGGAAGATGAATGTTCATCAGCTGGCAATTCTGATGCAAGCCTGTTCCTCACAGGTTGCTTGGTTCCTCACTGGCCAGTTCAATGCAGCCACCCTCCTGGTACTTCCTTTTAGTACTGGATAAGATGAAAATTTGTGAGGAAAAATACTCATTTAATTGGAAGCACTGGAGTCTTCAGTGCAGAACTGAGACCCAGATATCCAAGCTACAAGTCCCACACAAGAGAAACAGCAATTTAATTAGATACAATTCAATACAGAATAGTCCCAAAAATCTGAGGGTCTTGCTTTGACAAGCAAAATACTGCTCAGTATTCTTCCAAAAGAAGTATTCTTTTTCTTCCTCCCCCTCAAGATGAAAGACAAAATAGCCTAAAAGCATTGGAATTTCACTATAAAGAAAACATAACTTTACAGAAAAGAGCACAATGTAGCTGCTCACTCACTTTACTCTTGGCATTTTGTTGAAGAAATTACATTTTCACCAAAACGCCAGGAGTAAAGTGACTGAGCAGCTACAGAGTGCTCTTTTTTTCAAGCTAATTTGGGGCTACATGCACACCAACAGAACTGAATTTCAGCTTTTCCAAGGACTACATGCACAGTTGTCTTTACTAAATACACAAGTCCTTAAACAGTATATGGAAAATAAACTACAGTGTTATAAGCCACATTTATGAATGACATATTCTTTGATTTGTAATAAATGAAGAAAACATTACAGCATTTGATTTTCAAATAACAGTCCTGAGGAGGAAAAGTGAACTGCAGAAGATTTAGCATCATCAGCTAGAGGAATTCAGGTAAAAAGAACTGTTGTATATGCATAAAGAGATAAAAGACATGTCCACCATTAATTCCATGACACCCAATTGCTTTCAATTTTTATACAGAGAGAACCAGAGTTCATTTTTTTACAAGTCAAGAAGAGTAGAACATCCTTAACAACACAGGAAATGAAGTTTTATTTGATGCACAAAATATATCAACAAAAATGTAATGTCTGTTGATGACAATGAAACCACTAGCATATGCACTCAGGACTCTGATCTATTCTCCCTGTTCTCCCAGATGC
This sequence comes from Phaethornis superciliosus, assembly GCA_023637945.1. Taxonomy (NCBI): domain Eukaryota; kingdom Metazoa; phylum Chordata; class Aves; order Apodiformes; family Trochilidae; genus Phaethornis; species Phaethornis superciliosus. The sequence continues at coordinate 21,705,065 of JAJQWJ010000002.1, forward strand.
TCCCTTCTTGTGGAAGGTTAAAAAAAATTGCAGACTTAACAGCATGAGAAAAATCTGCTTAAGCTCCTGTGAAGTATTTTTCAAAGATTTACTGTAAAATCTCAATGTTCTTCATCATCATAAGCAAGTATGTAGGATGAACAACCTATGGCAATATGCAGTATGGCAGGACAATTCATCTAGCTCGTTCCCTTTGGCCTCCTGTCCTAAGAGCCTCAGCTGCACACCAGATGATTGCACTGGAGCAGACAGCCTCCTCCCCACAACCATTTTATCTGGGAGGAGGCTTATAGCCTCTCCTCCATCATCTAATAAGCCTGTATTTAAATGCATGCTGGGAAAAGGAGTTGAAGAGCTTTCAGGAGAGATGGCTACTTTACACTGTCAGAACAATCCATTTATCCTACAACCCTGTCACTAGCCACATCTGAGGAACATCTGAGAAAGAGGACAGTCAGGAAAAGGCTGAATAAATTGTATGGAGTCAGCAGCATACTCTTATCCATCCTTTTACTCAGGCCTTCGTCAGACCCTTGCTGGGGAAAAACCACAGAACAGAAAGCTTAAACACCTGGAATCCAGCAGAGATGCAGGAAGGCAGAGGTTTCCAGAAAGTACAACAACTGCACACATATACAACACAGTCCAGATGACAGTCAGCTACAGAAAGTGTCCCAGAAACCATAAAATATTACATCTTTCTGCCACTGGGAATACAAAAAACAAACCTAAGAGCAGCCCACCCACCCAAAGGACTGAACACAACAGCTCCACACAGCAGAGTGTGGACCAGCACTGATCAGGAGACCATTCAGCTCACAGAACTGCATGGAAAACCACTGTGGTTCTTTGAAAAGTCTTCCCTAGTGATAAACACAATCCTAAAATATCAGGACTAATGAGCTTTGCACCTAATTCTAAGTAATTACACATTACTACTGCTGCAGCAGCTAACTCAATTCAGAGAATCCTACACTAACCTGAAATGCTGAACAATGCTGACAGATTAATGGCCATTATTAGTCTGACAGAACAGAAAGGTGCCTTGCTATCTAATAAAACCAAAATACATTTTCAGATGAAAATATTTGAAAACTCCAATCAATAGAGCCTACATTGTCTACATTACAATCTTCCAGAAGAATGATTCATGCACATGAAACAATAAAATAAAATAAAGGGTAAAACAGTTTTCTGTTCTTCATCCTCCATTGTACTGAAAATGAGGAACAATACCTTACAGCATTATGTTCATTTTAGACATTTGTGTTTTGACAGTCAGTCCACTGAACTCCAACTACTCCAAAGCTGACACGTGCCTGGGTAAAGGAAACCAAACAAGGATCCTCAGTAAACCAAGGTTATAGCCTCAGGTCATAGATTTTCTTAGAAGTTTCTTTCATAGTTCAGAGGCAGAACCACTGCACAAACATGCCAAAGAGAGGAGGGGAGGAAAAGTGAAAAAAAAATTTGTATTTCTTTGTTCGACTTTCTCCAGAGGCAAAGGAATAAATATTTACAGTTATAGTTAATGTTTATTTAATAGTTGGAGTTAAACTAAGATGACTGAGACAACTACATGGTTCAGAATCCTGACAACAGCATAGTACAGTTTCCCTGGGGTTCTACAGCCCACAAAAAGGTAAGACAGTGATTTTTCCTTTGAAAACAAAGTGAACTGAACATTTTCCCATTCTTCTGAAATAAATGCAGCTCACTGGGCGAGAGCTGTATTGCTCATAAGTGTTCAAAAAAACCCCACAATCTACATGAGTTGCACATCAAAATTGTTTTGCAATAGCTACTCCATTAGTGCAGGTATTGTAAGGTAACTAACAATACATAAAAAAAAGAGAATGTTTCTACTTGAGTTCAATAACTGTATCTAATAAATGATAATTGAATCAGAGACCATACCACTCTTTCCAAAAGGCACAAGCTACAATGTCAGAGTACATTTTGAGTACTTGAAAGAATTAAGAGTATTTTGTCTTTTACCATTTCAAGATTCTTTTACCAAAGGTGGATAAATTACAGGTTTTTTCCACTACAAAAATCTCTAATTACATACATTCTGAAATAGTAGGTTTTGCTATAATGAGGAGCTAAAATACATTCCAACAAATTTAACTGTGCTTTAATCTATCAACAAACGAGGAAAAACTACTTCCTCTCCAAGGAAATATTTTTAAATACATTACCTCACCTCATTCCCCATTAAACCATACCAATCCAAACTCTTCACCTGACTACTTGAAACAAAGCTGAATTGTAGGGTCCTGATTTTGCTGTCAGCTGGACTTGGACAAATCTGGAATTACTCCAAAATAAATCAACTGAGGTATTCCAGACCTGCGCCAGGGAAAGCTGAATCAGAATCCAACCCTGGACTTGTAGGAATAATGCCAAAGATGATATATAAATCCCTTCACCCTATACCTTGGAACAAAGACACTGACTATTGGCATTGTATTTCTTTGCTGTAAGTAGGTCAGAAAAAAAGCTCAGTAAAATCAGTAAAGGTACAAGGATTATTCTTAATCTTTCTACTTCACACACCTGTATCTACATTAGCACAACTGTTTCTCTGTACATTATAAAAAGGAATACACCACTTACACATTAATATTTGCACTTGCCTTAACAAACCTATTTTCTGAAATTCAAATCGGTGAAATTGTAGTATCTGAGTTTCATCTCACATCTACTTGTCCACCTGAGGAATTAAAATAAATACTTTTGTTGCTTTCTCCTTTAATTTATGAAGTGTACTGAAGGCTAATACTGGGGCTTTCCCCCTATAAACTTGAAAAGAACACTAAGGTCTGCTCTGAAATGCAGTTCTGTATCAACAGCATTGCCACAATCACTTTTAGTCCCTGTTCTGAACAAACAGGCTCCTTTCCAGAATTTAAAGATACCATGGCAACACCAGCAATTATTAGTTCACCAAATTAACCACAGCAAAAGAACTCAAACAACTTCTACCAGCTGGTGCATCACCAGGAACAGTGAAGACTATTATGCTCTGACAACCTTGTTCTGAAAGCAGCAGGTACAGGTTTGAACTCTGAGCAGCACAGCAGCCAGTGCAACTTAGCTTTAAATTTGAAATTCAGTTACATCAGTGACATAACAAGCCAGCTTCTGCTCTCCAAGCACCTTAGTCACACAGTAGGGATGGAAAAAGACTGGCAGAGAGAAATAGGTCTGCTGTCTGGCTAACACAGACCAATTTGGTTTGTTACCAGCCCAAGGCAATCCCGCAGCTTGGGTCCTCAAATGGATGAAATTCATCATCTCAAGAGTGAACTTCCAGAAGACCGGAACAACCAACAGCCCTGTCACCTTCTGGAGTCACCAGTAAGTTTGATGAAGCTTTCTCCTATGTTAGCACTTGAAGCCGATTTTAGAAAAGTCGCATATAAACTTTTTCTACTCATACATACTCCAGAGACAGTAAAACATTTAAATTTAAACATAGACAATCTCATCTGAAATATAAGCATATGCAAATCAATAGCATTAGTGGGAAGTATTAGTAGTTTTTTTCATCTACTAATCTGTTGACTTTTTTTTTTTAGAAACATTCTCTATTAAGTAACACTAAAGGACATTCTAGTGTATTCATATTCAAATCCAACATACCTTTAACACCCACAATATACTCTGAAGTTCTAAAACAAAAGTTACATTGGTCATCACTGCACTAGCTCTAATATTTAACTTATTATACCAACCATTTCTTTACTAAGATGTTAGCTTACTACATGTTCAGTTCTTCAAGTTCCTTCATTTCCCAAGCAGCACAGCTACTTCAACAAGAAAAAAAGAAGGGGGAAAAAAAAAAGGACTGGATACTACCCTAGCTAGTATAGAGGAAAACTATTGCTTACATTTGAACAATGCACTTTCTAACTGGTGTTTGGCCAAGAGCTCAACCTGACATTTAGTTTCCAAGTTCATTTTGCAGCTTAAGAATCCCTTGGTCATCTTCCTCTTCCCTCTCCACACAACAAACTCAGATGATTTGATCCATAAACAACTCTAACACTCAAAATCTTAATAAAAACTTTCTAGAATACAGCTGTTCTATGTAATGTAAATACTCAAGTCTGGGGTCTGCAGTTTTCTAGCAATTATAGAACATGTGAAGACAGTCCATGGAAGAACTCCAGAAAAAAAAAAAACAGTTTTGGTTCATTGGAGGGAAGGAAGGAAAGAAGTTAAGTATATATATATACTTTAACTTTCATTCAGCTAGGCATATGTGACAGTGCCAATCCACAAAATAGTCAGAAAACAGCTCTTCACTGCCACCACTGCTTTAACTGAAATGTGGAAGAACAGTGAAATTATGACTTTGCAAGACAATTGCTAACCTATGTACTGTGTATTCCTTCCTCCTCCTCTTTATCATCAAGAATTAATAAAACGAAAACCAGTCAGACAGGAAGCTGCCCTTCAAATGCACAGATGCACACACACATAGATATGCACCAACATAAATAAAAAAGAACCAGCTTTCTACACCAAAGCAGCACAACAGGTATGCAGGTCTCCTGCTTCCTCACTTGATTAGTAACATCATGATGCCCCAAGCACGGGAATCTAAAGCAAAAAGTAGGAAAGAGGGAATTAGTTCTAAATGAGTGAAAGCAGCAACATCAGCTTCCTCTGAGGCAAAATCATGCCCCTCCACATGGGCAACACAATCCTGCACTGTCAACTTTTTAACTACTTAGGCAAAGTGGGAATAACAACAGAAGTGGGAGATGTACGGATGTTAAATGTCAAAGAAATGGTTAAGGGGCAGCTCAGTGAAGTGAAATTCTACTGCAGGACAAAACTTAAATGCAGGTTAAAACAAACACAATTATGCATGCAGACAAGACAATCACCTGCTTTTGGTTACTATAAATAATACAGATTTTATTAACTACGTACTTTGGCATAGGTTTATAAGCATTTATATGCATAATTTTCAGTGCATTCTCTGAAGAGAAATGTATGTAATTGGGGGTCAAGTGGTTGTACTGTCTGTCAGCACATATAATTTGATTTTTTTTTTTAATAGAGCATAACTTGCCAGGGACAAATTATAGTCAAAGAATCAAGTTTAGAGAATGTTACAGGAGCAAGAATAACAGAGGAATGAGGAAGAGGCACAGAGAAATGGGATGAAATAATACTTACCCATGTCCTATTTGATAACAATAAATACTAAGCATTTACTTTGCAGTTGGAGAGTGTTCAGAAGACAAGGTGGCAGACAGAAATGAAAGCATATCTTGTCTACATCTTTCATGCACACATGACCTGTCCCAATAAAAAACTCAGGAAAAGGTACAACCACCAGGAAGTTCAGCTGCAGTGGGAACTCATACATTCCCTGTCTTGGTTGGTTATCTATTCTTTGGCAGCTCAGAAAAACATTCTCTTAGTCAGATCCTTCTCACAGAAAGAGAGTTGCATGTATTCAAGATATTGGGACACTTAATCATACCCTGTCCCTGTGGGCATTCAGGAGCCAATGAAGATGTCACACGGTATTGCACAGAACAGAAAGCAAGAATTCAGAGACTTATTCTTCAGCAGAAACAGCTAAAACAAGACTCACTCCCCTGGACAATGCACTTGGATTAGGTCAGGTTTGCCTCTCTACCTTTGTCTGTAGGCAGCACATCCACACTGAGAGCTCTGCTACAGCCCTGGCACAAGCACAGAAGGAACCCAGTGGACTCATTCGTATCTTTCACAGTAATCAGTTTCAGACATTTGAAATCATTATGCAGCCCTGAAAAGGGCTTCAAAAATAGACTGACAAATTCACATGAAAACTGTCCAAAATAACTAACATGGTAACAGGCATTTAGATAGGCAAGCCAACTATTCCAGCTGAGGCAACACAATGGCCACTGAGGCAACAAAGTTTCTACAGCTCAAGTGTTATAAATTGTGCCCAAAGGCATCTTCAAACAAATTCACAGCAAAGGGAATTTCTTCCTTTGCAAACAGAATTACTGTAACCTAAAATGACAGATATCTTGCTTTTCAAAACTTTTCATATGAAAGTGGTTAGTAGAGAAAAATAGGTAGATCACATGGGCACTTTTGCCCAGTTAGGACATATGACTATTAATCTAGATTAAAGCAAGACTATACAGTATCTCCTATTTGAACACTCAATTGAAAACAGTGAAAATACAAAGATGACAACTGCCTATGCCAACTGCTGCAAGCCCTTTGCTAGCAGTTATTTCAGCCTACTTTACTATTTCTTCTATAGAAAAAATAAGTTCACTAGATGTTTTTGCAAGAGATTTGTGAGACTGTATTTCTGCCCTAGAAAGATAATATCTTTGAAAGACAATCTACTACCTAAATCTTTTCATTTCACATCAAAGAACTCAGAAAATGTAACAACTCTTCAGACGGGGGGGGTTTGACAGTAAATTGTATAAAGCCCAACCAATGGCTTTGCCAAACCTTCTTTTGGAAAACATTAAAACTCTAAAGTCTGATGTGCACAAAGGAATTTGTTTCAACTCAAAGTAGTACAAAAATCTGTTCTTTTTACTTATTCATATGCACACACACATAAATTGATAAAATTCCTTATTTTTTTTTTACATTTAGCTATAAACGCACAAATAAAAGCAGCATGAATTGGGACAGAATTTCATATTTATCTTTAACCTGAGATTATGATTCAACTGGAGCTAATGACAGTTTACTTCCTGTAGGGCAGCTCTCAATATAATCTTCACCCTAAACTTTGTATACAAACATTAAAACTTGAGTATCAAATTTACTAAACCAGGTACCACTATGAGAATGAGTAAGTACGCAACAAAAATATTTGCAAAATACAGACCTTGAGCTTTCATGCAAGCAAATGAAAGGCAGAAATATGGGACACTAAAGAGTTAGTGCTCTGACTTCCACTCTTACCATATTTTTGTTACCACTGAACAGCATGCACATGCACTGAAATGGAAAAAACAGCACAACCCCATACAACTGAACTACTTACTATAACCCAGGAGAAAAGGGGATAATAGCAAACTTTGCTTTGGATCTAGAGCTAGCTTTACCACTTTAGCAAAAGCACTACTTAGCTACACTGTCATCAAAACCCTTCAATTTCAAAATCCTTCATGACTTTTCTGCACACCTTATCTACCATCTCAATCATTTCCCACTCAAGACCAGTTTCTGCTTTCAGCATTCTTTGATGACAGCCTCTACTGATCAGCTGATAAGAATGTGTCTGCTATTCTGACAGTCAGGCTTGTGGGTTGCTCTCCACCGTTTCCACAAAGTTATTCTATGCCTTCAAAACCTTCTTTGTAATGCCTCATAAAAGGAACAGTGCTTAATTGTCTGTATGCTGATCCAAACAACTACTTCATTTCCCTGGGCCACTCTAAGACTTGGTATGTAACAGTCTTCCCTGATTCCATAAGAAACTACCCCTTGGGGTAGTTTTCACCTCCATAACCATCAGCATAATCCTGATGTGCTGTGTTCTGATACAAGGCAAGGAGTCAAAAGTGAAACAGCCACACAGATAATACATTTCTCCTTGGATTTCCTCATTTGCTTCAGTTCCAAGACTAAAAGCCATATAATTCAAAGTTGAACATGAAGATTAGTCTTGTGGTTACTTATAATGTCAGGAAGGTGAAGGAAACAGACAGAGGCCTGTCCCTCCCAATTTGCACAGACTGAATTTAAAGCCACTGATTTGGACACAGAGGTCTAGTGTCATCAAGAGAGGAAAAGAAATTAGCAAAGAATTTCAAATAGCTTTATAAATATTTAAAAGCTTGGTAGAAAAGAAAAAAAGAGAAGAGTTCAACAGAACAAAAAGGAGAAAAAGTCTAGGGGGAGAAACAGCATCAGAAGTTTAGCAAAAGTCTTTCAATTCTAGATAGAATTCCCAAGATTAATATATTAGAGACAAGTAATGAATATACTACTGGATTTTAAACCACCCTCTAAAACAGTACATAATATTCAGAGGGAACAGTCTTATAGGAGCCAATTGCAATAACTTAACAAATACAAGTCAGAAAACTTCAGAATCACATTTAAGTTTGTAAGAACACAGATCAAATCATACCAACACATTTCATTACTTTGTTAACATTATAAATAGTCACACTTAAAAGTCAGTGCTGCAAAAGATTACTTTCAGGAGCAAAAATAGGCACAGCTGCATTCAGCTGATGGACACCAAAAAGCAACACAAAATCCCTCACAACCACTTTCTATTTCGATTTCTAAACTTACCAAATTCATAACTAGAAGAGCACACACAAATTGCATTCAATAGAACACCACTTTAACCACTACAAAGCTCTGTCCCTGATACACTTAAGTTTGATTTCCTTATAAAGCAGTGATATTTATCATCTGGTTATTGTTATTTATCTGGTTTATAAGTGGTAGCATCACCTTTAGAAGAAGAAATCTGGAAATAGGAAAAAAGAGAAAAGTAATGACCTTCAAACAGCTCCAACTTCAAAATTCACTAAAAACACTACTATACTCTCTGAATTTTGCATAATAACTTGGTGAATTTACCACTTATCCAACATTTCCACTTAGAAAAGGAGACTATTACCATAAATCTAGAAGTTCAGCCACTAGTCTCTACTCCAAACTTTTGTCTCAGTAGAAAAGATGTGCAATAGCACAAAAAACAAAAACAACTGAACACTGAGACTGAACTAACAATGACACAGCATCAGAGTAAAACACAGATGTACAAAAGCATTCCCAAGGAGTTGACCTGCTTCAAAAACATACAAAGGGAGTTTTTTAATCACAAAAATCTCTAAGGTTCACTGGACAATAGCTTCAAATAATGCCATTTATTTTAATCCCCATACATCATCAAAGTAAACATTCTTTGAATCAGTCTTGTTTCAAAGAACACAGAACATTAAGCTAAGGCCAAAAACTTTTTTTTTTTTTGCTCAGGTGATGTTATGCATGTGCTCATTAGAGGTTTCACCTGAGAAACAAAATGCAGGTTTCAATCAAGCCAATAAACTTTTGAGAACTCAATTTTCTTAATAATCATGCTCTTCGCTGAAATGAAGTTCCAGCTGGAACTAAGTTGACTGAAAGCTAGTTTTACCACCTTCTTCCACAGAAATATTCTATTTCATGCCCACTTTTTATTCACTGACACTGTCACACTGGAAGGTAGAACACAAGAATTTGTCAAAACATTTTCTTTCTATAAAACATGTCCAAATAGTAATTTAAGAAATAAAGTTCAAGCTGTCAACTTTTAAAAACCATATCTTCAGAAAACTGCATAAAAATGTTTTCATTTACATTCTTGTTAGTTGAAGATAATCCTTCTATGGCACAGACCCAAATTTTACCCTCCTGAGTGTACATACCACTGAATAATTTGCTCAAATGTCAGTTGCAATTTTCAAAAAATCCTTTATTGCCTCTGAATTTAAACATCTGTAACAAATACTTGTTTTGGGAGTGCTTTACATTTATGACACTTGACCTTTTGCTGTATGCACCACAAAACTTAAGTTTCAAATACCATGCAAGAAGGAAATCTGATCATTTCAGCAGTAGCCATCTGCAAGGTCCAACATCAAGTATTAGTTCTGGGTTGCACAAAGTCATGAGTTAAGCTTTTTCTGCAACTTCTATAATTAGTTGTAATTTGCTGCTTCTCAAACACATTTCTCAAGGAACATCTGACCCTGAAATCTTACCTTAATATTGGAAAAGTACTTAGCACTTGACTGTTGGCATGCATACATGTGTGTAACTACAGAATGCAAGCATGTGCTTTGTGAGTGAGTTATCTAGGACTAGAGATCTCTACTCCAGGAACAAAAGGTTTTTAGCTCTTGAACTGTAAAAGAATATTGCAAGAAATATCATACATAATGGGGAAATGTATTCCAATGTTCTTGCTGCCTTATAGCTACCTGGTATCTAATTATTGATGTTAAATGTTAATACCTCATCAAACATTCTACCAACCACTCAAAAGCTTTGCATAAGCCAGAATTTTCTTCTGCATGATCCCTAGTGTAACTGGAGGATTCTACATTGAAACTGAACTGTGAACCAGGCTTTGGGCAAAACAAACAAACAAACAAAAAAAAAAAAAAAAAAAAATCACAAAACACTTCTCTAAAGCACCACACTGACTTAAAAAAAACCTCAACACTAACATACCCAAGCAATTTATCTAAGTTTAACTTTTTAAGAAGATTGAGCCATGTTATATTTTGGGTTCACTGTGTCAGAAGCCTGTGATTATCAAACCAATTAACAAAAGTAACTAAACAAAAAGACCTTTGAGACCCTCACATGTAAGAAGTCTTCCAAGTATGCTCAAAAACATGCTTTAACTTTTAAAGGGAAGAGAGAACTACATTCCAGAATATTTAAAGCACTCCAATAACAACACCTTCTGAAAAATGCCCACTGCTGTAGTGCATAGCTGTCTGAAGCAACCAGAACTGCTTCCTGGGAGGCAGAAGCTGGAAGCATGCAGGATACTATATTGCTCTTGAAATCCATTTCTTGCCTAGTCATAGGAAAATTCTAGAAGTGTTTTTACATCTGCAAGGACAGTTGCTGTTAATAAAGAATTAAAATTGTGGTTAAAGAAGATATTAGCCATGATGAGAATAGCCATAAAAATAGCATCTCAGAAACTAATAGGGATCACAATTTCATGCATCTGATTCTTATGATGGCTTTAAAAAAATTGAGCTACAGAAGCTATCACTTCTCATCAGTCTCTCAGTTTTAGAAAAGCATTCATCGTGTTTCTTACCTGAGCTCCATCCTTTAATTTCAAGATGCATTCCATTGTATTGATAGTGATGACAACTGGTTCTGATCCCAATTTTGTCCATGGCACATGAATCCTCAGTTCATGAATATGCCCACTTAAAAAGGTAAATGGAAGTTTCAGCTCCTAAAAACAGGAATAAAAAGAGTGATGAATTAACTACTGAAAAATAAAAATCCAAGATGTTTTTGTAACTTAAAATACTAAGGTTCCAGCACAAAACATAAGTCAAAATTTATCCGCCCTCCCAAAACCACCAATGCACCATGGGGCTTGGCAACTGGCTTTATAATCACTTTCATGTTTATATCAGAATCAGACTGTTCAAAGGAAACATTTGAATTATCATGTCCATTATAATAAAGTTTAAAAACACCTCTCGCATAAATCTACTGCAAAATCTGTCACTATTCAAGGCAGAAGTAGAAATGAATCAGGTGAAAATAAATACTTAAACTGACCTACAACCTATATTCCTCTGAAGGACACAAATTTGGCCCATTGTTGCCCCCTTCACATCAAACTGCTCAGTAAATACAAAATTATTAAATTCTTCATTGGTAAAACCAGACTGCTCCTCAGCAAGGCCTAAAATAGATGTCATACTCTTTTAAAAACTGATTCATGTCAGCCCAGAGCTCCTAACAAACACCTGACACTCCACCCAGTCTACCAGGTATCTAAAGGACAACCCCATTGAGCCAGATGCTGCATGCAGGAAACAAGGTTTATCTAAATTATTTGCATCTAAGGGGCTGAAATTTCCCTAGCTTCAGGGGTTCTCCTAGAAAGCACAAGCTTAATGTTTATCAGATAGAACAGTCAGGCTAGAAACCTGGTCCCAGAACTAGAAATCAAGATTTAGAATAACAAAAATAAGATCTTAGTGCAAAATGAAGAATTAATATTTGATATTTTATCAGCATTCTCAATACAAAGTATTGTAATGGTGAGGCTTCAAGGATGATTTATCATCTTACCTTTCTGATCTGCTAACCTTTCTGATCTGCTAATCTGCAATAGTTTTGGCCACCACAATATTTTCAGTTGGAAGGGACTTAGTCATCTAGTCCATTCAGAGCATGTTGTTAAGGACTCTGTCCAAATGCCTCTTCAACACTGACAGACTAGAGGCATCCAACAACCTCTCAAGAAAACCTGTTCCTATGCCTGACCACCTCCTCAGTGAGCAAGTGCTTTGCAATGGCCAGTTTGAAGCTTCTCTGGCACAGCTTTGAACCATTCCCATGTTCTGTCACTGAATACCAGAAAGAAAAGATCAGCACCTCCCTTCTCTCCATCCCCACATCATCCCCACATCCCCACAAGGTCCAAAAAATAGTAAGAACCAAATACTCACTACACCATACCAACAGAAAACAGCTTTATCTGTTTCACACACTCAGCTCCTGAATTTGTAAAGGAGGAAGGCAGCAACCCTTCTACTATCAGGAAGCTGCAGAGAGCAATGAGGTCTCCCCTCAGACTCCCTGTCTCCAAACCAGGCAAGCACGGAATCCTTAGCCCCTCCTTACAGGACAATCCTTCCAACCCTTTCATCAGCTTTATTGCCCTCCTCAGGATGCATTCAAGGATTTTCACACTGTTCTTAAATTGTGGGGCCAAGAACCACATGCAGTGTTCAGGGTGAGGCCACACCAACAGACTACAGCAGGATAATCACCTTTTGACAGGCTGGTCATGCTGTGGTTGATGTTCCCAGGATGGGGTTTAACCTCCAGGCTGCAAGGGCACACAGCTCAGACTCACACTGAGCCTGCTGCCCGGCCAGAACCCCAGGTTCTTCACTGTCATGTTTCTTTGTCAAGTCAGGGGCATAAACCTTGGTTTAAAACTTCAGAACTTTCCTGGCAAAACTGGACTACCTGGGGCTTAAGCACCTTTGCATCTTGGCTCAAATTAGGCACTTACATGCTTCAGCTCACTACTACCATGAATGAGAAGTTAACTACAGAAGGTCCATATAATTCTGAGGTCAAGCAGACAAGTTACTAGGTAATTTCAAACATGTAGAAGTGGTTACAGAAAGCCTGTTTTCCTGCACTGAGTGACCCTAGACCTATCCCTGCTGTATAGAAGTTCTACAGAAATAAAATGAGGCCAAGTGGATTTCCCATTTAGTACTCACCATATAAATTCTACATATAGTACATTTCTGAAGGTGTTTAACATCACTGTTTATCTAACACCTTGAAAATGTACTCTAAACTCAGTGACATATTTTGAAAGTCCACTCAAAATGCTGCTTTTTTCTAAGTAGTTATCATGGCAGAAGTTTAAATAACCACTATTCCAACAGTAACAGGTTAGCATCCTGAGATAGGCTCTAATAAGTCACCCAAAAGAGGAGCTGACAATTCTTACACACAAATACTTAGCACCATCAGAACAATACCAGCTGCTAAAAGGAGCAGTTTTAAGAAACTAAAAGAAGCAGTTTTAAGCAACTCTCCATTCTGCAGCTGATACCTCCTCAGCCTTCCTACTGATACTATGAAAAAGTTCATCTTGCATCTAAGAGTTAAGTGTAGATGAACTATGTTCACTGCTGACAAAGTCTTCAGAAAAGATAAATACACAAAATTACTGTTGTTCCTTTGCAAAGTAGTTTTCATTTTGTAATTTAATTTTTAGGGTTTAATGAACTTTAATTAATAAAGTTCAAAATAACCCATGTCCATCTCACATCAAGGTAACTCTTGACTCCTACCTCTGCCATGCTTGCACAGTCACAACTCATCTCAAACCCCTGTTCCAAAAGATGACTATTACAGATGTTCTCATAACACCAGTTTCAAGAGAAATGCTGATTTGTTCTTAAAGTAGGTTTTTTCATTTCATTTGCCAATACACTGAAGGATTTTAGCTGAAAGCCTCTCCTAAAATAATCCAGCCTAATTTCAACACTAGTTAAATGAAATTTTAATCCAGATAGTTCCAGTTAAGCCACTGAAAAGCAAGCACTGGGCAGTTTAGGTACTGCCCAGGTTGTTTAGGTTGCTGCACTGATCATACAATAAATGAAAAAGTACCTTATGTCCCACCACTTAGAGGTGGTGGAAGGGTGCAGAAATAAATAAAAAACTCAATCTAAAAATACATTACAACTTCGGAGACAATGCTTCCATTAATCAAGACAGCAAGCTACCACTATTAGCAGTAATAGAAATTAATTCCCTTTCCAAACTCAGATATATAATTTTTATGCCACTCACTGGACTGCAATGTCTATTTAGATCCTGGTTTTTGTTCACAAGATACAAGTTTACTTCAAAAACCATTCTAGACTATATCTTTTTTTTTTTTTTTTTTTTTTTACTGTAGTTATGATGGACTTAACACATTCACATTTCTGCCTAGTTAACTGTAAAATATCAAAAGAAACAGAAGAACGAATTCTTTCCAAATGAGGTGATACAAACAAATGCACAGCATATTTACAAGCCATAGTTCTTACCATTCAAGGGAATTTCAATATAAATGTTCTCTGACATTATTCTAATTGCACAAACAAGTTTTCCTTAACCAATGCAGAGAAACATTTGTTGTGCTATTTCAGCAGAAAATACAAATGTGTGCCAAATTTAGTAACTCATTAATAATGCAACACAACAAAGCATTTTTATTCCTCCTCCTTTCTTGTGCAGTCTTTCCCCTTTCATTTACTACTGCACAAAATTCTTAATAAACTTTTTCTACATCCAACTGATTAGACTTCACATTTTGGATTTTACATATATGTCCCATAAACTCTACAAAAAAATTTCAGTCTGAAAACAAATACCAAAGCACCACTTGACACCAAAATAACTGATTGACATCATGCAAAAGTGCAGACTAGATTGTAATTCCTCTTGCTCCAAAATCTCCCCTTACTCTCAGACCCAAGACACTCCCAGACTTCAGGGTGATAGGTTTCCTCTACATCAGTATTAACACAAATAACTTAACATTCAAACCTCTAACCCAGCAGCACACACTACAGACACTTACAGTAAGGGTATTTTACTCTCATTTTCTTACATTTATTTTAAGTACATTAGTATTTTTTCATATATTTTTGTTCAGATATGAAAAATCTACACCACAATAAAGTGACAGTCTCTAGACCCAGTTTTCTTTTGTCTTCCAAAGACCACTTCATATTCCCCTTCTGAGTTTGCAGGACTGCTAACACAGTAAGCTGCAGAAATATACACAAGCTTCAAAAAGAGCTGACCTCTGAGCTATCTCTTTGGTACCACTGTATCAACAGAAATTCCACACACAAACTGGTTACCAAGTTCACAGGGAGTTCTCTTACATCTTTACTATAGCAACTTCACACAGGCACATTGGCAAAGCCAAAGTGCTTTAAAAGCTTTTCCATAAAAGAATATCTAAATATTGAAGTTTAATTGCCAAAAACTTCGTTGAGGTATTTTTTGAACAATGTGCCAGTTATTATGCCTAGGCAGAAAACTTTTCTGAATGCTTATTCTTCTAGTTATTGAATCATCCAGGACAGAAAAAAAACTAATATCAAAAATGTATTCACCTTCAAGTACAGATAATCACTATAAAATAAACTGGCTATTCAGTCATTTCATTATGTACAAAAGTTGCATTGTACCTAGAAGACTAAACATGAATACAAACTAGTACTCAGCTTTCACTGAAGAGCTGATATTGCCAAAAAAATCAAAAAAGAAAGGGGAAGCATTGGTCAGAAAAAAGACAGACCTTGAGAGTTACTGCACTAAGATTCAACTTAGTTTAATAAGAGCACATAAAACATCCATAAATATATGTAAGAGGATATAACGAATTTTCAGGTATTGAAACATTCTCTTTGGGTTTGATAAACTTTTTGTGTCATTAACTTTATTACATCTAATTTCAAAAGATATTAGTTCCAACATGGACCCAAACATAAAGAAAGCTCTTCTAGAAGACATGATGGCATTTCATGCTCTGTTCTCATGTATTCTTTGGAATTGGTTTTGGTGGCCTGTACATCAGGTGGGAACAGCAACATCAGCTGAAGTGTAAGGAGGAGGGAGAGAAAGCACTGACTTGTTCCCAAGTTATAGGAAATGGAGATTTTCTCTTTTCTGTTATAGGTAGTTTATAGATCTGTATCCATGTAGTTTGGCATCTGTGCTAATGCTCCCAAATAATCATGTATACTTCCACAAAAGATGGAATTCTCTGAAAATACTTAAGGCTCCAGACAAAGACATCCAGGGTATGTGCATTTGTAACCAAAGCCTAAAGCATGAAATTAAGGCTGCATTCACACCAGATTAGGAGTAAGGAACTAGTCTGAAGATAACAGAAAGGTTGTTAGAAGAACAGAGCAACTAAGGTCTATCTTTGGATATTATGAATCCATCCAGACAGAGAACCCAAATAAAATAATTAATGCTGGTAACTTTTAGAGACTTCAGCTTTTCAAGTGAGCTCCCTGCCAGCTGCAAAGGCTTGGGGATGCTGTAACCCCACATACCACATACTCAGATTTTTGCTGAGCACACATACAATAGCATTTCTTTTGGAAAAAAGAGAAAGACACCCTAAATACAGTCTGTGGGTCCATGCAAGGTCCAAAAAATAGTAAGAGCCAAATACTCACTACACCATACCAACAGAAAACAGCTTTATCTGTTTCACACACTCAGCTCCTGAATTTGTAAAGGAGGAAGGCAGCAATCCTTCTACTAAGACTACATCAGATCACGCAGACAGCAGGCTTCAAATTCTGTATCAGGTGTTTCATGTGGTCAAGCTTAGTTTTTTAAGGCTAAGTTTTATAAAGCCTCTGATCTAATCCACATAAACCAGCAGATCAAATCTGCCCCTCATTTACTCTTAAGTTTAGATGCAAATAGAATGATGAAAACTGAGTCATAAAACAACACAGAAAACACATACCTGTGTTTGCTATGCATAATTTAAAGAGGCATCCTACAGTACTTTGTAAATTTTTCAATTAGTTACTATATGCAGCTAGTAAGTATGACCGGAAAAGCAATTTATTCATTGTAGAGATGGTAAGACAATGGTTACTCAAAGAAGAAGTGTCCACAAAAGAGTTCTTCTCTACACACCCCATAATTTACAGAATATGTAAAGAATTGCCATTCATTACTAAACAAATAACATGGAATTATTGCAAGAATAACTAAATGCAGGGGGGAAATATGACTTCCATAAGAAGAAAAACAGTGAGTACTAAATGAACATTTATCTGTGCAAACCAATTTAAATTATTTAGGCAGTTCTTTTAAAACAAAGGCTGAAACTACTGTAAGCCTGACATACCTGCTCAAGGACATCCAACTTCAATTCAAGTTTACTAAGTACAACATCTCCTCCCCAGAGTGACAACTGCAGATCTGAAGGCTTTAAATTCTTTATGTAGCGATTCACATAACTCATCAAAATTGGTGTTACATAGGACTCCAGCATTCTGGACAATTTCTGTATTTTGGGAAAAAAAGAGAGTAAGACATTATTTATAGATTTGTCAGTCTACTTTTCAGTAAAGCAATAGTCACATTGGTTGGATGGATGAAAAATGATATTTCAGATTCTGCTTTCTAATTGTATGTCTATGTGTAGAGATACATATACTTACATACAAAGAAAAAATATACACCAAGATGAAAGAAAACATCTAGGAATTTCCAGCTTACGTACATACATAATTTTTTGAACAAATAACTGGCTTGCCCACTGTCAAAATAAAAGCTGACCCAAACAAACAAAAAAACAGAGGAGGAGGTAAAGCAGTCTAGCATGCTTGCATATAAAATGTAAGCCACAGAAACCCTGTCACTTTTAACTGATGGGAAGTCCACACTACAGCATGACTGTAGTCACACCCCACAGTGTGTGGGGTGCTATCCTGAGCAGGGGGCACAGGGCACAAACGCAGCTGCCTGCCCGCCTCCCACCCTTCACCCCAACCACACCAATCCCTGCCTGCCCGCAGCTGCAGTGACATTACCGCTTGCCACCGCTCCCCCAGCCTTCCCAGCACCCTGCCCTCTTCCCGCCCTGAGGAGACCCCTTCCCCTTCCCCTTCCCCTTCCCCCTCCCCATCACGGCCAGGGCCGCGGCCTCTGCCGGGCACCCCCCGCCCCGACCTTCGGGACACCCCTCACACCTCCCTCCCCAGCACCCCCTTACCTGCCCCTCAAAACACCTCCGAGGGCCCGTGCCCCCCGCCCAACCGCCACCCTCACCGGGCCGGCGGGGCTGAGGAGCCCGGTGCAGGCAGCTCCCGGTGTAGGAACTTCCCGGCGCAGGCAGCTCCCGCCGCCCCGG
Organism: Phaethornis superciliosus; assembly: GCA_023637945.1. Classification (NCBI taxonomy): domain Eukaryota; kingdom Metazoa; phylum Chordata; class Aves; order Apodiformes; family Trochilidae; genus Phaethornis; species Phaethornis superciliosus. Next base: position 21,723,252 of record JAJQWJ010000002.1, read on the forward strand.
CTCCGGCCCCGGCTCCGCCGCACGGCTACTTCCGGGTTCCCCGGTGCGTACGTGCGCTCCCTTCCAGCCTCCGACGACTCCTCGACCGGAAAGATTTGGCTGTAGCACCGAGGCACGGCCGGAAGTCGTCTTGAGAGCCGGAGGTGTCGGGCGGGGCGGGTGCGGCCCCTGGGGAGGCGGGAGGGGGAGGGGAGGGGGATGGAAGGGAAGGGAAGGGAAGGGAAGGGAAGGGAAGGGAAGGGAAGGGAAGGGAAGGGAAGGGAAGGGAAGGGAAGGGAAGGGAAGGGAAGGGAAGGGAAGGGAAGGGAAGGGAAGGGAAGGGAAGGGAAGGGAAGGGAAGGGAAGGGAAGGGAAGGGAAGGGAAGGGAAGGGAAGGGAAGGGAAGGGAAGGGAAGGGAAGGGAAGGGAAGGGAAGGGAAGGGAAGGGAGGGGAAGGGAGGGGAAGGGAAGGGAGGGGAAGGGAGGGGAGGGGAGGGGAGGGGAGGGGAGGGGAGGGGAGGGGAGGGGAGGGGAGGGGTGGAAGTTTTGGTGGAAGTCAGAAAACTAGAAGAAGAGTAGGGGAGACGCTGCAAACTCCTGGCAGCTGCTTGGCAGAAATAGCAGCTCAGGACAACTCTGTCATTTTCCTGACAGTTATTAGCATTTCATTATAACTAGCTCCATCTCAGTCCCAATTCAAGTATGTTGACACCCTGAATAATTTATTTCCTACAGAAATAAAAAATATTAAAAAATGGGAGGAAGCCATCCTGCAGTAATCACTCTTTGCCAGAAAGGAAATGGGTGACATGAACTGAAAGTAGCTGGAGAGGGTTACAAGAGGTGCCTGATGTGCAAAGGGGTGAGAGCAGAGAGTAGATAGGGCATTTGCAGGTAACAGGCATGTTGTGAGTAGTAATGGACTTGGGCATACAGAAGCAACAAGGGCATGTTTGCTGGAAATGTCAGCTGACTGAGCTAGTCCTGATGGCTTATTAAATGAAGACTTCGCCCAAGCATCATGTTCAGTTTCTCTAGGCAGCTGTTTTGAGACAATTATTCTTTTCAACACCCTACACTAGCTTGCTCACAGCCCCATCCAACCTGGCCTTCAACACTTCTAAGGATGGGGTACCCACAACTTTCCTGAGGGACTTGTTCCAGTTTCTCACCACCCTCATAGTGAGATACTCATGTAACTTAATTAATTTTGAATACCTTAAAAGTTGGCAGAAATAAACATAATTCAACCTGAAGACTAGGAAAGCATACACAAGACTGTGTAGCATTTGGCCAGAAGTGAAATGAGTACAGGGCTTCAAGGAAGTCCTCAGGAAATTTCCTTAGCTGCATAGGACTGCATTTTGGTATAGGAGACTATTGGTGTGTTTTTGTCTTCAGTGTTGTTGATGCTGTGGGTGATCTGCCATTTTTTTGCAGCAGAAAATGGATAAATTAAGTGCAAAATGAAGTGGAAAAATAGAGTTCATAAAAACAGGGAAAGCTGATAAAAGGTAGAGGATGATTAAGCAAATATCCAGCTACTAGAGGAATAAAGCCAAGGGAAAAAACAAGAAAATTAGGCAGTTGATAGAATTTCTTCAATAGCATCTATAGCCATATTCGTTCATTTCTACCTCTTTTGTTCATTATCAAATCATAGCTCAGATGTAGAATGCACCTAAGGAATCATAGAATGGTTGGGGTTAGAAGGGACCTTAAAGTTCATCTCATTCTAACCCTCCTGCATGGGAGGGACACATTCCACTAGACCAGGTTCTTCAAAGCCCCATCCCAGCTGGCCTTGAACACTTCCAGAGATGAAACATAAACCAACCTTTTATTTTAAGCACCATTTTGGAAAGCCTCATGTACTGATGTTGGTGTTTGGCAGCTGTTGTGGCTCTAATGTCATAACTTGAGTCTCCTGCCTGCTGTACATCAGGCAGCCCATGCCAGCCATGTGAGCAGAGGGCTTTGGAGGCAGACCCAGGCTGTTTGCAGTGTGCTACAAAATCTGAGCTTACTGACAAGGAGGGTTGGGAGACAGCCTGCAAGGAACATCTTTTTTTCACTTGTCAGAGCTTTCCAACCTTCTAAACTTCTCCTTCACCACATCTTTTAGCTAACATGGATACTTTAGCTGGTTTAACTTATTGGGCAAATTACTGTTCATGTCTGTCCTTCTCCAATTCTGCCAGTCCTGCTCCAATACCTCCAAGTACAAGGGCATGGATGTGGGCGGGTGGTCCCAGGAGCCCTCAGCCAATCTGTGTGGAAGAAGATTTTGCTATTTTGACATTCTTTATAGCCTGCTGAGGTGACCCATAAGTAACAGGAGTCTGACAGCATGAAAGCTGGTGATCCTAAACAAGAAATACTAACTGGGATATTTTAGAAACATTTCTGAAGGAAATAAAAATTATTTGGTCTTCCTCCTCCTCTCCTGTTTTAGTTGGTAAAACTTGGCCTAGTTAATTTGCATTAGTTCCTTTCTGGTTCCATTTTATGTTTTTATTGCAAATTATTATTTGTAGTATATTATATTGTATTAAATATATACAAGTATATAAACATGTATATATTCTAATCTAAATATTCTGAAGATATTAAGATTTGTCCGTCCGTTTTACTGGGAATTTCCTGAGCTCATGGCTAAAGTGACTGAAATGATGTATCTTCTAATAATTTTCAAACATTTAAAAACTTCATCAACAAAATCAAACAATAGAAGAAAATCTCTTTCACCCTTAATATTACATATGTTCTTAGTGATGTCATGTACCTAATTATTAAATCATATATAACCATCAAACAGGAGGAAACAAAAATTGCTATGTTGTTTTTATTACTATGGGATTATTTTCATGTTCACCAAATGGATTCAAATTTGAAATCTGGAAAAAGTTAACACAAAATAAAATTTAGACCTTGCACATAGATATCCTTAAAGTCTGAATGTTAGGTATATTCTAGATTTAAATGTGCCAATGACTGTATGTTTTTTTGTTTGTTCTTCTGTTTCCTAATTCAAAAAAATGATTCTGAGCAAGATTTTGTTGAAACAGTTAAGTTCACAGTAAGTAAAATTGAAAAGTACTAACTTTGTGAACAAAGGTGACACAATTCTGGAAGCAAATAGTTTTTGAGTTATAGTCCCAGCTCATTGCTGCCTCACCTGGCTTTTCAGAAAATCACTTTTCTAAATCTCTGCAGCAGCTTGGAGACAGAATGCTTAGGTGCTGGGAAGCAAAGCACACGTATGCAGCTCTGAGCTCTAACCTGGCTCAGGGCTTGGCCAGCTTTCCCTGGAATTTCTTCTGTCAGTGACTGTTCACTATGAGTGAATGGGGCAAATGCCTGATGAAACCCCTCTTCAGAAGGGAGGGAGATGGACTAACAACCAGCTTGAGCAATGTCAGCAGGGTTGGGTTGGAAAGGGTCCGGTCCAGACAGCAACTGTGCACCCAAATGTAAGGATTTAATTACAGCAACTGGTGTTTTAAAATGTAGACTGGACATGTAAATTCTTTTCACATCTGTTCAGGCTGCTTTGGGAATTATTAGACCTCCAATACAGAGATTATTTTGCATCTGCAGGATACCTGTGGTACTTGAGCAGAGTGGGAATGTGCAAGCAATGCAGTTTTGGTCTTCAAGGAGTATAGTTTTCAAGTAGATCACAAGGAGTATGCATGCCCATCCAAAACAGAAAAGTCAAATCTTGAAAGTGTTTTCCAAGTCTTTGTTAAACTGGTAACAAAGGAGAACTATTACCTGCCTTGCAGTAGTGAAATTATAGGGTATATAGAGATATTTGACCTCTTCTGATATTCTTAAAGCATTTATGTGTCCTTTGGGTATAAAGACATATCAATGTGCTCTACACCTAATTATGGAATACATTAAAAAGTCAGCCAAGAATTAACTATTTCTGGAAAGATTATTATACTGTTGTATGAGAGATTATAAAGAATTTTAGAAATTATGACTCTCACTCACTTCTGAGACTTGCTCTTCATTGGAAATTCTTAAGGTCTATGTGAAAATGAAGAAAATATGAGTAGCCTGAGCAATTAGCAATTTACACTTGTGACACAGACTACAAAAATAAAGTTTTATGACATCTGAAAACTGAGTTTCTGATTCTGATTGAGTATTCAACCTTACATAGATATCTCATGCCTAAGAACAGATACACATAAACGAGTCCATGAGATGGAAAGCAGTCTAAAACCAAAATTAATTCTTAGTTTTCATTTCAAAGGCTGACACCACATGAATCTCTTTGTTTACAGTAATGGATCTCTTACCCTTACATCCAGAAGTTTAGTCATCACCTTTATTGTTTTTTCAAACAAACACATTTCTAGAGATGCAAGTTAGGCCTAACAATTTAGAGTGTTAAAAAGATTGTGTGTAAAAAGTGTTCTCCCCAACAGAACACAGTTTCAGATTTAATTCCAGTCAATAATTACCAGGAAAAACTGAGCCATTTTAGACTATTTGCTCTTCACGCTTCTGCTTTGTCTCATGTTCCACAGTCTCTTCAACAAGAAGCAAATCTGTGTGAAATGGGAGAAATAGTTGTATTTCGTAAGAAAGTCTGTTCATTATTTTCAAATGTTCAAATTTGATACCAAGAAAAGATTAGTATTTGTTTTAGGAAAGCTGGACAAAAAAGTTATCAAGGTAACTCAACTTTACTAATGGAAATCTTCTGAAAGCTGGGCAACTGCTTTTAATTTGCAGAGATAAAATGTTCATGTTCACATAGTCTCATGTCTGAGCTACCACAAGCATCAGTTTCTAAAGCACCTGAAAACTACAAATCTACACCATTTCTCTTCTTTAGAAAGTACCAATCTCACCTTTACATCCCTCCCATAAGTTGTCTGATTGTATCACAGTAGATACGATGGATTTATTTTTCAATGCTTTTCATTTCTTTCAAGCACATTACCCCTATTATCCCTCCTTTACTCTTGCAGCAGATCCATACTCACTTCTGGTCTGGCAGTGATGCAAATCACCATTCCAACACCAAGTTTTTCACCCTTTTTGTGTTTTCTCCAAAGCAGTCTTTGCTACATGGAAAGAATGTGTTTTAAACATCTACAAAGACCCCCACTGTACTTTGTCATCTCCTTTCCTAAAACTCGCTGTCAAAAGGATGTGTACCAAAATGGCAACAGCTAGGAGCAAGAGAACTGACACCCCTCCTGTCTGGGGAATCAGTGTCACAGGATTATGTCCTTGGGCTTCCCATCCATCAGTCATATCTCCATGCTATCTGTCACCTAAGGATGTAATTAGGTGCAACATTTTTTCCTGTGGCAAAGCTGACTGACAAAACACATGCCAACTCTTACATCTGGGGAAAACATAAATCAAGACGACACCTTTATGTTGTGTATTTTTTAAGGCAGGGACCATCCTTTTGTTCTGGGTTTGTGCAGTGTGTTTTACTTTGTTTCCTAACTGCAGCGCTTAGCTCTGCTGCAATCCAAATGACTTTGGTAGCAAAATCTTTTCAATGAGGTTGAATCCATTGGACTGGAGTCACGCAAACCCAGTTTGCATTGTTTGGATGGCCTTTAAGACTGCTTAAGTTGAAAGAAGTGGGCATTGACTCTTGAAGAATTCTATGCCTTCTAAGCTCTTCCAGCTCAAGAGCTTCCCAGCATCAGACTATGTGAACTGGCAAGAAGACTGTCCTGGTTTAGGCCAGGATAAAGGTGATTTTCTGGTTTGTGCTTTTGCTTTTAGCTAAGTCTCTTGTAAGTAGTTGCACTTGCTGGGGTTAACAGCAAGTTTCTCAGACACTGTCTGCTTCTAGGACTGATAACATTCAATGTTTATAGTTACAGACAGAGACTGGTATGCAACCCAAGGACACTGCTCAGCTCTCAGGAACATTTTGCTTTCCAGAAGGAGCAATGAGGTCCCACCTGAACCCCTCCTCTGGGGAGGACCGGACAAGATAGATGTCAGAATTGACCAAACAGAGTATTCCATCCCATACACGTCATACTCGGTATAAATTTGAGGGATCAAAGGTCAACTCTCTCTCCCTTCCTGCCCTCCCTGCTTCCTTCGGTATCCTGAGAGGATTCCATCCGTCCCTCTGCCTGTGGTCCTGATCCGTGCCAGCCTGAATCTGTGTGTTCCTGCCCCCAGCTCCTGACTGCTGCTGACTCCAGGAGTCCAGCCTGGACTTTCCCAGGGCTGCCCTGCAGCCTCGGTGGTGACGTGAGAGTATTGGGGAAAGGGGGGAGGAACGTGGGATCAACTTTCCTGTATATTTGTATATTTGTATATATTTAGTAATTTTTCCTATTTTATCATTATTGTTTCATTAAAGTTCTGTAGTTTAGTTTCCAACCCATAAGTCTCTCTTCCTTATTCTCTCTCTTTCCTTTATCAGAGGAGAGAGAGATTAATATATAAATCTGTTTCTCGGTTTAAATCTGTTGTTTTGCCGGGCCAGGGTTAAACCGTGACAAAGACTAAAAGCCTTTCTGTTCACTGAAGTTCTCAGAACTGTACACTAAATAAAGAGGGGGGCATGGTGACCACAAATACAGCCAAAGAAAGTAGGTGAACACAAGTCTGAGGAAAGCAAAAGTTTAAATCAAAACATCCTAGAAACTTCAGGGAGCTGGGAACACCTCCAGTAGGTCTATCTTTGTCCAGATGCAACATGAAATGAAAGACTTCTTTCCAGACACCAAGACAAAGAAGAGTGGACAGCAGATGTGTCATTTTTCTTAGCTAAGCAAACTTCTGATGAACTGTTTCACTCTCACTTTAGAAAGAGGAAAGAGCAGAGTAGTACAATCCCTCTTAACAGGGTTGTAAAAGACACACAGCCCCTGATCATGTTGCTCTCCAGGGGCATGCTACCTTTTGCACTCTTTCATAGATGGTTAGCACTAAAACCACTAAAACATTACCATCTCCAATTGAGTGAGAAGTTGGGGCCGTATCACAGTAGTTCTTTGCTTCTTAATGAGTGGTCAGTCTCTTCTAAGAAGACAAAAATACAGAATATTGTTATTATTTTGCATATTCTGGTAGTATTGTTTCAATCTGTTTGCTGTACTCTGTGTGAGACAGTGCACAGGTTAACATTGTGAAGGTTCCTTTCAGAACCTGCAAAGTTAGAACATGTATTATTTTAATGAAAGCATAGATTGTGGAGGCTACAACAAAATCCACAGGAAGATCCTAAATCCTCCAACACTTTGGATTTTTCAACAGGCTGGATTTGGATTGACCCTAATAATGTGTATACTTAGCGCTTAGAATCACATGTATAAGGTCCATAGAAAATACAATTTACCAGCTGTGCAAGTATTTTTCTAATGAGTCAGACTCTCTGCTTTTTTGTTATTGTATAAAAATGTGATGCTTTTAAACTAGGCAGCATAAATTACATTGTTGCTTCTCTGATGTAATATAATGTAACCTTTTCCCTTTCTTATACCTTTTGAAAGGGTGGTATAGCTAGTTCTGCATACCCAGTGCACCTCCTGGAGTTTGGTTATACTCTATTGCCAGTTCGAGTGCTTCTCAGACCCTTCTGTTATAATTTCCTTCCTGATCCTTAAAGACAAAATCTTCATGTTAGATATCTCCATCATTGGAAGCATGAGATACCTCTGTCTTCAACCATTCTCTGGTTGAAGGGATGCTTTCATTTTTTAAGTACTTCACTGCTATGGCAAAAAGAGTGTCACTGATACAAAACATACTTTTTGCAGACTGATGCCAGAAAATAAATTACCTTACATGGTAATTTACATAAGTCTTCTGTGAGAGGACAACCAAACCAAAAAAACTGTATCAGAGGCAACTTCTTTGCAGAGAAGAATGAATAAATAATTTCTTTCCAAGCATGAAATACATCACTTTCATTTTCTCATCATTAAGAGCCTCACTGAGATAAATAGGGTCAGGTTATGACTGAATTCTGCATGTAGTAACTCTGGGCAGAACTGAGTCAAACATTTTCATTACAAAATCACCATTAATTTTTTAAGTCTTGGCACAAAGATTAAACTGTTCCATCAGTCATTAAGAGGTATGTGCCCAATATGGCAAATGTCTCAATTTAAAGCAAAATAAAATAATGTTCCATAAAATTAGGATGATGATATAAGAAATCACATCGTTAAACTGGAAGCTGGATGGCCTTGCTTTCCATGAAGGATAAACATGACCCATGACTTCCTGAGTGTCCCAATGTTTTTGGAACAACCTCCCCTTTTTGTGTGAGTGAATCAATTTGCAAAAGGGCTGTTCTATCTTATTTTATGCTCACTTAAATTTACAGCTGAATCATCACCAGGAGGTTTGACTGAAGCTTAACAGGCATGCAATACATAGAGCACAACCCGAAGGGCTGACAACTGCCAAGCTGACACAGAGTGTATTTCAAGAGGCAATTTAATGTAAATTGTTGTTTATAATGTACCACACGTTGTGCTATAACAGCACATCAGGACTTACAATTTTAATTTTAGTTTTCCTGAAGTTGAACCCCCTGCTATGTACATCTGTGCCTCGTCTAGGATGTTAAAAGGAAATATATTTTCCTTACAAAATAATTGCAAGGGTTTCAATTTAAATATTTAAAATTAAATACATAAAAGTTTCTTATGTTACCAAAATAAATATATTAATTTTTTTTTCAGTAAAATCTTACTAGAAGATTAGTAACTAATACAAAGAAATAAGCATCAAAACTTGTTTTCAAAACCAGGAACAAAGTTAATTTATCCTCTGTTTACTGGTAAAAAAATTTCAATTATTCTAGAGAATAACATTTGTGAAATGTTATTTGTTTGTATTTGGTGAAGCAAAAGCATTTCTATTTGGTGCACGTTAACTTAAGTACCATGTACATGCTTGGAAACCTAGCTTTCAATAGCTGCAAAGTATGTACATAATTAGTAATGGGGCCTTCAATCATTCTCCCTCTCATGTTCCACTGTTTTCCCGTATTCCAGCACAGTTATGTACCCTTTAAGCTATTTTTATCAAGTGTGACAACTTTGAACTTGTTCCAAGGCTGTATTGCCTTAGATGTGACCTTCTGGTGTGGAAGTTAAATATTATCTGAAAATCGTGCATATAACATGTACTTCTCTGTATTTACTCTTAATGTAATATCTTCAAAGAATACAAAAAAGTTAGTGAAACATGAACTTTTTCTATAGCAGCCTTAGTGCCTGATCCTTTATACATGACTTTAGTAGGATTTACACATGTATAAGGACTGTGGACCATGTGTGCAAGTATGGACACATGTTGTATCATATTAAGGTTCAGTAATAGGGCTGGCCAGGAAACAAAGATTATGTTTTGTGAAAAATTCTGAGGTTTTGACATTTTTTTTTCATTCTGATTCAGGGTGAAATCAAGACTTTTTGGGCTGTTTTGAAAGCAAAACAGTCCAAGAAGGAGACAGACAGACAGCCACATCACTGAGGCTAAGCAGTTACCTGTCATAGTGAATCCCTCTTTCAGTCACCACTTCAAATCTGGCAGTGGTAATTTAAGCTTGGATGTGCCCAAAGCAAGATGAATTTCATTGCCACCACATTATCTGGTGTCCATAAGCAAGTTCTCCTCATTTTGACAGAATTCCATTCTGGTGTTGAGGTGGGCACCTCCAGTCACCTCTCATCAGGGCAAGTAGAATTGTTAGCAAGTTTCTCCTTGTGGAGCATCATTCAGATCTGAGGTATTCTGTGGGCCAGGGGACCCAGGGGGGGGTATTTTATCATGAGGCATTTTATCATGGTGACAAGCCATGGTGCTGTTCTCTGCTACCTCACAGGTCTCTCTAAACCCATGCCAAGGAGTTTTCCCCAAGCAGACACAACCTCCTCAGCAGGCACTTAAGAAGCAGAGTTTGGGGACCAATGATGTCAGCAAAAGGGCTTTATATGACAAGTTTGTGGCACAGGAATTCCTGTCACCGGAGTTGTTTGTGTGTTATACCTGCAAAATACTTTCCAAGCTGTACGTTTCTAAAGTGTCAGCTTCTCTCTGGTTTACAAGGAATTAGGTATCCAAGGGAGCAGTTTCTCTGTTTGATGAATTGTGTTTGGTTGGAAAAGAAATCAGTATGAACCCCATCAGCTCTGCTTTATTTCTTCTTAAATGAAAGCTAACAGTATTTGATTTGTTCCTTCAAAATTATCCAGGCCTTTGAGATACATGTGCATTTGAGCCATAACTGGATCACTGCAATAGTACTACCAGCAGTCTTTAAAGTGTACTTTGAGAATTTTATGTCCTAAAAATAACATCATAGGGTTGTGCTTACTTTTTCTGCAGTGATGTTGTAAATAATAACAGTATAGCAATTCTCATGTTACATTTCCATGTACATTATACTATAAACATTAACTTTTCCAAGTTAGGTATGACCTCTAGCCAACATTAGCTGATAAATCAATTTAACTTAATATGGATTTGCACGTTTATTTCATGCAATAAGACCCCAAAAGAAATCACAAAAACCCAGAGTGGGAATCTCATGGACAAGTGGAATATAGCTTCTCCCAGGGGTATAACGTGTACTGGAAATATTAGTGGATGCCTATTTTGTTCATATGTTTTACTGTCTGCAAGCTCTGAACTATGATAATGATAGCAAACAGCTAAAAATAGTAAAGAAACCTATCTAAAAGAGGAAATAGCAATTGTCTGACAGTGCTTATTTTAAATTTGAGCAGTTAGAAAACTGATAAACAGGAAGAAAAAATAAATTTTCTCTGAGTTTATTTCCAATACAATTGTCTAAATCTAGTCTCTGGTTTGAAAAAACCCTCACTGACTATATTTAAAATAAAAATGTTTTCTTTCTTTATCATTTGTTGCTAGCATGACCCAAGACAAATTTCTGGTACATTTTGCCTAAGGGCCAAAGTAATATTTTCAGTTGGAATGTAAAATATTATGCAGCAATCTGTCCTAGATCTTGACATAAGAACTGGGCAAGTATACTTTTCTTCTGGTTTTGTTTTGTTTTGTTTGTTGTTGTTTGTTTTGTTTTGTTGTTCTTTAATTAAAACAGTATTTCAAAGGATGATTTAAAAAAACAAAACAACAAAACAGGGAATTGGAGCTGCCCTTTTCAAAGATCAGATGATGTTAAATTTAACATTTATATGGTAGCATGAAAGATGCGTGACCTAATAAGGCAGAGGCAGCTTAACAGATGATATTGAGTGTAAATGCTGAAAATCTGATTCAATGTGTCTGGTAAGCATTACAAGTTTGTATTATTCCCCTGCTGTAGATATGGAACCAACTCAGAAAGATTGTAACTACATCTAGACCAGGACTCAGTGTTAGAGGCAGGATCAGAATTCAGGAGTTGATCACTATAGTGATCATTAACTGGATCTGCAAGGTATGCTACTATATACCTGGTGCTCTTGTGGCTTGGGATCACACCCAGGCCACCCAGCCCTACAACCATAGCTCTGAAACAAGCCTAATTCTGAATGCAGTGGTTTTTGGCTCTCTGAACTCATTAACTGTGTTACCCAGTGTTGGTACTTGCTCACGTGATTACACTGTAACAGCCCACAGACAAAAATGAAGAATGAATTATTTTTGTAGAAATTCTCTTATTGAGCTGGTTTACCAAGGATATATTTTTTAGCATTGCATTTCCCCATTAATTATACATTCAGATGAAGTGAACCAGCAGGACCACCCGTGGAAATGTCCAGGTGACCATGTATCAGAGATCTCTCCAAAATCAAGCCTTGGTTGCCCTGTGTTCCAGTGCACAGCTGGGAATGTCTGTGTGAGGCAGCATAAGCAACCTATCTGTGTGGAGAAGAAAACAGAGGCACTAATGCAACTCATATCTGTAAAACCATCAAAATAAACATTTCAACTAACAAATCCTTGAGTGGACTTCATGGACCACAAAAAACTCTTGCCCTAAGGACAGAGGGCAACAATCTTCACATATTTACAGTACACCAAGAATGGTATGACGGTGGGGATCTCAGTCATATAAAAATACAGTAAGCAGAATGTTTTAGAACTCCTTCTTAAAAAAAAAATAGAGGAACCAAATTTCCGTTTGTTTTGATCTTAGTCTGTAGAGGCAAATGGCAACCAGAAGAGGGAGCGCATGTCAACTGGAAGTCTATTCCAAGAGCTCCACTGACTCAATTCATTACTCTGCTGACGAATACAGCCATGTTGGCAAAATAAATAAAGAAGATAATCCAGGCTTGTCTTCTGGAAAAGGGAAAAGCTGATCAGAAAGGAACTGATAATTACACACATCATTGAACTGCCCCAGCAGAGGTGTTTCCATGTTCAAGGGTATCTGGATTTGAGGCAGGTGTCTGTCACTTTTGTGCTTTCGTGTACATCCACTCAGCTCATGAGAAACAGCAGGCTCCTTGCTTTGCCTCTCCTACTTACAGCTCATATAGAGATCACTTATGTAGGGAGTAAGAGTCATTTCTTCCTGTAAAGAGGCCATGGCCATCAATTGCATTTCTCTTCTACCCTCTCTTTTGCCCTCTTTTTGACCCTTTTTACAACAGGTTTTCTTTTCCTTATTTCTCCTGCTGTTCTGTTCTCTAGCTGTCCTACCCACAGCACCAGCACCCATGAGAAGCCATAGAGGTCTGTGACAGCCCTGCTGCTCTTGGGTGGCTCAGCCTCCTCTCCGAGGGTGACCAAATGACTCCAGCCACAGCTGGCTGCACCCAGGTCTGCTGGCAGGAGCTCTTGGCTTGGGGAGAGGCAAAGTTTCACTGCCACGCAGGACTCACCCTGCCATCCTTTCCTGTTCCCTCTGGCACTGGACCACAGCTCCAAGAGTTACCTTGGCACCAAGGCTGCCCAGCTATAGCCATAGGGTGCCTCAGAGGGACTGAACTGAGGTAACCGAGAAGCACTGATTGCTCTAAGAGAGCTCTAAGATTGACCATTCTCCCTTTAGTTTAGAGCTCATACGAGGAGTTTCTTTTTCTCCGTTCAAGCTTTCTCACCACTGACCCTTATTTTTTGTTCTTCTGTCACATTCTTTATCCTCAACTCCTTATTTTATATTGCTCCTTCTAGTCTTGTTTCCTTCAGCTGCCACTACTGTTGCTTCCCTTCATCCTACCATAAAATAATCTTGCTTGCAAACTCATCTCTTTTTCTTTCTCTTGCTGGTCATGCCATTCAATACATCTTTCTTTCCTGAAGGGACGAGACTATGATCAAGGTGGCAGATACTTTTCTTAAATGGTCAGAATGAAACAAGGTTTTGAGGAATATTAATATAATACCACAAATTGTTTTCTCATTAATTTTGCCTCTTCTCAAATAGTCCTTGAAATATGTTATAGACTTATATTTCAGTCTTAAAAGCAACCAATTAACATATAAAGAATAAGTTTAGAATAAAATTAAACTGCAAACCTTATTTTCATTTACAGTTTTCCTGATCATATGTGTAAGTTACATATCTGTAGCAGAAACTAAGCGAGGTGTAAATATTCATTATTTTTAAAAAATTTTGTCCTATAATGTGACTTTTGCAAATATTTTTTTTTTTTAAATTTTACACTTTTTTAATTTTAGTTCATTACTGAACCAAAACCAGAAAGCTTTTTTCCTTTCTATGTTATTAAGACCAACAGAAGATGTGTAAGTGACAGTTTTATTTACATACTATAGTGGGACAAGAGACCATTAGTCTTTATATAGCATAGAGTAACATTATTTTTTTCCATCTTCTTTTTTTTTCCTTTCTGAACCACTGAGCCCTTGATCTTTTTAAACAACACCGGGTCAAGTCAGCTATCTAAGGAATAGTTTGCTAGAGAAAACAAAAAACCAATGGTGTCTGACAGCCTTCAAATGCACTTTGTACCTTGTTGTTTCAGTGTCAGCTATTGACAGATCTAGTTGGGGAAATTTCTGGTCATATCAGCAGCAACAATCCAATCTTCTACAGCACTTTTCACATCAGAGCACATTACAAATAGCATTATCATCCCCCTGTTGATAGCACAGGAGGTTGCGGTAGGGATAACTGACAGGTTATAGGTAAAGGAAAGATCTGACCGGTAGAAAGAAAATTGAAGCAGAAAACAAATACTCAATCACATTTTTCAATTACATTTCCCCCTTCCTCCACAAAAAAATTGTTACATGAAGAACTTTTCAAGCCTTGCTGAAATTCACCATCCTTTCATCTGACTTTATATATGGTTGCAAAAATAGTGAAATTAAGGTAACTTCTACTGACATCATTTTGGATTAGTCAGGCCTTTTCTTTCTTTTTGTTTTTTTCTTTTATTTTTTAAAGCAGAAGTTGAGTCTCTGAGGAAACATTCCCTCTCTACCACACAAGTGGTAAATAAAATCTACAAATAAATTCTGCTATTTCCCCAAATGTATAGGATACAAAAAAATGTATTCATTAGTGTGAGATATAAAAATGTAGACTCACACTTCTGAAATCTATGGCTGTTACTTTCACACTTGTGCCAAAGACAAACAAACATAATTCTCCCTGGCAGCTGGACGACATTCCAAACAGCCACCACATTAATTCACTCACCTCCATCAGCCTCCGCCTGCAACCTGCACAGCTTGCTGCCAGGAAGCCTGGCAATAAATTCCAACTCTAAATACCAAACAAAGTAGAAAATACCATACAATGCATTATTCCAAATGGCAAAGTGTGTCCACTCTATAGGGATACCAGTGAAAGGGTTTGTCTACAGCCATTTGGAGTCTCTCTTGTTGCACTTGTGGAAGTCAGGAGTCAGTCACAGAAAATGTAGGTTTGCACTGGCAGCTGAAGTCTGAATTTTTTACTCAAAATTTGAATTAATTTATTAGTGAATTCTATATCTGGGGTCTAGCCTGGGATTTCTGTGTATTTGACTGCTTCTGGAGAAGGGTGTTGTGGACACCATGCTGCAGCTCTGTAACATGAGTTAGTATGGAGATCCTCATTTTCCCTCCAACAAAATATATATGAAAATGGAAGGCATGTGCCAAATATTAGACTTATCTATGATTATCGTTAATGATGATTTACTTTTCATATATATTTATTAGTATATTTCAGGTTTATATATTATGTACACAAAACATTTCAACTGAGTCTTTCAGTCATTCTTATTTTAATTTCAATAGGCAAAAGAAGAAAGAAAAGTTGTAAAAGTAATTCTGAGTTCAGAGGAAACCATGCACATCTCTCATGCCTAAGAGCAACTGCAAACAAAATGGACACTGTCTCAGAAAGCTTCTCACTGAGTTAAAGGTACAGCACACAATAAAGCTATAACAAATCTGAAAGTTTTCCAATACAGGTTTTTTTCCCTTTCACCTTTTTCTGGAAAGTTGTGTATTCCAGAATGAAATGAATGGTGTATGTTAATTATGCTTTCCCTGCAATGATTTTCGGTTCAGTTCAGAAGAACACCTGACAGTCTAGAAGTCTTCCAGCTTCTCAAGTTCTTGTGAGTATGAAGATCTGGGCTGGGAAACTCAAGGGAACAGCTAGCAAAAAATGATATGACTGGTTTGGCTTAAGATTGCACAGAGCACACCAGAAAGTCAGCCATTCTTTACATTCAGACCCCAGCCAAAAGTGGAGCAAATGGGATAGGAAAGGAATAAAATAATTCTCAGAAGTGTAACAGGCACTTCAAATCTCAGAAAAGTTTTACTTTGTGTTGTGAGCAAAGTTGCTGACAATAATTTCATACCAACTGTTTCCACTCATGTTGTTTTACTAACTTCGTGTTAGCTCACTGCCTTTAGAGATGACAAAAAAAGCTCCCTCTGTTTGATCAGTCTTCTATCTTGACTTTATCTTTTTAGACTTTTGCAAAGCTGATAAAAATACAGAAGTTTACACAGAACAATTTATTTGAATTGCAGCCAAACCTTTGATAATATTGTGTGTCATGAGCTTCTGTATCATCTAAAGTAGTTCATTTTTGAACAACAGGATAAGTAGTTCTTTCAAATATATTTTACACCTTGGAGAAGTGTTAAAGTAAGAAAACCCTTATACCCTGTAGAGCTATGTATTTTCATATTTCCTTTGAGTGGAAACCTACTCCACATTACACCATTGACTTATTTGCATTGCTTCTTTTTGTGGGAGCAAAGGTGTCATTCATATCGTCTCCCCTTTTCTTGTTCTTTTTGAAGTTGCAATGGGATCTCCACCTCTAGTCTCTTTATTCTGTTAAGTGGTTATAGCTGCTGTAGAATTATACCTACTATGAGCTTCCTTACAGAAATTGAACTGAACCTCTTTTTATTCCTCACTCCAAGTTCTAATTGCACTGTTTCCTTCCACTGGATTCTTACCTGTAGCAGCTTTTTATACCATAGGGAACAAATTTTGCAAATGTCGCCCTTTTTTATTTTTTGACAACATATTTCAAACTTTTCCAGCACAGCTTTGATTTAGTCCACTCTCTACCAGAACTGTTTATCTTCTTTATGATTTTCTTACTTTCTGAATAATTCAAATTGTTTTGCAGACTTCTTAAAATACCAGCATAGGGTAAGTACCTATAGGGTCAACAGGTCTTGCTATAATGGCTAACTAGACAAGGACTAAGTGTTGCAGTCCTTTCACATTTAAAACTCCTGTTGACCTCAACAAACTGTAAGAAGATAGCCCAGTTTTAACTGTCTTCACCTTAAAAAGGATATTCAAGGGGTTAAGAGGATGGGAGGAATAATTTCTTCACTTTAGGAATGGCTAGGAGAAGTACACCTTAATTTTCACTTGCAAGTTTTTCAGTGCTTGAGGTATTTTTCATACCAGCTGCTGAGTTTTCAGTGGCTTTATTTTCAGTTTATTGTAAAGTGAATTTTGCTTTTAAGAAATTACACTCTTCTGCTTTATTTTTCCTCTACCTCCTTAGTGGACATTCAGAGTGTTATCTCCAGAATAAGAGATGTTTTTAGTCTGAGGGTGGTGGTGGTGTTCAGTTTTAAAAAGTCTCACGATTTTATCTTCAGTTTCAATATTTGCTTCTTCCTTTGTAACTGCCATTCTTGGAGATGAGTGAACCCATGACCACTTTAAGCTTCTTTTTCTTTAAGTGTGTTTCTACTCCTCACATTTTTAGCATCTGAAAATAAAAACACAATTTTGATAAAATGTTGGAAGTTTAAAAAATCCATCTTATTTTTTCTGGAACTTAAGATTTTTAAGCCAGTATCATTGGTTTTGATGCCTGTAGGACAGGGTTTTAAGGCTAGCAAAACTAAATGTTTCAACTTAAGTTTGAAACAGAGGGACTTAACAGAGCCTTAAAGAACAGCTGACAAAAAGAAAAGTACAGTTGATCAAGAGAGGAGAGGAGAGGAGAGGAGAGGAGAGGAGAGGAGAGGAGAGGAGAGGAGAGGAGAGGAGAGGAGAGGAGAGGAGAGGAGAGGAGAGGAGAGGAGAGGAGAGGAGAGGAGAGGAGAGGAGAGGAGAGGAGAGGAGAGGAGAGGAGAGGAGAGGAGAGGAGAGGAGAGGAGAGGAGAGGAGAGGAGAGGAGAGGAGAGGAGAGGAGAGGAGAGGAGAGGAGAGGAGAGGAGAGGAGAGGAGAGGAGAGGAGAGGAGAGGAGAGGAGAGGAGAGGAGAGGAGAGGAGAGGAGAGGAGAGGAGAGGAGAGGAGAGGAGAGGAGAGGAGAGGAGAGGAGAGGAGAGGAGAGGAGAGGAGAGGAAAACTAAGAGGGGAAGGACAGAGGTCTTTGTCCCTTCTTTAACTGGAACAAAATTAAGATAATTATTTTTCATTTTTTATTACTTCCATTTTGTATTTGCTGAGTTTGCAGGTCAAGAATCTGTTGTTTGTTGGTTTTTTTTTTCTAGCTGCCAACCTGCAGCTTCCACCTAAGATCTGAAAGTGAAAAATATTCATTCTGCTTCATAGGTCCTTACTGGTAAGAAAGATACTGCAGTAGGAAATGAGCTGACAAATTTGCTGATGATGTGCAGGACAGAGTAGAAGCCAACTCGCCCTCCCAGTGCTCCATGGCTCTGCAACACTTACAGTAGCAAAAACAGGCTTTTGGTCAGAAAAGTCAGCAGTTTTAATTCCAGAGTACTCAGGGAACAGCTCTGTTGAGTAAGTCTGCCTTAATGCAGCAACTTCACTGCCCATCACTCTGCTTTAAGCCACCAGCACTCATCTCTGGGGCAGTGTTGGGTCCCAGCAACCCATGGCTGTGCCTGCCCACAGAGGTGACCCATGGCCACCCAGTCTCTTGACTTCCAGTGGAGACAAGATGCTCTCTGCTCAGTTGGAATTAGGCACTGGAGCAAACTGGACTCATCTCTCCTGGGTGGCTGAGTGACTGCTGGGATTATCTTCACCAAGAACGAGAGCTGGTCTATTTCTTTCTTCCTGTCCCTAATAAAGAAATTACAGTCACTTTAAGAAAACTTGTCTTACTCAGCCTAGGATTATTTTTCTTAAATGATCTTCGTAGAAAACTGCATCTTTATCAAATAATCTTCAGAGGTTTTAAAAAGGTTGTGGCTCTGTCTCTTGTTCCTCCCCACAGGAGAAGGAGAACAAGGCATGAACCGGGACTGCAAGTCTAAGTTTGTTCACAGTCTGTTCCTTGGGAAGAGCAACTACATGCATGAGCAGCTTGCAACTCCTTACAAGGTTAAAATCTTGCCTGTGGCAAGGATTAGTTTGGTGAAAATGCATAAATAACATGGGTTTGTCTGCAATGATACGTTCAGGTGTCTGACTCAGTATTATTACCAAGAATAATTAACTCATCAGTGGAGAAAACACACACGTACACAAATGAGGTGATGATATTCATGAGATAAATTTCATTTATCATGAAGTGTCTCACCTGCCTTCTGATCTATATGCCATCTAGACCTATGGAACTAATTTGAAGGGACCTGAAATATGTTAAGAACCAAATAACCAAAAATATAAACAGCCAGATAAAGGTTTCTTCTATGCTTCAAAGGTCTTGGATAATGTATTTAGTGCTGCACCTGGTGTAGGTTCAGTCGGGGGAACAGTGCAGGGAAGGGAGAATTCTAGAAGCTGAAAGCAACATCATGGCATTATGAAACATGGAGCACATATTTTGGGGTAATTTTAGAGGATTCTTAAATCCTGTGTCCTGTACTAGGTTGTCTAATGTGACTTATGAAAAAGCTGTAACTGGATTTTAGAAGACATTGAAAATATATTCAGAATAAAATAATATTTAACATTAAGATGCAGGGTTCCTGAGGACTATATTGTTACCCTCAGCATTTTGGAGCTAGTTTGATTGGCACATTCAGTAAAAAATCACAGATGTCTGTCACTGAAAGAAATTAACTTTATGCAGTTTATTTCTTCACACAAAAGTAAACAACTGTACCATTCCTTTTGGACATTGGCCAAATCATTTTGGATAATCGGATAGTGATGCCTTGGAGTTGTAAACAGTTGTAGTTCTGCTGTGAACCCACAGTAGCTTATTTTTAGTTTTTTCCACTCTGAACCCTGCAAATACCTGCAGAACAAAGTTGGCTGAAGCAGGAGGAGGCATCCTCACTGGACCAGGCACTTCCTGTCAAATAGGAGAAAAGGGAGGAACCCCTCTTTGCTTCAACAGAGGGAAGGAATACCTTTGTTTCACTTCTGAAAATATTTATGGAAATAAAAAAAAAGACTGATGGATGTGCATGTCCTGTTACAGAGCTACAGCCCAGAGTCAGGCAACACTCGATGTCAAATGACAATACTGAGAATTTTGTTCTAGTAAAGCCACAGAATTTGGCCCATAAAAAAATATTAGATCATGCTCCAATTGTCAATCGTCGTTCCTAAGCCAAATACTTTTTCATATTTACATTAATGTAAATCCATAGAGGAAGTAAGATGAAGTCATTTGTCCCTAGATTACAACATTGTAAATTTTTGTTTTTATAAATTCCATGACTCAGCTTTTAGGGACTTGTTTTGTTATAATTTTTGCAAACATTTTGAATCCCAGGAAAGTTCATCACCTGGTAGTCTTTTTTTTTTTTTTTTCTTGAGGAAATTTAATACTGAAAAGGAATCAAAAACTGCTTTAGAAGGTTTTACTTAGGACTACAAATACTATAGAGGCACAAGGTTTGCCAAGTGGCAAACCAGCCAAATTCTGCAAATCCTAAAACTGCAGTAGTATTTCTTTCAACTTGAAAAAGCCTCATGAGTTGAAGGCCTGCTGATGTGAGTAGGGATCTGCAGGATTTGGCCTTTTCTGGCAAGGCCCAAAATCATAGCTTTGCTATATGTAGTTAACCTGCATTTTGTTTAAAGGGATCCCATCAGGAAAGCAGAAACAGATTTTTCTTAACTTAGTGCTTACAGTTGATTTTTAAAATGCTGCCCTTGTCAGTGGTTAAACTTTTCCCTGCCTTGCTCTTGTAAGCATTTTAAACTATCTGCATTGAATAGTGTAAATAGGACATACAAGGAATGAGGGTGCAGTCTAAGCATAAGAAAATCTAAAACCAAAGGGCAGTTCTGTTGTCCTTATTACAATGAATAAAAAGTCCATCCAGATGCTTGTGCTTAACCAATATTAAAAAGTATGGTTTCACACCAAAAGAACAATTTATTCTGTGAGTTAAAACATTTAGAAGACCATATTAAAAATGGTATGCACTTATACAAACAGGCAAAGTCAGTGGCTGTATGCACATAATTAAGAGCTACATTAGGTTCCTGTGCAGATATGTTGCTTGCTTAATTTCATGAAATGCTGAAGAACTAGGGTCAGAACTACATAGAATACTGGACATGGTTCTGGTTTGAAGCTAACCCAAGAGAAGCCCAAAGTTCTGAACCAGTGGAGGAAAATAAATGGGGGGTGTATACATAGAAGTTGAGTTCTCTTAGTTGAGAACTAAGCCTAGATTCTAATTTCCATAGTATACCTTTATAACTTGTTGCAGGATTAAAAATCTTTCTGCTTAGACATATCTCTATTGCTTACTTTCTTGAAGGTCTTGACTTATTTTCTGCATGGAGGGAGTTGGACCTTTTTCCTGTAAGGGAGTATCTAGAAGTGTATATGTACACATCACTGAACCTATTGTTCCTCCTCTCCACCCTCTCTCAAGGTCAATATACTCTACATAACATGATCAGTAATACAGCAGTGTAATTAGCTAGAGATCTCTGTGTTAATAAAAGGCCTAAGGAAAACAAAAATCTGTCTTGCAGCAGGAGTGTCTGTCTAAACATTTGTTTCCAACCTCCTAGGTTTTATGTAAAAACTCACTGCATTTCTTCCCTAACAATACCTATAAATAAAAGGACTCCATCTCCAATCAGTGCTTACTCATTAAAAACATACTTTCTGGCATTCTATTCTGCTTTTCTCCTACTTATTTTATTATTTGTACTTTTCTCTACCTTGCCCTATGGTTTCCTTTGGTTTCTTCCCACTATTCTAGATTTCCTGCATGAATGTCATCTTATTTCCATTTCCCTACTATTTGCCTCCCTCTAAATTCTGGTTTTTTACTGTCTTTTCAGTTTGTATGTCACTTTATTTCCTCTACCTAGCAAGTTCTTCTTTTTCTATATTCTGCTTTTCTTTTCTTCCTATTTTTATAGCTTCTCTCCTTACTGTCCGTGCTTTGTTTTATTCACCTCCACATCGTTCTTCTCCCTGGCTCTCTGCTCCCCTTTTCTAGCTTGTGCTCCTCTTCACTGCATCTTTTATGTTTATGTCGCACCTTTATTTGTTTATATCCCACCTGTACTGTGTGGAAATACCTCAGGCAAGCCAGGAGATAAGCTTCTCTTATTTGACACAATCACAGAATTGTCATGGTTGGAAAAGACATCTAAAATCACTGCATCCAACTGACAAAATTCACCACCCTTCCCAGTAAAATAAATAAAATATATTTTATATATTATAATAATATATACTATATATTACTTATAATATATAGTACAATTTTTAATATATTATATTTATTTAAAGTACTTATATTATAATTTTAAAATACCTGTACCACCATAGCCTTCCCCACAAAGTATGTGATGAGATTGAACTGCATTAGGAATGGCAGAGAATTTCCTCTAACATGGCAAAATCTGTGCAACTCTGAAGAGATAGGGATCTGTTTTGGTAAGTAAATGTGACAATATGAACACAACCCAGTAACAGTGATGCATAGGTACAGTGAGAGAAAGACAGTTAAAACACATTTTGTCCAAATTTAAAAAAAGACAAATCATGAGAGGTAGCAAGCAACTGTGACGGACTGTAAGAACTTTTCTGGTTCTGCAGATCATTTTACACCAGAAGAGCAATAGCCTCCAAACAGGAAGTCCTCACCCTAGAAAAATCCAAGTTACCAAAAGCAATTTCTAAAATTACCTTGATATTCTTTGTATTTTTTCAATGTTTTCACACTATTTCTTCCCTTTTAACTTTATTATGTTTTTCTCTTTTAACATGTTTCTCTTAAACAGTTGCAACAGTTGTCTTGCCCTGCTTTTCTTCTATGTTTTGTCTCTGGATTCCTCCTATCACCATTTGTCCTTCCTATGTTCCTCAGTCTGACTCTTTGTGTTCTCTCTTTGTATTCACCTTTTTAACCCCGATGTTTCATCATACTTTTATCACTATATAGGTCTTCTGTGCTATCTTCTTCCCACACTAGAAATTATACATTTATGCTCTGCTGGCATAGCCACAGAAACTGTTTCTCCTTTCACTTGCATGCGCTCTCATTTCTCTCCCATGTAGACACATTCCACCAGCACTTCAAAATTAAAACAAATATGTGGATACATGAAGATTTCCCCAATATGTGTTTGTACACACAGGCTCCACAGATCTATTCAAAGTGTGCTTACAGGCTCTGTGCCAGACCCACTTTATGTGGGAATTGTAATACAACCTCCTACAGAAATTTGTTCAACCTCTCTTCAGCACATGTATCCCACTTTCTTCTAGGTCTCTTTTCCACATATGCACAGAACCTTCTTCTCATGTGTTTTCTCCACACCTGATTGATCTGTCCTCAATGACTTTTAAATAGAGAAGGTCAGGGATTGATTGATTGATTGGGTATCAGATAAATAGAGAGCATTCAGAGGACTGTTTTGGGGGGACAGGGTTACTACAGTGGTTTGGAAAAACTTTTGTGTTGTCAGGAGAGGGTTTTTTAGGTGCTTATTTCTGAAAAGAATAATGAGTATCTCTGTTTTAAAAGGCAGGATTTTGGTAGCAGCTTGCTAAGAAACTGGCCTGGAACAGTATACTTACTTGCTTTTAGGAGGAAGCTCATTTGACTTCTCAATATAAATTCTGGTCAGTATTTATAGCATGCTTTTGTCACACTTTGTTTTAGCCTTTTGTGCTTGGTCTCAGACATATCAGTGAAGAAATTAAAATCTAAGGTAGAAGCAGTTCCACAACAGAAGTGAGGTTCCTCAAAGCAGTGCAAGAAAGGACAAGCATACCTACTGATTGTTATGTTACTAATGACCAAGGAGTAAGGGGTACAACAATAGCAGCCACTCTCAGAGTGGCACTGAAAGGCTCACACATTCCTCAAAGAGTCTGATTTTATCAGGACTTAGGGGGAAAAAGTATTTTACTTTTCTCGAGGTAATCTCCCCTTCTCTTGCCCACCCAGCTAAAGACAATCTGGAGATAGGACTTCCATCCGTTCTTTGTGCTGGAACACTATTTTGTACTTCAGCAAGTGTACTAAAAGCCAGCAGGACACTTTTGGCACTGCAGCTACACCTCCAGTCTACATCACATGGGAAGGAAAGGCAAGTATTTGTAAAGTTCATGGTTCAATACAGCTGGACCCTTAGTCTGCATGACCAATGAGAGTCTGGGCATGTGGCACAGAACTGCTGTTTGGATACAGAGGAAGTATTACTTTGCCAACACCACCTCAGAGTTGTGACTCTTGTCCTCTCAATGTTCCCCTTGCCCACAACCTCTCAGCTCCTGTGAGATTTTCCTCTGTTGATCACTGATGTGCCAAAAAGCTGAATCGTGGCTAAAATTTATCTGACCTGCCTGTTGCCTTGTGTTTTCTCTGTTCAGTGTCTCCTCCACACAGCAGAACTGTGTGATCCAACCCACACCTGCAGCCTTCATCCCTCAAGCTGTTCTCAGGCTCTCCACACAACCTAACACCAATCTAGCTTACTCCTTGGGAGATTTTTAGAAGGATAAAAACTGATCAGCTCTTCAGACTGAATTAGACAACCCAGTCTGCCCCAGTGTTTTGGTTCCTCAAATGCAAACCAGGGCATCTGGTTAAAACACAATCCAGCTCTCTTTGGACAGGGTGCATAAGTATATTTTTGATGGAAACACAAGTACAATGGAACCAAAGAGGAAAGTGATAAATAGTGAGAGCCCAGCTTAACATCAGGTTCCTGTGCAGATATGTTGCTTGCTTAATTTCAGGAACTCCAAAATGCTTCCAGTTTAGAGATAACCTTAGTTCATTGCACCAGCCAGGGCAGCTGTCAATGCCCATCAGCCAGCAATACTGAAAGACTTGCTCCTTACTTGTTCCCCAGGAACCTCAGAATGTTTTCTGTCTTACAAATAAATCAGGAGTACGACGTAGAATAGACTATAGTTACCAACTCCGAGACTCAGTACTTATCTAACAGCCATCTCTGGATAGTCTTTTGTAACAATCAGACTAAACCTTCAGTTATAGGTTTGTATCATTTCAGAATGAAATATTAACTACTTTTTAAAGACTTAGCTATTATTTGCAGAAAATGATGTCATATCTCTCTTACAGTCACCTAATTTCTCTTAGAGCAAGCAGTTTCCAGGGTGGCTCACCTGTATACCAATTATGCCACAGGACAGACCTCATTCAGAGGGGTTTTATGAGAGCTTGATAATGCTGTTGCTTAAACCTTCACAGTAGCATCTTCCTTCTTTATTATGCATGTGAAAATGCATATGTACACAATTTCCCTGAAGTCTGAAAACACAGAAAGCTCCCCAAAACCATTGTTTAGTCTCATGCACTTAATAATACCCAGGATCCTAGGATATGCCACAGTGCTGATGAAGAAACTTCTGTCTGAGCTGGCGTGGGTAGATAAGCAGTAGAAATGTGCCTGAACAAACGAGTTCTGCCTTACACCATCCTGCTGCCAGACCCTGTCTAGCTCATTTGCACAGCAGTGATCTGTGCCATGCCAGCTTGGTGACGTGGCTCACTGCAAGCTGAGGGATCACTGCTGGGCTCAACACAGAGACAAGGCTAACAAGTATCTGACTGCCAGGGAGTGGTGGTGGGCAGAAGGAGGAGATACAGAAGAGGAAAAGAAGGCTGACTGCTGTCTGCTTTTTAAAACTGCATTCTCATTTTATATTCTCATAATCTTATTTACATATGTTTTTGTTACTTCTGTTTATGTTTTTCCATACTGTTTTCCCTTCTTGCTCTTTTTAGGTTATGAGAAATATCTATTGATATTATCAACATCTACTGATATTTCTTCCAAGACCCTAGAATGCATGGGAAAACCCTTGGTGTAGCTACTGGAAAAAAGATGCTATAGAAAGAAATCAACCTCAGCATGCTGTTGCCACCAGACGTATTAGGGAACTTATCTCATACCTTTAAATGTAATTACTATAGCAAATAAGCAAATGTATAATTATAGAATCATAGAATGGTTTAGGTTGGAAGAGACCTTAAAGATGATCTGGTTCTAATCCCCCTGCCATGGGCAGGGACACATCCCATTAGACCAGGTTGCTCAAAGCCCCATCCAGCTTGACCTTGAACATTTCCAGGGAGGGAGCAGCCACTTCCCTGTGCAACATGATGCCATTGAAACAGAACTGAGATATCACACTGATGACAGAAATATTCCATAGCTTTTTTCTCAAGGTAACTCTTACCAACAGGATGAAAACATGCACTGGGGCTTGGAAAATATCTGAAAACAAACTTTTCAAGACAAAGATTTACAAGTGCTTGTGTCTAGCTTTCTGATTACAGAGCCAGACATCAGGGAAACACTTCTCTTGTCTATTGAAAATATTGGAGCTATCAAGATGAGTTGGGCATAGAAGATAGTGTAAGGGCAGCTAAATGACTGAAAATAGAAACTCTTGAGAATAAAGCAGAGTCATTTTGGAAGAGAATTCTGTATCTGGCAAGCCAGAAACACAGCAAACTGGCCAAATTATATCAAGAATATCCAGGAACCTGGTGAGCAGATGTGAAACATGCAGGGAAATGTGGTCCAAACAGCAAAAGAGACTATGAAAAACTGCAGCATCCCTAGAAAAACTTGGACCATAGTAGGAATGGGCTTTTTGAGAAAATGCATTAAAAGAAGTTACAGTTTTTATCTAGAATTTGTTTACATAGTAAGTATTCATACATCTCTTGCAATTGTAAATGTAAAGTAAAAGCACTGTCACAGTTCTGCATAAATTTAACCCATACTAGTTTTTGTGTTGCATGTTGTGAATTGAGACAATTTAACTGAGAGATAGTAAATTAACCCAGTATAGTGTTAACTTGGGTGGCTACAATCATCTCAATACAGTATGAGACTATCTCTGCAAAAAAAAAAGAAAATGTGTAGTCAACCTTTCCTTAGTAAAAAAGTCCCGAGAGCTTGAGCAGCATCTTGAGGCCACACACGATGTCATCTGCGTATTTCTGCATCCACAGCCTCAGAATTGCTCCCACTAGGGATGGTGAGAGGATGAGGAAGAGCAGTGCATATGAATAGATGAGCACTCCCTACCACAAAAACCGTAATTGCCTTCTAAGCAGGAGACTTTGCTGTAACCAGAGATCTCCCCAGAACAAACTATGATCTTAAAAAAACCCAGGGCATTGAAGCAGTCATTTCTTGTTGATATCACACAGCAGTGGGCAAGTGTGTTTCTCTGAGCCATTATTACACCACCAGGACACTGGCACTGCTATGAAGGATGAAGTGAAATCTGCCTCCATGAGATGTGATCAGCATTACATTGAGAAACTCATCACCGGAAGGACTGAGTAGGAGACAGTCACTACAGAAGATAAACACTCATTAAACTCCTACGAGCTATATCCAAGACCCTGTGCTACAGCACAGTGTGGAGCAACACCTCACCAAGCCCTAAGGACTATCTGGGACTCACCTTAGATCCCATACACAGTTAAGAAAAGAGAAAGAGACGGATGAGTGTGTTAAAATATGTATGATGCTAATGATTTTAAGACTTCAAGGATGTGTAATAAAATGCTAAGCACATCAATTGGCCATGGTATTTGCATTTAACTGTAGTATCTGAAATAAACTCAGCATTAGTATAAGTGTATTCCCTATGGGGACATTGTCAACAGGATAATTTACTTTATAAAACATGTCCATCCCTACCCTGCACTGTTTTCTGGTATCAATAATATCTATGAGCTGCAGGCCCATCTGTGCTGCCTCAGAAAATACAATGGCACTATCAACAGTGATACCTGCGTCAGCTTTGATCTAAATAGTTCATGCAATAACAAGGTTTAGCACAAGCTTCACTAATCTCCAAGGGTAAGTGGCAGATTTACATAGGTGCCTGTGCAAGTCAGAAATTACTGATGACATTGTCTGAAGTGGTGTGAGGATGCTTAGTCATACGCCAAAATTAATTGTGAAGTTACTTTGAGGAGGCACTTGGTCAGAGAAGACAGCGTGCAAGCCTGAGGGAATATTGAGAGGCTATTGAACTATCTTCAGTCTCCCTCTGCCTTTTCTTGAAAACTGAATGATCCTAAACTTTCACTGGCAAGTGGATTTGGAGAAATTTGTTTCCAGGCACATCCCCATGTTGTCCTTACAATCTCCTGGGAGCAGTGGTGCCCAGGTAGGAGATGCCAGAGGACATCCCTCCTCCTAGCCCAGCTCCTCTGCAATACAGAAAAGAGGTGAGCAAGCTCTGCTGTCAGTGTGCAGCTGGGTGGAGCCACCACTTTATTTTTCTCTTCCTTTCCTTTCCCTTCTCTTCTTTTCCACCTCTAAATTACTGATAACATTAAAAACTTTGACTTAACCTTTGAGTGTTGAGGGTCAGTGACCTGCTGAATGTAACCTCTCAGGGAGCACTGCAGCCAAAGGGATCCTAAGGGTACGTAGCCAGGAGCACTTATAAAGAGTGAGGAAGATGATGTGGCTGCTACATTTAGCACTGGTAGAACTCATGATGAACTAGCTTCCATTCCTGATGTTTACCATACATAGAGGATACTGATAGATTGCACAGATTATGGAGAAGAGCCTTGGGACTCATCAGAGAATAAAAAAAAAAATGTCTTCTAGCAATAGACTCAAAGAGTTTAATCAGTTATTTTAAGACAGAAGAGGCAAAGATATAGGATGGTCACAGACCATCAGTATCTATGGCAGGGATATGATTTTGATAAATGAGAGTTAGTTTAGTAGACAAAGGCATAATAAGATTTAATTGCTGGAAGCTGAATCAAGGGAAATTCAAAATAGAAATAAGTCAAAAAATGTAAGGGCAAGAATAGTTGTTCCTTGAAACAATTCACTGTGTTGCTGTTGGATTTCCATCACTGGAAATATTTTAATTGGGATTGGCTGCTTCTCTAAACTTTGTGCTCCAGTTCAAACAGGAATTAATTCAGCAAAGTCCCATGGCTTGTATTACGAAGGGGCCAAGCCAGATGATCACAGTGGTCCCTTCTGAATTTTTAATTTATGAGCTCTGATATAATCAGACCCTAGTAAAATATAGCCATAGGCAAAAAAAAACTTCCTATTCATCACAGATTATTCTGAGAAATGTTAGCATCTTCTCATTATTTCATCGGGATAAATCAGGCATTACATTTTATTGCTGTGTTAAGCTGGTAAAACATAACTGTAGTTTCATGTGTCTTTAACTCATTACCTCAAAAAACCTCAAAACATTTGCCCAGCTCATCCTAACTATTCATCTTAAAAAGCATTTAAATGTTGAGAACAATGAGTTCAGGCTCCAATACCACTGAGTTGTCCTTCAGAAAGAACACACAAAATGTATCCCGATAAATGAGCAACCCTAAAGTAAACCCTGCATCACTATCACCTGGATGTAACTACACCTAATGTCCCCTTGATCTTTGCACAGAACTCTCATTGCATACACAGCCAGAGCAGTAAATGGCTCCAAGGAGGTAGATACTGTTTCACAAAAAGGTTTAAGACAAACACAGACAACAGAGAAGTGCTGATTTAGTAACAGAATATTTTACAGCAAAGAAGGTCACAAATTGGCAGCATTAAATCTTTTATTTTGGTTAGGTGACATCTGTGAACAAATGCTGTACAGAACAGGTAGTCAAGTGCCAGCAATATTTTTATTTTGAAAATGTTATCTTCACTTAGATCTTCTTCAGTAGAATATCATCAGTCAACCATAAAGGTGTCTGTTCCAGCCAAATACCCTTCCCATTACACAATCCTGCATGGATACCGGGTTCATGCGGTGGAGACATAATCCTGCAGATTCTGAAGGTAATGTTTTCTGATCCAAAAAGAGCCCATTTCCCGTTTATAGATTAGGAAATTAATCTTTTCAGAATGTGGCTTTTAAAACAAGCTAAATTCCAATTCCAGATAGATTGGCTTAACCAAATTTAGAGTTGAACCTTTTGTTGTTAGGCAGAAAGACAGTCATGCAGCTTATTTGCTCTTTGTGCACAGTCAAGGCAGTATGTTGTGACCAGCTTCACAGAACACACGTATCTTTTTTACTAATGTACAATTTTTAAAAATCAGGTAGCTAAGACCAAACAATGATGACTTTAAATGGAAAATACAGAACAATTTGTTGCAATGCCATGTAGCTAGCTGTCTCATGTGTTAGCCACTGATTCACACCAGCTAAATTTACTTCAGCTGTCTAGATCAGACTGCTTGTTGTTCATTTGCTTAAAGTTAATGAGGAATTAGCATATTTTTTAAAATTATACTTCTATTGTTCATAATCATAACAAAAGAAATTTCAAAATATTTGTGGAGTCTCATTAATCACCTTTTCTTCAGAGCTGGATTATACTTTAAATGATGGGAAGTAGATGTCACATAATATTGCCACAAATCATTTACATGCTTATCACCAACAATGCAGGCTTGACTTAGAGATCCAACAAGAAGCAACTTGTGGCCAAAGTTTAATTATGCTACGGAATTACCACCAGGGCTCAAAATGGGTACTCCCTTCTTTGGTTTTGTTATTTTTGCATAGTCCTGCCTACATCTCTTAAGTCACATCCTCCAAATCTTTCCCACTGCCCTCTCCTCCAGACGTCCTCCTTCCATTCCCAACACTGTGCCTTCTTTGCTACATCTGTTTTTTTATCTTGACTTATTAATATCTCTCACTAGACAGTTACCTAATTTATTCTGCTAGAGTTCATCTTAAAACCACTGAAAGCAAGGTTAACATTTTATCCCGTTCTTCATAGCACACAAATGTCATGACTTGAGTTGTACTTCTTTATTTGTCATCTCCAAACTGGTACAGGGACAAAATGTACATTAATATATTGCCCATAGACATAACCTAACGCAATAACCTGAGCACAAGAAGATTAAATCAATGGTTTTGATATGACCACTGCCTTTTGGTAAGGAGTTGTCTTTGTGGTATAGCTTTTGAGTGTCAAAGATGCATGGAGTGACCTGCATACACCAACAACTAACAATCACACTGTTGTGCACTATCATCATGAAAATAATCTATTGGTTGAGAAAACAGATTATAAACTATTTGTTTCAATCCTAAGGAAGAAGTAGTAAAGCAACCTAAGTGAAAGCTTAGGTTTCTGAACCTGAAAAAAGCATTGCATCTCTGAGAAGATGAAAGGAAGGTGCCAGTGATATCTTATGATTTATAACAGTCTTGCAATTGCAGGCTGTGATGTATGAATGTGATGTGTTTTCCTAATAAGAAGAGTAAGTGCTCCGAGTTGATCCTTAAATAAATGTATAAAGTGCTGGAAAGCACGAGCACAGAGTATGGCTTGAGAAGTGTAAATACAGATATGAAATGAATGCTCTTGAGTGCAAGAGGCTGGGTGATAGAACAATGAGAATGAAAGAATATAGTGTTCCTTAAAGAGTTTACTGTTTAGTGAGAAGAAAATGAATACAGTCTTCAGTCCTACACTCCCTCTTTCTTCCTTTTATCACCTTGCCAAAATTGTTTGCTTTTGAAAAATAATGAAGATATTCTAAAATAACAATCCACCTTATACCTTAATACATTGTTTCATTTCTTCAAAGTGCTCAGCAAACATTAGTAAATCTTCCTAACAACATGGCTTTAAAATATTACTATGAGATTGGGAAACTGAACTCTGCAAGTGAAATGACTCAGCTGGGGTCCCGTATTTAAAGAATCTGAGTGACGTTGTAAAAATAATGATTATATTAATAAACAGTTCTGCTAAATAGCTGATAGTAGAATCAAAGGTGGAACACAAGATTTCCTGCCTCTTATTTTAACATTGTGGACCACACAGCCTTCCTGTAGAAATTCATTTAATAGCCTTCTTCTTCAGTATGTTCTTACTCTGCTATTTGAGCCTTATCACAATGAGTAAATGATTCCTGAGGTATCAGTTTATTAAGTTATGCACTATGCATCACTTGCACATTTTATCAAATGATATTTATGATGTATTCCAAGAAACTTATGCATTTGGAGTATGTTGGGAATCCAGTGTGACCTGGAAAGATCCATATACTGCTGGATGCTCCATCACTCCAACAAACATGAGGGTCTTCACAACTTTCTGGTTAGGAAAATATCCCTACATCACAAAAATTGATTCTACAACTGACAAGCCAAACAGAAAGAATGAAAACTGCCAATTCATTCAGGTTATGCCTCTTACTAATATAGAGATTCCTTTCGTGATCAAGGGGAAGAAAACTTAAGGAACAATGTGAGTCCATTTTGCTGTAACTGCCCAGGCTTTAATTCTTCTTTAGTATTAGCTTATAAGCAGTGAGCGACTTGCAGAAAAAGCAAATTTAAAACACTCCTGCTCTCACTCAAAGACTTAAGATTCAGGTTTGCTCTGGTATGTCAGTAATAATCAAAGATATACAAATACTATAGGTCACTGATAGAATACAGTACAATTCATAGCTCTATGTATTCCATAGGTTGAAACAACACTGATTTCTGAAAATATGTTCTTCAGTTGAGTCATTTCCATACAGGTAATCTCTTCTACAATTATATTTTAAAGACAGCAGGAAGATTTAAAAAACAAAAAACAAAAAACCCAATCATTTTATAAAGATGTCTGTTAAGACTACTTTATTATGACTGTTCTGCACCTTTGATGACTACACCAAAAAATTAAGTATTGCTGGGAATATAGAAAACAGGGAGCTATGTCTTTCTCCTAAGTCACTAAAATACCAAATCCAGCATTCTGGATCTGGAACACTCCCTTGAGGACTTTGTGACCATAAACTAATAAATAGATTACACTCATTCACATGTTTTTTTCCCACCTGTGACAGATAATGTGGTGTGCCACAGCTAAGGTAAAATGGGATGGTCGAAACACAGTTTATTTCATGCTCTACAATTCATGAAGAAGCATCAGGACAGATGCCAAGACTTTCAAAATTTTGTATCAGATGCAGAGGTTGAACCCCAGAGGTTTAAATAAGGACACTGACATTTTTTAATATCTGGATGGGGACATCACTGTCACATAGTAGGAATACTCAACAGCTCAGCTGCAAATGGGTGATAATTGCACTGAAAGCAATCAGCTTGGAAGTATGAGGCAAGAACTCCCACAGTTTTCTTTCCTCCTCCCCCAGCTAGCAATAAAAATCCCACAGAACAGAAAAAGTTCCTTTCAGTCTGGATTTTAGATGTTAAAAAATAGGTATGTCACTTTTACACAGTGCCTGATGTATTAAGTCTCAAATAACACAAGAATTCTTATATAACTCAGTAATCAGTGGACCCAATTGTTTATAATATGCCAACAGTAAATGCAGGAAGAATTTATAATCATATTTTCATGGGGAGTAAGCCAAAATCCCTTCTGCAACTCAAACAAACTGCTTCACTATTCCATTTTGGACGGGTTTAAAACGCAAAGAGATATGACAACATGTCAGATAAATTTCTCCTGTGGCATTTTCCCCATAGGGGTGACGCAAAGAAAAGTCAGAAGATTAGCTTGTTATGTGCAGTGTGTATTTTACAGTTACTATACAGGTGGATTGTTACAATAGTCTAATGACAAGATCTCTACAGGAAAAATATACCAGAATATTACTTCACTAACTACATTTTCTATTCTTCCTGTCAATTCTCCCCTTTTTCTTTCCTCCTCTAAAATCTCCAGTAGTCTCTCTCTCTCTTTCTTTCCCTTCCTTCCTTCTTTCTTTCTTTCTTTCTTTCTTTCTTTCTTTCTTTCTTTCTTTCTTTCTTTCTTTCTTTCTTTCTTTCTTTCTTTCTTTCTTTCTTTCTTTCTTTCTTTCTTTCTTTCTTTCTTTCTTTCTTTCTTTCTTTCTTTCTTTCTTTCTTTCTTTCTTTCTTTCTTTCTTTCTTTCTTTCTTTCTTTCTTTCTTTCTTTCTTTCTCTTTCTTTCTTTCTTTCTTTCTTTCTTTCTTTCTTTCTTTCTTTCTTTCTTTCTTTCTTTCTTTCTTTCTTTCTTTCTTTCTTTCTTTCTTTCTTTCTTTCTCTCTCTCTCTCTCTCTCTCTCTTCCTTTCTCTCTTTTTCTCTTTCTCTTTCTCTCTCTTTCTCTCTTTCCTTCTCTCTCTCTCTTTCTCTCTTTCCTTCTCTCTCTCTCTTTCTTCCTCTCTCTTTTTATCTCTCTCCTTTTCTCTATTTCTCTCTTTCTTTCTCTCTTTCTCTCACTCTTTCCTGCCTCTTTTAGACTCCCTCAACAATGGAAATTAAGCAGAGTTGACTGAATTGGTTTAAACACAATAGAAATATAGTTCCAGTGCCCGGAATTCAAAGGCAGACTTCCCCTGACTGATGTCTGCTAGTCCTAGCTTTTTTAAAACAGCATTTTAAAATTATTTCTCAGATGTTTGTTCTCCAAATGAAATGGTCCCATTCTCAGTAGTGAAACAATATCTTCCCTGTTTCTTTGCTGTTGGCCATCAGCTGTTTTTTGTCCTATGCTTCCTTCCCTCCTACACTCACTCCCATGTCTAGCTTGAAGCTTCTCCTAGAAGAGTTTTCATCTAGAATTTGAGCACCCCAAAAGCTAATCCACATCCCAGCACCAGAAGGGTAGTGTTCCTTCCTTGGCTTGTCTATGCTAGGTTCTATAATGTGGTAGCACTGCAAGAACACATCTCTCCTCTGACTCTCAGCCAGGCTCATTTTGAGATGCAAGATGCAAGCTGCCCCCAAGGCTATCAGGGAGGGGAAAGTAGCCCTCCCTGGAGCCAAACTAGCCATTTTGCCAGGGGAGCAGCACAGGAGCAGAGGGGATGTTCCTCAGGTATGTGCTGAGTGGCACAGTGAGGTAGGGGAAAGTGGGGGACAAAGGCAGGAAAGGTTTTTTGTCTAGATACAGCACTATAGCTAAGGAAACATGAAGGACTGAATGATGATCCCTATACTTGCAGCCTGGTGATCATTTCTGGGGCTCCTCTCTTCCATGTGATCCCCTGATAACTTCCTCATCTACTTGTGAGCCTTCAGTCCTGCCATTTTTTGCCTTTGCTCCTTGTAGGTTTTTTTCAGTTAGTCCTTTCTCCTCTGGGGAGGTCTTAACACTTTGGTTAGATCATTAATGGCCCTGCCAGCCCTGAGCAGAGACAAACAAAGGCTTCCCTGCTCTCCCATTCATTCCTACTCAGAAGGAAGGAGGAAAGGGTAGACACCCCAGGGAGGGAGAGGGTAGAAATGGCAACCAGACCAAGGCACAGCCATAATTTCAGTCTGTGAATGTGGGTTGTAATGGAGAAAATTAAGACGCTGCCTTTCCTAAACCCTGAAGAAAAGCCAGTCTGGGGACACACTGGAGAATTTCACAGATTCCTACTGACACTGATTGCTCTCCCAAAGTCCAAACCCTACTTTGGTTCAACACCTACATTTATGCCATAGCTTTAAAGGCTGAGGTCTCATTTTTCAGTGGTGAAAAACCTTGGGTTTCAGTGGTTTTTCCCTTGGACTTAGGGCAAAGCCACTTTCTGTGCTTGGGCAAAGGTGCTTTTGTGATGAGGCTAAGAGATCTGTGCTTGAAAAATTCTTGGAATTGAAGCTTCAAGATGCTTGGCACAGCTGAACTCCCATGAAAGAGTCTGATGCAAGAAAACAGATGAAAGCTGCAACGTCGTTGAAGGGAATTGCATAGATTGGATTGAGGACAGGATTTGGCCTCTACCACTGAGCATTCATGAGGCCAGACATGATATAGAAACTGTTTCAGTAAAATATACTCCACAGAATCAACATGCCAGGGAGCCTGAACAGCTTCATTTATCACTGTTCCACTGCTGGTGCTTGTCTTTACACAGGGTTACAACTTTTGCTGTTAAATCCCATGTCTGACTCTTGGTCTCTATTGATTTCAAAGGATGCAGAAAGATGTTCATTATAAAATCTATGCATGATTCCATTTTCAAAAGAGACCTGCATGCTTAAAATCTTTCTGACCAAGAATATAAGGGTTTGGATGCTGAAGCAGTTGAGAGTAAATGGAAAATTAATTGCTACAGGTAGGTGTGGCAAAGAGGAATGATAAACATTAACAGTATTGTATTTTGTATAGAAGATTGTCTGTGATAGTACCCTACCTTAAAGAGAGACTCTGATATCACAGAACAAAATTAGTCACGGATGTAGCTGTTTTTTCACCCTCCATCTCCATGTGATTAATTTATCTTAGTGTTCCAGCAGCATTTCTTTGAAGTAGCTGAAGCACCACTGGCTGAAAGAGCTTTCCACTTAATTCTTTCCACAAATTTGTTAAGGGTTTTTTAAAAAGAAAAATTCACACGTATATGCTTATTTTCATATGGAAATCTTTAACTCATGAAATAAACAGAACCCTTTGGTCTCATATCCAATATTTATCCTGGTTACACACTTTTAAAGAGAAGATACTGATTTGCACTACTAAACAAAGAGTATTGCAAATTAGTATTGCAAGCAGTCATTTTCCATCCAGCTAAGCTTTCTTTGGAATGTAGCTGTCAATTTTTCCTTTTTCAGACCCTGAAGGAAGTATCCACATTTATTCAAAATAAGGAATCCAAACTCTTGGACTCCTCAGAGCAAAATAAGCCAGAAGGTGGAGTTGCAACTGTAATTATGATCTTTTTAGTGCCTGAGGAAAATGTCTTCAGTTAACTAGATGCATTCCACTGCTACTAATGCAGTCTGTTCATGTTTAAAAATGTTTATTTTGTCCTATCTAGTCATAGCTTCCAATGTTATTGACAAGTATACACAATGTGTGCATCCAGTAAACATATGAAAAGAATCACTGAAAACATCCCTTTCTTATTGGCCCAACATCAGGTTCAAAGAATCCATTTCATAAACTATGAGCTATTCACTTACTTGATGTAAATGTGATATGTAAATGTAATGCTTATCACACTTTACTAATAGTTTTTAAAATATTTTATTTAATTTTAAAAAAATTTATTTAAATTTTATTTATTGTTTTAATTTATTTTATTTAAATAGTTTTTAAATTATTTTAGAATAGTGTATATGTAGCTAAAATAGAATTAATAATCTGATCAATTTTCCAAAATATATAAATCACAGATACCAGGGAACTACAGAGATCAGAAGAAAAATGAACCATTGTACACTTAAGACTGTGAGCAGTTTGTCCTAGGAGGACAGTATGGGAGCACAGCAAAGCTACAGTAAGAA
Source organism: Phaethornis superciliosus (assembly GCA_023637945.1). NCBI lineage: Eukaryota > Metazoa > Chordata > Aves > Apodiformes > Trochilidae > Phaethornis > Phaethornis superciliosus. The sequence goes on from JAJQWJ010000002.1 coordinate 21,760,180, forward strand.
ATGAGAATGTTTTTTCCCACTTCCTCTTCACTTTTTCCCAGTGGGTAATGAGAAGCTGCTTTTAGTTTCACTTGCAACTAAAACTATTCTAATGTTCTTTGATAAATATTACTTGAGATAGAAAGATTTAAGACTACAAGCTGAGAAATACAGTGCACTCTAACTGTGCCTGTCCTTAGTCTCCACCTTTTTAGTTTGAAATGCTAGGGAATTTTTTTTCACAGTGGGAGAAAAATCTCTTTCTGACATATATACACTGCACCTTCTTATCAAAATGTAATTAGTAGAGCTGAAGAGTGACTGGTTCAATATCACAAAAATTAGCACTTGTTTGAAATGTGAGAACATTGTCTTGTTGCAGGCTTTCAGAAATGATACTTAACTGTCAAGATTTTTTGCCATCATTTATTTATTTTCCTTTGACAACAGTTCACGGCACAGATCTGAGATAAGCTATGCTGTTGCAAGACTGGTGTGAAACCTTGCCTACAGTAAAGGAACAGAGGACCGTAAATTATTTAGACAGCTATGAAACAATTCTGTAATTCTGTTATACTACAAGTTACTCGGCTCGGAAGCTGTGGGTGTGCATGTGCGTGAGTGCATGTGGCTTCCATCTATATGGAATTTTCACGGCAGTGGATTTTTCTAATCTACACTGACATATCTCAGTGAAGCTAATGCAGGTATCTGTCCTCTGAGCTACACAAAAAGAGCAATTTAGCCCTGCAGGAGTCAGAGGCTGGAGGCAATGGAAGATGCCACCTGAATTGTGCCAGACCCTGATCAGACTGAGTTTGACCAGAATCCACAGTGGTGTGTGTTGGTTAGGAAGCTGGCTGGTTAGAAGAGGGGAAAGGAAGGGAAGAGGGGGTGTGTGTGTCTTTGTGTGGTTGTCTCACTGTCCATAAGAAACAGCAGCCACAGAAGCAGTCGTGCGAGAGGCCCGGCACAGCTCTGCAGGGAACACGCTCCACTACAGAAGAAGCAAGCTTGGAAATTTTGAGCAAGAAAAGTGCCTGTCGTTTGTTTCTACTGCATTCAGAGAAACAAGATTCTGAGTACATGCTTTGTAAATAAACCAAAGACATTCCTGACTCCTATCATCAATTTCTCCACCTAACGGAAAAAATCCCGCAAGTTTCCACTTTGTGAATAGGGGCAACACTATAAGCACGAACACAGGGTCAAGTCAAGTGCTATCCTCACTTGTACTGGTATAGCCCCACTCAAAACAGCGCAGAAAAACAGGTCCCCTGATACAAGAGTCAGAGGTACTTCCTGTTGTATTTGAATTTTCCAACCCAGAAAACTAAATGCAAAGGGATCAACAGTGCTCATTCCTTTGGCTAGAAAGAAAGTGGAATGTCCAACAAAGTGCATATAATTTTATTTCTCTGAAAAGGTTTAATTTATGGACCAGTGTTTTTCTAGTCCTGAATGTATGGAGTTAGCTTGTTCAAATAATTTCTTGTTCAACCTTCCCAAATGCAAAACAGTTCCCTGCCTCATTAGGAGGTGTAAGACTTGATTTTTCAGACTCAAATGCTATGAGATCCTTTGCTTAACTGGTAGGGAGCACTCAGTTTCTCTGTGGTCAAAAATATTTTTCCAGAAGTGCAGGTCTCTGGAAAATACAAATTCGTATGTTTATGTACAAATATGTTGTAATATGTATTTTTACATTATAAAAAATATAACTGGGGGGAAAGAAAAATATGTATTCCTATATGGCAAGTTTCAGTCATGTGAGATCAATGTAGAGGAAGATTTAGAAAAAGCCCTCAGATTAACTGTAACTGCTGGTCACACACATCCTTTAGGATTGGAGTTCATTACCATTTGTTAATGTAGCCTCCATATCAATACCATGTGACAGTTAAACACTAGCAGAAGTCTTAACATCTTCTACCTTCTATTGAAAGTGATACTGGAAAAAACACTTTATTCCCTGACAAACACTGTATTTGAAAGCTTTTTACTTTTTCTCCTGGGACACTGTAATTAAGAAGTACACAGGGAGCTGCATTCAGCCACTGACATAAAGGGTGTAACCGTGCAAGAAACAGGAAGGGATGTACCAAGGGCATTCATGTGAACAGTCTCGTGTACTCTGATCACATCTTGCAGGAAGAAAGAGAGCATAAATGAGAGATTTGGGGTGAAATTAATAGTTTGCTCTCAATGACTTTCACTAATGTAGCCATCTCTTGTACAAGGGAAGTCCTACTGCAAGAGTGGGGGTCCTGACCATTGTCAAAACACAGGTAAAATAATTAAACAAGTGATAACTAGTCTGTGAGTTAAAAGACAGCCTTTTCAGTCTTATTGCATTCTTTTTGAAGGACCTACCTCTCAATCAGACTTCTTGCTTGGGGTGACTTGCAGCAGCCAAGAAAGAACAGTAGTCCAAATGGTGTCAAAGAACAGCCGTGAGGAAATCTGTCAGACATTGCCTCTCCAGAGCTGCAGAAGCTGGAAAGACATAACAGATGTCACCATTTGCTGGAGTGGAAAAGAAATAATAACTTTAAGAAGGACGAAGTCTTACAAGACATTTGAGCTGTAGTTATGAATGAGGTGGGGAAAATAAACCTAAATTTTAAAAATCGAGGTTCTAGAGGAAGTTGCCTTTTAAGTCCAGAGAAACAGCAGAACTAAAGGAGTGACTGTCCTTCTGGTCTCACAGCTTCCATGTTCCTGGCTGTGTGACAGCACAGATTTAAGAAATGGGAAAGGATGGATTATTTTTTTTTTTAAAGCAGGCAGTGAAAGAGAAGACAGAAGTATGAGGCAGGACATGCACAATAGGTCTATTAATTACTACTGTAATAATGACTTCTACATTTCTGTTTCTGGAGAAAGTGGTCCAGAGATAAAGTGTAGAGAAAGCAGGGAAGGAGATCGAAGTCACAAGTTGAAAGAGCCCTTTGAAAATCAATAGGGGATCAGAAGAAGAGGTTTCCAGGGAACTCGTTAAAAGTGATTACAAAGGTGGAAGAACCACGAGAAGTCCAAGAGATTACAAGAAATGAGAGGACAGGATTGCAGAAAGAAGTTGTGTTTCTGGGGAGACAAGAGAGAAAGCACGAAGTTGGGGAAAACAGTCCAAAACAAGTAGCACTTGAGCTAAGGAGATGTGGGTGAGAGAGGTCTGAAAATATTTCCCTGGTGCAGACCTCACTTACTCATGAGGAGTTTGTACAATTGATGCAGTGCAAGCCCAGTTACCTGCCCACATCAACACCTCTCAGTCAGCCAAAGATTTCTTGTCTCAGCTGATCTGATAACTGCTCCCCAGCAATGGGAGCCCCCCTGTCTGCTGGGTGCCCCAATCCCTCTTCCTCCCACCTCAGCTGCACCCAGTCCCACTCGCTCCCCTGCGCCGGCTCTGGTGCTCACCCAGCCCTGCATTAAGCCAGAGTAGAAGGAACTCAACAAAGCAAATAGTTTTCCACCAGCTTAGTGTACTATTAAGCAATACTTTAAACAGCAAAGAAAATACATGGGATGACATATGGAGACACTTTCCCACAGAAGCATTAAAGGGAGTTTAGCACAGTGCTTAGTTTCAAGATGTATGAGTATCTTTGATGTCTGTAACCCCACCTTTATTACCTCTTGCAGTCCCATAATACCAAATGGAGAGAAGGATGGATATACTGAGAGCATTGTTTACTCTGAGCAACTATCTAAAAAGGTTAGAAGATTTTTAAAAATAAGGGATCGTTGCAGAAGCTTGTTATTTCTGCATTCTTAAAATGCTACACAAATTGAAATGACAATTTGTCATCCTACTGTGAAGCACCTTATATGCTTAACTGAAACCTCAAGTGACCAGATGTATGTGGTCATAGCCATAACGTAACAGATCATAAATGTGGAGACACAAGGTGTAAAGGTAGCACTTCACCAAGACAGGTGTGGGAGAACTGTGAGAATGAGCCAGGTAATATTAACACTGTATCACAAAAGACATCAGAACAAGGCAACATCCTAGCAGACCCTGCAACATACAGCTGCTATGGGATCTAGGTTAGGCTTTGTAGGCATGCTTGTATGGCATGCTAATGTGAAAAAAACAGCCCTCTAAAATTTTAGAAAAAGTTTCAGATAGACAGCAAAAAATGGCTTTTGGTCATACATACATAAAATCAGACCAGGGGTATAGAGTTATATATTATAAATGTGGGATTATGATTAGATTTTATGGGAGTATAATAGAATGTTAGCAGCATAAAGTACTGATAGTATTAACATGTAATGTAGTTATTCACTAAAAAAAAGGATGAAAGGAGTGTAATTATGAAAGTAGTAACATATAACATAGTTATTCCAAAGAAAGTGTGAAAGAAGTATCATCACAAAAGCGTATGTGATATTACACAGTACATAGTACATTTATATACAGAGACTGGCCAAGACATACAGGGATTCCATTTGCAGAAATAGTTTATATGTGAGAGGAGACATTATATGTGGAGGAAGGAATAAAAGCTGAGCATTCCCCTCGCTTGGATCTGATTCCGTGTTTGCTCACAGAGCAATTGCTGCCTTTAGCTGAGTCCAGCTAACTGTTCAGCCTCACCTCAGTCCTTGATGTCAGCACTCCCATTTTCAAGCTTTTGTAATATTTTCATTTCATCCTGAGGACAGTAGGTTATACACTGGAGTTCAAAAGGCCATGGTACACGTGGATCTAGCAGAAGACATTATTTATTTGGACAATTAGCTGATACTTGTCACTCAGCTTTGTGCTAGGCTTTGGGGAAGGGCAGCATGCCAGGGTACACATGCTGAGGGCACCTCTGTTGTACCTGTGCTCAGGATGGGAGGGCATGGCCATAACGTTGTGGCTCTGACCCAGTTTGTTCAGGTTCAAAGCATTTTTGTAGAGGAGGAAGAAAGCTGGAAGCTCTGGTCTCCTTGGGTTGCACGGCCCAAGGAGACCCATGGGAGCCCTGTGGGACCGTGTGGGATCCCTCACTCTCTTGGTGCAGACAATTCAAGGTGTAAAGGCAGCAGAAGGAAGGGTCCAGGAAATCTGTGTTAGGAGAGACAGCAGCTAGGGCAAGGCTGAGTGAGTGCTGACTGCAGAGTCAGGCAGGAAAGGAGCGAGCTCTCTTTCAGAAGGAGAATCTGAAAGGGTTGGCTAGGGATTCTGGGCAAAAACATTGCATGCTGCTGCTGGTACCTCCTCAGGCTGGGGAAAATAGACTCTACTTCTTTGTAGATAAACAGGATTGCACCACAGAATCACTATCAATCTCACGTCCAAAGGAAACTCTCAAAAAGGCCTTAAATGCTGCCTCACCTCTCAGGCCAGACTATGACAATACAGTCCAGCTTATAACATCCCAAAATACTTGCAGGAACCCTGGTACTAATGGGCAGAGCTGGACACCATCCACCCCCCCTGCCAGCATAGGGAAGGAGCTGCCCTTTCTGCAGCATCCTGGCTCGGCCAAAAGGCCCCGTGTGTGGGGTTAAAGTCCTGGAGGAGGGAGCAGAGGGGGTCAGAGGGTCTGAGGCAGGGAGTTTGGAGTAGACCTGGGTGAACTTCTTGTCTCCCATACAGAGATTGTGCCACCAACCTCAGAGTGCTTTAGTATCACTAGTAGTTGAACATAACTGGTGCTGTACTGCTGAGGGAAAGGGAGAAGAAATTCCAGGTTTGTCGTGCCATAAATCTCCTTTAGAAAGCCTTACCTGGGAGGGAGAGAGGCTGCATCTCAGGCCTCAATCTGCAGGTACCCCACTTGTGTAAGGCAAGCGGTCTTCAATAGTTCCTCTGGCAGTAGGGTTTGGTCCTTTGATTAAGGCGAATTATTCTGTTGGGATTTCCCCAACAATAACTTTGTTCTTCTGTGAAGCAAAGCAAGACAATTAAGTTCACATACCTGGCCTGGCCTGGATAGAGGTGTAAGTCACTAAATGCCAAACAACACCAGATAGCAGCTAAGGGCACAAAAGGCAAAATTCAGATCCAAACTTCAGATGGAAAGTATGTGGGCAAAATGCAATCACCCATGCTTATCCATTCTCATTGGCATGCCTAACTCTTTGGAAAAATTATGTGGGATCTTTGCTATGAATGACAATGTCTGATTTCACATCTTATCCCAAAGGACTCCACTAAAGATTCTGAGGAATTTCTTAAGTAACCACATATGTTGAACTGTTACTTATCTTAATGAAAAAAAGATAGTCACTTAACAAAAAGATATCCAGAGTTCACACTACAGATTATATAGTATGTATCTTCCCCCCCCCCCAAAGAAGAGACAATCTTAACTTATACAAGCACAATTTTTCCAGCTGAAAATACTAAATGCAATTGTTTTCTGTAAGTTGAAGGAAATCTTGGCTCCACTGAAGTAAATGGCAAAACTCCCATTGACTTCAAATGGATCAGGATGTAAACCTTTGCATTTAAGAACACGCCAACTGAATTCAAAATTTTCTTTAAAAGAAAAAAATCGAAAGAAAAATGTGCTTGCATTTAAAAGTTTTGATGCCAAGTTTTGTCCCAGGGTGAATTACTTCAGCCTTGATATAAATCTGTCAAAATAAGTTTAAAAAATGTAAAGATGAACACACCCTTAAAAGAATAGCCCTGATCTTTCCTTCTGCTCAGGTCCATAGTCCATACAAAAGAATTTTGCACTGACAGTAATGTGAATGAAGGAGAAAAGATGAACTAACAAGGCAGACAGTATCCAACCTTATGGATATATTTTACAATTCAGAAATAGACAACATACTGTAGTCCTAAGTATTTAACAGTAAAAATATTTCTTTCTGCAGCCTCGATTTTATTGAGAAGCTATATATCCAGGAAATACAATTAACCTATTTAAATTGCTTTAGATCAAGACAAAATAACTAAATACAGATATTTAGTCTGAATGTAAAAATATTTTTTTCCCATTTCATTTAAAATCTTGCATAAAACAGGAAAGTTGAGAGAGTAAAGGTCCATCTATCACTGTACCCAGTCTCCAGCAATTTTTAGGAGTATTTGTTTAAAGAAAAAGTATAAGGGCACATATATAAGTATCAGGTCAATATCTTCTACAATGAAGTAGAAGTACAGTTAATTGTAAGATTTTATTCTTTCTAAAAATTAATTTGAGATTTTCTAAATTTGTTATGTATCTGACAATGTTGTGTTCTGGAGATCAGTGAAGTAACACTGCAGTTCAGTGTTACTAAACTGCAGGTTAGTGTACTATGGCCAGATCACATTGAAACTGCTGTTTAAATAAAATATTTGCACCCTTCCTGTTGTAATCTTGATTAGTTTCTAGTGATGTTAATTGAGAAAAATTTCTTCTGTGCTCTGGCTTAAAAGTAGAGAAACAGCTGGGGGTCTTTCGACTCCATCTGAAAATTAACCAAGCTCATAAACTTGAAATAGTACCTAAACTAAACAAATTATGCAGTTTTCCCAGATGCATTAGCATAGCTCATTGATCATTGCAGTGATAGTATGACATGATAACGATACAATTTTGCTATATTACTTACAGTGATACCGAAGCAAAACAAACCCAAAAAAAAGAACTCGACGCTGCAGAATGTTGTAGAAATGATTTCTCGACTTTCTGATTATGATTAAATCTTAGTGTGCTTTGAAATCCCTAATGTGTAATGCAAACCAGGATTTGGGGTGTTAGGAATGCATCCCCACCCTCCTTCCAGAAAGCTCTGTAAATTATCATCTGCAGACCCCAAATCCTTGAGTGGAAGGGGAAGGAAGAAGAGGGAGGCAGGGAGAGGGAGAGGGGAGAGAGAGAAGAGAGATTAGAAGCACTTTTCACCTCTTGGTCCCGTCAGTGTGCTCAACGCCGAGAACCGTGCTTCAAATCCAGTGTTATCGTTAGGCCTGATTCAAAGGAAGTCAAATAGTCTACTGAGAAAACAGTGGAAAAAGTAAAGGTCCTGAAGAAGTAAGTGCTGCATGTTGAAACGTATGCATGTCACACCCCATTTGTCTTTCATATTGAAGAATAAAGCAGCCTGTCCCGCAGCAGTTATTATACACCATATTCTTTATTTTAAAAATGCAAGAAATTTGGCACAAAGAACAAAAAATCAACTGATGAAAAGCATTTATGTCATGGTTTAAATTAAGACCTTTGTAATGCAAGAATTACATCAGCAGTGGGCTTAGCTTAATGAAAATAAGACAGTGTTTTTAAAGACTATGAGCGAACAAATTCTTTCTGCTCTCTGAAAGAGACAAAAGGCAGATATAGATAAATAGATAATTTAAGCTGAAATCAGAGCAAATCACACTTTGCTACCTCTAGGAATTACTGAACTTTTTATTTCACTGACAATTCTGGGTCAATGAGGTCAAGAGAAAAGTTATTTTATATTCACATGTGGATTTTAAACATTTCCAGGGGATATTAGATATTACAAAGTCTCTTCGATATTCTCATTGCTTTAACTTCTGGTTGAGATTAATTGAAGTTTTAAATTTCCTCTCTTTTGATGTGTTTTGGGTCTACCTAACAAGAACTAAAAGTTAAGATGTTCTAATTTACCAACTTTAAAAAATGTTTATTGCCATATTATTTTGATATAATGATGTTTAAGGATTTAATAAAAAAATTGTTTTGAATGAGAAGAAACGTATTAATATGAGCCACTTGTGGCTACTAGCAATGATGTAGTAATGATTTGATTAATGTTAAAATATACAGCTGGAGGTAGCAAAAGAGAGGTGGAGTCTCTTTCATAAGTATCATTTCATATAAACTTTTGTCATCTATTCTTTTTGCACATTTTTATCTTTATGGGTCTGATGAATGTTTTATTAGAATATAAGGAGAAATTTTTGGTGAGGAAGGAACATGTCAGAACAAGATAAAATAGTGGCTTTGGTGGAGATGAATGTAGACTTCAAAATCTAGACAGAAAACTTTCTACTGTATTATGGTGAGTATAATTATACATTATTTTAATATATTTTTACTGCATTTATCTGATAAAAAACTGCAAAGTGAATGGATGAAGTCTATGTTTTACTGTTATTGTTCACAAATGCAACTGTTTCTGTCACAAAACAACATATTTTGGTGAGTATTGCATATATATGCAGATATATGTTATTTGCTCTTTATAAAAAGAGACAAGTAACAGAAGGGCATTTTAATTATGTCTGCTTTACAGAAGAAAAAAATATCATAATTTGCATTACTCTGTTTCTTTTTACATATAAAATAATTAGGAATTAATCATCCACATGCTGCAAATGAGGTTATCTTAAATATTTGGTGACGTAAACTAATGAGATGGGCATGCACAAGACAGAATGGACATCAGTATTTGTGTTTCATACACGTTTTATAAGTATATTGTTTCTGAACAATGTGATCAAGCTACAGCCAACGTTTCAGATTATATGTATCAACACCATGCTAGTCAATCTGGTTTAAAGTTTCTCTGAATTAGTGATGGAGAACAAATTAATTCTGATTTGGGTGAAACTATCTATCCAAGTCCTGAAAAATCCTTAATCTTAACAGAATTTCTTGATCTGTCCATTGGGATTTCCAGGAAGTTCCAGGAAGACAGTCAGTTCCATGATAAAATAAGTCTGTCCTTTCTGCCTACATTCACTCTCAGTAACAAAAGGATAAACACCAGAGGTTTTCTCAAAAAAAAAAAAAAAAAAGAAAAAAAGAAAAAAAAGGATTATGTCAGTGTTTTAGAAAAAAATTAGTATTTTTCACGTTCAGAGGACTTCTGGCATCTGTTTAAGTTTTATTTGAAACAAGTGCAGAAAACAATTGACCTTCATTTTCCACTTCCCTTGGGCTGTGGGAATGGAAGAGTGAAGAGAAGGGATTTGAAAAGACAGGGCCTGATTCTGTACCCAGAGAAGGTCAGCAACCACAGCTGGTGTCAATGAGACCTTCTTAAAAGCAACAGCTGCAGAACTGGGCCTGATGATAAAGATGATCTGACATTCAAGAAGGAAGAGATACAGAGGAGTTGGATTTGCTGCTTTCTGTATGCACACACACAAATTTTCTTGTCAACAAAATGCAATCCTTCCTCTTGGAATTGGTGTCTCAGGGAGCACTCAGAAGCCTGTTAGGAGTCTGCCCAGTCCTTGAAAAATAGCAGACAATACACAGTGTTCATGAAGAAATTCCTCCCTCTCACTAAGTATTGTTTTTAAGGAATTTAGGTAGGAGCTAAACAAAACAATTTCAAGCTGTCTCAACTGAAAAAATGGCTCTTCCAAGAATTCTTTGCCCTCCCAATTTCTGCCGTGTCTTCTTAGATAACTTGTGCTTCCAACAATCCCCAGGAAACAAAGGGGTGAGTACCTACCTTCCTAGCAGCAAAAATGTGGGAAACATGCCAGATATTTTTCATACATGATTCAAAATAAATCCAGGCAAGAGAGAAAAAGACCCTGACACTTCAGTCACTCTGTCTTTAGAGATCACCTTGAACAAAACCCGGCACCGGCACTGGCGTTCTCTGGGGGCAGCAGTTGTGCTGTGGGGACAGCAGGTACAGGGCCGGGTTGGGAGGACAAGGTCAGACCCCATCCAGGATTTCTTCCCCAGTTGTGCTGAGCAGTGTCTGCACTCTGCCCTGTTGCTATGACCCTACACTTCTTGAAAATGCAATAACTAAGCAGAGCAGCCTTTCTTATTGGCATAACTGCTATTTCTGTTTCTCCAAAGGACGTGGCAGATGCTGCTAATGACATTACCATTTCTTTTCATCCTGTCACTGGTAGGTGGGTCAGAGTAGGAATCTGCTCTACTGTCCTGCTGAAGTTTCTGCACCTTCAAAACACTTCCCCAGGCAGAAAGGGCAGCTATATGAAAGCATTGGTGCCAAGGGACGTGCTTGTGGGCAAGGTTCTGACAGCTGAGATTGCCAGGCAAGATCCTGAGTGAGGTATATCATGCTGTTGTTTATCAAGCAGATATTCCTCCAAATGCACCAAGTTAAAACAGCAAGTCTTAAAATGTGGCCAATAGAGCATGATTTCTGAAGAGCCAGCTACTCACCTGGTACTAAATTCCTTCCTTCTTTTAACTGCTAAGTTGCATTAGACGCAGAAAAAAAAAACATTAAAGATTTTACTTACATTAGTTTTCTTAATATTAATTTTCCATGTCGGCAAGGGTTCTCATTACCACAAATATGTTATAAAACTGTGGGCTGCACGGCTCGATCTGCATCACAACTGCTATCTATTAAGGTATGAGCCACATCATGAAAGCATTAGAGAATGCCTGTGTTAAAAAATTACTATCTCCTGTTTAAAGCAGATTTATATTAATAGGAATCCTCAGCCTAAAGTGTTTTGGGAAAACATGCCATCCCTAAGAAGCTTGATGTGGAGCTAATGTTTGCGGGGCCTGATCTTTACAAATGTGTGTGCTCCTAATCGGTTCTTTTCGTGACAGAAGGCGTTTGGAGTTTCAGGGTTTGTTCTGTCAGATGACATGCATACGTGTTTGCAAAATGGCTGTGCAGGCAGTCATTCCAGCCTTAAAGACTGCACTTTGGTACGAGGCAGGGGAAGGATCCTGACAGCAAAGGTTATTTGAATAAATTCACTTTTTTTCCTAGAATACAGCAAAAAGTGCGACAGCTTTAGACTTCAAAGTTTTGAAGGTTATTTGCAGTTAATCCACTGCTATTACAAGCTATAACAAGAACTCTGCCCATGATGTAAAAAAGCACTAGTAAGTACTACCTTTACTCTAAAGCCTGCTAGCTGCCCACTTTGGGAATGAACAATCGACATCTACCTTCCCCAGATGGATGGTCAAATTACAATAAATGATAATTAGCAAATTAAAACTTAAATAGTCTTCCTGCTTTCTTGAAAGGGGAAAATGGGTTATAAATGCATTTTTTGAATGCTAAACTGTATTTTATTGCATGAAAAGGTCATAGTTAGATCTGTGAGCATTTTTGCAAAGAAAAAGAAGAGTCAAATTTTACCCTCTTCAGCATTTAAAGCTGAGCTTCATATATAGACATGTATTTACACACAGGCAGATTTTTGCCCTTACAGCTCCAGTGATTTCAATCTTTTAATTTGTAATTGTCCTGACACATTCCTGCTTCCATTTATTTTAATCCTCTCGGATTGTGACTCTTATTTGGAAACTTGAGAGCTTGAACTAATTCAAAAGTACTTTCTGAAAGAAATATTCTTTTACGGAGCATTTTGTAACACTACTGTTTTAACAAATTACAAATTGGTGGTGTTAGGCAACCATAACAGACTCTACCACTTCCCTGCTTTGCCCTTCTGAAATGTTTACTTTACCAAAAAAAAAAAAAAAAATCGAATTAAGCCTCACAATCAACCTCACTGCATAAATAAGTGTTAGTTTCCTTGGGTTGCTAACAAGAATACTGAGACACAGATGGGTTAAATGAGTTGTTAAAAGCCACACAGTAGCTGCATTTTTATTATAAGGGTTAGCTCGAAGGGTAGCTTCACTGATTTAAAATATGAACAAAGGAAAGAGAATCCATATGAAAAACAAATGAAAAAAATTCACCCTCTGTGGACAAATTTCTGCTGAAAAGGATATTCACAGTGATCAAAGCAAAGTTTAAAGAATGAGCGTCTGGAAAAAAAAAACTTTAAAAGATGTTTTAGTTATAATAATGCAGTTATCCAAATGTCAGTGAATTTGATCAAAGCTGATCTACAGAGATCAGGTTTAGCATTAGGTGAGTCATTTTCTTTTATTAGTGATGCTTTTTCATTCAAATAGGTAAAAAGGTGAGAGTTTGGATATGTTGAAGGTTTCATTGGCTTACAGTAGGGACAGACAAATGAGGCCCACCTAGTTTTACAATCTGGCCCACAGCTACTTTGTTTTTAATAAAATGCAGCATATTGAAAGGGCATGTCTCAACATGTCTTGACCCATTCAAACTGGATCAAGATGGCGAGCCCCATATTGAAACCAGTGTGTTGGCAGAATGGGGCCTGTTGTCCCCAAGGAGTGGGAAGGGTCCCTGCCTTGACACAGGGGGTAGAAACCAGCCAGCCTTCCTCCTCCCAGCCACTCACACACCCCTCTCCTGACCACAGGCTCCATTTCTTTGGGGGGCAAAGATATTTTCAAGCTCCAGTGCTGCAGGAGTTCTGCGAGTCCATTCAACCATCTTGACCAACCTTTGTAGTGTCACAGTCTGCCTAAGTTACCAGCGAGCACAGTGGGGAAACCAGAGTGGTGTGATGTTCTCGTGGGTAGTTTACAAAGCCCACATGATTTGGGGGCAGGGACCTTCTACCCACCTGTGCCCCAGTCCCCAGGTGTGTGAGGATAGTCCCTGGAGATCCTCAAGCAGAAGCAATAATGTGCTGGTCCAAAACACCAATTTTTCCTCTCATGTTCCCTGACGAGCTTCTACCATTTCTGCGAAAAGCATCTCTAGGCCCCTCTAGTGCTGCCTGGCAGAGGAAGCCCTTGAAAACCAAGTTATAAGATTAAAGTCACCTTTCTTTCTTGTCTCACCCCCTTTATTTTGGCCAGGACACTGTAGTGAACTTGGGGTTGTGCTGGTGTGCCTCGACCACAAACTGTGAAGGCAGGACAAGGGTTTCCTGAGCGTCATTGGGATGTTCTGTGCTAGGACGAGGCCCTGATCCTCCACTGATCTCAGTGCTATTAGAAAAAACATTATTAGTAGTGGTGTTGAAGTTGGGAGCTGGGGGAGCTGCTACTTTTCACAGCTTGCAAGTGAAACTGTGTAAGTGCACTTTACAGAGCGTTCTCTCATCTGCAATTTCCTGTTGCCGAAACCTGAAGAATTTCAGTCCAACCCCGTTGCTGCCTGCAAGTGGCTGTGGGTCAAAGGCCAGTGAGCAGGGAAGCTCCTGCACCATTCCCTCACCTGCATCAGGGCTTTGCTGTGGGGCTCTAGGGGAATTAACCTGTTGTGTCCTGGAGCTTGGGGAGACAATTAAATGCAGGGCAAGGTACCATCAGTCTACAGTCTGGCTGCTCTTGGGTGGCAAAGATTGCCATGCACTCTCTTACCCAGTGGTAGCCTATAGCAGAAGCTGGGTATCTCATCCCTCGTATGAGAGGGGATATGAATTTGCATTTATGAGGGGGTTAAAGAATAGACAAGAGCAGTTTCTTGGCGGTAGCTGAGATGCCAACTTTCACATGTTCCTATCTCCACTTCCCATTAGAAAACTCTGTTAAAACAAACAAAAAACTGCTGTCTCTGTGGCCAGATGTGGGGGAAGGCAGTGAGGTTACTACCTACAGCCCTTTTGCCTGTGCCATAATCTCATCTTATTTTTGAGTTTTTGGGTGATTTTAGGGGACAATGCCTGTTGTGCCTCCTGGTAAGGACAGGACCACACAACTGCATCACATTCTCATTCTTCATTAAAACTTTTGTGTGTATAAAGACTGATTTTTGTTTTAACTAGACAAATGAGAATCAGAAACACGTGAGTTGCCCACAGCTGAACTACTGAAAAACTGTTAGGTAGTTTTTTGATTTTTAAAATGGGAGTATGAAAATATGAATCATTACAAAGTTATGGTTGTAACTTGGCAAGAATATGACATGTGATGGTATGAGCTGACACATGCCTCTTCATGCAGCATTAACTTCAAGACCCACTTTTCCACCAGGGAAAATTAGAGGATAATGGACACATAACAAAAGAAGATGGGAAGGATCTGACCCATTCACCCAGATTTGTTCTCCCATCTATGTAACTAAAATCCCCTCAAAGGCTTCCTTATTTACTTAGCATTTCTCTGTTGTGGTTTGTGCCTGTGCATCTCTGTGAGAGGATCAGGCCAACACTTCCACTGTGGAGTGGGAAAAGGAGGCCACAGCATGGAAATGAGAGGCAGAGTCATGGGGTTCTTGGGTGGTTAAATGATTCATGCCAGCAGAACCAGCTCTGGATTAAATCAGGGCCAGGTTTACATTGCATCCATCCAGGTGGTCTGGCAAGGTCTCTGAAGGCCAAGGTGCCCTCCAGGCAGCTGTGCCATATTTGCATTGCCCTCGCAGGCAGCCTGAGCACACCTGGGGCTGGAGCTGCCCATGAATCCCATCTGCTGTAGCTGGGCCTCAAGGACTTCTAGAAAGGACCCTGTGGGTTTGCCTGCCTGCAGCTCTCCTTGCCAGCCCAGCACACTGGCAGACAGGGCAGAGCACAGCCAGCACAGCATGGGGAGCCACAAGGTTGCCCTGGAACTATTAATTAAGTGTTAATTAGGGCTGTCCCCAGGAACAGCTTTGAGGGCACTCCAGCAGGCAGCCTGGGACCATCTGAGCTGCTCCCTCACAGAAGCTTTGGTCCTTTTTGGTCCTTTTCCTGCTGACACACCAAGTGCTGAGCATCATCTCTCAGCTCAGCCTGGTGGGGCCCATGGATGGGACCCTGGAGGAGAGGGTGCCTCCACGACCTAAAGCAAGTAATTTGTGGGGAAAAGCCATGCCCATTTCACACAACAGCTCGAGCTCAAACCCTCCCCGTGTTCTCAGAGTGGCACGTGGAGCACAGGCTGCTTTGAATGCAGGCAAACTTGCATTAACACGATGGGAAGGAGCAGCTACATTCTAGTGCACCAGTGATCCGTGCAAAATGGGTCACCCGGAGATTTAGAAACTGTACCTTTCAATCCCAGCCAAAGAGATACATCAAGGCACACTGACGTGAGGCACGACTGACACACCTTGAGGCATCTTCAGTGCACTGAGTGGTAGTGACGCCAAAGGATGTCAGCTGGCAATATCAGAGACAATGCCTTGTAAATAACCTCAGAGGGGAAAAAAAAAAAAAAAAAAAAAAAAAAAAAGCAATCGATCAATCAATCTGCTTCCCACAGACAAGCGGAAGGTCTCCAAAATGCCATAGCAAGTAGGAGATCCCTCATGAGCAAGCAGTGAGGGAGCCCCAGGTCAAGGCGCTGCCAGAGGAGCGGGAATCATGCAGGGCTGCCTCAGGCAAAGCACCACCGGCACCGGCACCAGCACCGGCACCGGCACCGCCCACGCCACCGGCTTTCCTGTCCATCTGCACGGGGAAGGTGAAGTTCACACACTGCAAACCAGAAGTCCGGAGGATTTTTGCAGAGAGGGAAAGGTGAAAGAAAGGGGTTTTGTAACCTTCTCCCGGCCACAGCTCTTAGCCCTGTGAGGCGATGGAGCCACTCTCTGGATCCTACGAGAATTTCAGGGAAGAAAAAGTCCTGCTGCTCCCCTTCGCCTGCTGGGAGGAGGGTGATGGCAAATAGACCCTAAAGCCCTGAGGACTTACTTGGCTGCTCCCAAAAAGCACAGGGGCTGCCCACTGCCTCCCTTGGCCCCCTTCCACTGTCACCCCAACAGAGCTGCTGGCAAGACAGCTTGTGGGAGCCATCACCCAGCTCCCAAAAATCCAAACTGGCCCCATGACAGCTGCCAGGCAGATGCATCACTTTCAGCCAGTGCAGCCAGATCTGAGAGGAGACCCCTCTCCATCTCCTGGCCCTGCTTCATCTCCCAGCACAGCATGAAGGTTCTCTGCTGAGGCCATGTCACCTGCATACCTGTTTGTACCCCTGTCTACATGTGTGCTGGGGACACGACCTATTTGCACAGCTCTTCTGGCAGGGACCTGCTGAATACTTGCTTCAGGCTGAGCTCAGTTTACTATTTTATATATATATATATACACACACACACATATATTATAATTACATAAGTGCATATATATGTATATATATAGAGATGATATTTACTATATCAGCAAATTTTAAAATACATATTTTAAGACAATCTGCACTGCAAAGTTTTGCCCAGGTGCTGATAGAGGAAGAAGCCTTCCTGGGGAAGGTAGCCTTGTATGGCTTAGGCTCAGCCTCATGGGAAGGAAGGTGCAAGGCCACTGCACCCGGGATTAAATGCTTTTGAGTCCTGCTTTGCTCATCATAAATTCCCAGGCAATGTTTGAAAGTAATGTCTGGGAAATGATGCTCAGTCTTGTGGGGGAGGCTCAAAAGAGGGAGAGCAGCCTACAATTTCTCATTGCCTTAATCCTGCAGATTTGGAAAAGATGTTTAGCGTTCTCAGTGTAAATATTTTTGCATCTCTTGTTCGATAGACTAGAAGCCTCTAGAAAAAGCTTCATAAACAGCTGCATCTGGATTTTTGAAAACAGAGATTAAAATTAATGTTTCATACAGATGTGATGTCTTTATTCTGAATTTAAACAAATATTTTTAAATTTTAGTATTCTCTTTAATGACTCCAATAAAAATAACATTCTGGCTTGTAGCTACTCTATTTTTGCTGTAATTACATCATTATAAGTAGGAAAAAGAACTAATAAAAGCTTCTGTAATTGGGAAGGAAAAGAAATGCTGTGAAGAGGGAAAGATACTCTAAAAACACAGTACAAAAGCATTGTATTCTTAAACGCTTGTGTAACATAGCTTGGTAAACAAAAGTCACTCTTCCACACACAAAGGACCATCTGTAGTTACAATATTAGCAGAACAGAGTGATCAGAGGTCTTGAGACAACAGTGCAGCTTAGCTGACTAACTCCCAACACAGTCTTGAAATTCTGGGACCAGTACATTGATCTTTTTTTCATTCACCTCAAGCTACTGTCACCTCTTGACATCTGCAAAGGCCATGGAGCCTGGGGGCTGCTGCACTGCTGCCAACAGTGCTCCTGCTCTGAGCAACTGGGGCTGCCACTGGCCACCTGCAGTGCTGGTTTAGGTCCTCTTGGGACCACAGTCCCAGCTTTGTGCCAGTCCCAGCATGCTTAAAATGCTCTGAGTACATCTATGGCTCCTGCACTGGTGCCTCCTGAGTGCCATGTGGACATGGCATAGAGTGGTGGAGAGGGCAAGGGAAGACTGGCAGTGTGTGAGAACCCCCTGGGAGGAAAAACAAGGTCAGGGTTGGTGAGGAAAGGAGAGCTCGTTGTGAGCTGGTAGCTGCAGGACAGATCGATGCAACAAGTGGATGCTGGAATGGTTCAAAATGATAGGAAAGAAAATTCTGAGTGTGGGCATGTGCTTAGGAAAAGAGGGCTTGAAACACAGAGTGTGACATGGGAAGGCAAAAAAATAAACAGGAGGAAAAAGTAAGGCAGGAGAGGGAGGCAAGACTAGGCAAGAGGCAGGGTATTATACAGGGTGAGGCCAGGGTGAGCGAAGTGGCTCCTGAAGCTTAATAAATAATATTTTTCACATGATTTACTCAAAAACATGTAGATTCTGATTTAGATCTGGGCTGTGCCTGCTCCTGAGGTGGTACTAGTACAAAGTTGGGCTTTGCCAGCAATGCTGCTCTGGCATGGGGCATGCTGGTCTGGAAATAGCATGGCGTGCTGTTGCTATGTAAGAGGTGACCTCATAACATTATGCTCACATAGCTGGGCTGAGCCACTCCACCATCAGCTGCAGAAGGCATCCATTTCAGCAGCTAATTTACAAAAAGCTCAGCTTTCAAACTTTGATTTTTTAATCTGATTTGCCCCCCAGCAATGGAGATTATGGCCAGAGTACATCTTATTATCTTCTGGTATTTCTCCCCAGTATGTAGCACTGCTCATCCTTCTCCCTGCTACCACAATGCAGCTGTTGCCTGTAACACAGCAAAAGGTGCAGAACAAACCATGCCAGTGTGAGACAAAAAAACGAAGTGCCAAAGAAAACATGGGCAACAGCAGAGGGACAAACACAGGGAAGCAGGATGCAGGTGGTTTGGAAAGCTCCAGGAAACTAGAGGAGCATGAAGCTGTGTGCTCAGACTAAGCTCCAGAGGAAAGGAGGATACTCCACACAGACACAAATGGCAGTCGCAGGGATATCAGTGTATTTAGTGTTTGCATTGTGAAAGTCAGGATGGCACTTTAGAGCTATAAAAACCCTAGCCCTGCCCAAAAGATAGCTTTGCAAAACTTGTTCCTGTTCCAAACAGGTCTAAAATCAATGAACCATATATGTAGTTTAACATGCTCTTTAAAGCTGTCTCTGAAAGTTCCCAGGGAGAGAGGATCTTTTAAAAAATGAATGGAGCATGTCTGTGCCATAGGCAAGTGTATTGATAGTAAGGAGAAATACTAAATCATCCTCTGACATTTTAAGATGGTAGCTACTGGTTTAAATTTTAAAAACAGGCCAGGAACTAACTGTTGGAGATACTTGTCACTGTCTCTCTTCAGCAATTTCAGCTTTGTTCTGGCCGCTGAACTTTTGAAATCCTCAGAAGATAAATTTACAGTCTGCATCTGCTCAGGGGGAAGATTATTAAACAAGCAACCCCAAACAATTAAATAAAACCCTAGCTATATGCAATCATTTTAATTTAGTCCTTTGATATCGTTCATCTGATTAAGTTCTTTCCAAACAAACTGCAAATAGAGCTTGGCCTAGGAGGAGCAGACTAAGCCCATATGTATCCTGACAGGGGTGTTTACTCGAACAGAGTTATCCCAGCCTTGCTGTGAGTACTCAGGGATGCAAAAAGGCCTGGGGACAGGAACTCTGAGAACAATAAGGATAGAAAAACTTCGAGGAAGTAACCTAATGGGAGAATGGGAATGCACTGGGAATAGAAAAATCAGACAGGGAGAAATCAAATAGTGGGGAGAAGCCCACAGAAAGGGGGTGAGAGATGCTCACTGAGACATTTGGAGAGGAGCAGTTTGGAGATGGAGGACAGGGGCTGCCAGCACGGGAGGGAAGGATGGCAGTCACAGGGTGCAGCACCACACCAAAGGAAAAGGTAAAAGTCACAGGGAGTAAAAAAGCATAAACTTTGGCTGCAGAAATACTATTTTCCCTCCCCATCAGGAGCATCTGGAGAGAGAGGCCTTGACTTTCTAAAACACTTAGACTGAGTTTTAGACTGCCATGTCTGCTGCTTCAATAGAAACTTACCTGGCTGCCTCAGAGCAGGGCTAACTCTAGGGTCCCTGTGCCTGTCCCAGGGTGGGCATGGTGGCCCTGGAGAGGAAGCAGACAGATAACAAACAGCTGCAGACAGTAACCAGTGGCCTGACTGCAGCCCAGGAGCTGCTGGTTTTGACTTGATACTCACTAATAGAGTTCAGGCATTGTGGTTCCCTGCTGCAGGAAGAACACGAGTTGGGGATGGTGACACTGGAGCCTCTCAAGATCTAACAGCACCTACTCACCATGGGCCTGCTGGGACCCGTGACTTTCCCTGTGGATTGACCATCTTGGAGCCCTGCCCCCTGAGCTGGACGCAAGGGGATTGCTCCCCACCACCCCCGCCCCACACAGAGCTCCCTGTGTTGAGAGGGAAGATTTCTCCCTCCCATTATAACCTGGTCCTCAATTTGGGAAAGGAGTAGGGCAGGATGGGTGTCCCAAGCCTGGAAAAGAACAATTTTTGGAGCTCCAAACTACTCAACACACTGCAGGGAGGATGCCAGTAGTGACAAGACCAGAGGGGTTTCAGAAGAGGGGATGCATATCCAAGCCACTGTGCAACACAGAAGGGAAAACACCTCAGCTCTGGCACCAGGCAGTCCAGTAGGGGACCAGAACCACTGGTGTGGGTGACACGGGTGACAAGGGAGGGAAGCCCGAGGGTCGGTGCCGCCACCCTGCTACCAGCATACTGAGTACAGGTGCATTGTGTGCAGCCCATAGGGTGGGCATAGCCCAGCTGCTAAGGGTCACCTCGACGGGGGGGGGGGGGGGCAGGAGTCTTTCAAGGGTGGTGAGGGATTGAGGGAAAAGGGGGAGGGGCATAGTGAGGCGAGGGTCCCTCCGGAGGGGGAAAGAGTCCTTACGCCCCGAGGGCGTCACCCGTGCTCGTCCGCGGGCGCAGCACAGCGCGGAGCGGCGCGAATAGAGGGGGGTGAGGCGGTGGGTGAGGGGGGGTGAGGCGGTGGGTGAGGGGGGGTCTCCCATGTCAGAGTGAGTGGGACCGGGTAGGGCAGCACCGGCGCCCTGCGAAGGGACGGGAGAGCTCCCGCGGACGAGCCCCGGGGCGGGGAGCGGTATTTGCGCCTGGTTGTTTGCTCCCAAAGCTGTCGGGAAAGACTCGTCTTCTGCGGGATAAAGTCCCTGTCTGCGCGGGTGAATTGCCTGTGTCCAAAGTCTACTGGCAGGAGGCTGCCTGCTGCAATCTCCGCCAGAGGGATGGCTTTTACAATATATGGGCTGATTGCAAATAAGTTACTAATAAGCCGCTTTGGCGTAAGAACGGCTCTATGCATTATTTCCTAAGATCTGTTTATTTGCAAATATTTCTTTCTTTCTCTCCTTAAAAACAAACAAACAAAAAAAAAAGGAAATAAGAAAAATCGTTCGGGAAAATAAGTACAGAAGTTAATATTTAGACATTCATACTATTAAGTAATAGAACTATAAACTCTCAAATACGGCACTTTCATTTTACTTAACAATAGATAACACAACAGCGACAGTGAAAAAGGCCAAAAAAAAAAAAAAGCGATCACCAAAATTGTTGTGACAGTACAACTACCCAGCTGGGAAATTTATTCAATATGCGTTACCATTGCATTGACACAGCAGGAAAAAACAGACCAAGTGTTCAGAGAATAATACAACAAGGCAGGAGGTATTTGGAAAAAAAAAAAGGATTTATTTTGAAATACCCTTTTAAAAGATACTTTGCCTTCCCGATTTGTTATCGATGTGCATCTGACACAACGATACGAAACAAACGAAGAAAACCACATTCTGTACAGAGCTCTAAAATGAGCCGCGAGTATCTACAAGATGAGCTTTATACGCCTTGGTGTGAGGAGGAGAGGGGCCCGATCCTGCAGTCCGCACTCTCTAAACGAGTTTCGCAGACGTGTGGTAGGAAAGCTTGGCCCCGAGACTGCGTGCGTGTCTCCGGGTGCGTGTGTGTGTGCGTGTCTTAGAGTTCCTACAATACAGTCCTTGAGTAAAATGGGCAAATTGGAGCTGCCGGAGCGGGCGCGGGTCCCTGGCTGCTCTAGAAGTCCTGGCGCGGGGTGTGAGTTAGACTGTGCCGCCGTAGATCACAGTTTCGCCTGAACACTTTGCCGCACTGCTCACAGTTGTAGGGCTTGATGTCTGTATGGGTAAGAAGGTGAGTTTTCAGATTACTTCTTTGATTAAAGGTTCTTCCACATGTGGGGCATTTGTGTGGAGATTCCTGTTCAGATTTGAAGCAAGCAAAGGATTAATCCTTCACAAACTACCTGGTTTAACGTATTATTGTACTTTTTCTTATCGCAACGCACAACTTGAAATATCGGGGTTGGACACTGAGGAGAGCAGCCCCGGGCGGACGGCAGACTGCCTGTCCTGCCCTGCCCTGTCCCAAAAAGGGATGGTTTAGAGATCTCGATTCGTGGCATTTCGCGCTCCTGGTGGGCAGAGATAGCGGGGGCTGCTCCATCCCCGCGCTGCGGAGCTCCCGCTGCCCACCCGGCTGGCGCCGCGGTACCGGCGGACGGGCTGGCAGCTCCGCACCGCTCCGCACCGCTCCGCCGGCTTCCTCTGCCGCTCCGCGCCTGCTGACGCCGAGGCAGGGCTGGAGCCCTCAACGAAAAACGCCTCAAAATGGCAGCGTGGTCGAAACCAAACCCGGGGCTCGCTCCCCGAAGCCAACCGAGTCCCCGACGGTTTTAAGTCCGTCTCCCGCGGCCGCCGTTTTTACGCGGGTCTCCCGCGGAGATAGCCACCGGTGGCTTCCCTCTCCCGGGGAAGCACGGAGCCGTCAAGTTCCCGAGCCCTTTCGTTCCCCGGACCTCCATACCCCCGGCAGCACCCCCCCTGTCCCGGGCCGGGCCGGGCCGGTTCCGCGCCAATGGCATCCCCGCGGAGAACGCTGCGCGGGCTCACCTGCATGTGTAGGGTTTTATGGACCGCCAGGGTCCTGGACTGGCAGAAGCCCTTCCCGCACTCCTGGCACTTGAAGGGTTTCTCTTTGGAATGGATGTACCTGGAAGGCAACCCAAGGGGTGAGCGGCGCTGCAGACAGCACGGGACCACCCGCCGCCGAGTCCCGCTCCCCCAAATCCGCCTCCCCCCAGCATTCCCCCCACGCACCTCCCTCCCGCTGTTCCCGCTCCCCCCGTGTAATTCTGTTTGTGGTTAAACTCCTCTATCGGTTCAAAACATTTGTAATAATTCGTATCGAGGCGTGATTGCCCTCTCTGGTGACAGATCGGGACAGCATCTGCTCAGCCGACGGGACCCGAGCCCGCTCTTCCCCGAACGCAGCCTGGATCCTCCTCCCGGCGGCCTCGGGGTGCGGAGCTGAAGGAGGGGGGAACCAGGGAGCCCCCACCTGCTCCCCATCCACTCACTCCCCAGAGCCGCGCTTCAGAAGCACAACAGCCGGGGAGTTTCACCCCAGCCCTCCCAAAGTGGATGCCCGTCCCACGCAGAGCGCAGTTTTCTGCGGGGTTCTTCCTTGCTGCCTTCCGGGCTCAGCCCAGAGCTCCCGAAGCGGCTGAGCCTTCCCACCCCGCCTCCTCCCCCCGTCTCCTCCATCCACCTCCCCACCGACAGCAGCTCCCCACAGTCCGGCCCCAATCGCGGTGGTCCCTCACCGGTGGTCCCGCAGGTGGTCCTGCCTCCGGAAAGCCTTGTGGCAGATGTCGCAGGTGTAGGGCCGCTCGTCTGTGTGGGTCCGCTCGTGGATGAGGAGGTTGTAGGACTTGGTGAAGTGCCTGCCGCAGAACTTGCAAATGAACTCCTTTTTCGTCTTGGAGGGCAAGCGGCCGCGGGAGGGCTTCCTATCCGGGGACAGCTTGCTGATGCCCGACAGGGGCGAGGCCAGTCCAGGGCTCAGCTTGGCGAGCTCCCCCATCTTGGGGGGATCCTCCTGCGTGGCGGCCACGGCCAGGTTGGCAAAGTCAAAGCGGGGCCTGTCCTTGTGCAAGGCTGGGAGAACGTGGGCGATGGCCCCTTGCTTGGGGTGGAAGAGGTGCGTAGCGAAGGGGAGCGCAGGGAAAGGGAAGCGGGAGTCCACCAAGCCCTGAGCTGCCGCCATCTCCGTGATGGTGGAGCGAGTGATTTCATGCACATTGGGGTAGCCCAGTGTCCAGTGGTTCATGTGCATGGTTTGCACGGCGCTGAGTCCATACAGACCTTGCAACTGGTCCACAGCTGCGGGGAAGGTGTTTACAGCCTGGAGAAAGGAGTAGTTGGTAAGTTGCAAGGACGGGTGCAGCGGGATGGGGGCTGGCAAAGCCTTGCTTCCCATCTTCCTGGGGCAGGAGCAGGCCGGCGGTGCAGCTGGTGGCTCTGCTGGGCTTTCGAGACGGGAAAAAAAATCCTAGAAGAAAGAGGGAGAAAGGATGGGAAAGAGAGTTTTACTAAGAGCAGCGTGGTACCCCTTAGCCTAGGCGAGGGCAGCGGTGGAGCCAGGAAGGGCCACGCACGGCTCCCTACTGCGGCCTCCAAGCCCCACCGCAGCCGTGGTTCCCCTCCCCGGAGGCCGCCTCCAATCTATCGGCGTGATCGCTTCCACCAGAGAAGCTAAAGAGTAGAAAAAAAAAAAAAAAAAAAAAAAAGAAATAGAAAAAAAAAAAAACCAAACAAAATTCACTTCGAGAAACACCCACCTCCAATTAAAATAAAAAGGAGAAAACCCAGTGCCGTGTTAAGCGAATAAGCCTCAGATTCAAATTAAACGAATCGTGGAAAAACGCACCCGGAAAGGAGCAGGGGCCGCTCCTCCACTGCCCCCCGCAGAGCCCAGGGCCGCGGCCACTGCGGGGACCCCTGGGCCGCCTCCCTCCTGCCCCCCGCTCCTCCGACCTGGCCCCCAGAGTCGCTCCTACCCGCTGCCCAACCCCCGCGGGGGCGGAGGCCCCGACCCCGAACCCCCCTGTCTGGGGCCTCCCCGGGAGGGAGGAGGGTGCTTCATGGGGAGCCGAGGCAGGCCCGGGGGGCGGGGGGGGTTGGGGAATAAACCCCGCGTTTATCCCAGCTCGGGTGCTTATTTTTGTTCCTTCAACAACAACTCATTTATCAAGATAACAGGGGGAGAGAAAAGGAGCTCCTGCCCCGCGCACACACACACACCTCCTACCCAGCCCCCCGCGCCGCAGGTCCTAAATAAATCCACTTTGCGCTGAGATCCCTTCCAGATGGCCGAGGCCGCTCCATGCAGCCCGCCCAGGCCCGGGCTATCCCATCGGCGGCGAGGAAAGCGGCTGGCCCGCAGGCCTTCCCTGCCCGCCGAGGACTGCCCCGCAGCCGACTCCCTCCATCCCGCAGGGCCGGGAAGGGCGCGCGTGGGACACCCCGGTGGGACAGAGCCGTCCTGCCGAGCCCCCCGCCGGAGTTCCGCCGGAGCGGCGGGGCCGTGAGCTAATGAGCGGTGTGTGACTGTCTGTGACTGACTGACTGTGTGACTGTCAGAGGGTTTCACTCAGCCCAGTCAACCGAAACCGCCGGGCCCGCTTCTCCTGACGCCCGGGAGGACCTCTCGGCGCCCCGGAGTAGACGCTCCCCTCCCGTGGGGCAAGGGTGCAAGGGCAAGCCCCTGCCTTCTCTCTTTTTTTTTTTTTTTTTGCTTTTTTTTTCCTTCATTTATTTTCCAGGGAGGGTTCACTTCCAGCAACCGAGAGACTGCCATGAGCCAGAAAAACGGCGGCTCTTCCCCAGCTGAGCGAAACTGGGGTCTCTCCGGGCCTGTAAACAAGGGTAGGGCGGAAGGTGCCCCCAGCACCTCCTGGGATTTGGGTGGAGGGACGTGTAGCTTCCAAAAGGAAAAAAGACACTTTCCCTCCAAAAAATCCCAAACCAAACCCCCCCGAGAGTAGGGCGCGTCCCTGCCCATCTGGGCCGCCGCCCCGCAGTCCAAACCGTGGCCACACGGGTCGGGCCGCCCCGCTAGCACCCTGCAGCCTCTGCGTGGAGACTTTTCGATATTTTTCCTAAAATACCTTTCCTTCTCGTTTGTGCCACCTAACTGAACTGCCCCTCCGAGGAAAGGAAAAAAAAATGTGGTAACGAGGTCGTGTGTGAATTTTAGCGATCCCTCCTCCACCCCCCTCTCCGTCCTTCGTCTTCACTCTCCCTAATAGTGTCTCTCCAGAGCTTCCTCCGCCGCTGCCCCCTTTTCTCGTTTGTGACTGTATGGAGACCGAAGACAGTGTTATGGATACAACCTATTGTATGTGGCGACCATTTTTTTTTTTTTTTTCTGAAGGGGGAGGTGGTTATATGTAGAGAGACTTATTTTTAAAGATGTCGTAGTGTGAGTTCCTATTCGCTTTCCACCAGGAACCGACACAGAGGCAATAAAATCAGTTCTCGCTGGCTGCTACCGCTGCTCCTGCCTCCATCCCGGCTGGCTGAGCCTGGGTTCCGAAGCCACGGACTACAAGATAGGACCGAGGTAGGCACAGAATTTCTGTCGGACCTCAGAGCTTCGTCTTTTACAGCCGCGTTTTGCGGCTATGTCTGAGGCTGTCAATGTACAGCGCTCGTTTCAATGTCAGAGAACCAAGTCCGAAAAACTATTCCGAACGTGACATCCGTATTTCAATGCAGAAACTTTTAAAACTACACTGTTGCCGCAACCACGGAACATCTGGTAGTACTTGTACTCAGAAGTAACTTGATTGAAACACATCAAAAAAGGTCAGAAAGTCCCTTCGCGCGTGATTTTAAGGCTAGTTATAATAAGGTGCGGGGGGAAAGTCAGCCAAAAACGGATGTTACTTAAAACTCGGCACTTCCTTTTCCCTTTCCATTCAGAGCACTTAATTAAATTAAGCCCGATGTCGCGGCGGAACGCGCCTCTCTACCTGCCCGCCTGCCGCCGACCTCCCGGCCTATCTTCTCCCCTGCCTCTGCCTGCGGGGCCGTGCCCCGAGGGCGCCGCTCTCTTTCCCGGGGACCGGGCGAGCCTCGGGCGCCTCCGATCCGCGACAGCCCAAGCCCAAGCCCCGTCCGCTGCCCGTGTGGCCGGGGATGTTTCCGTGGACCGAAGACCTCTCCAGTGCGACCCGCGGGTCAGCCCCGTGGGCCAAGCGCTGGCCGGCTCCTCCCCGCGGGGAATTTGGCGTCAAGGACTCAGACCGCGGGACCCGGGAGGCCCCGTCCCTTGGCCCCGCAGCAACGCGCCCGCGGCGTGTGGGGGACCCGCACCCCAGCCCCCGGGAGAGGCAAACTGAAAGTAAATCCGGCGGTGCCGTTCTCCCCGCCGAGGGGACGCGACTCTCGGTGCCCCGCCGATGGCAGCGGGCAGGGCGGGACGGGACGGGACGGGGAAGCCACTCACCTACCGCAGCCGGCGGCTCCTCCCGGGGTAAAGCCGAGGCGGCGGCCGCGGCACCTTCACGGAGACATTAGATCCAAAGCGGGGGCGCTCAGCGGGGCCGGGGCCCGGCGGCGGCCGGCATGTTGCGGAGGGCTGGGCGGCGGCTGGGAGCTCTGGCTGCGACGGTCCCGGGGCCCCGGCATAGACCGCCCGCCACCCGCCCGCAGCCTCCCGCCTTCGACCCTGCCGAGGCTCGGAGCGAGTCTGAGCCGCCCCCTGCCCGGTCCATCACATTTCAGCGGTGAGTGGCGTGGAGCGCTGTCCCCGCCCGCCCGCCGCCGCCGGCCCACCCCGCGGCGTGCACAGCACCGCGCTCGGGGCCGCGCCGCTCCGCCCCGACGGGACGGGACCGCCCCCGGCCCCGACCCGCCCCGCAGCGCCGGCCCCACTGTTTACTTGTGTTTGGGTAGCAACTGGGTTTTAAAGGGGCAGGACGCCCCCACCCTCCCGCCCCGCGTCACCTAAGGTGACTTTTCCCTCCAAAAAAAAAAAAAAACCCACCGCCCCCAGCCCCTCTGCCTGCCGCGGCCGCGGGAATTTGCGCACTCTTTGCTCCACACCGCCCGCCGCGGCCGCCTGCCGTGTCCCGACCACTGTCACCCAAGCAATGCCAATCTCAACTTAAAATAACGTCCCCCAAACCCAGACCATGGGGGGTTTGTGGACGTCCATGTCTCCGAGGGCACCTCTAGGTGCAGGTTACACTCACGTCCAAAGTGTTCCGTGGCTCTCGGGTCGGGTCGCCCTATGGGCTGACACTCCAGCGATTCGGCTCTGCCCTTTAGCCGCTATTTAGGCGTTTAAAGAAAGATTCAGAAGGAAACCCAAGGCAGAGGTATCCCCACGGTGGTGACTAAGCACACAATCCCTACCTGCAGCAGACAAATAGTTTCGAGAGCAGTTTCGATTTATTACCGGGGAATTTAGTGCTAAATGTGGCCTCTGTGACCCTCTTCGAATTCCTCGATTAAAGCACTGTAATTATTTTCGTCGTTAGCTGTGATACAGTTGGTTGCATACTACGAATTTCGGTGGAATCTTTATCTGTGAAGTTTGACTTGTTTCTTGTTCTATGCATTACTTTAATCACATGTATGGCGAATGTATCGTATAATCTGGATGGGAGATTAGAGGTGGGTTTTAAAAATACAAAAGGTGTTACAAGAAATGACAAAAACAGCTTTGAAAAAATTTCAAGGTCGAGTCTGTGCCGGTTAATTCGAACCCACATAGCAGAAAAAGGACACAAGTCACAAGGCTGCGTAGGGTTTTTTTTTCCCCCTTCTTTTAGTATAGAATAGAAAAAAATTAATCGAAGAGAGGGAACAGGAGTAGGAAGATGAAGGTTTGGAGGTGTCCCCTGGCAGGGCAGCACAGCCGGAGCTGGTGCTCCTTGCAGCCCACAGCTGCTGCCGGCCGCCCGTTCGTTCCTTTTCATAAAGTCCTTTTTCGAAAATCACCCATTTTAAATGCCAGTCACCCTAAATAAATACTATTTTGTCTCTTGGGCAGTGGGGACATCGAGGTTCGCAATTCCAGGAGCAGGAGCGATCTCTCCGGACAGGGTGCGAGGTGGATGCGGGCGGCCGCGGAAGCCTGCGCGGGGAGAGGGCTCGCCCGCCATAGCCGGGCCGGGGGACTCCAGCACGACGCCAGGGAGGCAGCCGGATGCCCTCGGTATTTTGCTTTCTTGTGCGAGGCCATTCGTTTCAAGAACGAAGTGGAAAGGTGACTTCTCACTCGCGTTTTCCACACCGTCCCCGTATGCCAAGGAGGACCCTTCCCGAAGGCACGAGGATCTGAGCGGGGGGGTCTTTCGGGAGAACCGTAATTTTTTACCTTTTACGGCAAGGAAAAATATGCCGCAGTTTCTGGGGCAGAGGGGACCCCCACGACCAAAACCAAATAACAAAACAAAAAACAGAAAAAACGCCTCCAACTCCAAACCGACCAGCCAACGAAAAAGCCTCAAAGCAGCGGGAATTTGGGGGGTGTAATGGAGCGGTGCAGAGTCGCTGCCCGGGATGTTTGCTCCCCGGCCGCTCGTGGCACGTTTGGGCTCCATCGTGTGCGGGGAATCCGCGCTCCCCCGGTACCGACAGCGCGGCGGCAGCCCCTCACGCACGTCAGGGCTCCCGGTGCCGCCGCTCCACCCGGCAGGCAGGTGCGCGGCCACAGCTGGGGGCCAGACCCGCCGGTACTGAGGCACCGACCCGCGCCTCCGCACCCGCCGGAACCCGGTGCCTCTGGACGTCGAGGGGACAGCACGGCAGCGGACACCTGTGGAGCAGGGGTCACACCGCCAAGAGCACAGGCCCCTGGTTCCCCCCGGAATCCCGCGTCCCCGTATCAACCCATCCGACTTATGCCCGGACGGATCCCTCCCGCCCCACGGGGCTTCCACTACAGCCCGGTGTGCGGGAAGGCACCGAAGGCCACACCGCGACCTGCGGGGCACGGGCACCCCCGCCCCGAGCAGGTGCCCATCCCGGCCGGGTCAGAGCTCCCCGCCCCGCTCTGCCGGGCCTGAGGGGTGTGGCGGGAGCCCGCAGCCCCGCGCCAGGCGGCGGCACGCGGTGCTGCAGCGCCCCCTGCAGGCCGGCGCGGCGCCCTGCCCGCTCCGCACCTGCGGAAGCCTTGGGGCTGTCCCGGCAGCAGCGGGCGCAGAGCTCCCCACGCACGACCCGGGAGACGAGCCCACGGTGCCCGGAGGAAGGGGACAGGCAGCAGAGTTCTTTGCGGGCGCCCGAGCCCAAACTTCGCAGCGCCGGCTGCCGTCCGCGCGTCCGCCTGTGCCGACAACCGTCGCGGTCACATCAACCTCGCTCCAAGCCGCCCTCCTTCCCCCGCCTTTTTCCCCCCCCTCTCGAAATCCATCCGGAGCGCTGGACTCCGTCCCGGGGAGCAAGGAGATAAGCAGTGTTTGTTCGCGCTGCGAGGAATAGATTAGACCAGTTCCTCCGCTGTCATTGCAGCCCGGGGCAAACCTTGACCACTCGCCCCGTCCTGAGCACAGAAAGGCACTCGGGAGAGGGAGAATCCGGGCTGGGGGGCAGCGGAGCCGCTCGGCCCTGCCTCCCGCGGAGCCGCTGCAATGCGCGATGCGCGCACGGAGTGGCTCAGACCTAAGCAAACCACCGCTGCCAGAAGTGGGCGGCTGCACTCCCTGGGGACCTCACTCCCCTTAAAATCAATGAGAGGAAAAACTTTCAGTGGGGACTGGATGTGCGCCCAGAGCCGGGGCCAGAGGGAGGAAGGGGCCCCAGGGAATGGAGCCGGCTTTAGCCGGGGTTGTAGCATCGACTCATAGGGAATCCCGGGGCGGCTCCGGCTCATCGCAGGGACTCTGTCGCGGGAAGGGGCCGGGGAGCGCAGTCCCCGGGGCAGGGCACCCCTGCACCCTGCCTAGGGAGACACCCTGACGGCCCCCGACGGCCGCTGGCCTGGGACAGAGCTACCGGTGCTCGGGGGGCAGAGGTGCTGCTCGGTAGCCAGCGCACACCCGGGTCGGGTCACAGCCTGCCGGCACTCAGGCCGGTGCTGAAAAACACTAAAACACTGGGGATTTTTTAATTTTTTTTTTTTTTTTTTAGTAAAACAGTGACCGCCCGCCGATCTGGTATCTAATTCCCTGGTGTTTCTTGGTGACTAAATCATCACCTACTTCACTCAGATTTAGTGGGGTGGGATTTTTTGGTTGTTGTTTTTAATGTACCAGCCAGGAAAAAACAAGGTTTGACAAACAGGCGCAATTGGCCAGAGGCGAGGCAGGCTCCGGGGGACACCTCCAGTGAAACTGCCTCTCGGCAATGCCCTTTCGCCATCCCAGGCTCGGATCCCCGTAAAATACAGCCGCGAATAACTTTCATAAAGGAAGAAAGCAATTAAGCACCCAACGGCATCAGCGGGATGGATCTCGGTCGCGTCTCCCATAGGCGCGCACTTCCCGCCCTTGGTCCCCGGCCTTGGGGATGCCCCTGGGAAGCAGGGAGCGGGGTAGGGGCCGCCCTGACCGCCCCGACGCCTCCCCGACGGGCACCACCGCCGCAGCCAGCCCGACGGGTGCCTGCTCCTCGTCTCCCTTCGCTAGGGAGGACTGAGACCCGGAGGAATTTTCTTCTGCAGCCGCCGCCGTGCCCCGGCTCCCCTCCCCCGGGAAGTCCCGGCTCCCGGGCACACCGGGAGGAGTGTCAGACCGCCCTTGACCGAGGCCAGCTTTGCCGTGCGCACGGCAGTGAGGAGCCTTCGTCCTGCGGAACTTGCGCGCTGTGCCGGTGCGGACGGATTGAGGGGGCATGTGGAGGCGGCCGCCGGCACCGAGGGGCCCAAGGAGAGCCCACCACCCCCTGCAGTGCTGCGGTCCCGGGGGTCTCTGAGGAGCAAAGGCTCCGCGGTGGCGGGACGGGATGCTGTGGCCGGCCTGCGCAGGAGGCGATCGATGTTCTGCCAGGCCCTGAGGAGGGGGATGTCCGTCTCCTGACGGCAGAACCTCTCTCCTTGCAGATCTCCTGTCCCACGGGCAGTCCACCCAGCACAGCCCCAAGCCAGCGGCTTCTACGCTGATCCCAGCCTGCTGATCTCCTCAGGGAAGAGCAGGGGGAAAGCCCTCGATAAATCGATTTCTCTAGCCTAGAGCATTCCTTTCCCTGCCATCAGCAATGAGATGCGTTTGTGGTGCCTGTAATGAGCAGTTGTCGAGACACAGAGAGATACAAGGTGCTGCACCTTATTATAGTTTGGTTCAAACAACTATTTAGCTCAAGTCTTTCCTCCTGTCAGCACTGAAACCCTGAGCAGGGTTGCTGCCTGCAGCCACGGCTGAAAGCACATACACCCGTGTCTCATGAGTGGGACCCTTATTTGTGTCTCCACATCTCAGCACCCCCCAGCAAGCTGAGCCTAAGGACTGCAGAGGGTCCCCCAGGCTGGATGGTTTTGTTTGTCTCTGGTGGTGGTATTTTACCTGGCTTGGCAGATGCACCAAGAACCAACCCATAAGGTCGGTGGGGCTTCAGGGTTGCCTGCCTGCTGCAGAGACATGAGCTCGTACACTTTGGTTCTGGGGAAAGGGAAATTTTAGGCATTGATGAAGCTCTGCAGCTGCTTCAGGCTTGGAGGATCATGAAGTCTGCAATCTGTGTGCCAACTGTTAAGGGCATATCTAAGAGAAAAATTGTATAAAAGCAATAAATTGGTTTAAGAAAGGCAGTGGTACATTTGGTTGCATGCCTCGTAACTCACCTAGGACATGAGAACTCCACGGCAGCAGAGAACAGGGCCCATACATCTTATCCTCTGGCATATATTAAGTAACTCCATTTCCTTTTAAAAACTTGCATCCCAGTGAATAACTTCACTGCGATTTTCACAAATACAATTAATACTATAGGGTGAAAGTCAGCAAACAATAGAAAAGCTCAGAGGGGTTTTTCCAGTTGTAAACATGCAGAATCCATATGGTCATTAGATACACTTGTGGGTTAAGTACTGATTTGTTTATGCAAGCCTGATGCTCGTGATACTCTTAAACCAGGGATATTCTGTTGAATACGTGTACACTGTAATCCCCTTCTACCTACACTCCCCATGTGTATTTCCTGTTTCCAGCATGCATTCTCAATGTGTAAACTGTGGTGAAGGATATGTTATAAACTGGGATACTAGAGAGCATTTCAGATATTTTGAGAGCATTACAAGCACGGTGCAAGCATATGCAAATCATCACTTACAGATGTGCACAATGTCTGTACTAACCCTGGCGTGTTTTTTCGGTTGTTTGTGGCATCTGATTCAAAGAAAAGGACAATAATGGATATTACAAAAAGTACCAATTGTTCCCAAGCAGACTCACCCCTAGGATGTCCAGACAAACCCTACTGATGAAACCCTTCACTTGATAAAGTCAGTGTCTTTTATAGTTCAGATACCCAAGATTCCTGAAATACAAGGAAATTGAGGGAAAGCTTACCACAGTAAGGTATTTGAAAACTCTTAAGGATGCTGCCAAGGTTGGACACCACCCTGTGTCTCTATTTGGTACAACAAAGCTCTTAAGCCCATGCTTTTTAATCTTTTTCAATTTATTTTTAAAATTTATCTTTTAAAATTTATCTTTTATTATTTATCCACTTCATTTATCTGACCTGCTCACATTTAAGATGGTGAAAATTAGCTGGTTATACTCTTCTTTCAAATGCCCCTTCAGGAGCTATTACCAAGAAAAATACAAAACCCATTCATTTCAACACCAGAACCCCTTTTAGCACCAGAGAAATTCACCCGATCAGTGGAGAGGAGAGATGCTCCTAGCCATATTGCAAACTTTCAAGTGTAATACATATTCTCCTTTTCTTCTTAGTTTGCCCTGACCATTGCTGGTTGTTCAGATGCAACCAGGACCTTTTGAATTTCTCTGTTGTAATGAGTCTGCCTGTCTCTGAACTGCTGGGTGGAGCCCACTCTGCTGTTTCAGGAGGCTGGGTGTGCATGGAAGGGAGCAGCAGAGCCCCTGGGACAAGGCATGCTTTGGAATGACTGTCTTGACAATGGAATGGAAGGATGAAAGGATGGATCAATGGAGCCTCCAATTCTAGGGACTTTCGGGAAGCCTAGGACAAAGAGCTGTGAGTCACCCGGAATCATGGACAGAAATGATCAGGGCAGAGAAATCAAAGGTGTTTATAGTAAGGGAAAACACATTCTGAATCCAAGACAGGCCTCAGGCCTCATGAAGCCACCTGAAAGGATTCTTGAGCTGAGTATATCTGGTGCTTGACCTCTTTGTGAAATCTGAAAGCAGAGAAGTCTCCATTACTTTGGACAGAGTGCTTTGCCCAGTGCGGTGTGGTAACAATTTCTGTTGGGAGCGAGCATCAAGTAAATGTAATACAGAGTGTTTATTTCCGAGGGCACTGGTTTGAGAGATAGTCTGTGTCCACAGCAGTGTTGCTGACAGTCCTGAGCTCTGAAAAGCAGGCCCTCAATAAAGGTCATTAGCTAAGGCTAAGTAGCTAGGGTCAGGTTAACCCTGACCCTTCTTCAGTCTCCAAGCAGTCAGCTCTTGAGCAAATACAAACCCACAGTTATTACAGAATTTTTAAACAACTACAATAACTGAGTGGAGTCAAAACTGCAGATCTGTTTTATTGAAAGCATAATATTTATAGATGACAGATACTGAAAGGCCCCAGAACTGATGGTTTTAAGGACCATCCCTGTATCTGAACAGTGGAGGCACACTTGAAAGCATTCTTTGTTTTGAACCACTGTGCGACATGAATTTAACTTTTCCAGAAAGAGTATTTTAATTCATAGAGCTTGGTAATTCCTATGTGCTTGGTAAAGAATGTTAGAAATATTCAATTTCCTGTTAGTTACAGGTGGAGCCTGAAATGCTAAAAGTCTGTTCAAAGCACCACTTAAGTCTGCTCTAGTTCAGCATTAGTCTAATGTTACCTTTTCCCCCCTCAATAGTTTCAAGAAGATATATAAAACCAGACCAGAGCTGATGTTTACTTTTACAGCCTAATGGTTCCTCAAATCTACAAGAACTTCTAAGGAGTAGATAAAAGCAGCTGCAAAAGTGATCTAGAAATAAACATCCAGAAGAAAATATAACTGCAATCAAAGTTCCAGCTGTTCTCATCTTAATTCTTATCAGTATACTGTTTAATCAGGAACATTTTGAAGTCAAGGGCTGATTTCCAACAGCTTTTGTCCATCCATCCATACATACATATATATATGTAAGTCCCTTGAAATATTACAGAAGTTCTGTTTCACATCAAAATAGTGTACACTGTCACTGAAATTATTAATTTTCTTTTCCTCATCCCCCATGTTCTCTCTGGGCCCCTCTTTTGCATCTGGCATGTGTACTGATACTCAAGATGACAAATACTGATAACTGCGAAGCTGCAACGCTGCATACTTCCATAACACAAAGCTTAGCCAGAGTTAGGCATTGATTTATGTCCCATAGTCTGTTCAACAGTGCTAGGGTTTTGTGTTTTTTTTTTTTTAATTCCATACCTTTAATACTTGCCACCTTCAACCTAGTGTGTGTCAAATTTCCATCTTATTGTTGCAGCTGTGGTTTCTTAAAACTAGAGTATGCTTCTTGAAAGCAGTGACACATTCTTAAGTTTATTCATAGATTTAAATGTTCAGTTTTTAAAAAATGCATGCACTCATTAAAATGTGGTGGTGTTGCTTTTTTTGTTGTTTTTTTTTCCATATTAAATGGCTGATACAGGGGCTTTTAAAAACAATTGAAGGATGCTGGGATGACTATTTTTATTCAGCAAAAAATTGTAGTAAGTGTGGTAACTTAGGCAGAGATCATAAGCCCAACATTTTCTTTAGTAAAGACCTTATTTTCAAAATACACAAGGCAGAAACAGCTCTCTTACCCACACAAAAACCCCTCTGCAGGTGTACAGATGAGAGGAAACTAACTCTGTGTTGCCTGGGCACCATAGTACTTGGTGTGATTCCATGACCCACAGTAGGAGACAGCTCACAAAGCAGATCAATTTCAGAAGACTCTATATGCTTACAAAAAAAAAAAAAAAAAAAAAAAAAAAAAAAAAAAAAAAGCTGAAAAAGTTAAGTAATTTTATTACAATCTTCACTGTTTCAAGAGAATACCCAGCTTCCTGTGCTGCCCCATGGAAAATAGACCAGAGGCAAGAAGCTGTAAATATCCCTCCAAGAGCTTGCAAGGGAGTCCTCCCTGTTCCCATCCCAACCCTGTTTGCAATCTCTGCAGGATTACTCTTCCTGTAGGTGAGCTGGTGAAAAGGACCATACCTTTGCTTCAGCACTTTTCAGTTCAAAGTCTGGTGCAGTAACTCAAACCTGCTTTTATTGTCTTTAAAGGCTAAGAGGTTAGTGTTTTCCACCAGAGCAGCTGAGACATGTCCCATTCCAGGAAAAGGCCAAGAAAATAGCTGAGAGCAGT
Organism: Phaethornis superciliosus; assembly: GCA_023637945.1. Taxonomy (NCBI): domain Eukaryota; kingdom Metazoa; phylum Chordata; class Aves; order Apodiformes; family Trochilidae; genus Phaethornis; species Phaethornis superciliosus. Next base: position 21,796,450 of record JAJQWJ010000002.1, read on the forward strand.
AACAACTTAAACCACTGCAAAAAATCTGCCAGAGGACATCTGTCAAGGCCCAAAGAGTTCCAGTTATGTATGATTTCATTTGATCCCAGAGGCTAAATAATGTACAGGAAAGATTTAATAATGTTATGCAGATTATGTGTGGAAATGTAAAAGGAACCGAATACAATGCCAGTTTGAAAAAAAAAAACTTCATGTGCTCGTAGCACTGTTATTGCTGCACAGTCAGAAAACACAGCTTGAGCCATAGATTATGATAATAAAATTAAAAATTGGAATTGCTAGAATATTTACTCAGGTGAGACTATTCAATTGAAAAAAGATTACTTAATATTTTCTGTCTGCCAGGAAATTATCAGTTGAGAGAGTCCCATTTCTGTTTCCACCACATCAGTTCCATTGCCATGTGAAACACTGATAGTGCAAACATGGTAACCAAGGATTGCTGCTCACAACATTTCCAAATGCCAGTGCAAAGGAGACTTCAGCTATTAAAAGAAGAACAAAAATGAATGTCTCTCAGCTGTATCTGCTTGTGAGTTTGAGTTATGACATCTGATGGAACCAGAATTGCTTAACTACAGGTATGGCCCCTTTTGCCAAGCCACTTCCAGAAACAGTAATTTCTGGCAGAGGAAGAGGCAGCTGGAAGGGTGATGTGAATGGCCACCACAGGATTTGCCAATTGATATCTGTCAAATCTTCTGGCAGCATATGCTCCAATGCCATGTGACGCTATTTAAATACTGGCAAAGGAGGGATTATTAAACAGGATTCTTAGCCAGGATGACCGCAGGCTTCGTTATTAAAAAAACAATCTGAAAGCAGAAGCAAATGGATCCTATCTGGTAATACCTGAAAACATTTGTGCGGACTCTCACAAAAGAGGCAAGTGTAACATTTTCTAGTTTTCTTGAGGCTGGCACATGTGGTGGTCTTTCCTTGGCTGGTGCTTTTATCTCCCTTGGGATAGCAGTTACAGTTTTAGCAGCTGAAAACTTATGCTCACCAGTTTTTTTTTCAGTGGAAGGATGTAAGACTTTTTCTTCCAAGGTTGGGTCTTTATTTGCAGGGACTTCCAGCAGGTTTCTTAGGTTTCTCATTTCCTCTTGCTATTCCTGCTCTCATCTGTTTTGCAAATGGCCACCACAATGTTAAGCTTATCTAATGGCCAGGCCTCCAGCTGGAAGAATGCCAGCAGTGTTCTGAAAATCAGTCATCTGAAAGCATTCAGAGGAGGTGGCCATCACCTTCTCCCTGAACCTCAAACATAAAACTTCCCTGATAAGCACATATGCCAATGCCATGAAAAGCAAGAGATTAGTCTAAACTCAGATAACACTTTAACCAGCTCCTTTGGGTGACACTCAGACACTGTCCTGAATTAATCTCACTCTACAAATAATAAATCCTTTTTTTCAGTGTTTGGAAAAGATACTGGTTGAACATATGCACATTAAAGAGTGAGTGTCCCCACCATGGCTTCACTGTGAATGCAGGTTTCATACTACAGTTGGTTTTCCTTGTTTCGTTAGTTGGGATCCTTTACTCCCTTGCTGTCAGGGTGTAGTCAAGGTCCCTCTGCTCCTGGCTTTTGACATCAGCATGGCCATGGTTGTTCCTGCCATCAGTGAGACCTGAGGGCTTTGTAACAATTTCTGCTGAGAAAAGTGGCAAGGGCAGAACAGTTGCTTTTTTTTTTTCCATGGTAAGGGGAAGTCTGCAAAAATGCAAGATTTGTTGCAAGTCTTTATGTGAAAACATACACAGAGGACAAAAATGCAATGAATTTTGCTACTGACATCTCACAGAAGAACCAACTCCATAGGAATGGGATCTCAAGGAACTTCTCAAGGAATGAAAAATCATCTCTTGACTGGACTTCTGTTTTGTCAGAGAGAAGGAATTCTGACTTTGAGGGCGATAGCAAAACCAGACACAAAGTAGGAAACTGCAGTATGAGGACACCTACACAAAAGTCTACCCTCTGGAGTAACTATTTTGGAAAGAGGGCTGACAACAGGAAGAGGAAGATTTGCTGGCTGCTGCTTTGTCTGTCAGAGGGGCTGGTTCAACCAGCACTGAGAGAGAGACCTCCTGAGAGCCTGCTGGGAAAAGAGTGTTTCCCAGCTTCCAGGGATCTCTGCCTCAGCTCTGTGGGATCTGCTACCGACCACAGCGGGGAGGCTGCTGAGTCAGCTGCTGAGCATCACTCCAATGCTTTCCACTCTGGGATACCAGAGGATGCAGGGAGCAGTGGGGCAGGAGTGCATGACAGAACTAGAGAAGCAGTATGCAAGGTAAAAGCCTTCCTGGAAAAGGATAAAAAAGGTCACACACTTAGTAATGTTTAATGAGACTACATAGTATGTATCTTAACTTATTTATTTGAAAGAAATAAGAACTTATTTAGGAGGAAGCAAGTAACAGCGATGAGGCTCCCTTCAGCTCCTGACTTGCACAATAAGGTCCTGTGCTATCCTTTCTGTCCTAGGACAAAGACAAACAAACAAAAATAGAATTTCTGGAATCCATTGCATTTTTGAAGGGTATTATTTACAAATTAGACTGCAAGCGATTATTATCACAGGCATACCACTTGAGCACAGATTTCCTAGAAGCAAAGCAAGTTTGGGGAAAACCTCTCAAACAATCCCCCTTACTGTAAGACACCTGTTCTCCTTAAACCACTTTTTTTTAGTGGAAGTCACCCCAGCTGAATTAAATTTGTTTCCCTTGGGCCTGCATTTTCTTTAGCCAACACAACAGCTGCACCATGTGGAGATGAGCCACAAGAAGTGTAACAACACATGTTTGTGATTGCTGTATCAGCTTTGGCAGATTTAAGTACAGAGGTCTTTAGCTGCCTTTTATTAGGGAGTCAGTTTTACAATATATACAACATATTGCAAAGTAGTAGCAATAATATATATAGTTTTATGTATTTCTTCTGCATGCTTGTACAGTAAAACCAGAAGGGACTTACTATTACTTATAGCTATAAATATTATATTCAGCACAAACATTTTCTTTTGCATGTAAAAGTATGAACAGAACAGGAGGATAGGTTAACTACAATAAAATCCCCTGAGATCTCTGTGCTAGCTGTTATCCAGCCCTGCAGAGACACTCAACCGTTTAGTGTGCAGTAACCCTGTTATTTCAAAGCTGCAGTAAACTTAATCTCTCCAAGAAACTGCTGAATTCCTGGAAAATAATGCATAATCTTGGTTCAGCGTGTTGTGTTTTTTTTTTTCCCCTCTCATTTTAAGAACAGGTGCCAAAAACTGGTCTTGTGGAGCCTAATTCAATATGCTTCAGAACACAGCTTAAAAGTCTGCTTTTGAGGCATTTGATTAAGAGCTGTTGAGTATCCACACCCGTAAAAATGAGGTACTTGTTTTTGAAAGACCATTTTGAAAGGTCAAGATAAATGCCAATAACACAGCATAGAATCAAGCATTTGTGCTTATAACATTCCTGTTACTTTATGTATAAACAGTACTGTGTGTTGTGGGTATTCTAACACAGCTTTGTGGCTTTAATCTTCCTACACATTTTCTCACTTAAGATTGCTGAACTACTGCATATTGTAGAATATGCAGTGCATATTATACTTTGATACTGTAATGCACTATACATTAATATTCAAGACATAGAGAAATGCATAAGTGTCTCTGTGCTGTCTGAACAAATTTTTTCACTGTCTAAAATTTCATATTCTTAATATCTATTCCATGATAAGGGGACAAATTCTATACTGTTTATCTTCTTTGACTGCACCATTTCTATTCAAATGAACCTATGACATATTTCTAAGAGATTATATTGGAGATATCTTGATTGATATATTGGAGATAAATGGTACTGTCTAATGTGATCTGCCTCTGATTTTGACCTTTCCTCCATCCTCTTGAGAGATGAATCAGGCTGAGGATGGAAACACCAGTTAAACAAAAATCTGCATTTATATTCACACTCCCATGAGCAAATTAGCCAGGACTTCCCTTTGAGAACTGTTCCTCAAAGCGTTATACTTGAAAGAAAGACTCTGTTGGTGTTAACAGATTTTGGATCAGGTTCTAGAGACAGTCTGCCTAGTTTGAACTGCACAGATCAGGGATTTACCATCTATTAATCTAACTGAAGGAGAGATGCAATATATATTAAAACATGGAGGTTTGTTTTGTTTTTTTTTCTTCTGTTTAAGTTTTTCATTGTTTTGCTTAGTATTCAAATTAGCACATTAATTTTAAAATTAGCTTTGAGGAATTTTAAACTTCATATTGTTAATCCGGTAAGAGCAGCTTAATACCAGCAGAGTAACAAATTAGATCATGGAACTACAGAAGAGCTCAAGGATGAAGCAATAAAAGTTGTGTACCAGCCAGTTCAAGGTTACACAAAAACATTAAGCTCTCTCTTGTTTAGAAGCCATTGAAATGTGATATATGAACACAAAAGAACTAATGTCTTTAAATATTAAAACAATTAGCAGTTCTACTCTGTAGGGATCTATGGGAGGAGATGGACTCCACCCTGAAGAAGATAAAAGACCTCAGTTTTCTTAACTGGAACGAGTGATTCATTTTAGGTGGAAATGGTATTCATGTGATATTCCTCATGTGGTAAATTAACTGTTTCCATTAAGAAAGATCCTAACATATGGAATTGCTCTATGTTCCTCTGCTCTGCAGAGAACATTATACCACCAGAATATTTTATTTTTGCCTGGGTAGAAGTGGGTGGTGTTGATGGCTGTTGATAAACTTTTTTGCTATTAAATAAAAACATATAGTGAAGGAATAGTAGAAAAAGGTCTTTAATTTAATGGGATTCATATGCTCTGAAAAGATTAACTTTATGTTTTGATGTCTTTTTATAGCCTGACATGTACACTAAGTCACTTCAATGTTTTGTTTTCAGCAGAGTTCCCTTGTTCAGTAGTGACAGTAGTTTAGGTACTCACCCTGAGTAGTGGTGAGGACACCTTAAAACTCTCCCCTATTGAACCAAAATGAATCTGATTAGTGGAGGCTCAGATCAGTGCATTGTACAAAGCCAGCTTTGTAAAAACTTATTATTTGCTGCTTGGCTGTTTCTTTAGTACATGGGCTGCTGTGGGGAAGACTTCGTGCTGTTTTTAAGAGCAAGAATGGGAATGTAAGTGCAAATATTAGTCTTTTTCTTGTTTTGTATAAATTTCTACTGCCACAGAATCTTATCTTGTAATCAGAGTCATTACTTCACACTCAGTCATGAAATGTCTGTTATGTCACTGAACATTTGTTTGAATCTAGTTTGAAGAGTAGAAATTAATTTAGTATTTTGGGGTTTTTTTCATTTTTTGAAAATTTTTCTTTTAATGTGGCTCTACATGTTATATGAGTAGCTTATTTGGACTTGAGTTGTGATCTTCTGGCATGTTTTCATTGGGAAAGGTTGGAAAAAAGTAGAAAGTGAAATTTTGTGGTTTCTGGATTCTAAAGCATTTAGAATGAGTGATTCTTCCCCGTATGAGACACTTGCTTTGCAACATCTATGAAGCAAACTGGAGATGTTCCTCAGAATAAAAAAAACCAGGAAGGATTTCATTTGAAAAAACAAAACAAAATAAAACAAAACTGAATAAGCTATAAGAATTTCATGTACTGGGAAGCACAGTAGTACTTTCCACTTGCATTGGGTTCTCCTTAGTTGTAATTTGTTTTTCTGCACTTGTGCTTCCCACCTTTTTACACTTCCTTTTGAATACTTCTGTCAAAGGCCCACAAGGATAAGGAAACTTCCTTACTTCAAATCTGAAAGAACAGGTCTTTTTAGTCTCTTGAAAGCACTGTCTCCCCACCGCCCCACCTGCCTTCCCCCCCCCCCCAAAAAAAAAAAAAATTCAAATTTTTCCTAAACTTTTCTGCTGTGTATTCCTTAAGCTCTCAGCTCAAGAGCTAAAGGAAGATGGGAGAAAATGCAGGCATCAGAGTGGTGGAAGCCTCAGGCACACAGCTGTGTGTATTCAGGAAGCTGAAATTCATTCAGTGCAGGACTTGCTTCATCAAGTAATGATGATTCAATCATTCTTTAGTTAATGATAGTAGTTTCCATTTCTAACAGGCATCATGCCTGCTAATGAAGTGTTATTTATTTATTCTCCGGAGTGTGAGCACACCTCTTTGCAGACTGGAGAACAGATGGTTTCCCCCAGAAAGAGGGGGTGTATTTTTGAGCAGAAGGAAATCCAGAATAACCCTCAGTATTACCCCAACAACAGTAATTGTCTTACAGAACAAAATAAGATTTCTTTCCAAGTTATCTGTAGATCCCACGAGCACGATCAATGCAGCTGTGGTACAGGCTGGAATATCTGCTGTGGTTAACTGTAAATAGCAACTCTGTATCCATGGTTTATTTTTACCATAGTGAGCTATAATAATAATAAAAAAAATAGCAAGTGGTGATGCTATATATAGCCTGTTACTAAGAATGTGAGCTAAATGGTTAGTCAACAGAAAAATCCTGTACTAATCAACAGATGTCTTTAGGTCTAGTATTAATATTTTGGATAACAACATGGTGTATACCATGTCAGTGAGAGGTAAGTGCAGCAGTGCAGCTTGTATTTCACTGTTGGAGGTTCTTGCTGCTCTTTTAAATGTCACATAGGAATTTTGCCAATTATGCTGGTTTTTGTTGAGTGGGTATGGATAGCAGACTTTGTACCTATATTTCCTGGCTATTTGTTTTCTGTATCTTTTTTCTGCCAGACCAGCCAAAAGTCAGTTTTCTTTTACATGACATTAATTCACCATTAAGCTGTGAATAGTTCACAACCTGTTCGTTACTCCTAAGCTTGATTAAAACCTCACTTAAAAAAAAAAAAATCTAAAGTTTAGTCCAAACACTAGCATATGCTGTTCTTTTATATTTTATTTATAACTATTTTATGACTGACAGGGTTAAGAAAGTATATAACAAATTCCTAGATAAGCCTTCAAGGTTACTTCACATTAGACATGATAGGTAGGAAAAAGGCAGAAGTGAATTTTTCTTATCTTTTGTATAAACAAGCTGGTATTTCATCCAAGGCCTTTTCCTTAACTTTCAGCATACCAGATTGCTATCAGGCAGTCACAGGGAGACACATGTAAACATGTTGTTGTTGACAATGTGTCTAATGAATTTATAAATCAGTTTCTCAAGAAATCAGGTTTGTGCACTCACTGTCTTTATGCTCTCTCGCCATTCCTTGCCTTTGCTCCCATCACAACTGTGGCTGGGCTGGCCAATATTAATCATGTTTGAGGAAAAGCTGGAGGTCTGTAATGATGGTAAGCTTCTGTTTTCACAAAACTCATAGGTGATGGGTAGAGGAAGAAATGCTCTGTTTGTAGGCAGTCTACCCCACAGCAAGAAAAAAATTGTTCTTTTAGCTGCGAAGTTTGGGACCACTCTGCAGAACAACTTGCAGGCTTCTCCTGTGAGCTGCCCAGCAAGCTGGGATGCAGACCTGGGATACTGTAACCCCATGGAGGGATGCTGGGTGAGCTGGGTGAGCCAAACCATGTGTGGTATCAGTGATGCAGAGGGGCTGTACAGAGCACAGAGCTGGGGGCATGCACAGGGGTTTACCTGGGCAGTAAGGATTTTTTAAATTTTGGCATCTTAGGGAATGAATGGAGCTATTGTGGAATGGTATGGGGGGCACTGAGGGAGAGAGAGAGCACTGAGAAATAACAGGGCAGGGGGGGGGCTGTAGTGAAAAGGGTAGAAAGCACACAGGGAGAGGAGCTAAGCTGTGAAAAGCTCCATGGACAGGATGAAAGGCTAGGGGTACTTTGTTTGGAGAGTGTAAGGTGCTTGTGACATACCTCCTGGAAAACATGTACCATTAATTCTGTTGTTTTCTGGTAGTTACAATGCACATCGTTGAAATGAGCCTGATCAAATACCTTCTGAAGTAAATGCTGCTTTTATTTGCTATCAAAGGAACTAGATAAGGTCCCTACTGTAACACGTATAATTTATTTGCATGATGTTTATGAATGACTTTGAAGTATATATTTGGAATTTAAATCTTACAATTAGTAATACTTGCTAGAAACTCAGACATCAGCTTCTCAAGCAATTTTTATCCTTCTCAAGTTCATTATGAATTAGATCCAACTGAGGAAGAATTGACCTTTTAGAACCTTTTGGTTCATATACTTAGGGGCTTAAGGACTGTTTTAGTTTGTGATTATACAGCACCAAATACTTGTCCATGCCGCCATGATATCTGCTTCCACTGCACTATAAGTAATTATAATATAAATGATTTTATCTGTTTACAAAACTACATTATAATATAAAATAATTATAGTACCCAAAAATTAAGTATGGTCTTCATCTATCCTTTGGTCTAAGGAATTGTATTTGATGTTGATGCCAGTTCTGCAGAGTAGGGAGTCCTAATGCTTGCTGATAAATTGGTGAAGTCGATGAAATACTTCTGAAGAAAAAAAGTAATTTGGTTTGTTTTCTCCCATATTTTTAAGATTGGGCTACATTAAGCTTTTTCTGACTCACCTGCCTTCTTAGCAGTGTTATATAGTTGCACTGTTACAAAAAATCATGGGAATACTCATGTAGATTGACTACAACTTCCTCATCTCCATGTTGTCTAGACACCAGCAATTTCATAGTATATTCATGCCTCCAGAACATCCAGACTTCCCTTGACTGGAAAGCCTGAATGAGTAGAACAGAGGGAGCCTGTTTTCCCTTTCAAAGATCCTTCTTTGCTGCAGGCAAGGCACAGTATTGTAATGAATACCAAATCAGTGTTATATTTCACAGCACAGTTCCCAAATTCATGTTGCAGGGGAAAGGTGAGATGATCTTATTTAGTCCAATGACTTAGACTACAAATACCATTTGAAATTATAAGAGATTATAGAATGGCTTGGGCTGGAAAAGGCCTTTAAAAATCATCTAGACCAACCCCCTTGCAGTGAGCAGGGACATCTGCCACTTGGTTAGATTGCTCAGAGCCCTGTCCAGCCTCACCTTGAATGTTTGTAGGGATGGGTCTTCTACCACCTTTCTGTGCAACCTATGCCAGTGTTCCACCATCCTCATTGTAAAAAAATTCATCATAGTATCTACTCTAAATCTACCCTATTTTAGTCTAAAATCATTACGCCTTGTTCTATCTCTACAGACCCTGCTAAAAAGTTTGTCCCCATCTTTCTTACAGCCCCTCTTTCAGTCTTGAAAAATACTGTGGTATCTATGTTATCTTATTATTGTTACAATATTTGCAGAATAATTGTCCTTAGAAAACATTCTGGAAGTTGAGTAAGGCACAAGTAAATCTTCTGTGAGAAAGAATTAGCCCGTATTTGTCCACATCCACTCTCTTCACTGCTAGACTACAGACAGGTAACCTAATGTTTTCTGCTTCTGTGTTTTTTTTTTTTTTTTTTTTTTTTTTTTTTCCCCACACTCTTCTTCAGTGGCAGAGATGGAAGACAATCCTGTCCCTTTCATCCTCAATTTTTGGGTGGTCATGGTGTATTCTGGGAACGGAGGCTGCACTATTAAGTTGTTTTGAATGGAGCTAGATCCAAATCTGCCATTCTTGGGCAAATTTTCTTCAGATTTGTTCTTATCAGCTTGTTAAAGGGGGAGGGTAGAGTGGCAGACTAGGCTGTTTAGCCTAACTTTTTCCAGAGTAAGACATATATGTGTGTCAATAGGGAGAGGGAGCACTTCTTGGATCCCTTTCTTTGCCTTGCTGTTCTAACTATAATATAGTACCTGTATTTTTTCTAAGACTGCTTTTCCTTGCTCAAATGTATAGACTGTTGCACCTTTGGCTTGAGAGGAGCTCAAAAAAACCCCGTCTCCTCTGAAGTAGCCTGAACAAAATACTGCCTTCAAGATTTTTGTGAAAGGATGTGGAGACAACCTGCATTCCAGGAGTATCACAGCCAAATAGGGATATCAGGGAACCCTTCATTAAATCAGATTGCTGAAATATAAGTAGTAATTGGTCAGTGGATACAGTTGAATACCTGTAAAACAAAGTTGGACTCCAGCCACATGGCATCTTCTACCTGTCTGACCTTGCTTGTCCTACAACTGGGAGACAGGAAGGCTTGAGGGGTTTCCCCCCAACACTTCCAAGTGCATTTCATTTGAGGGATCTGCTGGCTCCTTCTCCTGGGTGGGTTTTGTTTTTTTTTTTTGGCATCTCCTACAAACAGTTGTCTATGGCATGGACACATCTGGCAGTTCTGCTGGGCAGCCACTCAGGCTTGTGGGATGATCCTTGAAGAGTTCTGTGTTAATCTGTTGTGCACAGGAAGATGTTCTATTGCAGTTTTTCCATGACTCAGAAAAACAAAGAAACCCAAAAGGTCATATGGTGGTGTATGATTTGTTTTATGGGTTCATTCAATATTACCATTGTGCATTTAGCTCAGCCACAGTGAGTCAACTGGATTGGATTGACTCAGGCAAAGTAGAGGACTTGCACAACAGCAGGATTTCAGCCATTCAAAATTCCCTTGCTAATACACATCAAAGACATGAAACTAGGTATGGGATGCAGATTTTTTTAGGGGGGGGAGTGCTGTTGTACTTATGCATCTAAAATCAGCTTAAAGTAGAACTTGGGCATCTCATTTTTATGGATGTTGTCCAAGTGTTTTACTATAATGAACTCCCATTAGTTAGGCAAATAAACCTATTTCGAGGAAAGGATATAGAAATTGGCTTGAACATTTAAGCACTTCTTGTATTGCCTTGGCTGAGCCTACTTGGACGCTTGGTCAGTTAATACCTTAAGTCACTACAAAAACACTACTACAAAGTCAGAAGTTGTAAGGAGAAGAAATTGCAGAAAATTGTCGCATGGTGCTTGGTGGACTCAAATGTGCTGCTTGAATAATGACGTGCCGGCTTCCTATGGCTTTGCAAGGTAACTTGTAGGCTTTGGCATTAGAAAGCCAAGTTCCAGAGTTCTTCTCTTCAAAGCTGTGTCACCTGAGCCAGCTCTGGAGAGCAGCTCCCCCGTCCTGCCATGACTAACTGGAGACTTCCTTTCCGCTGCTCTCCGGAGCCAGATGTCCGGGAAGAGATTTAGCTTCACCAGGAGGCGGATGAAAGGCGCAGGCCGCCCGGCAGCGTCGCCCCGAGGTGGCGAGGCCCGGGGGTGGCAGCGGGCAAAGTCACCGCCCTCAGGCCAAGGCTTTGCCCCGGGCCTGCCCTTGCCCGAAGGCCCAGCTCCAAGAGTCGGGGCGTGAGGTCAGCGTGCGTGGGAGAAGCGGTTGTCCTTCTCCCCGGCGGCGCCTCAGGGCCCCGGCTCTCCGTTTCTTCGCCTCCCGGTTCGCCTCGCCCGGCTGGGCCCCTCCGGGGGCCGCTCCTGCAGGAACGGGCAGCGCCGGTTCCCCCGGGAGGACTACACCTCCCGGCCTGCCCCGCGGCCAGCACCGCGCGGAGCATGCCGGGAGCGCGGCGGCGGCGGCACCCTGGCCCTTCCCTGTTCTCCCCCTCCCGCCGGCGCGACACCACCCGCCCTTCCAATGGTGGGGCGGGGCCTCGTCCCTCCCGCTGCTCTGAGCGACTGGCGCGCCGCCCAATCAGCACTGGAGGCGTCCCGGCCGGTAACCAATGAGAGGCGCGAGGGGGCGGGGCTCCGCCGGCAGCCGGGTAGGTAGCGGTAGTGGCGGTTGCCTGAGAGAGGCCGAGAGCGGCGGTTGGGGACGGCGCGGGGTTCCCGTGAAGTGTAGGGCCGGCGAGCCTACAAGTTGTGAGGAGCTTCTCGGCTGCCGGCCCGGTGCTTCCAAGGGGCTCGGCCGGCAGGCCCCTTCCGGAGGGCTGGGCCGGGGGGCCGGCGGCGGCGGCATGGAGCAGGCAGCGCCTAAGAGGTAAGGACCCTCCCTGGCGGCCCCTTCCCCTCCCGGAAGCGAGCGCGGCGGCCCGGCTGGGGTGAGGCCTCGGGCCCCCCGCCGGCCTCGGGAGACTCCGGTGGTGGGGGGGCTGAGGCGTGACGGGGTGTCCGAAGGAACTGCGTTGGGAAGGTCTCATGGAGAGGGGAGGGCCCCCGAAATAACCATCTAGGGTAAATGTCCAGGTGTCTGCAAACCCTGTGCGGCTGGGGGAGTTGCTAGGAGAACGTTTTAAGGTGAAAGGAAGAAAACTCCGTAGCCGAGAACTCTTCGTGGCCTGGGGGTCTGTGCGCTTTATACTTCAGGTCTGTGGAAGAAACCGACCTCAGTGGTTGTTCTTTTCACATTCGAAAAGTGCCCTTGTGTGTCCTGCTGGTGGAGGGATGCTTGTGGGGGTGGGGGTTGCATAGTTGTAATTGCAAATCAGGGAGTGGGAAGAGGCAAAAATCAAGAGTATTCCCACAGCACATGTATTTTCTGAAATGTATATGGTGTGTCTGGTCATGTTAATTACTAGATGTGAATTTTTATTTTTTTTTAATCATTTATTATCTGACTTATTGTTGTGTGCACGTGTAATGATGTGAAAACACGAAATTGTGCTTTAAATGTGGTACTGCTCTCTAAGTGCACAAAACAATTGGAACAATCCTCTCCTGGTGTAGTTACATAGTAAGTAGAGTGCATGGTATACAGAGTGTAGCTACACAGCTTATCTTTACTTACTAGAGTTCCAAGTGTTTTACTTTTCCTTCCTGTTAATGAAAAATCTAGGGACTATGCAATAAAAGTGGTGGCAGAAGAGAATAAATAGTTTTAAACGTTCTGTTTTAAAACACATTCTACAGTTAAAACCTTTAAAACTGTTTAAAATGGAATCCTGTGGGGTGATGGGAAGAACATGGTCTTGAACATCTGTTTTTTTCCTTCAGTAATACATCAAACAACAGCGTCTACTATGGAGAACTTTGATCAAAAATTGACTTTTGAGTGGTTATCTGAAGTATTTTTGGCAGGCAAGGGGGTGAGGAGGGACAGGCCTGCATTGTAGTTTGAGGCTAACAGTTCTGCATGTCCCAAATAAAGGAAGTAGGACAGGCACCAGCAAGGATTTAGGAGGAGTGGGAATGTCTGCAGAGTAATCAATGTTACCAGTTCAAAGCTTGGAGTCTGGTGATAAAAAGGGATTGAAAGTAAAACTGGAAGTTAGCATAACCTAAAACTTTTTTTTTTTTTAAGATCTAGGATTTGCTTTAGCTTGATTATCTAGCTGGAGGTGTGTGTCTGGCCTAATTAAAAGTGAGGAGCTGTTTAAATCTTTAGGATAAGTCAGGAAGAACTAGAAAGGTGATGAGAGGACTTCTAAGCTCTCTGGCATGTGTATACTTTCCATGTTTTTTGAAGCTTATGTCTCGAAATTCAAATATGATGAGAACTTAATGGCGTGGGGTTTTTTTTTTTGTGTGTGTGAGTAGGAGAAAAGATTTGAACTTGCTTTCTCATAAATGTGGATATATATCCCCTTTATCTTTTTTAATATTTTGTGGGCTGGAGTTTTTGATTCCTATCTTGACTGCATGAGATGGACACACCTTGTTTACTTGGCCACATAGATGTGAGCACTAGACGTAGTTGCTTTGATGCTTGCCCATAGGAGCAGTTAGGTACTCAAGAGGGTCTGGTGCTGTGATATCCATAGTGCAAGACATTAATCTAGTAGGAATTTCATATGGACACATCAAAGCTGCATGAATGTCTTAGAATACCAGTGTTCTCTCACAGATATGGGGCATTTTTATCCCCCTCCTCCCTGTAAAGGAACATGCAACATGGTTTTCAGCCTTTCAGAAGGTATCAGTGAGAATCCCCAAGTGACAGGTTGGGACACTGTGGCTTTGAAATGGAGATGCTGTCAAAATCAAGAGCCTTTCCTGTTTGGTCAATGTAGTGTAACAGTAACAAATTACTTCTAAGGGGGAGTCGTTTTCAAAATAATTCATTTACTGAACAGTTTGTGCAGTATTTGGTAGTGGTTTATTGCATCTGAATTTCTAACTGTATTTCAGGTATGTTTCATACTTCTTTCCCTCACTGAAAAGGATATTCACTCCTGAAAGAATGCTACAAAATTTGCCTCCGAGTCTTGTAATTTTCCCCTGTTACTGTTGTTGTATTTTTTGGTATATACTGGTATATATTTGGTATATATTGACATACTTGGGTATGAGGAGATAAGCCAAGTAGGTAGAGATGCAGTTTTCAACTTGCATGCAATCTATGACAAATCTTTGCCCATCTCCATCATGTTGCTACTGAATAAAAGGCCTCTTAACAAACATGAAATGTGTTAGTTAGGGTTTTCCAATCCTTTCTTTAAAATTGGGCAATTTAATTTTCTCTAAAATTTAAGTTCTATGGAAAGGAAAAAACTATTTCTTAAAATGTGAACCATCTGTGAAAAATACACTGGGTTTTATGTTTGTGTCAATGGATGTGTAAGGTCACATGGATGACAATTGTCAAGTTCCTTCTGAAAGTCGTGGGATAGAAGTGTAAGTTTCCTTGGGTTTTATTACTGGAAAACTAGATGTAAGTATGCAGTACAATAATGTAAGCTGTCTTAAACTTGCTTTTCCTTGTGTGAACAAGGCAGTGTAAATGTATCAAGGCTTTCACATGTTGCCTCTGTTTTTGGTGGCTGCAGTGATTTCTCTTACTAGCTGCTCTCCCAGTGTATCAGTATAACTGATCCCAGCTATTCTTTTTAAATGTTTCAGTGTGCTAGTTCTTCTGCAAAATAAACTGCATATTTTCATATTTCATGGGGCAGCTGTCCAGTTTTCCATAACTCATGACATTAATTGATGGAGTTCTATTCTTTAGTCCAGCTTTAGTTTTGTTTGTTAGCTTTCTGTGTTTTTTGTGTACCTCTGCAGCACATCACTAATTTATTTTGTAAATTGTACATAATGACCATAGGACACCAAAGTTATACTTTACTTTTTCATGCTGAGGGAGGGGAAATAAATCTCTTGTTCTTTCAGTTCCCAATTCAGAGTTTGCTGATCTTTATGCCAGGGTTTTGGATGCCTCTTATTGTTTCTAGTTTTTTATGCATTTATTTATGTGGAGTTTTGCTGATGTACACAATGACACACAAGTTTCTAATCAAGCTGACTATAAATGTATTCTCCCATCATCTGGATTTATAAAAGTAAAAATCTTTGCAAGGATATATTTTTGTTGTTTGAGAGACAAAGTGTTATGCAGTAAGTCAAACCTGCTTGAAGCAAGAAAAATTTTGATTACTCTTGTCATCGCAGAGTTGTAGTCTAGTTATTGCTCCTGCTTTTAGGAACATCTCTCCTGGAAAACTACTTCAATAGCCCAGAATCACCATTTCATAGTTTCCTGGAGCAAACTAAAGTAAATTGTTTGCTCCCTAGGTATTATACTTGTCCTCTACATATCTCCCTTAGACTTTTCCCCCACATAAATATGTATACTGCACTTGTATCCTATGGCCACAATAAAGCAGTGTCTCAATTTACTTAATTATTTGTTCTTTTTTAAGCACTTCTATTATGAAATTAGAGGACCTATAAGAGAGAGCAATGAGGTATCTTTTTTTTTAATTTTCCAATTGCTCCCGAGCCATTTGATTCTTCAGTTGTGCTTTCCTTCTTCCTACCCTTCCATGCACCTCACCCCAGGCCCCTTGTATTTCTAGTCATGCCTTAGCAAACAGGTATTTTGCTGGGTGTTCTGCTTTCCATATAGAAAACTTTAAGGTTTTAAAAAAGTAGTGAGTCTTCTGAGATATTTGCGTCTGTATGACTTCAGTTGCACATTTTTAAAGTGTGGATAGTAGGACACACAAAGAGCTCCTGACTGAGATGCTGATTCTGAAGTCTTAGGTGTGTTTCTCTCAAATTGTAGTTGCTTGTTTTTAGTCAGTATAATGCCTCTTAAGTACTCCAGATAACTTGTTATTAGGCAATGACATTGGTTTTGATCAGTTTATGGCTGTTTATGATTGTTTCTCTAAATCTTCTCAAGCACACTCTGTCTTAATGGTGCTGCTGGAATCATTTTAGTATGGATTTTTTTTCTTTCTCATTTGAGCAGGTATAATTTTTTTGGTGAGCAGGTAGAAATGTTCTCAGACATTGCTCCCCTCCACCCCCAAAAATTTGAAACTAAGGAAGAAAAATTAATATTTTTCTTTAATACCCACCTGCAGTTTTTTCCCTGTACTTTTTATTTGCCTTAACTTACACTTGTTCAGTAATGAAAATGTGCGCATCCCTGCAAAATTTGTGAATGAGAGCAGTCCTGGGGAGAAGGATTTGGGCTTGTTCGTTGATGAAAAGATCTTAACATGAGCAAGCAGTGTGTGCTTGCAGCTCAGAAAACCAACCATATCCTGGGATGCATCAAAAGAATTGTGGCCTGGAGTTTAAGTGAGCTGATTCTTCCCCTCTTCTCTACTCTCCTGAGACTTCACCTGGAGTACTGTATCCAGTTCTAGGGCCCCTAACACAAGAAGGACATAGAGCTGTTGGAGCAAGTCCTGAGAAGGGCCACAGAGATGATCCCTGAGGGCTGGAGCACCTCTCCTATGAAAGCAGGCTGAGAAGGTTGGGTTTGTTCAGCCTGGAGAAGAGGAGGCTCTGGGAAGACCTTATAGTGGCATCCCAGTACCTGCTGGGGACCTACAGGAAAGCTGGGGGACACACATGACTTTTTACAAGGGCAGGTAGTGAATAGGACAAGGGGAAATGGTTCTGAAGTGGAAGAGGAGATATTAGACATTAGGATGAAATTCTTAACTGTAAGGGTGGTGAGACTCTGAAACAGGTTGCCCAGGGAAGCTGTGGTTGAACAATTCCTACCTGGAAGTGTTCAGGGTCAGGCTGGCTGGGGCTTTGAGCAACCTGTTCTAGTGGGAGGTGTCCCTGCCCATGGCAGAAGGGCTGGAATTAGATGGCCTTTAAACTTCCTTCCAACCCAGACTTTTCAATTTTTCTGTGATTCTGCAATTACAATTCCATCTTTCTCCTTTCTAGTCTCTTGACAAGCAGAGAGATGGTAAAAAGGAAAGCAAGACCTGTTGCTTGGTCCCACTTCTGATTTGTAGGTTGCTTTTGCAGATTTTATTTAACTGCTCTCATTCGAGTTTTCTACTTTTTTTCTTCCTGTTCAGGAGTTGTGCCTTTCCTTTGCTGTGGATTTTTAGTCTCCCTTAACCACACATGCTTTCCAGCTTCCTGCCTGTTCCCTACAGCAAATTGCATGGTCCTTGCAGCTGGCTGTTCATGTACTGTTCTGTACTGAATGTGGATCCTTTTCATACAATAGCTACATCTGTGAATAGTTCTTTGTACAAATGGGTACATCCTTCTCTACTGTATCCTTCTTGCTGTTTTCCTTGTTTAACACCAATCCATGTGACCTCTGTGCTTATACAGTTTATTTAGATTTTTGTGTTTACTTAAGCAGCTGTCAGTATTGAGTCTCTTCTGACTCAGGAATTCATCAGTCATTTAATTTTAATTTCTATTAGTTCTGAATCACAGATTTGCATCTCTTAATATGAAGGATTTTCTTTTGAACACTGTTCTTCCAGTATTAGATTTAACAATCTTTTCTGTCTGTGCCTTCCTCCCTTCTCCTATTTTGTATTTGTTTCCAGGAAAGTGTCACAGCATAACATATTTTCCATAAGTTCTCAATGATCTACTGTGCTTTAAAGCTTTTTTTGTTCTTTCTTTTTTCCTTCTCCTGCATATGGAATACATTGCTTATATCTAACACTACAGCACCAGCTATTCTGCAGCTCATCTTCTACTTTAATAGTACCCTTGGCTATCATATAGAGCTAACTTGTTGTTTCAGACTTGCAGCATAATCCTCTATAACTTTTAAGGTGAAGAATTTATGTATTGCAGCCTCCTGGCCTCACTGCAGCGTATGTGGGTTGTATTTTCCTGTGCTACATTCAGTGTCAGCTCTATTGCAAGCTTACAGCCACGCTGTGTTCTGAGAACTGTCAGGACTCTGAGGGGCTGGATAAATGGGAATGCTGTTGACAGGGAAAAGGTTAGGACTGCTTGTAGAGGGCAAAGAATAGTGGTAAGACTGGGTTTACAGTGCTGACAGAAACTGTGGGGTGATACTGGGTGATGTGAGACTCTGTGTGAGAGAACTGAAGGACAGAATACTGTGGTGATATGTCATTAGAGGTTTTGTTGCACCTGTCCATATGTATGTTGACCAAGATGCAAAAGGAAGTGCCCCAACCATTCTTAGAGTACTCAGCTCTAGGAATTTCAGTGTTCTCCTGCCACCTTTGAAGTGCTACCATTTGCTCCTAGAGTCAACTTGACTTTGAGCTCTTTGTAATTCACTGGCTTATGAGTTGTACAGTTTAGAAACTGGATACTTGGTGTGGGTGAATGATTGATTTATGCTTTCTTAGATGTCACTATGGCATACTGTAGTCAGCAATAAGCATGTGTTTGCATGCTGGCTGCTTTTTGTCTAAAGGGGAGCTTTCCAGTGTTCTTTGACTCTTTCTACTTTAGCAAAGGTTTGGACAGTGGATTGGTCCCATGCTGCATTGAATTGAGCAAACATCAGTGGGAAAGGGATAATAAAATTGTTATAACTTTGTATGTCCTGTAGGATGATCGATTGAAATTTTATTACTGCGTTTTAGTTAGGCATTTTATTTTTTTTATTGGGATATGTTTTTCCTTATCTTTTTTTCTGTCTGCTCACGTGTATGAGAATTTGCTTGACTTCTGTGTCTTTATCCCCAACCAACCAAATAACTTCTGTTTTTCTTTTAGCAAACTGAAAAAGCTAAGTGAAGATAGTTTAACTAAGCAGCCTGAAGAAGTCTTTGATGTTCTGGAGAAACTTGGTGAAGGGTAAGTGCAGCTATTTATGAGGGGATGAGATCAGAGGAAAGAGTATATAAAGCATATGTTGGAATATTAAGTCACAGAGAGAGTGACTGTAAATGTCCTAAGGAATGCTTCTCTAGACAAGTTTTAATAATAAAGCAAATGCATTAATTGGTAGACTTCCATGTTTCCCCAGATAAGTGTTTTTCAGTGTCCCTTTTTTGTTAAGGCAGCCAAGTTGCTTGCTGCTCTACTGGAGTTAAATGCACTGAATATTGACTCAATATTCAGTGGCACATCTTTTCTGAGGTACCAGTAGAAATTTTTTCCATCCTAAAAAAAAGCCCTCAAACATGAACATGTGTCTTCTGTGACTTTTTAACATTTCTGCATAATGGAAATGAGCAGCAGTTTATCATGGTTAAAAAAAATGTCCCTCTTATTTGTAGGTCTTATGGTAGCGTGTTTAAAGCAATACACAAAGAGTCTGGACAAGTTGTAGCAATTAAGCAGGTCCCTGTGGAGTCAGATCTTCAAGAAATAATTAAAGAAATCTCTATAATGCAACAGTGTGACAGGTAGGTATAACAATTCGTTGTCTTTCTAAGAATCAGTGTGAAAATGTTTGTATTTGTAAATATGGCTGAAATACATGCAGTTGCAAAGCTTTTTTTGTAACATGGAAAATTCAAGCAGTTGATGTTGGACAGTTTACTTCAAGGAACCACTTTGGAAGTGAAGGAAGTGCACTTTGATAATAACATCACAGAAGCTACTGGAAGAATAAGTACTTGCCTCTCTTTAGAACTCTTCATGCTTGCTTCACTTGACTTGCACTGGCAAACCCAAAGGTTAATATTTCCTGTTAATATCCTGTTAATTCCTTATAAATTCCTCGTTACTTATTTCAGGAGACAAATAAAGATGTTTCTATCACAGGATTAATGACTTGCAGTTAACTTTTAAAATAGCATTTTACTGATTGCTTTTTTTGTGCAGGAGCATAACTTGAAAAGAGTGGACAATCTTCTGATAGTTCTGAAGAAGGGCTGTTACCTTACACTTGTTTACAAATGATAAATCTTGTGATTTCTGGTATTGCAGGGAGTGGAAACCTTAACATCATGTGTCTGCAAGGATGCAGAAATGGCCTTGCTTTCCTCTTTTCTATGGAGTTATTTTTTTTTCGTTTGTAAATTCTTTAATTTTGTATATTGTTTTGTATAAGCCCTCCAGCCTTTTATTTTCATAAATACACTATCTAATCACTTCACTGAAGGAAGATTCTTGTTATGTTTACCACATCTGTTTCTGCCTTTCTTTTGCAAGTGCCTTTGAGGAAACGTACTTCAAGTGACAAATTGATGAGTAGCAAAGCAGTGTGTTCTACTTCTGACAGTACTATCTCCTCACATAAGCCACTTCAGTATGAAAATGCATTTGCAAATCTGGAAGTGTTGTTCAAACCAACACTAGATTCTGTTTAATATGGAAATCTAGGTCTGTACTTGAAATAAGTTCATTCTTGCAAAATTAGAAAAACATGGGTGAGTTTCCATGTGTTTTTGCTCAGAGAAGAAAACAACTCGGTCTTTTTAAGTAGAGAAACATCCATAACTTGGTGTGGAAAGCTAAGAATTGAGAGGCCCTAAAGAAGGGAAAAACAGCTTTGTATCAGAAGAGTAATGGTTGGGAAAACTACATCTGTATTTGAAGATCACTAGAAGCTTGTGTCACTCAGAATTGTGGTCAATGTATCTCTGCCCAAATGAAGACAAGTGATGAGTGGTGTTCCTCAGGGGTCGGAACTGTGACTGGTGCTGTTGAACATCTTTGATGGTGACATGGGCAATGGAATTATGTCCACCCTCAGCACTTTTGCTGATGACACCAAGCTGTATGATGTGGTTGACACACTGGAAGAATGGGAGGCCATCCACAGGGACCTTGACAGGCTTGAGTGATGGGCCTGTGCCAACCTCATGATAAGACCAAGTACAAGATCATGCATCTTGGTTGAGACAGTTCCAAACACTGCACAGATGGGAAAAGAATGGCCTGAGAACAGCCTTAGTTGGTTGATGAGAAGTTGATGAGTTAGCAGTGTGTGCTGGCAGCACAGAAAGCCAACCATATCCTGGGCTGTATCAAAATAAGTGTGACAGCAGGTCAAGGGAGGTGATTCTCCCCCTTTCCTCCTCTCTCCTGAGATTCCACCTAGAGTACTGTGTCCAGTTCTGGAGTTCCCACCATACGAATGACATGGAGCTGCTGGGGCAAGGCCAGAAGAGGGCCATGAAGATTAAGGGCTGGAGCACCCCTTCTATGAAGACAGGCTGAGAGTTCAGACATTAGGAAGAAATTCTTGAGTGTGTGTGGTGAGGCACTGGCATAGGTTGCACAGGGACTGCCCATGGCACAGGAGTTTGGAACCAGATGATCTTTATGGTCCCTTCCAACCCAAACTGTTCTGTGATTTGATGATTTGTAATTTTATTAAGTAGTCAGACTTCATTCTAACAAGGCATTGATTAAGCTAATTACAGTTTTTAAGTTTGATTGTACTTGCTCTTTTGCTGTGTTAGTGTTTGTCAAACTAATTTTTTTAATGATACTTGTGAAGATTTTCTTTTACACTTACTCAAAGTTTTTTTCCCCATCTAGTCCCTATGTTGTCAAGTACTATGGCAGCTACTTTAAGAACACGGATCTATGGATAGTTATGGAATATTGTGGTGCTGGCTCTGTTTCAGACATAATTAGACTTCGTAATAAAACGGTGAGTTGTGGGTTTTTTCTTTTTCTTTTTTTTTTTTTTTTTCCAAAAATGTTTAACGCTTACTAAAATGAAACAGAATTAAGAGTAGAAGCCTCAAGATATTTTTCAGCTTGACAAGAGCATGTTTTTGTTCAGGAAGCCTAAGCCACTACTTTGAAGTTAAATCGACCACTGGAATTCTGCCCTGGAGTTTTCTGGCTTGCCAGGCTGATCAGCACTGCAGCAACCTTATTTTGCATGTTGGCTTATCTGAGGTGTGCTGTTCATCAGTCTAAGGCAACAGGATTGTGTGTCTACTTTTGTCTGCTTTTCTCAGAGACTGATTTGGGAGGTACGTGTATCTTGCACAGTCAAACTGGGTTGCTGCCAAAAAGGGCAGTTCCACTGTTATCATCCAACCTGACTGATGTGTTGCCATTTATCAAATGCAGTGATGGTCTGGCTGCAGGGTGATCTTGGATAAGCTTGATGATCTAATGGGGGAACTCTTTGCTCTCTTGTCTGTCTTCCCCACCCTGTCATGGGCTAACTTGGGGCACAGTGGCTTGGTATGATGTAAGAGAGACATTAGAAATGAGCAGTGGGGAAAAAAAGGAAAAGAAGGAATGAGACTGGCATTTTTTCAGTGGCTGCTTGCAATAGATAAAGGTAATTACAACAGGAAGCAATGCTCTCAGTCCTGCTGGCTGCTATTAACAGATTAGGGAGTACTGACACCAACAATCCTGCCTCTCTAATGGTAACTTAGAGTACACTTGCTCACCCACTGACCATGATCAACTGAGTCATTCTGATCCTGTCTCTTTTGGGGAGGAAACTGAGTTGACTGTAGCATACTGTGTAATGGCTATGCTGTTGATTGTGATACAAAACCTTGTTTGGGATAGTATTGGAAGCAGAGCAATCTCCTACTGTACACGTGGTGTGCTGTTGCGTCTCAGGGTCCTGCATTTTATGTCTAAACTGTGTGTCTTTACATACTGATTTATTTATCAGTTATATATGCTTAACCGTATGTTCTTATTGATTATCTTCAGCCATATTTTCTTAGCTAGTTAGTTTTTTTCATGTGTTGAAACTCTAGTAACTGAAATGAATGATGTATGTGTATCTCTAGATGCTGTCCTCCTGGTGTTGCTATCTCTATATGCTACCATGGGAGTTCAGGGCAGACTGCTGTTTCCTCTCTGGGCTCAAGGCACTTTGCTCATAAGAATGTTATTTTGCAGTTTTAAGCAGTCATGTTTTTCAGTGATTTCATAGTTAAAGTAGTTATAGTTTGTAGGTCTTTGCTGCACTAAAGTTTCTGTCATTTTTCAGCTGTAAATTGGATAACTGATAACTTCTAGGTTTTCTCTTGAAGTAGCATCTATTGCAGTATAATTTCCTCAGATGGGTCCATGTGGATTAATAAGTAGCCAGCCAGTCTGTATGCAAAGACTAAAACTCCTTCTGCATTTTTTTGTCATCTCAGTGACCAGAAGTTTTGCCAGTGTTCAAGTCCATCCTGGGTAAGCTTCTGACCATGGTCTGTCAGGAAGCCTTCTGGGGGGTGAATTGAATCAAAGGGCTAGTCAGCTGTGTTCCTGTTCAGAGAGTGATTCAGACTCTTGAAGTAGTTTTCTATACAGTCAGACTGAGGAAGAGGAGGAAAGAAGTTGATCCCAAATAACCTGGTTGCCTTATTTTCTGTCTGTCTTTACAAACCAAGGTAGCCTATATTCGCTTCTACAATGCTGCACATGTTATTCAGTGCTTGTCTAAAAACCCCTTATTCTGGCAATGAAGTGTTTGAAATAAATTACTTTCATAAATGCTGAGTGACATTTAAATTTTTAGGAATGTTTTTCCTTAGCTCTTTAGAGTAGTGTTATAGGTTCCTGCAACAATGGATTAATGGTGTCTGGATCTCAAAATGCTAGAGCTTTCTTGAAACCTTGCAGTAAAACTGTATACATCTTCTTGGAAATTAACTAATAGGAGAAAGTTAATTTTCATCTTTTTACATGGGTGTGTAGTGAGTGGATAAGAGGTAATGGCTTAAAACTGGAAGAGGGTAGATTTGGATTAGACAGTAAGAGGAAGTTCTTCACTCTGTGGAAGGTAAGATGGTGGAACAGCTTGCTTAGAGAAGCTGTGAATGCCCCCTCCCTGAAAGTGCTCAAGGCCAGGTTGAATGGGGCTTTCAGTAACATGGTCTAGTGGGAGGTGTGCCTGCCTCAGGCAGGGGATTGGAACCAGATGATCTTTAAGATCCTTTCCAACCCAAGCTGTTCTGTCATCTTGAGGGACAAAGGGGGAAAAGTATTTGTGCACTAGAAATACGATGTGTTGTACAAGTTTAATTGTCATAATAGAAGAACAAGTTAGAGCTGGAAGGTATTCATCTGTTTCCATAACTATGTATTTATTGCATGCAAGAAGGCTTCCAAAAAGCATTCAGAACTTACAGAACTAAGGTTGGCCATGCAACATCCTCTTGTATGTGTGCAGTGTGAAATATTAGTTGTCTTCCCCCTTTTTCTACAGAACTCTGTGTTAGTGGGTTATGGTCCCTCCCTAAGGAATCACTGTATGTGCTATTAAAGTAGTTTATAATCTGAGGTATGATGTTTACTAGAAAAATACTAAGAGTTGCTCTGAAGACAGAATTATCTTTCCCCAAACTTCATCTGTCCTTGATCTTTCCATGAAAATAAAGATTGTTACTAACTTGTCAGATACTGCTATGAACATGTACGTGATTTCTGGACTTTCCCACCTCTAGTACCTGAAGTAGGTGTGTAAATATTGGAGATCCATTCTGTGGGTAGTCTTACAAGTGTTGGTAGCCATGTATTGATTAAATGCTTGACACAATAAAATTCACAGACATTCTATTTTTAATGTGTGATCCTTGGAAGAAAGTGTACTAAGTGCTCTAAGTTATTGCTGACTCATGTTCAGCTGGCCTTTAACTGATGTCTGTCATCTATCTGGACTTGTCCAAGGTGTTTGACACACTCCCACATGACATCCTTGTCTCTAAGATGGAGAGACATGGATTAGATGGATGAACCACTCCATGCATAAGGAGCTGGCTAGAAGGTCACACTCAAAAAACTGTGATCTGTCCTGGTTTAGGATCATTGTCCACCTGGAGAGCAGTGACAAGGGGAGTTCCTTAGGGGTCTGTTCCAAGTCCAGTGCTGTTTCATGTCTTTGTCAGTGACATGGATGATGGCACTGAATGCACCCTCAGCAAATTTGCTGACACCAAGCTGTGTGGTGCTGTGGATTCACATGAAGGAAGAGATGCCATCCAGAGGGACTACCAAGTCTGAGAAATAGGACAGTTTCTACTGCATGAGGTTCAACAAGTCCAAGTGCAAAGTCCTGCATCTGTGCTGGACCAGGTCCAGTTACAAGGTGGGTACAGAGTGAGTTGAGAGTAGCCCTGAAGAAAAGGACTTGGGGGTGTTGATTGATGAGAAACTCCACATGAGCCCACAGTGCACTCATGCAGCTCAGAAGGCCAACTGTATCCAAGGATGCATCAAGAGGAGCATGGCCAGCAGATCAAGAGAGGTGATTCTGCCCCTCTACTCCGGTCTTGTGAGACCCCACCTCAAATACTGTGTCCAGTTCTGGTTTCCCCACCATAAGAAGGACATAGATCTGTTGGAATGAGTCCAGAGGAGGGACAAAGATGGTCCAGGGGCTGGAGCACCTCTGCTATGAGGAGAGGCTGAGGGAGCTGGGATTGTGCAGCCTGAAGAAGAGAAGACTGGGGGCATGTTATAGCTGCCTTCCAGTACCTGAAGGGAACCTACAAGAAGAATCAAGAGTGACTTTTTCTAAGTGTCCAGGGACAGGACAAGGGGAAATTGTTTTAAACTGAAGGGAGAATAGGTTTAGACTGGATATTGGGAAGAAGCTCTTTAGTATGAGGGTGGTGAGACTCAGAAACAGATTGCGTGCAGAAGTTGTGGATGCTCCCTCCCTGGAGGTGTTCAGGGCCAGGTTGGATGAGGCTTCGAGCAACCTTGTCTAGAATGAGAGGCATCCATGCTCATGGCAGGGGCGTTGGAGTAGTTGATCTCTAAGGTCCCTTTCAACCTAAGCCATTATATGATTGTCTATTGAAGCCACACCTGAACCTTTCCTGCAGCAATGCTACTTGTCCCATTGCTCCTCAGCCCATACTGTTCATAGTATATGGGTCTTCTGTTCTAGGTGTGGGACTTAGTTTTTGTTGAACTTCAGGTTTGTTTTCAACCTAATTCCTCCAGCTTGCTGAGGTCTCTCAGAGTTGCAGCCCTGCCTTTTAGTGTACTGGCAGCTCTCCTTCTGTTTCATGTTCTTGACAAACATGATGGGTGTGTTCTAGTTTACTGCCCAGGTTGTTGGTGGTGTTCACCCTGAGGAGTGGAGTATCTGCCTCTGAGGATTACCACTTATAGCTGGCTGTTGGTTACATTTTGAACCACCATATAGCCCAGCAGTCCAGCCAGTTTTTTTCCATCTCTTCCTTGTGGTTCCCCAGATTGGCTAAAAAGATGCTGTTGGAGTCTGTCAACAGCCTTTGTGAAGTCAAATTAAATTACATCATCGGCTCTCTTCTCATGCTCAGAGGAAAGTAGCCAGGTTAATTTTACATTATTTTCTTCTGGCAAACTTGTGCTGGCTCTTACCAATCATGTTTTTACCTTTTGTGTGTCTGGAAATTAGCTTTCGTGACGATTTGCTCCATAATTTCCTGAAGACTGAGGGAGGATAAACAGGCCAGCCTGTAATTCTTCATTATTCTTGCTCTCTTTGAAGATGGTGTAATAAGGGACATTCCTGGATTGCTGTAACTTTTTAAAGCTGGGAAGAAGTAGCCTTGCATTGGCACTAGCCTCCTTCTTGGCACCTTTGGATGCATCTGTTTCCATGATCTTTTATTTCTCCAGTTTACTAGAGGGATTCTCTTTCCCCTTCTGCTACTAGGCAAAGACATCCGAGATCCTGAAAAAACCCATGCAAAGTAGATGCTTAAGAGATTTTTGTATAATTTGCCAATAGATTGACAAACCCCCCCCCCCCCCATTTAACAGCAGACAAATGTTTTTCTTGGGGGTTTTTTGTTTTTTTTTTTGTTTTTTTTTTTTTTTTAATTTCTCGGCAGAGAGACCAATATAAGCTCTTCTTGCTATTCTCTGTGTTGCTGTCCAGTTTCAAACCCACCCTAGCTTTGGCTTTCCTGATTTTGCTCCTTAATGCTGCTTTATTTGTCTTTAGTAATCTGTTCCTACTTCTGTCTCTTATGTGCTCTGTTTTTTGCCCTTTAGCTCAGTCAGGAGTTCCTAGTTCATTTAAGATGGTCTCCTGCTGTGCTTATTGTTTATCTTGTGTATCAGGTAGGACTCTCTTCATACTTTGAGGAGGTTGCCCATGGTGCTCAACCAGCTTTTCAGGGTTCCAATGATCCTCAGGGAAGCATGTCCTGGGATCTCGCCCACTGGTTCCTTTAACAAGTGGAAGTTTACTATCTGGAAATCTGGTTCTGCTGCTTGATTTTGTCATTTCCCTCTGTAGCTTAACCTCCAGCATCTCATAGTTGTTGTCAAAGCTTTCCTTGCCATCCCTGGCAAGGGAACACCTCCTGTGCAGGACCTGTACAGCACCAGCAATAAAAATTATTACAGCTCACTCCTGGAGTTTTTTGTAACCTCCCATGTTGCCCTCCCCACAGGTACAGCTGGTAGACATCCTGAACTCACCTGTGTGTGTGTATCCCCCATAGAATCATAGAATGGTTTGTGTTGGAAGGGGGGGCTTTGAACATCATCTTGTTCCAACCCCTGTGCATGGGCAGGGACACCTCCCACCAGACCAGGTTGCTCAAGGCCCCATCCAACCTGGCCTTGAACACTTCCAGGGAGGGGGCAGCCACAACTTCCTTGGGCAACCTGTGCCAGTGTCTCACCACTCAAAGAATTTCTTCCTAATGTCTAACCTAAATCTCCTCTCTTCACGTTTGAAGCAATTTTCCCTTGTCCTCACTACACACCTGTGTAAAAAGCCTTGTTCCAGCTTTCCTGTAGGCCTCCTTCAGATATTGGAAGGTTGCTGTAAGGTCACCTTGGAGCCTTCTTTTCTCCAGGCTGAACCCCAACCTCTTTAGCCTGTCTTCACAAGGGAGGTACTCCAGCCCTCTGGTCATTTTAGTGGCTCTCCTCTGGACATGTTCCAGGAGCTCTGTGTCCTTCTTATGATGGGAACCCCAGAACTGGACACAGCACTCCAGGCGAGGTCTCATAAGAGCAGAGGGGGAGAATCACCTCCCTCAAGTGGCTGTCTGCTTCTTTGGATGCAGCCCAGGACCCGGTTGGCTTTCTGAGCTGAAAGTGCACATTAAGGGCTCATGTTGAGCTTCTGGTCCACCACCACCCCCAGTTCCTTCTCCTCAGGGCTGTCTGCAATCCGTTCTCCTCCTAAACTGTATTCTTGCATGGGCTTTCCTCAACCCAAGTGCAGAACTAGCTGTGTTGAATTTAATGCAGCTTGCACGAGTCCACTTCTTGAGCCTGCCAAAGTCCCTCTGGATGGCATCCCTTTCCTCTTGCATGTTAACTTCACCAAACAGTTTGCTGTCAGCAGACTTGCCGAGGGGGCATTCCACTGCCTGTCTTGCCAACAAAGATGTTAAACAGCACTGGTCCAAATACCAGCCCTTCAGGAACACCACTTGTTACACATCTCCTTTTGGACACTGAGCCATTGATCTCAACTCAGTGGCCTGTGATCAGAAGCTTCTTCCATTGCTGATGATGACTTCATCTACTTTATCTTTTTGGTTGTATGGTTTGTTGCAGATGCCATGATGGCATCCAACTTTTGGGCTACCATTCTGATTTTGACTCTCAACTTGAAGTGTTCCATTGGCAGAGCTATATGTTTGTGTAGATCTCAACCCTGCTCAGCTTTATTGCTTGTCACTTGTGATGAGCCTCCATCCCTCTGGTTGTGTGAGCTATCCTGTTGTGTCTCTGTTTCCAGCAATGTCATAGCTCTGCAGCTGTGCACAGACTGGCAGTTCCTCCTGTTTGTATTCCAGATTGTAAACTTCATTCCCAGGCTTTCCGATGTACTTGTCTGGCCTACTTTCTCTAAAAGGGAGTGAAGAAAACCTCTTCTGGAACCACGTTTGATATGTGCATCCCCACTTCCTCCACTCATCTGAAGGCATTGGTTTCTGTTCTCTGGTGAACATAGTTTAAAGCTGTTCTCATGAGGTTAGCAAGCCCAGTGGCAAATATACTCAACCTCCCTTGTCAGGTAGATCCTGTTTCTCCCCAGTAGTCATTATTCCTTTGAGGATCCTGGTGTTCATAAGAACATTTTAATGCTTTGCTGCTGTTAGCAGGCCCGCTGGAAGGTGATGATCAGCAGATGCTTCTGCTTTTGAGGGTTTCCCCCTGTCTGGGAGAATCAAGAAGACCACCACACTGGTCCTTGTTCCTTTAATACAGATTATTCAGGGTCTCCCTTGGTGATGCTGTCAGGGTGAATGTAGACTGCGTGAAGAAGTGTTTAATACATGAACCAAGTGACCTCTTTGCATTTTTTTTTATAATGGTAAAATTGTTTTTTAAACACAGCATCTAAATAATGCTTCCTGTTTAAAAGGCACATGGTTGTATTTTTTCAAATGACCTGTGGTCAGGACTTCCATTGAAGTTCTTGCCCTTATTCACAGTGCTTTGTCAGAAAAGGACTTTGAAGAACCAAGATAACTAAATTGGTGCTAATGACTACTGTGTGTAGGCATAACAAATGCATATTCTGCTACATTTCTTCTCATGGAGGAATGATGCTATGATTTTGCCTTTATTTGCCATGAGAGTGGATTAATCCAGTGCACCTGACCTTATCCCTTTAATGCAGTGTTACAGTACTTCCTGGAAGCATCAGGCTTAAATGTGTGTGTATTGGTGCAAAAAGAGTAGCTGGAAATGGACTTGGGCAGTAAAAGCAATTTTGCTGACCCAAATCAAAGCAGAGGAGCACTCAGAAAGGACAGTGTTTAAGAGCAGAGAACTTGTAGTTGAGTTGTCCCAACAACTGCATGGATTAGGTGATGTGTGGTAGACTGTATACATGCACCCCTCAGTGTCTCTTGTGTGGCATCCATAGCCAGTGAGATGTACGTGTGTGGATGAGCTGGTCTGCTATTGGGTCTAAAACCTGAATTGGCTGAGATCTGCTTGCTCCAAATTTCCATTTTAAAGATGGGCTTAATGGTTAAAGTTCTATGTAGCATTGTTCACCTTTATCATTCACGTTTGTTTTAATATAGAACTTGCATGGGGTTTTGATTATGAAGAATTTGAACTTGCATTTAGGAGGTAGCACGAATCCAGCCAAGGGGGACAGCTTACAGAATCAGAACTAGCCAAAGTTACCAAGCAGATACATGTTCCACAGGATTTTAAATGAGAGTCTTGACACAACTGGAAGTCAGAAATGAAGCAGAAAGATAACAGCTGTGAAATTACAGTAAGGTGCAAGGTACAGACCATGCTATGTTGATGAGAGAATGGTACTGTATGTTCAAAAGATGAGAATAAAATAAATCAACTGATTTAACAGGAAACATAATACCCATATAGCTTCTTCAGTAATAATATGGTATAAGAAACATACATCAGACCACAACAGCAACATTTAACGTAACACATTCTTAGTATTAAAATATTAATAGTTTATTTTAATACTAATATACAGTGGTTATGAATGGCATTACTTGTACTGTCAGCATGCAACTGCTGTTAAAAATAGAGAGTACTGGATATTAGATGGCAAGTTGTGTGCTGTGGCAAGGTTTGTTATGGGCTCATGTGATACTTAGCTGTTTCCTTTGTAAACCGAAAAGTACTTTCAGGTGCCCTGCCACTACACCACCTGGCAGGGAGTTTTAACCATCCTGATGAGGAGAGACTGTGATTTGGGGTAAAGAAGGGAGGAGATGTATTTAGGAGGTATTTTGATGTGGATTTTAAGAATTTATTTGTGGTTGTCTAAGATTTTGTGAATAAAAGAATGGTTGGAGAAACTTTGAATCTGTTTTTGTATACTTTAGTACCTTGTTGCTTCCAACAATTGGTCATTTTTTTGGTCAGGATTACCTGTGTAGAAGTCTTTGGAGATTCAGGACAGTGTGTTGTTTCTGAACTGGGCTGAATTTGTCAAAGCTTTGACAGAAAGTGTTACGCTCAACATGGTGTAAACCATTCATGAAAGAGTATTTAACAGCCAGGGCTTAAAATGCCTACAGTTTAAGCCTTCAGGTAATTACTACAGAATTATTAGCTCGCATAACAAGGATTGTCTCTTTCTTCAGATATCCTCCTGATGATACTTAAGTTTATGTTACAATTGATTTGAAGTCCCTTGTTTGACTCCAGATCAGGAAGATGGTTTTATTCCCTTGGTGCAATAGCAGGAAAGCTGTCTTGTTTCAGCTGTGTATAACAGGATTTTCAGTTCTGCTGGCATACAGTCCTTTGAAGCAGCATTGCAGTCAGCATAAAGTAGCACAAATAAAGGCTTTGAGCAGAAAATAGAAGTACTGAAAAATCTCTGAGATGAATGGCAGGCAAGGAATGTGTAGTGCACAGCAGAAGCAGTAGCTGATTGCTGTGGACCACAGAACTAATGCTACCATCAGTTTCATCCTCCGCTTGCATAGGAGAAAGGTTTATAAAAGTCACTGGGACTCCTTGGGTAATGCAACACACCTCCTTTCTATCTCTGAGAACACCATGTCTTTCTCATGGCCAAGTTAACCAGAAAATGTTCAGCCAAGAAGCTCCCTGCCTAACATCCATACAAGGCACAGTGATAATAAAAAACATGGAGAAGTGAGCAAAGGGCAAATTATAGTGAAAATAGGAGTATGTCTAACTGATAGGACTGACTGGACCGTGATGTATTGCAGGTACTAAAGGAAAGGGTTCATACAGGCACATTGATAACAGATGCATCAGAGGTCAGTTCAGAAATGAGCAAAGCTGAGATGATCTGGGTAAGACCACTTATCACTAGTGTGCACTCAGGTCAGCTAGCTCTCTGCACCAATCTACCACCTCTCTCCTCTAGTGTCTGTCTTTTTTTTTTTTTTTTTTTTTTTTTCCCCATCTCACACTACATATTCACCAGGGTGTAA
Source organism: Phaethornis superciliosus (assembly GCA_023637945.1). Classification (NCBI taxonomy): domain Eukaryota; kingdom Metazoa; phylum Chordata; class Aves; order Apodiformes; family Trochilidae; genus Phaethornis; species Phaethornis superciliosus. The sequence continues at coordinate 21,828,259 of JAJQWJ010000002.1, forward strand.
AGGTCTGAAGGTATTGAAAAAAAGAGTCTTGGTATGATGCTGTCCCTTGTCATGCTACAGAGACTATGCCCTGGCCTGAGTCAAGAGAAATCGAGGGATCTACTATTGTGATAACATATGACTAGAAGTAATAGGCAAAAAGTTGAACATAGGAAATTCCATCTAAACATGAGGAGGAACTGTGAGGACAGCAGAGCTATGGAAGAGACTGCCCAGAGGGTTGGGGAAGTCTCTGAGGACATTCAGAACTTACCTGGGTGCCATCTTGTCCAAGTTGCTGTAGATGAACCCATAACACAAAAATCAGTGAACTGATTTGTTGCATAAATAATTTTGCAGACAAGTTTATTTTTACCTAGGGTCAGTTACAGTTGTTCAGTGGAAGGGCTGGCACTGTCGGAACTGCTGCTGTTGGTTGAAGAGAAAGGAGGGATTGGGGCTTGGCACTGCTGTTTAAATAAATACGTGTGGAACTCTGCCCTTGGTCTCCACACATAGGCTTTATGAGACTGGACAGAAACTGGAATTGGGAATGGGTTCTATCTGTTAAATAATTACAACTTGTTATGAGCAACACAAATGCAGATAATGTTGCTGAGTGAACCTTTTTTTTTCTTTTCTGTTGAGCCATTCTGCTAATTTAGAGTGAATTATGATTGGTTTTTGTTTGGTTTTTTTTTTTTTTTTTTTTTTTGTGGGCCTTTGGTAGTGGTGTGTTTTGTTTTGTTTGTAGTGAGGTGTGAATGTGTACTAGAACTTTGTAAACTGAAACTATGAAGAATTGCTATTGGTTACTTTAATTTCTGTATAGGAGTGAAAAAGTAGAGAAAGGGGAAAAATTGCAGCCAGATTAGAGTATGCATCTTCAGTTTTGTAGCTTCTTGCATTTCTGAGAATGTGTCAACTTCATTTGCTCAGTTCTCATAGCAAAGCATAGATGTGCTGTAATTGTACAGCATTTCAGTTGCTTGAATAGTTTCTTTGTATTTCCTTGACAAATGAAGTTAGTCACATGGAGTTAACGGTGTGCATGTTTCTTGTTTTATTCTGAAATAATACTGATGAAAATTTGAGAAGTCTCAGCAGGTCTGGTACCTTGAAAAGATTCACTCTTACTGTTTCTCTGATAATACTTGTTCAGGAGTTTGTGTCTTTCCTTTGTGTTGATTTAAAGCAGTGAAGGTAAACAGCTGAGCTGATGACTTAGTAGACCATGTAGTTTATGAAGCAGATGCATGAAAGTATATCTCAATTGCTTTACTTTGTCTCATTTTCTTTGGTAATGAGATGTCTATACTTGCAGTTTATTGTAGCATTTGTGATGGCATATGACTTCTTCAACATATAAAGGTAGTAAATAGGAGAAGCATTTTGGACTGCCCAGTTTAGACCATCTCTATTTATAGCAGGTGTCATTGGTAACATATATATTTTTTTTTAACTTTAAAACTGAAGTTTGGCCTGCTTAAAAAAAAAAAAAAAAAAGTCAAGCCAAAAAATGTTTAGTGTTTCATTTGTAATGCTTTTATAGAGTTCAATAAATTTCCCTGTTGTGATTTTTTTTTTTTCCCCTCTACTTATCAAATTTTTAATTGTGTTTCTCATTAATTTACTTGATTGGTTGAGGAGTACCTGTCTTTTCATCATGCTTCTAAAATAAAAAGAGCTCTTTCATATATGAAAGAGACCTGGGTATAACTGTACGAAAGTATTATTGACTTCATGAACTCCTAATGTTCTAAAGAGCAATAACTGCTGTAATTCTCAGAAGTAACTGAAGGCTGTGCTGTTACTAAGAAAATACATCATTTATAAAGAAAATTCAGCATGGCTATAGAGACAGTATTATGCACTGGTAAATATTATGTAAAGGAATATGGTTTTTAGACATCAGGAGATACTAACAGACTGCAAGTACTTAAAAGACTTAAAAGCTGTGGCTGACTTCACAAACTTAAGAAAAATACTGTAAACTAGATGGGAACTCCTTGGGAATCTATTTCTGCATGCTATATTATCTCTCTACAGATAGTAAGTAGCACATTATCCCCCGGGAATATATTTTTTGCAGGCTTTGTGATAAACAATTATTTGGATATTTTCTGTCCTCTTTTATACCTTGCTTTTTTTTGTGAAGGAGGCTTTTAGTTCATCCTCTCAAATTCGTATGTTGCCTGCAGTAAGAAACTAATAGTAGTGTAACAAGGTGTAGCTGGTGGAGAAAAGCTTGATACTGGTAGTCTTAGCAGGCATTTTGTATGTAGGAACTTGAGAAAGTAAGAAAACATGGCATTCTGTCATATCTTTCCAAATATAAGGCTGTGCTAGTTTGTTGGGCAAACTGTGTAAAGAACTTAAGGGCATGAATGTTTGAGTAAGAGTACAAAGGGGTATCTCTTTTCTGGGATATATTCTGGCATGTGCCAGCTAGTCCAGTGGTGACCACCATTACCTTAGTTTTGGCAAAGGTGATGTGTATACTTGGCAATTAATGTGTATGATTTTAGTGATATATGATTGTTGTAAAAGTATTAGTTGAATATTATAGAAACTGAGCAGCAGTCTTTGTGAAGGATGCCAACATTTAAAGAGCAATAACTTTTGATTGATAGGCAAGAGAATTTTGCATACTCTTCTCTCTGATCTGCATCAGTCAGCCCCTTCTCTACTTTTGGTGTTTGCTGGATCTGATGTTACTAATGATGGGTAAGAATCTAGCTATATGGATCAAGTTAGTGGATCAGAGTTTGGAAATGTAAATATTGTTGCACAAATTCCTGTCTTAAAATACCTAAAGTATATTGTCTATATTATTTATAATAACCATTATGAAATGATCATGTTTTAAATACATAGACTCAGTGTATATACCTGAAAATGATTGTATGTTTTCTTGCAGCTAACAGAAGATGAAATTGCAACTATTCTGAAATCTACTCTTAAAGGACTTGAGTACTTGCACTTCATGAGAAAAATACATAGAGATATAAAGGCTGGAAACATACTTCTTAACACTGAAGGACATGCAAAATTAGCAGATTTTGGTGTGGCTGGACAGTTAACAGTAAGTACTTGTGGAGGGATCATTTAAAAACAAAAATGCTTTAGTGCTCCTAACCATGATCTTCTGTCTCTTTCTTCTGCTTTGAACTTTTGTCTGAGGGGTGAACTAGTGATAGCAGTAGAGCTGATGTTCTTTATCATGATGAGTACTTAATGTATTGCAAGGCTATTAGGTTTTTACTTGTTTATTTTTATACTGAGTACTTTAAGTGCCTGATGATTTCACTTTAAGCTTCTGCTTGAGCATTCTGACCTAATTCACCTCTGTAGGCTGATGGGCTGAATCTACTTGGTCTTAATTGGAAATCTCTACTAATTGACCTCTAGGTGACTAATTTAACTTTCAAATACAGTATTAATGTAAAAGGAATCTGAAATTAAGCATCTCAGTTTAATTGCATAAATAATATAATTACAGGATACAATGGCAAAACGTAATACTGTTATAGGAACTCCATTCTGGATGGCTCCTGAAGTAATACAAGAGATTGGCTATAACTGCGTGGCAGACATCTGGTCCCTTGGTATCACTTCAATAGAAATGGCTGAAGGAAAGCCTCCATATGCTGATATTCATCCAATGAGGGTAAGTGTCTGTGTCAAGGTGTTTTCTTTTTTTCTCTGTTAAAAAAAACCTTCCCCCCCATAAAAAACGGTCAAAAAACCCAATACTGGACCCGTGTTTGTAGACAAATAGTTTAAGGCTACAGATTTTTACCTCCGGTCTTGCTTCCTATGTACTGCAGTTTGCCTGTTTTTTAGTGTCTATCTTTAAGGTTACAAAATGCTTTTATCCCCACTTGAAAGAGGATTAAAGCAGTATGCATTTACCTGACTTGAAGGCAGTATATAGAGCCTATTCTGTTCTGTACCTGCACTTGGAGAGTGCCATAACCTAGTGGCTATTATCCTTTGAAAAAAGAGTGAAAAGTGAAGATGGCATAAAGAGAGATTCAAAATTGTCCGATGTGCTAGTACACTGCTAGTATTACCCCAGTTTTTATTTAATAGTGACTCTTAAAGTTTGTTACTAAATTGGGTTACTTTTTGCAATATAAATTGTAAACAGAATTAGGCACTTTGTGAGAAGTAGCAATTAGAAATTTTTTTGAGATGTTCTTAGGGAGCAATGTTAATCTATCTATCTATCTATCTATCTATCTATCTATCTATCTAGCCAGGCTTTGATTTTTCTGAAATGAGCTGTAGAATGGCTGTGCTGATTGTACTGAGCATCAATAAGTACTCCATTCTTGGAACTGTTTAGATCTAAAGCCCATTAGGTATTAGCAAGGCATTTTATATTACTAAGAGCAAGGAGTTTTTATCTTTGTGATTTGCTGCAAAAATGTCATACATACTAGATGATTTTATGCAGTTCTCTTGATATTGTCTCAGGTATCAGGATCTGTTGGAAGAGAAGGTGCTGTTAGTTTGTGATTTCTGTAAGGTAACACATGAATTCAAGTGTACTTAGTGCTATTGGCTTCTTGATTTTTGTTTGTGGGGTTCTTGATTTTTTTTGTTTGTTTGTGTGTGTACTTTCTGGAACAGGGATGTTTCTGAAGTTTAATGGCAATTTGCAGCTAAGTTAAAGTTAGTGTTTTGCAATTAGAAACATTTCATAATTTTGGAAGCAAAGCTTAGTATATTTCCTGCAAGGCATCTTCCCCCCAGCCCCCTGGGTAATTAACTATTTTTAAGTTACTGTTCAAACTAAAAATAGTCAGATGAAAGCTGAGAACAAAGTAAGTATCTTATTTTTAATATTTATTCTGAAGCTTGTTTGTGATGGGAATTTAATTTAAGATAAAATAACATTTAAAAAACAGTTGAAAAACTATTGAATAAAAATTTGGTTGTACTTTTAATTAAAATCTTGAGTTGATTGTAGCATCATTATATGTAGTTGCACTAGCTATTGGCAGGTGAAGAGTACATTATCAGAGAGGATTTTTTTATACTCACGACAATCACTGCTTATAAATCAAAGGTCATTGAGTTTGAAAGCTTTTGAATCTGTTTAATTCTTGTAATCAAATGAATGCTATCAAAGGCCAAAGTAATTTAACACAACAGTTCTGGGTTACATAGAACATGTGTTCTTGTTAATAGATTACTCTATGGTTTTTAGGGGCTTGTGTGCAGTTAGTACTCTTTTGTACATTTGATACCTAGAGTTTTTCTTAATTTTTATTAGTGAGTTGTTACAGTGGTTAACAAGAAATACACAGATTTAAGTTGCAATACTTATCCCAGTGTCATATGATACAGCTTCACAGGGCTTTTGAACATATGTAGATGCTTTCTTATTTTGTTTTAGTTATGACACAGAATTGATACAGGCAAGCATGAAAGCTTGGGCAAATTTTCATTGCTTTTTCTAAATGTTGTTGGAGTTCTGTGGTATTTATGTAAGGTGCAATTTTGTTACTTGCATGTTGAAATTACCTTGTGTGCTGTTTTGCTGCAGGCTGGCTGGCACTGCCACGAAAGTAATGCCCTCCCAGTAGGCCGTTTCCTTGTCAAGTACATTTACAGCTTAATAGAAATATTACATGACTTCTTTAAACAAGTGTTTTGGCAGGGAGCAAGTAGCAGGTTCCACACATACAATTAAAGCTTCCTCTGCTTAACCACACTCTCACCTCTCCAAAGAATTGTGCTAGTTTCAACTGGGAAAGAGTGAGAAGTTGGGGGTGCAAAGTGGAATTTCATGTGTGCTTGGGGGAAACATCAGGCCTTTTCTGTTTAAGTATATTTGACTGTACAAGTGTCAACAATGTTATTTTGCTTGTTTCTGCTGCAAACCTGAGTTCAACAGCACCTGCAGTTTTCATACTTGTTTTGAGGCTCAAAGGTCAGGACTGTTTGTCTGCTCACTAGGTCTGATGCTTTATTTGCCTTCCATATTTCAAGGGTTTGACTTGAAGATCTCAGAGGTCCTTTCCACCCTGGCTTATTCTATGATTCTATATTTGATATGTGAGTCCTTTTTTGCTTTTTCTAATGAGTAATAGTGAAATTTCAGAGTTTTTCTCTGAGTTTTCATTAAAGGAGGAGTGCTTTTCAGTTTTTTAAAGGAGGAAAAAATACAGATGTCCTCAAGGTTGTCCTGAAATGTGGTGGTACAGCCACTAGAAATAGCAAAGAATTTGCCAAGAGGTCAAAAATGCCATGTCCTCTGTTTACTGCAGCATATATGCTGTCCTCTAGTGATAAAGTATTTACAGCCTACAACTGTCTGAAATGGAGTTCAAACCATTAACTGCTTTGCTGAGTCTTTCCTTGACATGCAGTATCTGCCTTTATTTTTTGTTCGTATTTTTTTCTTTTAAAAATTTAAAATCTATGATGGAAGCTAAAATATTGGCACTATTTTGCTATAGTAGATGTGATTTTGCTTTTTGGTATGAATTGGAAACATGATTCTGAAATACTGTCTATCTTTGCAAATGTAATCTTGGACTTTTCATGTGAAAGAGTTGCTTCTTGTGGAAGACCCTTTAAGCTGCAAAGTTTTTACATTGTCATAATCCACCTACTGCTGATACTTGGCTTTAATAGCAGGTAGATTAACAACACTTTGACATAAAGCTAATCTTAAACTTTGATAGCTTTTTTTTGAGATCCTTACTTTAAGACCATGCTTAAAATTTTTACTTATAGTCATGCAATGACCTGGTCACTTAGGGCTGCATGGCTGTGATTTTTATTTTTTTAATGATCAGTTTAAGCCAATACAAGTGTGGGCAGTTACTTCCAAAGACAACTTATCCTTAGCCAGAAGTTCCTGACTTTTCTGTTAAGCAAACACCAGCATTTTTGTGGTCTCACATGTAGTTGGATAAATGGAACTGACGTTCTGAAAAGTTAACCTGACAGAAATCCAAAATCTGCTCAAACTGAGTAGAGAAGTTACAGGAACTTGTAGATGGGCAAGGGAAATAGGTTGAAAAAAGTTACTACCTTTGGCTACAGCCATGAGCTGAACCTTGTAGACCAAGTGTAAAAGTGCAATCTCTGTCTTAAAAATTTGCTATTTTTTTCCTTTTTTCCCCCAGGGTCAACACTTACTGACTGCTTAGTATGTTTCAGATAAATAAATGCTGATAGCTCTCTGGAAAAAAAAAAAAAAAAAAAGCCAACCACCCCCCCTTCCCACCCCTACACTCTTTTCTTTCATGCTTATCAAGAAGCTGCAATAATTTATGTTGCTGTGGTATGGAAGAAGCTGGTGGTGGATGTGTTTTTCAGCACTTCACTATGTTGGATTTTATTTCTTTCTGGTGAGGTTTGTTGGAAATGGACATGTGGGCATCACATGTTCTGCGGTGAGTTGGAGGATGCCAATTTGAGCTGCTTCCATTTGCCTTAAGTCAAATCATGATATTTATTTTTCCATGGCACTTACCCAGATTATCCATGCCTCCTGCTTAGCCTGTGTCATTTTCACCCTGGACTACGCTGTTTGTAGTAACCTTTTATTCCTGATGTATCTTATAACAATCCAACGTTTCTCAGGTTTTTTATTCTCAGCATATTGCTTCAATGCTGGAGATGGAAGTGAGAACTATTGCTGTGTAAAGCTGTAAGAACCAGGAAAGTGTCATGTTGAGCACTGCTCTCTGAGATCAGTTTTTCAATTGCTGAGAAAATGGTTTCCTCGGTGCCTTTTGTGCCAGAAGCCTAGAGTATAAAAAAAGATAAAACACCTCTAGTGATGTCAGAAGTCTTTCTGTAGAGTCACTCTTGCATTTTTTTCTCTCCACCAGGTGGAATTGTCTCATCAGTTTCTATCATTGTCTGTGAGCATTCACCTATCTTATTTCAGCATTACTGTTTTAATTTAAAGTAGTTTTGGAAAGTAAATGTTCTTATTTTTAATGCTTTTGCTAGTCTTTAGAAAAGAGTTTGAGATAACTTCCTTTTCCTTCTAAGAACTATGAGGCACCCTTCATTATGTTGTGGGTGGAGATCTTACCTGCTGTCTCTAGATAGAATGGACTAATATCTGAAGTGGTTTAAATTATGGATTTTTCTTGTACATTCCTATTTATAATTTTACTACCTCTTCAAAGTTTTGTATAAGAATAACAGTGAGCTATGGCAGGGCTCACTGACTGTGATTCCTTGGGGAAGTCATGATTCTTCAGTGTTTCTGTTGTGCATTCTGTGTTATGATAGTACCCTTGCACTTAAATATCCTATGTGCTTTGAAGAGACTTAATGTATTAAGATTATTTTTAAATAATTAAGTCTTGGGAAAAAAAATTAAATTCTAGCATGTACAGTTCTTCGAATGACAGGATTGTATATAGTTTAAAAAAAAAAAAAAGTGTCTTCCCTTTCCTCTGGATCTTTCATTGTGTCCTATCTTGTTCTTTAAAAATCTGCTTTCTCAGTACAGGATTTAGTGTGTATTTTCTTATGCAATGATACAGTCATTCCAAATTAATAAATAATGATAATGTGTAATTTATAGTGGGGACCTAAGAAACTGATGTGATATGGTTGGGAAAGTAGACTGACATTGAAGCAGCATGTGCTGTGCTGCAGGCTTCTCAAAGAGCTGTTGGAAGCTCTGCAGAATACTCTGGGCTTTAAGTGAAGATTTTGTTTGCATTAAATTGACATAAATGCAGGTGATGGCTGCAAAGAGGTGGTATTCCTACCTGTTTCCATGCATTTTCATAATTCCTGTTAGAATAAGGATGAAATGGATCACAAAATGCATCTGTCTGAAAATTAACCAAGAAACAAGAAGTGGCTTTCACTGCTATTGTTAACATGATGCATCTTCCATCTTTAAAAGCTACCACGATGCTACAGCTCTAAATTCATGAGGTGAAGTTCCAGTGGCCTGCAGTTTGCAGGCAGCAGGTGTTGCTTCATATATATTTGTTTCTGTGGTACACATAGCCAGAATTTCAAATAGGTGTTAGAAATTTAATTTTTTCAGGGAAAAAAATGAGCACAATGAATGCCAGACAGTGTTTGTCTAACAGAAAATAAAGTATGTTCTCCACATAGACTGGGGAGGGAAAAAAAAATCATTGTCAAAGGACTTGGCTCCTATGTAAATCACTGTGAGAAATGCACCTCCATATGATGATAGATACTTAGCATTTTCTCTGAGAGAGTAGTAATGTTACATGGTTCAAGCCAGTCAGCCAATCTAGGTATTAAATTTTTTTTGTAATTTTCTTTTTTTGTTTAACAACTTTTTGTTCAGGCTTGAACTCCTAAGTATTTGTGACTTAAGAAAGCTTAAATTTTATTTTAATATACTGTTACTTCAAATCAGTAAGAAGCTTGTCTACCTCCTTTGATGAAAACATGAGTAACTATTCTATGGTGATTTTTGTATGGGAAAAAAGCCAACAGCTAGGAACTGTTTTTCAGCAATACCTTTAAAAAAAAAAAAACAAACTTTTTCATTCAAGATTTTTTCACTTGGTAAACATTATAAACATTGATTTTTAATTTTTGTGGGTGTTTTTTCTGCTTGTTTTTTTTTTTTTTGGTGCGTGTGCTTGTTTTGTGTGATTTTTTTTTTTTTTTTTGAGTATGTGTTTGTCTTTTTTTGTTTCATTTTGTTTTTAACCTGTAAGAATGATCCAGACCTCTTTACCTGAAGTACTTCTGGCATGGCAGGTAATTTGGGAGCTGCAGGCCAGTTCCTAAAACCCTGTTCATGACATAGCTCCTTTCACCAAGGCTTCTGGAATTGAAAGGTGATAAATATTGGCCAAAATAAAATAAGTAAAATAAATAATTGAACTTGGGAATCTGCATGCATTCTGGGGTTTTTTGTGAGCAAATACCTGATGTACATACCTAAATGAGATATTTGCATGGGATTTGCTAGATTAGATATGCTAATCACCAGGAGAGTTTTCCTGGGCTAAGATGCTGATCAGTGCTTCCAAAGAGAGTTGGATATCATTGCTTATTTTGCCAGCATTCTTCAACAGAAAGAATTGGGTGAAAACACATTTTCTGTGGATTGTTCTATGTAACTTACTATGCGGAAATATTTGTACATTTTCTGGAATACAATTAAGGTAACTGTTAAGTGTTGCATGTAATTTTTACTAGGTGAAAGGAGCCAGTTCATAGATACTTAGTAATTATGTCAGGTTGACATTAGTTGTCACTATGATTGGGTTATTTTTAGCATTGGATTGAAACTAAATGAAGTGTAAGCTGTGGCCCTGCTTAAAAACCATCATTAGTCTAAGTGACACTTGTAGCTCATGGTCAAAGTAGTCACAGAGCTGCAGAGATCCTCTTCTATAGATATTTTTTTTGTCTTTCCCAATCTTCAAAATATTAATATATCTCCAAACTTCCAAATTTGCAGTTTCCAGGACTTGACAGCTTGCTATGCAACAGGATGGTATGCTTAGTATCATCCCATTTCATGTGGAAAGGAGAGGTTTTGTAATACTGTTCTGAAAGCAAGACAGGAAAAGTATAACTTGTTCTCTGGCAAAACTTAATTTTTTTTCCCTAATAATCAAGGAACATTTTGAAGAGGTTTTGCCACATTGCTTTATCAAGAGCCTGTATTTCTTTCTTTCCACAGAAAAGATTAACAAATCTCTCCGGTTTATGGGACTGTTGAGAGTATATTGTGCTTTAAGCCCAGCTAGTAGCAATCAGGCATCCACTTTACTGGGGAAAACTGCCCAAAACAGAGTACAAACCACATACAGGACTGGATGTGTGCACTAGTTCAGTTATTTTTCCCTAGAGATTCACAAAGGGGTGCAGAACTGATCTGATAATCTAATTTCTTTCAATCAAGATACTACCTTGTTAGTATCTGAGTCTTCATAGAGAGGAAAAAGGACGTAATGCAGGATGGAAGGAGAAGTAAGTGAAAGATGGGGGTAATGGCACACAGAGTTGGGTTAAGATGATCTTTAGAAACACAGAAGGTGCTGTTGAGGTAAGATAGGGAATGTTATCTGAAATCTGCAAGAAGAGCTCACTAATGAGAGGAAATAAGTCCTTCATAAAGGTTCACATTCATATTTTTTGTCTAATCAGCACAGAATGATGTGACATTGGCATTATTACATATACTATGAAAATATTAGATTACTCAAGGTGTGTACAAAGATTAAATCAGAAGATGACAAGGCCTTATTCTTGTCCATATTAAAGCTTCTGAAATATCAACAATGTGATATGGATGTAATTGTTTTCATGCTATAAGTACTGCTTCTCTTACCTACTCTTCTTTTTCCTTAGATCTCTCCAGCTTATGTTTCCCTTCCCTAAATAGTTGCTTGAAAGTTCGTATAGTGAAACTGTTGCAATAGAAATAAAAAGTGCAGTTAAAAGTATTTGTGGTGATAGAATCTAGCATGAAATTTTCACTGTGTTTTAGAGAATGCATCTTTGCTGCTTCATATCACTAGACACTTTTTGGATAGAATAAATAATATATTTATTACTGTTAAAAGTATGAATTCTTTAATTTTTAAAAATAATTATACTGGATTTATTGCTTGCCTGTATGCAAAAAGGAAATGTTAATCTGTCATGTGTAATAAAGTAGCAGAACTGGAGAATATTTGAAATTTGGACTGGAACTGGAATTTAATTTGAATTAAGTAAAAAACATTTTTTTCATGCTTCTAAATGAGGATTTAATTAAAATTAAATTAGTTTATCTTTTTAGACTTACCCCTCAATAGGAAATATGAAACATACTTCAGTTGATGGTTGGTTTTCTCTGACTTTGATTAATCACTTTCAAAGTAAGCAGGGGATCAGCACAGTAATTTCATAATTACACACAAGTGAGTTAACTTGAGACTTTTACTACAATGACTGTAAAGGAAGTTGGATCTTGAGTAGTTTAGTAAGGTGCTGTGTATCTTTTCTGTGTGATTCAGAATCTTAGAAGTGTTAATCTGAAAAAAGAAACATACCATGATACTACCCACTTATTTGAAAGATACTTTAAGTTTGACCTGAGAATATTATTTTTCAAAGATGATGGAATTGCTGCTGAGCTGTCTGTTTTCTCCTTGGAGAAGTTTTGTGAACAAAAAAAAGTAATCAGCTCTCCACCAAAAGGCTTGTTCCTAAGTTTTAAATCCCTGTAGATCTGGTGGTTTGTGATATTAGTAAAACTGTAAGCATAGATTGGAGTGCAAAGTTAAACTATTTTGAAACTGGGAGATCTAAAGGAAATTTTAAATAGGAAATTGGAAATAAAGCATAAGTATGCATGAAAACTAAACAGTTTTCGTATTAATTTTTTTTATTAATTAACCTTACAGACTTTCCATCATTTGTTTGCAGAATTTATTACATTTATTTTTAACTTGCACTATGGTCTTGGAAAATTACTCAGCAAAGTGTGCACAGTCTTAGGAGCACACCTTTTACTAAAATTTCTATAGTACCCTGCAGGATATTGTAAATCCATTATAGATTTCAAAACTTGTAAGTGAAGAACTATAAATATTCATTACGGATGCTCCTATTTCTTTTTATTACTATCATCTTTCAAATTCACAGATTAACACAAAATACACAAGGTTGATTTTTATTCAGAGGTCTGGCAGCTATCTTTATTGAAGAAGAGGGAATTTTTGTGTTGCTCATAATTGAAGTTTGGATTTTTGTACGTAACAAGTGTCTTGTTAACCAAAAAAACCCTCGGAAAATAATTTTGATATTCTTGGAAGCTTGAATCAACACTTATTTATTTAGGTGAATTATGTGTTCATTTTTTTTCTTCAACTTTGCAAGTTTTCAGTCAGTATAGCTAGCTGACTCGGAGGAAGTGCTTTGAAGAGTCTGGGCTACTATATAGCCAAATTTTAAATACGTTGATACAGTTCCACTTTTTAAAAAGTCTAATTACTTGCATTTTAGTTGAAGGGATATATATTTGAGTTTAAATAGTGTGGGAGAAAACTGCAATCAGATTAGGAGGAAAATATTAAGCTTCTGTTGCTACTTACTGTAGAGTTTTTAAATGATTTAAGTCTATACTGGTTGTTTACTTTCTAGAAAGTCTAAAAAATTGCTTAAATTGAAAGGAAGGTAGAATTTGGAATGGAGAAAGCTTATTAAGACTGTATGTACCCCATATTTGTTTTTGGTATTGTATTGCTTTAAAATGTACACTAGGTCATTTTTAAAGAGGATGATGCACATTTAATGGAAGAAATTTATTTAAAAGGAAAGGTTGCCAATCAGTCTTAAATTTGTTTCAGTTAAAACTTGATGGTCTAAAGACAACTTATAATCCTTTTCTTGTTAGAAAGTATTGTCAAATTTGTAGTAGTATTGGTTAAAAAGTTTATGGAAACTTTGTTTTAAGGTGGTTTAAACCAGAACTGAATCTTTAATTTGTATTTGATGGCACCTGTTTTCATTTTGTTTCCCCGGCAACACCAGTGGTATCAAAAATTGCCCATGGACCACCCTGGTTTTAGAGAAGAATGAAACCAGCCTGGCTTATTTATTTCAGCCTTTTTCTTTACTGACTAAATGTTTAAACAAAGCTCTAATACACAGTCAGTAGTTTGTTAAATAACTTGAGTTATTTGGATATATGATTTGTGACTTTTGTACTAGAATTGTTGTTATGCTTGTGTTATGTTATTTTAAAAATGCATTAAAAGACCTATAGAAAGCTCTTGTGATACCCCATGGTAGAAAAAGCTGTTTGAAAGCTGTATTTTCTACCTTGTGAAGAGTAAAAGTTCATAGTTTTTAAATAGTGGGGTATATTTTTAAAGCTGTATGATCCAAATTTTTGATCCAGATGAAAGTTCTTATTATTGGCATTGCCATGGAAAAGAAATAAAGCCAACACGAGTGTTACTTCCAGATTGCTGCTATCTTCTGTGCCTCTTTACCATGTGTGAAAATTCATATTGATTATGAAGATTTATACATACCGAGTCCTGAACATATCATCTCTTAATGCAGTATCAGTTTGTGTTTCAGAAAAGCAAACATGGACATAATTCTTGGAGCTGCTGCTTATCATTACTTTCCTAACTGAAAAACTCTGCTTTACCAACAAAAGCATCCTCTACAAAATATATTCCTGAACTCAGTGCTGTGTTTTCCATTCTTCCCCCCAAATTAGAATAGATTTGGAAGCTAATCAAGTGATCTGTTCTCAGGGAAGATTTATTTTAGTGGGGAGGACCTCTGATGGAATTCAGGAGAACCTATGATGAACTTTTTTTGTCAGATGAGGGAGGAATGTTATTCCATCTTGCTTTTTGTTTCTCTAAATAAGTGATTTGTGCATAATGTGTTTTTTGATATTCAGAAGCAGTAAGCATTTGATTTTTAAGGGGTGAAAAGGGGAATGTGTAAGTTCTTAACTTCTAAAACAAAGCAAAGCTTTAATGAATGCATTGTTGCTAACCAGTTAGATACAGATATGCAGGTTATGATTGAATTGTATAGAGAAATTAGTACAGAGTTTCTCAAAAGTTGAGACTTCTTGCATACCTGTGAATTGTCATCTAAAGGGTGGCTTTAGAGCAGCTGGATGTGATGCTGCTTTTTTGGTGTCAAAATATATGGAGTACAAAGTACCTAGAAGGTTCTTGCTAGACTGGAAACACTGAAGTAAGCTGATGGTACTAGAGACAAAAACTCTCAGACTTTGATCTGTATAAGGAGAAATTTAAAATACTTTCTGAAGTAAGAAAAAACCGCAAAACATTTCCAGAGAAAAATGTTGATACAATAATCACAAACTTTTTAACACTTTTGCTACCTTTTTCCTCTGCTTAATTAAAGTTCAAAATGTAATCAACTCAGCTCATTGCCATGGAAGGGAAAACCCCTACGAGGTGTTTCAAGATTTTTAAATCTAGTGTTTTAGAATTTTGTACGCTTGTTTTACCTGACAAACTTGTGTGCTACTGTCATTGAGTTGATACAAATTTCTGGTTTGCTTAATAAGCCTTTTTTTTTTTTTTTTTTTTTTTTTTTTTGTGGTGAGATGGACTAATTTTCTAGCAAAATAATTATTTCGGTTTGTTTAATGCTGTCAGAGAAGCACTGGAGGACTTGAAAGCAAGTGATGGGAAAAGTAATCTCACTTTTTTTGTGTTAGGAAACTGCTCCATCAGCATTATTTTATCACATCAGATGGGCTGGCAGAGCTCTTTTTTGAACAGTGTTGTAAATAGTTTCATTGATGTAATATTGGTTGCAGGGGTGGGAAGAGTGTGGTGTCAGGGAGGGAGTAAGGAGGCTTTTTCTGAAGGAAGAAATTTACCCTAATTTACATAACATAAAGGTCTGCAGATAAAGGATTTGTTGAGAAACTGCTCCCAAGAAGCCAGTCTGTCTTTCTGCCTGTCTTGAAATGTTTTAGAGGTACAGATTATTATTTACAAGGACTCCTATAGATGCCAGAGCACCCTGTATATTGAGTGATTTTGGTGTACCTTCGGTCTTGATAGTACTGACTTCCAAATAAATAGAAAATTTACATTTGTATTTGTAGTATTCAGAAAGTTGGGTAGAAAAACCTAAAATCTTTGGGGAGAAATAATCTGATTTCCCTTTCCAGATGCATCAATCATTTTGATCAAAAGTCTCTTGTGCTCCTTGCCTCATCAAAGAAACCAGGAGATTAAATGCATTCTTGTAGTCTTAAATCTAATCCCACCCTTTATTTCTGAATCACACAAAACATTTTAATTACTTAACATCACATTTTTCACTGTTCACAAAAGCTGTTTGCATTAGACCTAATTTTTGCATGTTTGCTTGTAGACTTTTATTTATATTTGTATATTGTTAAATATTATTTATATTTTGTATTTTTATATATTGTAGACTTTTATTTATATTTATATTTGACCCAAGAGGGGTCAAAAAGCAGGCTGTTGTCCTTTCATGTTAGATTTGTCTTATATTGTGTATGTGTGTTCTTAAAGCATCCCCTTTGCATCATAGATAGCTGTTTCTCATTCATCTACCTCTTGGAAGTGTTTGGTTGGTAGATTAAGTAATTAATGTGATTTATTATTATTTACATCTGTAAATGTAAAGTGTAAAGTGGTTTAAAGAAGACTGGCCTGTATTTAGGCATGTTTTGCTTTTATCAAATGGAGGCATACAAATACATTTCCTCATATTTGCAGAAAAGGAAATTGGTATTTGGTGCCTTTGGGGGTTATTATCATTATCACTAACATTATTAGATTATGTACAGGTAAGTGGGAAAGAAAGTTTTAATGAAAACAGTCCCTCTGTTAATTTTTGTTCCGTTTTCTTTATCACCTCTTCCGTTGTAAATATTTTAAAATAACTATAGAGCAAGTGTAAAATTATGTTTTTGGATAATAGTGTTTCAACTGGTGGTGTGAACTTCAGATTTAAACACAACCAACTAAGATATTAGGACTCCACACTTCTGACTTTGTCTTTGATAGATTTTGATGTAGCACATTTTGGCTTCCTGGGGCAACTTGAGCTCTTTGGCTGGATCTTTGTAGTGGTTGTTCTTGACCTTTTGTTGTTGTCTTATGGATGAAGTTCCTGGGTATAATGTTAATTTTCACAAACTGTTAGGGGCCATACATGTTCTCTATGCATTTAGTGTGTTCCCAGTGCTGCTTAATAGTATAGTTGTTACCTTATTTACTTACCTATATTCAGAAAATAAAAAACATGATTGAGCATTCTTTCAGACCTCAAAGTAACTTATTTTCCGTAAAACTTAACCTTTACTATTAATGGAAGGAGAGGTCTATAGTCACTGTCACAGTTATGTTTGTAACACAGCTAATTCATAAATTGCAATCCTGGCAATGTTTTGTTTTGCCTCCTATAATACTACTTTGATCAAAATATGTGCTTGGTGCGTGTTACTAAGGCAAGCAAATTCACACTTCAGAATTTCAGCGAGTGACAAAAGTCTTCACCTTTTTCAGTTTCCTTTGTCAATTATGTTTATGTAAATAGCTTTGCAGAGTGACTTAAAAAGTAGTAAACTAGATTACTAGGAACCAGGACCCCAAAACTGAAGCTGAAGAAAACCAGTGACAATACTTTTTCTATTGAAGTTGGAGAACTGTTACCTAGGCTCAACTGCTCTAGTAAAATCTCAAGGTGAGGTGATTTCTGCATTACTCCTGTCTCTATCTTCTTTTTTTACTTTCTTGTTATGAATTGAAAACTTTATCAATTTCATGATCTCTATTCCCAAGATGACCTTTAATAAATAAATTAAATGTTATTTAATTATGTATTTGTGTTTCAGTACTTACTTGTAAGCGTTCAGGGAATTTTTCTATTATGTTTCTTAGAATACTACTAGGCTTCTGAGACTGAAATGGTAGCTTTTGGTTGCTGTTGACTTCAGAATTTATTAACAAAAATTGTAATCTACAAGAGAAATTTGTTCTACAGAATAAAACTTTACGTTTCTAATGCCTTTGCATTCATTTCACCTTGGTGATGTTTTATATTATGACACCCACTCTTGTGCCTTAGGGCTTGCAATTCTGTAACTTTTTTCAGATGTGTCAACTGAGCATTGCCTAATTTGTTATGAAACTGAAAGAGAAGTGGTTCAATAATTCTGACCAAGTTGTGCTGCTCACATCTGTTTCTAATAAAATATTGGTAATATGATAAGAATTTGAAAGAATTGTATGATTACTAGTTTCAAATAACCATTCCAGTGATAGTTAATCAAAGATGGCTTTTCCTTCCTTAAAAAGGTCATTTTTATGTATGGGGTGTGAAGTCCAAATGGCAGAGAAATGTAATGCTGGTGGTGTGTGAAGTTAAGGTGCGTTGCTTTTGAATGCTGCTATTCACAGAAACTCTGGCACATTTCTGCAAAGTTCTATGTTTTAACTTCTTAAATTTACCATTAGGTGTCTTTATAATTTAATTAAGGAAATTGGTTGAGTATTCACTGCTAAAAGGAAGGAGGCTACTTGGTACAGGCAATTAAAAAGTCTGTGTGTTTTGGAAATGGAGGGTTTCCTCCCTGATTAGCTGGCCTTGTTTTGAGATGGAGTAGTGATTGGTCCCCCACCATAAGTTAAGGCCAAATTTTTATGCTTACTCTGTGCTTTTAATGATAGGCAGGCAAGATCCACTCAGAGTTGTCTTTTTCCCTGGTTGCCACATGAATTTTCCTCTCTTCCATGCCCTCTCATCTCTTGTGCTTTGGTGAGGCAGGAGAGGAAAAAGTAGGTAGAGTCAGAGGGGGGAAGCTTGTCAAAGTCTCCTTGAGAGAGGAGTTCTCTTCCTGTTCTCAGTTCTGTTTTCCACAGTTTTACATCTGTGAAATTTTTTTGGTGTGTATTTGTTTGAATTTTTGTTCTTCACATATGTGAAGTTTGCATATTAGATGATACAAACTGCACTTGATTCTAATTTGGTGGGGTTTATGACTTGGTTGCAGTGTGTTAGGAACTTTAGTGGAGATGAGTATGCAGCCATGGTGATCTCTTAGTTGAGGAAACCTCTGCTTTCTGATTTTTCAGTAGTTTCATGTGTATTTTTTGTCTCAATATGCCACCTTCCTAAGGAGAAAAACAGTGGCCCTGAGGTCAGGGTGTGCATGTGAGTAGCTAAGGGCATGTAACTGGTACATTGTAAGAACTCACCCTTCCTTAACTACTGTGCCTTGTGCTCATGTCCTTCAAAGTTATGCTTCATCTTTGATATGGACAGTCTTGATAGGGAAATACATGCAAATCTTGTTCAAAGGAAGAGCATTGAATTTTTTAAAAATTGCTCCAGAAGATAGATAGTCTGGACCCTCAGGATTTCTGAACAAAAATAAGCATTTTATGCTTCATCATTTCTTTCCCTTATTTGCAACTTACTTCCAAATAGGTGTAAACCTGCCTCTTTTGAGTGAATATACAGAAAACAATGAATTTTTATTTTTACTTGTATTTTATATATATATATGGGGTTAGTTCTTTGAGGTATACATATGTGTATATATAAAATCCATACATATATCAATATTTATAATCAAAGATCTCAAGTCTTTGTATATATATTTGGAGTTATTTTTTATATACGGAGGATATATACATATAGGTATGAATGTGTCTCTCTCAGAGAACCCCATATATATATACACATACACATGAATTTGTTGGTTATATATATTAGTAATTAATGCCCTTTTGTTTATTTTTTTAATCTCCACATTTACTTAGTCAGAAGGCATTGTTTGTTCAGTACCTTGCATGATATTTTCTTGCTGACCACAGAAGGGTTAACTGTTGGTCTTTATATAGCTCTGTATGAAGTGTTTATGCCTGAGAGTTATGATGAACTTAAATCTCCATCTGATACTAAACTGAGGGTCTGTCAGGTTTATTGCTAAGAATGGGTGCCTTGGAAATGCTAAACTAGTGTGTGGAAAATGTTTGTTGTTTACATTGGTCTTGTTATGAACTCCTAACTTTTAACTGGAAGTCTAACATGTCCTTTGGAGCTTCTGGTAAATCTGCATTTATCTGTACAGTCCATACTATAGTAGTCAGTCTATACTATCTATCAGTCTATACAGTCTATACTATTTATCAGTAGTCTATACTATCTGTATAGTCACTGGATATTGTTGTATGACAACACATGTAAGTAAAAATATGTATTTATCTCTGAATGAATTTATCCTGAATTTATCCTATCTAAAACTTCTGTTTTTAAGATCAACTTTGTAGTCTAAGCTGTGCTTGAATTTCAGCTCAAGCAACTAAATTTGTCTTTTCTCATTACAAGGTTCCCTTCTAAATCATAGCTTGTGTCAGTCTAACATAGTAAGGTGTTACAGAAATCTGCAACAGGCACTCTCACATTTCCTTCTTTTAGTTTTCTGCTTGTAAAGGAGGAGTGAAGAAATCCCACATCTCCTTTGCATATTCTGTATGTCAGATGTTTTAAGATCACCCATGGAGTTTGTTACAGCTTATAATAAAGGCCTGCTTAAAATAAGTGAAATTTTCTTCATCTTTTCAGAATGCCATTTATCTTGGTTAGATAGCTTGTTTATTCATTGATATGGCATTCCTAGCTATGTTTTTGTCTTGCCTTTTACTTCTGAGGGCTTCCTCCCTTCTTCAGTGGGCATATCCATTTCTGGGTAAATAAGATAATTCATTGGACACTGAGCTTGCTGTGCACCTTGGTTAGGCAGTGCCTGGGGCTATGCCACAGGAAAGGCACTTTCACTTATGCTGTGTTGGTTTTGAATCATTGCTTCAGAACATCACTCCATGTACCTCCTTTTAAGGAGCTAAGAGAAGTGGCAGAAGGAATGATCAGGTTACCATCCTGAGTGCTTTCTCCTCTTTATTACCTGCTCTCCATACTTCCAGGCTGAGTGCTGTGTCTGCAGATAGAGTGCTCAGCCTTTCTCTACCCAAAGTTTGAGCTGGTAGTTGTTAGCACCTTCCCAGTTCCTGCTGTCTTCCAGCTCAGCTGCTCTCATTCATTTGAAATGGATTTGGGTGCAGTTTGCAGACTGTTCCTAGGCTAAGTGTGTAGGGTTGCAGACATCAGCTCTAAATACAGTGATAGAGGAAAGACTGTTCTAGAAAAAAATCAATGACTGATAGAGGTGTAGAGTTTGTAGGTACAGTCATGACACTCTTAATGCAAAGTCTTGTGGTTGTCCTGTTTTATATCAACATATTGCTTTGGTCTGGATTCATGGACTATATGTCTGGAATTTGCATCCACTCTGTATTAAATCATAACTACAGAGACTCAGGGTGCCTGGTATACCTTCAGTCTTCATCTTCTAACAAGGCAATGATATTATCATGCACCTCTCCTTATTCACATTAGAAACTTTTCTTGGAAGAACTCCTCCTTGGCCTGAGGATGTTGTATGTACACATGACCAAGAGGAGAAGTCTCTTGAGGTCACTTTCTTTCAGATGAGGGTCACTGGCAAAGGAAGGATGCAGGAAGTTACTATGAAGTTGTTTTTTCATTATGTTCAATTGTGATCTTTTCACCCCGGGTATATACAGTAGTGTAATATTTCACAGAAACAGCTTCCGACAGTTTTCAGAAAAAATTTTATCTGGGATGATGTTTCAAGGTTTATCCTTTTGAGATGGGAGACTTCCAAAAGTAGTCTTTTACATTGGAAATTCACAGGCAGTAATAATTCTCTCCATTCTCTGTCAAGCCTTTACTTTAGGATTTTTATCAGTTGTGTTACTTCTCCATTTATTAGCTTCCATAAGGTACTGTTTTTCTTCAGTCCTTCTGCATTTGAGTGCTGGGAGCCCTATTCATCTCAGAAGTGTCTTGGAACATACTTGGGGTTATTCAGAAGCTGTCTGGGCATGGTCTTGTGTCTAGATGGCTCTGCATGGGTCAGAGGGGACAAGATGACTTCCAGAGGTCCCTTCTGATCTCAACCATTGTGTGACTATGGTATCCCTCAATTTATTTTCAAGTCTGTAGTAACTTGCTTCCATCTGCACCTTTTGACAGTGTTCCTTTTTGATCTTGCATCAGCAGAGGAACAGAACAGTTTGATTAATTTTGTGACTCTGTGAAGACTATTATTTGGATTAGGTTATTACTTTCTGATGTTGGGAAGTCAAACAGCTGATACATGGTTTTGAAAACTGCATGCATCCCTCAGCTAACGCTTTGGATGTCAGGCATGCTTTGTTGTTCTGTTTGCTTATGAATGTCTCTTGCCTCTATTGTCTCTGCTGTAGGGAGCTCTTTAGATACTATTATCTCAAACTGGGGACCCTCATGTTGGATAGAGGATTTCTGTGAAGCTGCTTGAGTGGAATGCATACTATTAGAGCAAGAGAGAGAGAGACAGAGAGGTGAGAACTCCAGCATTTTCAAAGTGTGCCTTTTGCAGATCTTCAAAGCCTTCACTTAGTTCCATACATGTGCTGTAAGGTACTGTGCCATTCAGAGGCTGTTCAAGTGCAGTGAGACTCAAGGTGCTTTTTGGGATGTTTTTCACATGAACTGTGTCATTTACTTAGTGAATAGTTATACTGATACTCTTCTAGAGGAGAGTGCAAACATATCTACTGAAGCAGATGGAAAGTTCATTTACATGTGACTGTACATTGGTGCCATGTCTTGAAGAATCTTTGTATTCAAAACACCTTTCCCCCTTCTGCCTTGAGGTCTTTCTGTATACACTAGAGGCAAGCTGTTAGGAATTAAGGCTATGATATGGCCCATTTATATGTTATCAGCATTTCTAGTCACTGCTTCAACCATTGCCATATTGTTTGCATACCTGAGTGATTGCAGCAGCCACTGTGCTCGCTTTCTGTCATTTTTCCAGTAATACAGGCTGTAAAGTTTTGTTCTCTAAAGTGCTTATGAAGGAGAATGTTACTTCTGTGTGCACCTGCAGCAACAGGGTTTGCTTTCCACAGTTTTTTTGCTCTGCAGTGTCAGTCATTATGGGGAAGCCATGGTACATGTCTTTGAGTGGAACAAAATGCAATAGATTGAACCAGACCCTAACAAAAACTTAGCAAACGTGGTTACTAAGTGTTTGGACAGGGCAGTACAACAGACCATAAAACAGAACCAAAACCTAGAGAATTTTGTCAGCATTGCAGCAAAATATTTCAAGTTAGATAATTTGGGAATCTTGATAGGCAAGTGTTGGATCTGCTTGTTTGTTTTTTATGTTTAAAATATATTCTTCTAAATCTGTTGTTTAAAACTTGGCTTTAGGGAAGAAATGTAGATGTAAGTCCAATCCACACTATTGTGGTTATTTTTTCTCTGTGTCTGTATATCTTTCTGTCCTCAAAATATTACACCTTATTCTGTGAGCTGCTTTTTAAATTCCATAAAGAATTTTTTTGTCACTGATCTGTAGCATGGTATCATGTATATGCAACTAAGCACTTCATCTGCATGACTTCAGTGCAGTTACTTTAGGGTATGCAATATTTTGAAGAAGATGACCAGGTCTGGAGGACATCTAATTAGCATCAGATGCTGTTAGCTTAATGGCATTTAATTAGCAAGTATTGCATTCTGCTCCTGTTTCCTAATATTGGGTGAAGTTTGTTACTAGCTGAGTGTCACAGTTTTGGATAGGAACTATATTACAGATGCTCTGTTGCTCCCCACTATTCTTCCAGGAGAAGATGAAGCAGGGAATAAGGAAGTGAGACTGTAAAGTTGGAAGGAGAAACTTGGGTAGGTTCAATGAGATAGCAATGATGAATTACAAATATATATAAAAATATGTAAATACGGAGCTCTCTCATATTGTTGTATCCCAACCAGAAAAGTCCCACCTGGACTGGGCAGCAGATGGGAGTGCCCAAGTGCAGGGTCTCAGTGACAGTCCCCAACAGTCTCAGGAGCAGCCAAGCTGTTCCTCCTTGGGAAGGCAGAGGTGACCTGTCCTGGGGAATGATGTTCTTCTCTGGTGAGGAAAGGAGGAGCAGGAGCAGAGGCCTCACCCCAGCCAGAGAAGCCCCTAGAGGGCTCCCTTGGAGCCATTTTATCCTGAGCACCATGGGAAGGAACACTTGGGCTCAGCTGCTCCCCCTTATCACTGCCACAGCAGCAGCCCTGACACTGATAGGGGGCATGGGGAGGGGGTTGGGTCTCTTGGTTTTCTCAAACCAGTGAGGAAGTAGAGATGGGCACAAAACCTTGAGATGAAGCAAACAGTAAACTAATTTGCATAATTCAATAATTTATAGAATAAACAACTAAGTGGGCTGCTGTTCTACAATACATACTCCATTTTACTTTAGCCGTTGCTACTACTGTTTTCAGGGGTCGCAAACTGAGAAAAAAAAACCCCAAGAAGTCAAATTCAGACATAGTTAAAAAGAATACCATTGACAGATTTGCAGCCAGTTGCATATTTAGTAGCATAGATTTTAATTAGCATTTTATAGATAGCGTTTTTTCAGAAAAGATTCAGCCCTTGATCGTGACTAAGACATTACCAAAGATGTGTTGTTTGTTTGCTTCTTGGAAATAAACTTGAAGATTTCCCTACCCTGCTGGAATTAGTTTCTTTGCATTATCAATAAAGGTCATTGTATGGCTAATTACATGGCAGTTCAGGTTGGTTTCAGAGTACAGATGTTGCAGGAGTAGAAGTGGCTTAGACCATTATTATTTTTAGTGTTCACTAAATTTCCAGTGCTGTTTTTCTTTTTTACTGTGGTAAATTCAAATGAACAGCCTTGAAAAGGTTAGTTAGCCTCTAGGGATATTAAAACCAACTACATTGTTTGTACTTATTAGAATATTAAAAATGTGGGGCTTTTAAAATTGAGTGGATAAAGGGAAAATAACAAAAAATTCTCTTGTGTTTGCATCTGTCACTTTGGGGTGGGAAATTGGTACATTTCCATGTGAGAAATCTAGGTGTGCAGAAGAAAAAACAGTCATTCTTAGTTTTTGTTCTGTGTTTGATGTTAGTAAAAATGTAATTGTGTTCTGTAGCCACTGTATGACCTACTCAGCAGCAATCAACCCCTTCTTTTTTTCTTTTTTTTTTTTTTTTTTTTTTTTTAAACTAATTGGCCCATGTTGAGCTTACTAAATGTCATCTGGACTCGGTAAAAAGCAAGTGACCTGCATTGAATTAGTGTAATTGTAATATAAACAGAACATCTCATAGTTTTGGTCTTATACAGGAAAAGAGAAAGTTGGAGAGATTTTTCAGTTTGATAAATAACACTGAAGACATGGGGAGCCAGCTTTGGCTCATGGTTCATTTTACCTTTTTACTGTCTTATAATAATTGGTATTTGAATTGTTGTCTGTATGTTTTCTCTTTGGAACATTTTCCCTTCTGGAAGAATCTTCCTTAGGATATATGTCCTGCCAGTTACTGAATCATTACCAATTCCAGTTTCATCAGACATTACACCATTTCAGAAAGATAATTTCTTTTTGTTGTCATTTGGTAGAGGTACTTTTGAATACCATTATGTAGCTCATATTTTTTGCTTTCTGTTTCAGAGAGCAGTAGTTGTACCTACTAAGATAGCAAAGTGCTATGAAGAGCTGAAGTATCAATTCCAGTGGTATATTTAATTTTAACTGACTTTAATCTTGTGGTTGTATTATTTACTTTGATTTAAAAGGGCTTCTATTTCTTGAAATATAAGTCCTATTTTGTTGTGTGAGTAGTACTATGCCTTAGTTATATTTACCTTTTGATTTGGGTTGTGCAAATGTCTAGATTTTACATTGTGTTGTCTGCCACTGCTTGTGTCTTCATCATGGCCTATGGAATAGAAAAAAAAATAGATTTACTCTATCAACTACATTTTCTTACAAGAGAGGGTGTAAATAACTTCTAGTGTCATCTGGCAGTGAAATTAAGTCTACAGTGTAAATGATACTTTTATGAAGCTTTTGGGGAGAATATTGGAACTTTGTAGTCAGTAATTGTATCACAGACTATGAAATCTTCTGTGATTAGACATTTCCGTTATTTCAGTGGGATGCAGGGATGTAGGCATTTAATATCTGTAACATTGGAATCTGTCAGTTTAATTTTAGTTCTTAGTTTGAAAACTGCAAGTGAATAGATCATTTTTCTTTGTGCTGGTGGTTGGCTTTTGCTGTTGTCTGTTATTGTAAATGGTGAAGTAGGAAGCAGCAAACATTGTGAGCATTCTTTGTTAAAAATCATTATTTTGCTTCTGTACCTAGGCTAACAAAACTTTCTAATCCTTTATTTTTTTTAAATATAAAATATTAGATATATGACAGATACCAGCCACTGGAGGTTTTTAAATTCAGTGTGTAGATTATTATGCTAGTAGAACTCTATTATAATTGTGATGTGACTGGATTAAATTCCTGAGTTTTTTTGTCCTACCTGTAATCTCTCAAAGTACTGACTCTTAAATGTATTCTTACATAATCCACACAAAACCAGCAACAAAGGAGCTGTTGCAGGGGGAGAGAACAACCTGTGAAAGATGCAAATGGAGTTTCATTTAATTTCATATTTCTGTATTGCATTCTTCCCCTGAATTTTCAGGTTAGCCATGGGCAAAACACTGTGTCTTCTGTGACTGCATGATTTGTGCAAACAAGCTATTGCGTTTTAAAGCAGAAGATGGAAAGTTGGGACAAGGTAATAGTCAAAATACCTACAGGCAAAAGTCATGAAGAGTTCCACAGATCATAGGAAATTATTTAAATACATTGGAAGAAAGCCTTGAGAAGTACTGATAAATCTCCTGGACTTGAAGGGAGAGAAAGAAGAAATAAGCAAGCAGAAGAAGGCCACTGCAGATAAATGAAGTTGTTTCTTTGCATGCAACAAGTAATTTGTTGAGTTGCTTCCAGTTATCTTTCCTATGAGAGATCAAGTATCTTTCAAAACCAAAGCAAACTAAGCCATGGATAAGCTGGTAAATAAACTGTCAGTAGGACAGCATGCTGAGGTGATATTGCTGGAGAAAGGTTGGTGGTAATAAATATTTTTATTACTTATCTTGGAAAAGTGGTTGATACCGAACAGACGTGCAGGTGACAAGATCTTGTCAGAGGAGTTAGCAGGGCGAACTTGCTCTTTTTCTTACTAATTGGATAACAGCCAGTGCAATAAATTCTTTCTTTTATATATACCAGTGCAGATTTGTCTCAAGATACGGTAGAACTTTGGACACTGCAGCATTGCCCAGGGGAGCTGTGGATGCCCCATCAGTGGAAGTGTTCAAGGCCAGGTTGGATGGGGCTTAGAGCAACATGATTTAGTGGAATGTGTCCCTGTCCATGGAGGGAGGTTGGAACCACATCTTTAAGGTCCTTTCCAACCAAAACCATTCTGTGATTCTGGGATTGATTCTATCATATGTGATAGGATTTAAAGATCAGTTGTATAAGCAAGCTTGATTAAAACCAATAAGTGAAACCAAAACTGAACAAACCTGTAGCCTCAGAATTCTTACTTGTTCAAATTGTCACAGAACAAATAATCTGTAATATTAAAGACAATTTCTTTAAAAGAAGTATCATGAAACAATAAAATACCTTAAGTTGTAAGGGATGGTTGGGCCATTAAGTCTAGCTCCCACCTTAAATA
This sequence comes from Phaethornis superciliosus, assembly GCA_023637945.1. NCBI lineage: Eukaryota > Metazoa > Chordata > Aves > Apodiformes > Trochilidae > Phaethornis > Phaethornis superciliosus. The sequence goes on from JAJQWJ010000002.1 coordinate 21,855,407, forward strand.
GGAGAAAAAAACTGAGAAGTGAATCTTAAGGCACAGTTCTGCTGCATGATGGTGCTAACAAGGCAAGGATTGATTCTTTTCAGTAGATTTATAATTGCACTTACTATTGCAAAATGTTTACATTCCTGACCTATTGTAATGCTGTCAATATGGTATGAACTTGCTAGCAATAATAATTATACAGGGCAACGTAAATGGCTTATCTTTCAGTAACCCATCTTTGCTGTCATCATGGAATTATTCTTAACATTATGTATCTTTTCTCTCTGTTTATTACTTTATTACTTTACATCTTAAGTGCATTATACTTAGCTTTGTACAGCAAAGGTCATAATTCCAGAGGGAAGCTTGTGACAGTGAATAGCTGTTAAACCACTTGTAGCAGTTGTAGTTGTTTTTTTCTTTTTTTCTTCTGTTCTAGTGTTTTATCTTATTTTTAGATGCTCTTATTGTTAGAATATGAAGTATCTGTAATTTTTTCCTAAAATAATTCAAATGTCATTTTTACTATATGTAGTATTGTGTGCATGATTTAATCAGTGTTCACTCCTAAAGATCTATTGAGGTGAGAAGAGTAGAGCTGCATGTTAACTGTTACATGGATTTTCCTTCATTAGGACTAAAATTCTGTATCAATTACTGTTTGTCCAGAAGTTCTCTAGATTAAATCTCCATTACCCCTTCCTGCATTTAGGCCTGTATTGATAATTGTAGCTGTACCTCACTGGGAGCTGGTGAGGCAAGTGAGTGTAACAGGGTTTACAGGTTCTGTGTTTAAGGGTTGGACTTGATGGTCTCAGAGGTCCATTCCAACCCGGATGATTCTGTGATTCTGTACCAGCATTGTGTTCTCCTCCTGTTATGTGGTTGGATCAACAGTGATTGCTGTCAGTGACAGTGCTGTCTTTGTGACAGAATGATAGAAATCTTAATTTTTTGCTTCATGTTGGAAATCTAATTTTATTGCTAGGAGTAGGTGGTTTTTAATATTTGGTACTCTCAGGTTTTCACGTTTTGTGAAAGGGGAAAACTTTCTGATTTGATGATTTAGCTTTTAGAATAATTTAATTGCTGGGGGTGTTTGTTGTTGGTTGTGAAGGGTTTTTTTGGTGTTTATATTTTTATTTTTCTCCAGATAGCATCTCCAGACATTTTTTGTTTTGCTAGTACTTGTTTTCCATTTTACTTTGATAATGAAACTATAGCTTCACTATAGCTTCAATGTTTTATCTTAAAGCTAAAGTGTGTTTTAGCTAAGGGGAGAAGCAATTAATTTTTGGGTGGCTAGATCAGTCTGGAGCATTTATTCACTGAACATCTCTTCAGTGAATGTTTTTTATGACAGACAGTTTCAAAAAAGTGTTAGTGGTAAATTAAGAAGGTGAACTTTATTTGACATCTTCTGCATTTCTGTAGTCTTTAATCCAGGGTAAATTGTTCATCATTTCCTATGCAAAATGGAAAGGGATGCTTTGAGTGTGTTTCTTCAAGCTACTTCTCTGTTAGAAGTATGTGAGGTCTGAGAGAGACACTGAAAATGAAGTAACCAGCACTGCATGACCCTTGGATGGAGAGTTCTGATTTGAGTTGTTCCTTTTTGTTGCTCATGTCACTGAGCTTAGGAAAGAGCAGCCCCCCAGAAAGGAAGATATAATTGGAAAACTGGGAATCAATCTGTGACTGAGAAGCCATTTTTTTTCTTTCTGAAAAGAAAGGGTATAAATTGCTATTGTCTGATTTAACAGAGGTGATACTTCACACAAATGTAATTAAGCTTTTTGAACATTTTGAATCCCACATACGATTCCAGTTGGGGATTTTGTTGAAATTGGGCGTTATTGAGTCTCTTTGTATCAGGCATTTGATAGATCTCTGGAACCAGGCCTGTTTATAATTTTGCATAAAAAATGTAAGTGCACTAGAAGATTGTAGTGAACTTCTGTGTTTGCAGATGAGAGGAGGAAAGTGGTAATTTTTAGGGTGCTTCTAATAATAAAATTCGTTATCTACATTGAAGCAGATCATAAACTGACTTCCTTGTCTTTAAACAAACCAGATGTTGTTTGAGAACTTTGTTTTTCACTGTTACTAACTTTTGCAAAAAGTTTTGCTGTAACAGTATTATAGTTCTGATTTTAAAAATAAAAAAACCAACAAAAAACCCCAACTAAAAACAAACAAACAAAAAGACTGAACAACAAAACACTCAACATAATAAAACCAATGTGGAATATTCTGGTATCTCACCCTTCTTGTCCATGCTGGTGTTTCATTTTCAGACAGTTGTTGAATTGTGTAATTGAATAATAAGTGGTATTTCAACAGCTTTTTTGAAAGCTACTCAAGAGGGGAGAGAAGTTCAGTGACATGCCATAAAGAAAACTGTTTTTCATCAGATTCTTTGTCTTTAAAGTTAATGAAATATTAAGAATTCAGTATTTAACCCCCTCGGTCTTCAATAGGATTTTGTACTGTAAAATGTGTTACTGAGTTTAAATGTATTTTGAGGGTTTTTTTCTTTAGTAGCTTGGTAAAATTAAGTAATATACTTGTGGTGCCAAAAGCTATGGAGTCACAAACGGCCCGTGGATGTTTTGTATCCCTACCCTCTATAAAAAAAATTCTCTAGTTTCTAGCAACAGAACTTCACAGCGTGGAAATTACAAAATCACCACAATATAAAAAACTTTGCATATAATTTGCACATAATTGAGTGGATGGTAGCTTATGTTCAGTGCTACCTGGTGCTCTTCTTTTGATTTGGTCTTTCTTCTAAGCAACAGTTGCCTAATGCTGGCTGTATGACCATTGCCATCAGTTCTACTGTGAGAGCCAACCGAATACCAATAGCTGTGTGAAACTTCTAGGGAAAATTGTAAGTAAAGTGGAAGCAAAAAATTACTACAAGTAATAGTTCGGGAGATGCCAAGACTGGAGGAATATATGGTAAAATGAAAGATGTGTGAAAAAAGCAAGTCTCTTGGGTTTCCTGCTTCCCATGACATTCATGGAACAGAGTGACTGAAACAGATGAGTTTTTTTTTTTGAAATAGGACAGACTTCTTTTAGGGTAGAAAAGATGAATTTGAAATTACATAGAAGGAAAAATGAGCATAGTGTAAGATAAGCATTTTTGGGTTTATTCCTGGAGATTCGGTACTAGCTTTATAACTCTCCAGTGATTGCTTTGCAGGCTTCTTGGAAGGAAATAGAAGTAGTTGAAATCAGAGGTTGCTTTGAAAGAGAAAGAGAACTTAACTTCTATTGAGAGAAATATGGAAGCCAAAATGAGGAAGCAGAGAGGGAAGATGGAATTGAAAACCAGCATTTCAAGCTAGTCAAGAGATTACTGAGAGCTGAGGGAGAGAGGTACATGCTAACAAGTGCATGGCATAATTAACAAGTGAGACTAAACATTTGGAAATAAATACTTCCTAGATGGTTTCTTGTATTAAAAAAATGAGTCTAAAATTTTGTATTCTGCTAATACAGCTGATGTTGCCTATCAAGACTGGAAAAAGTACATAGTTGAAGCATTAAAGATACTTGTTTCTGAAGTATTTTCAACTAACACAAAAAGCGTAAACGTGGGTTTAGTACCCTAACTCTAGCTCTTGAGGGTCTTTTTGAGACTTTTATTGCCTACCATAAAAGAATGATTCATGACTTCCCTCCTTCTTCTCATTGTCCTTGGTGAATTATAAAGAAGTCACTTCTTTACTCTGGTTCTTAACTGCTGTGTAGCTGATGAAAATAATTGACAAAGGCAAATATTTTTCCCAGAACATTGGAGCTGAGGAGGACTCCAAACCTAAGCTTTGCTTACCTGCAGGGAGACAGGTCAATGTTTATTATCAAACAGGAGGTATAAGTTCTGACACCACATAAACAGAACTTACTGGTCTTCTGTTACAGCTTTGTGTTTTCAGTGGCTACTGCAGAGCTAGCTGCTAGGAGTAGCTAGAGATAAGATGAAAAGTCATCAGTTCAAAGTTCACAAGAGATCATTACCTTCAAGGACAGAAGCAGCTGAAATTGTTAGTCACTGCACTTTACTGACAATTAATCTTGAATCACAAATGAATTAGGGAAGTCTGATTAAGGCTATTAGAGTGCCACATTTCCTATATGAATTCATATTTTAGTCTGACACGGCTGCCTCCTGAATTATAAAGCTATTGTAACATACATCTGTATTAAAATAAATGTCCAAGTCTCTTGTAATTCTTATATTAGGGAGATAATTAAATGAGATTGTAAATGTCTAAGTATTTGAATTAAAGCAAACTTTTAAGTAGTGAAGTAATTTTTCATTAGATTTTTGTAAACAGCTTATGAATAATTTTGCATGGGTTCTGCTTTCCACAGAACCAGAGTTTTAACAAGTTAAATCAACTTGCAGGGCCTGTCAGACTTCTAATAAAAGTGTGAAAGGATGGATATAATCTCACAAAGTTCTCTCTTTTTTTCTCCCTATGTTTCAAACACAGGCTGAAGCTTCTGGTGCCCCTACTATGTTAATTAACAGTGTGCCTAAAATCACATTTCACAAATTTCAATTTTTCCCCTTTTCTGAGTACATACGTCTGCCTCTGCTTGTAAAAAAACAAATGAAAATTTTTTTCTCCTTTCACCGTAGAAAATGTGGTTGAATGGAACCTAGTTCTAGAAGATGATAGCTTATTATTTCTGTCAGTAGACCTAATTCCAAATAGTGTGTTTCTGTTGTGTGTAGATTTTAAGAAGCAATGATATGGAATGAATTTGGGGTACGACATACAGAAGTTCAGAATTTCCATTTATTTTACAGTAGGCTCTTGGAGTTAAGCTGCCTTTTTTCTCTCCTGCTAGTGTAAAATTTAATGAGACAAGAAACTGGAAAAATTGATAAAGGATATATAATATTAGACAATTTTTTCAATATAACATGAAACATTTTTCCTAATTGGGAAAAAATCTATCCATGCATAGTTCTCAACAGTGTTAAATTCCTGTTATATAGCTAAAATGCTATTGCTTTGAGTAAATTCTCTCTACTAGTAGACAAGTTACTTGCTTATTTTATTTTTGTCATTCTTTTTTAGTCTTAGGACTTTTAGCTTATGTTTTGAAATCTTACTAGGAAAACCAAGTTTCAAAACTGCGTCTGAATATTTATACATGTGAAATATTAGCTCTACCAGATTTTCCTAAACATTTCTCCTATAAAACTAAGTGCAGTTAAGAGAGGAGGAGGTGAACTTGGCTTTTCTCAGCAACTTTGTATGTGTCTGTTTAAATAAACAGTGCCTTTATATATACTAAGAATTTCTGAAAGAATGAAAAAATCTCTCTAGACTGGTAGGTAGCAATAGATAAAATAATGAGTGATGTACTCAATGGGGTAATAGCTTAAATAGAGAAAATCCAGTGGGAAGTAGCTACATGTGTAGCAGATGAATTTAGTTCTTGAATCTTGATCTGAGTGAAAATCCTAGCTTACTTAAAATTTGTCTTCCAGATTCTTAGCCTGATAAGAAAGGTGGATAAAGCAATTTATTTATGTGGCTTTGGTTTTGTGATGATGTGTTTTGTTTAAACTTGCTGTTGTTGTTTGATTTCTATCTAGGCTATTTTTATGATCCCTACAAATCCCCCTCCAACCTTCCGGAAGCCAGAGCTCTGGTCTGATGAATTCACAGATTTTGTGAAGAAATGCTTAGTGAAAAATCCTGAACAAAGAGCCACAGCAACACAGCTGCTACAGGTCAGTATTTCAGTTACTGAGGAAATGGAAGTTTTATGGCTTTTTTCCTCTAGTTGCAAACCAGAACTGTTGTGAAAATTTCTAAGGGCAAATCACATTTTACCTATTACCATGCCTTATTTCTTTACCCTATTGTGGTCTTTTCTTTGTCAGCTCCTGTATCTCTACCCCTGTTTTGTTTCTCCTTTACCACTTCTAAAAATGAATTACTGGTTCTTGCTGTTAAAATTGGATCTTTGCTTTGTGGTAAGAGGCCCTCTGTAGATCTCAGGATTTAGGTAAGTGTTAAGTGAAAGAATTGAGCCCTGGTTACCCCTCAGTGTGGACCACCCATAGACTATGTTCAATCTGGCTTTTTGGTCATGTCAAATTGAGCAGACAGGTTGCTCTGTGTCCTAGAAGGGTCTGGTGCAGACAGACAATGTAAGAAGTTTGTTCTTGAGCTGTGTTCTATCAAGTGGGCACTTTTAAATTTGAGCCACAGTTGGTGGTATGGACCTGTAGAGCCTGGGCAGGGTGTGCCAGGCTTGCTCCTGCTTGCTGACCTGAGTTTCTAGTAGCTGCAGAAATTTAACAGTTGTGGGTTTTTGGCATGGAGGTAGAAATAAAGCAGAGAGATTTCAAAGAACTACAAAAATCAAACAGGAGGGACCAATCTGTCAAAAAAGATTTACTCTCAGCTGGACACAGTTTTACAGGGGACATAAATTTTAGCATGAGAGAAAATTCAAAGCAAGTTTTCTTAATTAGTGAGAAAGTAGTCCCGGTTTGTGTTATCCCCTGCCTTCAGGGCTGTCATAAGCCTACAAGTGACTGAAGAAAATTGAAGAACAAAGGTAATGAAAGAGGGAAGAAAAACCAGAAAAATATCTACACAAATTTTAAGTTGCCATGACGATTGAAATGGTATTTAAAACGTCCAGTAAATAAGCTTGCTTTGTAGTTGAGATAGAAGTGAAAAAAATTGCTAAGTCCTTTGCTCCTTGAACTTTCCTGATTCCTAATTCATTAAACTTTTGGATAACGTGGTGTTCTTTTACACTTTCCACTGCTCTTGATAAATATTGTTCTTTGTTTTGCTCATTTACTAGTCTATGTAAGAATCTTATTTTCTGTAGTTTTCATTGCCATGATGCTCATGCTAGATTTAGTCTATCTCTAGAAAGCAATAGCCTCTTCTAAAATAAAAACTTCAGTGAACTCCAGTACAAGAATGTAAACATTTTGCTGAGTAGTTTTCAGTGATCATCAAATTCATAAGTTTTGTTATGTCTGTTTTATTTTTCACACTGTGAGAACACTAACATGTGGCCTGGAAGGAGAGAAAAACCTGAAAGTTATGGATTTTTGTATGATGCTGTGGAGACCTTAAAGATTTGAAGTTCATATGGTTAGCTGAAGACTGACATCTGGAGAGAAGAAACTTGCAGAAAGAGGGGAGGGGGGAAAGCTTCAGTGTTCCTCTCTCTGTGTACTTACTGGCCAAGGATGAAGATAGAATAATAATATGTGCAGGACACTTGGCTTCATCAGTCCGGTTCACTGTGGAACACTTTTGAAATACATTTCTGAAGTTATTAGAGTTATGGATTAGAGTTATGGTTTGCTTAAATTGTGTTGGCATATAATCATGCAAAAAGCAAAATTTTTCCAATAGCAGGTGTTTACTAGGCAGCAAACTGAATGTAAATGGTATCATGTTGTCTTAAAGAAAGAAGCGGTGTTTTAAATGGCCTTAAATTAAAAACGCATCTTCCTGCTAAAAATAACATATTTTTTGCTTGTTACACGTTTCAGCATCATAGACCAAGAAATGTTTTATGACATACAAAGTACAGGTTTGTTGGAGTAGGCAGCCATAGTTGCTCTGTTTACAGCTACTAATTTTTATGCTATAGGTTTGTTAAGATTAATTACGTTCTGTAACTGAATATCTGAAGAAGTTTGTTTTACTATGTCAGACAATTGCTACTCTACTCATTTACTACTTACTGCAAGTTTCCTTTGGATAATTATATCCTTAACTATTAATCAGTTGTTACGTGATTACATTTCCCAAGGCTTGCTATTTTTAAAGAAAGTAAAATTTTAGTTATGAAGCAGTTGTATTTTGTGTTAGTGTAGATTGTAATTATTGCATAATGTAAAATACTTGTTATCACTGAAATCTGTGATGTTGAACAAGAATTATAATTTTATCAGAAGTGTAACTATTGTGTATTTATGTCATATAATTTGATTTTTTTTTATAGCATACATTTATTAAGAATGCCAAGCCAGTTTCAATTTTAAGGGATCTGATCACTGAAGCCATGGAGATAAAGGCAAAGCGACATGAAGAACAGCAGAGAGAACTAGAAGAGGAGGAAGAAAATTCGGTGTGTACCTTTTTGTTTTTCTAATTTTTTTTTCTTGCAATAACTCTTTGTACTTTATAGCTAAATTACTGGTTTTACCCTACTTCTTGTACTTGTGTTCAGATACTTCACTGGTTTTCTCCCTGGTTTTTAGCCTTTGAGGGCTGAGTATTCCACTTTTATTTATGATGATGAATGCTTCTGTCAGTAGTGCCATATGAGCCAACATTCAGCACTATTCTGCAAGGTGTCCTAGTAAACAGTTTTTCTAGGAGTTGGGGAAAAAAGCATGTCAACTTTAGCTGTTCATACTAACATTAAAAAAAACCCAAACAATGCAACCAGCAAAACTGTTAAGGTTCCACTTTCACATATGAGCTTCTAGACAAGTGATTTAGTTTTCACTTAAGGGTATGTAGCCTTTTTTTTTTTATGTGTGTGTATGTGTGTAAAATTAACCACAGAATAGTTATGAAATGATTAGTGTTATGTTTGTTATGGATAAGTAGGGATAACAGTATGGTTTGAATCGCATTGCACCTATAAAGTGAAAATGGTGACAGCATTCTGTTCTTCAGATGATGTTGTCAGCATATGTCTGAAGACAGAAACAAGTGATAAATTTAAATTGCATATCTGAATTAATTAATTTAATTTGCATTAAATTGCAAATCTAAATTGCATTTAGAATTGTTTTGTAATGTTAGGAGTAAGTCAGTGTTCCTGGCATTATTACTTTCTCTAGATGATAAATTTTAGGGCAATCTTTTGCAACACAGCAGTGTGTGTTTCAGAGAAGGTTATTGCCACACATGCAATAAGATCCAAGGTCATTCATGAATAACATGCAGAGACTATGGAGACTGGAATGTTAGTAGAAATCTTACAGCTTTGACCAAACAGCAGAGCAGTGCAGTAAGACAGTCTGCCCTATCCCAAATTATACCATCCTTGTTATGTGTTACAGAGTGTCATATCTATACACAGGAATACTTTTCAAGCAGATTCTGTGGAGTGTTTTGTATCCCAAAAGACAGCAGAGTCTTCTCTTTGCTTGATGTTTTTCTGTTCTAAGATTATTGATAGCTTGTGTTTATAAAGATGGCTTACTCCAGATTGTATTTGCTTAGTCAGCAGTAAAACAGACAGGGAAGGTTGGGATAATATTTTTTACATTAGGAAATGTTACCTGTGTGGAGATGTGTGACTTGACATGCAGTCACACATATATATTGATATTATATATTGATATATTGATATATTGAATATATTGAATAGTTGACTTGATATATTGAATAGTTGATCACTGGAGAGACTGATTTATTCCTACCTAGAAACCTCATGTCTTTACTAGCATACTTTTCTTCCTACTGTTGCTTTCTGAACTGTAGACCTTAAACACACATAGACCTGTTGTTGATGTCTTATGCATTAATCCAAAATTGAGTGTGACATCTAATTTTACTTAGTTTGAGGTTCAGGTGAGGAATCAAATTTTCAAGCAGGATTGAAACAGTGCACACCAGCTCAGTATGTGGTGCTCACCTTCTCTCTCCCACTACTAGATGGAAGGGTACAACACAAGTTTGATCCACTGTAACTAAAGAGAGCATTTAGCAACTCCTCATGCTTCTTGCATAGTTACATAAATCAGAATGTAACACTGCACCCTTTTTCTCTTTTTTTTTGCTCAAGCAGGGCCACCCAGAGCTCATTGCCCAGGACTATGTCCTGACAGCTTTTGCATATTTCCAAGGACTTCATGACCTCCCTGGGAATCTTGTACTAATGCTCAAGTCAGCCTCACAGTAAAGAAGTCTTTCCATATACTAGAAGAAATGTCCTGAAGTTGCACCAGAGGATGTTTAGACTAGGTATTAGGAATAATTTCTTTACTGAGGGAGTAGTTAAGGGCTGGAATGGTCTGCCCAGGGAAGTGATGGAATCACTTGACATTACTGAAAAGGACCTGACTCCACCCTCTGCACTTTTCCTTCAGATACTCATACACATTGATGAGGTCCCCCATGCACCTTCTCTTTTCCAGTCTGAATAGTCCCAGCTCTCTCAGCCTCTCCTCACAGAGAGATGCTCCAGTCCCATGGTGATCCTTTATTTGGCTCTTTGATGGACTCTATCCAGTATCATAGAATCACATCATGGTAGGGATTGGAAGGGACCTCTGGTGATCATCTAGTCCATCCTCCCTGCCAAAGCAAGAGCAAGTAGGGCAGGTCACACAGAAATATGTCCTAGGTCTTGGAAGTCTGTAGAGAGAAGGGTATGTCGATGTCTCCATTTGTACTAGGAAGCTTAGAAGTGGACCCAATACTCCAGGTGTGGCCCCACTTGTGCTGAGCAGAGAGAAAGGATCACAGCCACTCCACCTGCTGGCAATGCTTCTCTGGGATCCCATTAGGCACCTTTGCTGCAAGGTTGCATTGCTCTTAAAATTAAGTGCAGTTGTAGTCTATGCAAATGCTAACTCTGTTGTATTTTACTAACATAATTTTAGGGTCTGTAATCATATACCTATGTGTGCGTGAGCAAACCCAGAAGTCATCATCTGCTTGGAAGAAATTGCTGTTAAATACAAGGCAGAAGGTCAGAGTGAATGACAGTGAGGCACAGGCAGAGGAGATACAAGATGAGTCAGCATGGGAAGCACTGGCATTAGCATAGCTTGCTCAATTTATTTATTTTTTTTTTTCAGGATCATGATGTAGAGGATTTTCAAAGGACAATAATGACAGTCTTACAGAGGGCCAGAAGCAGCCTGGCTGTTAGTAGCAGGGGACATGGCAAAAGAGTAAAAGGGTTTGAGAATTTAACAGGGGAGTAATGGAAAAGGACAATTTGAGGCAGAACAGACTTCTCAATACATAGTGAAGTGATAGAATAAGAGAAGTCTGTGAAAGACTTTGTGAATGACACCAGTCAGCTTGGAAAAGGAAGGTAGTAGAAAAATAAAAGGAAGAGTATGACTTCAGCATAATAAAAGACAGTAGGGAAGAAGTTGGAAAGTGAACCTTTGTAGATGTATTATATCAGGTGGATGGTTCACTAGATGAGACTTCCAGGTGACAAATGGGCAAGAAGGATGAGAAAGTCTGGATAAAACTTTAGGAAAGTGAACATTGGGAAAAAGGGTATGCCTGTTCGGGCAAGCCCTTTCTACTGCTGCACTGGTAGCAGACTTCAGAATTATTTAAAAAACCCCAAAGACATCGAACATGCGTGCTATACTGCGTAGTGTCCGTGGAGTTCATTATAGAAGTTATTTTAGAAAATAGTTTAATAATACTTAGTACTTTGCTGTCTTCTGCTCTTTTTTAGTTTTCTGCAGTAACGCTGACTTACAGTCTATAATCGATTAAAATTAATAGATAATAATAAATCCTGTTTCCAGGGGTTGTAAAGACAGATGGATCCTGGATATTGAGTGCATAATTGATTACATTTGGACATAATTACATAAACCCCCGCGGTTACGTTTTTGAGCAAAGTGGTTTGCTTCCTCAGCAAGATAAGCTGGCTGCCTCTCTGGGTCTCTTTTAATGCAAAGTAAACTTTATGAAGGATGGACTTAAAGTGACACTGAAGGTAGGCTGATTACAGAGGAGATGAAATTAATGCAAACTACCCTTTAATATTTTAGAAGGCAAGAAAAGTGTAAGGGTTCAAGGGGTGGTCATCTCATGTTGCTAGGTTGGTCTGAACTGGAGATTCGAACTGCTCAACAGATTGTTGTAGCTGTTTTTCTTTAGGGAAAACACAGAAAGGTTAATCCTTAAGATTTTCCATCTGTTTTGCTTGCTGTGAGAAGTCCAGTAGTAGACTAGGCTACACAAATAGTATGTAGTCAAATCTGTGTGTAGTCAATTTCTGGGCTCAGGTAAATCAGGCTGTCTTATATTTACTGTAGATCTCTGTGTGCATGAAGTGTATGGTAAGGTGCTAGAGAGTTTAACTGCAGCTCTCTAGTAGAGAAAAACCAGGGAAGTACTAGGTGGTGCTGCTGGCATAGGGGGAAATAGCACAGTGTGATTATTTGGTATTTTTTATCCTGATCATAAATAAATTTTGTTACTCCTAGGGGTTATTCTGGAGAGGTTTCATGCCTTTTCTTCCATTGAGCTCCATCAGTTTTATTGAAGAAGGACTGTAAGCCACCATGTATTTACTACTGCAAAAACATCTTGTAAAGGACAAGAGAATATCAAAGGTGTTTTTGGTGTAGTGTTTATATTGAATAGTTAAACTTTTGAAGAAATTTGCTTTTCTAAAAAGATAAAGTAAAAAGTTTTTTATACCTAATTTAAAAAAGAAAATTTTTATGTTCTTTTATGCTGTTCATATGTTTTTAATTTCTTAAGTTTTCATATGGGTTAATGATTGCAAAAGACAATCTGTGATAAGGTTTGTAATCAGGATGAAATTTTTACCTTTGTTAAAACTGTGATATTTGGTAGTATGTATGACTTTTGCTATCGGTAAATATATTCTTTTAGTAATTTTGCATTGCTTCGTAAGCCTTGAGTGGAAAAAAAGTTGAGAAATACTTAGCTTTAATAGAAAAAGCAAGGGTAAAAGTCAGTGAAATTAAGAACTCTGATGGTGAGGTAAGGAAGAGGGACTCCTTTGACAAATGTGAATGTTGACCTGTGAATAGCTTTCCAGTTGTCGCAATGCAGAACTAATCTTGTTCCAAATTGGTTTTAATAAGTTTTTGGTTTGTAATGCAGACTTCCCATGCCTTGCAACTGAGTTTCGTTGCACTACATTCTAGATTGATTTGAGAGATGACACCAGCATCTTGTCCAGTTGCAGACACGCTAAAGGTTCTGATCAGCTAAAAGCACAAAACCCAGCCACATTAGGGAAAATGTTACAATTTTTTATTTAATCAGAGAAGATAAATAACCATTGCACATTTCTGCTTCTTATGTACCAGTTTCCACAGAACTCTGAAGAAATACAGTGCTTCTTGAACATAGTTTTCATGACTATATGAACATGCAGTTCAAATGATAATACAGATTTTGATAAGCCAACATGTGATGGTTTATCTTCAAGAAAGAGATAATGGCAGTCCCTACGTTAACTTGTGTAATTGTAGTGACAGTTGGAAAACAGTACCTTAAAAGTGAAATTTTCCCAATGATTATCACTATGATGTCCTAACCATAGAATTGGAAAGGCAGGCTCAAGCCTGGAGAAATGCATATTTAGTAACTCTTAGAAGCAAGAATAAATATTGATGTTAGTGTAAGTAGTCTATCAATGTTGAAGGTCTCTCATGGGCAGTGAATTGAGTCCATATACTGCTGGAAAAGCATGGTTTGAGTTAACCTGTCAGGGACTTGAATTTATTGATCTAAACCCCGAAGAATTTCCGATGTAAGGTGTGAGCAATTGTGCTCATTACTCACTGGTTTGTGTTTTGGGACCCATCAAGAAGGAAGGTGCAAAATATTTTAAGTATGGTGTTCATTTTAAGTATGATGTTCATTTTGTTAGGAAAATGGATTTATCATAAAGTTACAATCCAGTAAGTTTTAATAGTTTTAATTCCCTCTCTAAGCCATATAGGTATCATTATGGACACTCAGGTTATAAGTGAATTAAATAACTGAAAGTAGAATGGAGAGGAGTGGGTGATTTTGGAGAACTAATCAGATGCAAAGATTTCATAGTTACGTACTTAATTTTTAGTATAAATTCCAGTTGTTTTTCTTTGAATGAGGAAGAGGTACATCCACAGAATTGATTTTTTTTTTTTCATTTTTACCATTTTCTGTGAACATTTTATAGTATGAGAAATTGTTGATTGTAATGTACTTTTTTTTGCTGTTCAAAACATATTTTACAGCTGTTAATAAATGGCCAGGTTGCATACAGTCTTCATGTCTCTTTCCTTCCAGAGAGATACAATATCATTATAAATAGTGTGCTCTAAATTGATTTTATGCCTGTTGTGAGGGTTGCTTATGTGATGAGAATGCCTTCTGACAAATTGACATGTTTTGATAAGTGCTGAGGTAATTGTACAGGTTTTTTTAATTAAGAAAAAAATGGCAAAGAGTGTATTCTACAGCAGGTTAATCCCAATATCAAAGTTTAAATATTAGTTTAGGCATTATTAAACGTGACCAATCTCTTCTTACATGCATTTTTTTGAAGTGTGATGTGAATTGGATGCTGGGACTGGGCAGCTGTATTATGGGAATGTAAAGCAACTCGTTGCCTGGCAGCTTGCAGGAAACATGTCTAAATATTTATTTCTCTGGACCTTTAAAGGAATGAGCTAACGAGCAGCTCTTCCTGTATGTTTTCTTTTACATTTTAATGTCTCTATTATGTGAGGAATGCTTAATTATTTTTAGAGTATTCAAACAAGGGACTACTACTTCAGTGCTCCATTTTTTATTCCTAGGAACTTTAGTGTTTTACTACTATAAACAACTTAGCCAATTATCATTAATCAGTTATTCGTGTATGTTGGCTTATTTACTCATTCATATGTAAGTTTTTGGTAAGTCAGATATGAATTTGGAGAAGCTAGCATCCGTTTTTTAATAACTTAAGGAATAGATGCTATAATTATTCCTTTATATTGTTATAATATATATATATTACTTCAAGGAACTAGTGAATTGTTTGAGTTACTCTGTAGTTTAAATCTGATACACTAGGCTGCTTTTTTTTCCTGAAGGTTTTTATATTTACATTCATGAAACTTCTTGTGTTTGTATTTATATCTATATCTATCTATGTGTCTATATAAATATGTAACTTTGTATTAAAACTAGAAAGTTTTATAGTTTTTTTCCTTTAAGCCAAAGAACACCTGACATATGTGCTAATTGTATTTGATTGCAGTCTTTTAAGTATCCTGAAGTTAGAAATAGGGATGACTTTTTTGAGTGAAATGTAGCTACCCATGAAAAGCCAAAGCAGCTTTTTAAGAGTATATTGCTAAAATACACAGCAATGTAGAGCAAGAAAGCAGTTACAGGAAGAACATAGAAGGAGGTAATTGTGAGCAGCAAGTCCTTGTTACTAGGTATATCAATTAGAAGGAGGTAGATAGCAAGCTTAAATGCTGTTTCATAACATAAATCTATTGAATTTGATGGGATTTGAGCGTGTGCTGAAAGTCTTTGCTGATGGGTTTAAACTTAAGTGGGTTCTTAGTATTAAGCATATACTTGGGTTGTGGGTGGACTTTGTGCATGTTAGAAACTTTTTAGAAAATCCTTGTTCTTGACCAAACTGTATTATGTGTTTATGTTGCTACTACAGTGCTTTTACAGAAAGATAGCTGTGACTACAGCCAGGTTTTTCAAAGGTGGTGATGAGGTGTTAATAGTAAATGAAATTATTTTACAAGATACTAAATTTTGCCAGATGTAAATCTTCCTGTAATGTACTGTAGCCTAGTTAGCTGTCTCTGGTGCCCCCTAGTGTTCTTTGTACATGCACAAATCTTACGTAGTTCCTTTTCTTGATTTTTTTTATTTTCTTCATCCCATTTTTCTTATGAATTTTAAAAATGCAACAGAAAAATTAATTGATCTTTATCATCCCTATTATTTGCATCTATTGTGATATAGATTCAGATATGATGTGAACAGCTGTCTCTTCTGAGAAGATTTCTTGTGTAATGTTGTTTCATTTCCTAAACATATTGTGAAGTCTTGCATGTTGTTTCCACTGAAGTATTTTTTTTTAATTTGCTGTTCTGATAATCCAGTGATTGCACTTTTATGCTTTAAGTGTTGCTTTTATTAATATGCTGATTTATTTTGATAAATAGGGGGATCCAAAGATTTAGTGATTCTGAACACAGGGTTGCAGGGTATTGCCAATGCTTTACTTGTACTTGTGTTATGTTAAAATGTTGTTCAGAGTTTGTGCATTTCTTGTAATTTCTGTAGCATTTCAAAAAGCATTAGTGCTCTTGTGTGCTTTTCTGTTGCTGTCTACTGGTGCATCAGAAATTAAATCAAAGTTTGGTGATTATTACTTATACACAGGAGAGCAGCAGACAGTTTAATTTCAGAGTTAGCTGTTTTTATTGCCTGATTCTTGGATCTGTTTTCATAAACAGTATGAGAACATGACACTTCAGTTTCAATACCTTATAGTTTTTCTAGTTAAAATTGAGATTGTGTTTGTTTTCATTTAATCAGTGAGTTTACCTTTTCTAACAACAGATCAGTATTTCTACACCAATATTTACAAACTGTAAAGCATGAATGTGAATTTGAACTAAAGAATCACTTTGATCTCTCATGTAAATGTGCACTTACCTAACTTGGATTCACTGGGTATTTTTATAAAATTACATTTTCAGAGTCAGTATAGTCTACTGCCATTTTAGTTAAGCCTCATATTTGTGACAAATACTGGAATGATAGTTCTGGAAGCAATCTGCCTTAACCCACAAAATTAATTATTCTGGGGCGTGCACAGGCACTAAGAAGTTTTATATATCTCTCTCTCAGTACATCATTTCTGATCTAGGGAAAAACATGTTGACCAGAATTCTCATGTATTTCCAATTTGGGGACAACTAATCTGGGAACATAAGGTGGGATTTTGTGATCCTTAGTCCTCTAGGTACTTGAAGATAGCTGTTCTCTTCACTGAGAGACAACGGTAAGAAAAAATATTTTATGCTTTAAAAGTGGAAAATGTAATGCTGTTCTTTGGAACAAATCCAGATACTTGATTTAACTGAAGAAATAATTTTTTTTTTTTTTAATGAAGCAGAAGATATAAAAGTGGTCACTTAGGACTCCATTTAATACTTGTTCATTTTGTTAGCCGTCACTTTTTTCACTACTAAAATAAAACTTTTCAAGCTTCCGGAAAAGATTAGTTTCATTTCTGATTTCAGTTATCGTAATTTTAGTACTATATGCAGTGCTAATGGACACTGGTATTGGTCAAGCAATTGTCTAAATCCCATGTAACTGTGCATTAACTCGGAAACTGTGCCTGGGTGTTAGGGATGCTACCTTTGTAGTGTGTAATAGGAGAAATAGTAGTATGTTCTTGTTTGGAATATTGTGTCCAGTTCTGGGCCCCTCAGTTCCAGAAGGACCAGGAACTGCTTGCAAGAGTCCAGTGCAGAGCAACCAAGATGATTAAGGGAGTAGAACATCTCCTTTATGAGGAAAGGCTGAGGGAGCTGGGAGGAGAATAAGGGCTGACCCCACTAATGTTTATAAATATGTAAGGGGAGAGTGCCAGGAGGAGGGAGTAAAGCTCTTCTCAGGGGTCACTAACAATAGGACAAGGGGCAATGGTTATAAACTGGAGCATGGGCAGTTCCGTGTAAATATAAGGAAAACCTTTTTCAGGTTTTTTTTTTAGGCTGCCCAGGGAGGTTGTGGAGTCTCCTTCCCTGGAGACACTCAGAGCCCACCTGGATGTGTTCCTGTGTGACCTGCTGTAAGTGACCCTGCTCTGGCAGGGGGGTTGGACTTGATGATCTTTCGACGTCCCTTCCAACCCCTATTTTTCTGTGATTTTATTATTCTTTTTTACAAGTCAGTTTTTCATTGTTTTGCAGTACTGCAAGAAGCACTTCAAAATAATTCCTTAATTGTTCCTAATAATTCCTAATTGTTCTGGCACTTTTAGAATGACAGTTTTGGACTTCCCTTTCTGATTACCCTTGTTAAAAAGAGGAAAATGGGGCTAGCAAGAAACTTGGTGGTGAAGGAATAAGGAAAATTGAAGTTGCCACTAGGAGGAGCAGTATCAAAATATTCTCATTTATTTACTGGTATAGTACTCGAGTGCTGTAGCTGTAAGCTGTGTGTTTGGGAAAATGATGATTGTTTTTTTAAGGGTAGGGTACTAAATATAGTGTTTTAAAATGCAGCAAAAATATCCAGAAAGAAGCCAGATGAAGAACCTGAATGTTTCTACAAATTATAATCTGGAAAATAATTGTTTCATTTGACAACAGAAATTTTAATCACAGATTTAAATCTGTGTCTTGGTTTCAGTATGTTTTGCTGTTAGACTCTCTGAATCAAAATTAGATCTGTTTTTGTGTCTCTTAGTTGAGCTGTAATAAGTATAATTTTTAGGAACCCATGTATTGATATTGTCTACAACTCACTGTATCTCCATAGCCCAAACATTTCAGAAACAAACACACAAATGTAGCCACCTTGTGCATGTATGTCTGGAGGCAACTTGTCTGCGGTGTCAGGGAATATCAGGGAAAGGAAGTAACGAGTTCATTGACAAACAGCAAGTGCCTCATCTAGGATTTTGGGACTTGGGTTTATTTTTTCTGGTTTCATCCGGTCTGTCCTCCCCACACCCTGTCTTTTCATGGTTAAAAAATTAAAACATACAAAGAAAAAGATTTGGGAGAAGAGAAATTTTTTATTGAGTGTAATCTTATTTTAATGTTGCATGTAGCAATAAGCATGCTGTTTTTAAAGGGCACACTAAAAAAGTGTTGCATGATGGTCTTTCAAGGGGCATAGGTAGAATATTTTGCTAATCAGGGATAGAATCAAGTGAAGTTTTCATGGAACAGAGGAAATGAATGTACATGATTTTAAAATTGGTGAAGGTAACATATTTTGTACTTAGAAATCTGACAGAGTAATTTCACAGTGGTGGATATTTTTTCATATATAATCAGCAAGAATACTTTATTTTTTTCCCTTGGAAATAGATTTTACTCATATAGAGCATGTGTATAGTCCATCACATTATTCCTGAAATGCTGTGATACTGTGCATATAATCTAAATCAGACTTTAGAAAGCAGTGAGATTTCCCATTGGTGTTTTCAAAATTGGAATTTCGTACAAATTTTATAATTCTTTAACTGGTTGTCAGTAGTTCTGTTTCACTTTCCTGGTCCATTACTATCAGCATTTCAAAATGCTACTGTTTGTCATCATGATATTAGCTCTCACACCCTCTTAGTGATTAAGTATGTGCTCTACAGATACTATTCTACATAATATCAACAAGTTATTTTGCTCAGTCTTGTGACAGAGGTTTCTAAAGAGAACTACTTGAAGTAAGCCAAGTTGGTTTTCTATTTCTGAGCTGGACTTCCAAAACTATTTTGGAGGATTTTTTTAACAGCTAAATTGTTCAAGAGTCAGTCATCTGGCTGCTGTGCATTATATAATAGGCTGGGCATGATACTTGGTTAAGGATGATCAGTACACATCCAGGGTGATAGTGCATTGCAAAATAACCAAGTCATTTCCCATAAATTGTGGTACTGATCTTGAAACCCAGAGAGGTATAGTGGATCATGAAAGTCGTGTAGATATTCAAAGCAGGATGCTGCTCTGAAGGGGGTGTGTGGGCCATATTTCTTTTAAATCTGCATGAAAAAAATACATTTTTGGTTCTTCCTTTGTATAGAATATTTTTTTTTATTTTGTAATTTTTTTTAAGATATAAACCTGAAAGCTTACCAGTACAAGTAGGTCACATGAAAATAGAAAACTAATGAATAAGGATTTAAATGATTGCTTCTTAACTATGTTTTTTCTAAATTATCTGCTGCCTTCTGACAAATGTTCCTCCATCCTGTAGGATGAAGATGAGCTGGACTCTCACACCATGGTGAAGACCAGTTCAGAGAGTGCTGGTACCATGAGAGCCACAAGCACAATGAGTGAAGGTGCTCAAACAATGATTGAACACAACAGCACCATGTTGGAATCGGACTTGGGGACCATGGTAATAAATAGTGATGATGATGAAGAGGAAGATGGGACCATGAAAAGTATGTTGTTAATTTACTTTTCTTTTAGTAATGTAATATGGTTTCTCATACTGTATGACTATGTTGTGTATCATCAGTGGCTTTTAAATGGCAGATTCCATAGCTAAAATAGGGAGAAGGGTATTTGTGTCTCTGAGCGTTCTCCTTAGTTTATGGAGAAAAATGTGACAATAGTAGGACATCCAAAGCAAGCAGAAGCCTGGTTTTGGTGCTTTGCTACACGTCTCTGGAGGACTCCACACTCAGACTGTGGGGAACTGTCCCTTCTACTGCTGGTTTCTTGCTTCTTGCATCCTGTCCATGTACATTTGGACCAGGTCCTTGGAGCTAAATTGATGTGGTTATGTGAGAAGCTGCTGCTTCAGATTCAGTGGTCCTGGGAACTCTTCATGGCTCTCCATGGGGTCAGCAATCATCACACATCTTGCCACAAATTTTCTTTTTTTACTCATGATTTATTAGCAGATTCTTATAAGTTCTTGTTTGGCATTTGTTGGAATGTAATTTAATAATGCTTGATTTAAGGCAATAATTAAAAGATTGTTGAAACCTAAGTAAAAACTTGACTTTGGCATCATGTTAGGAAGTACGTAACAAAGAAATTGCAGAGGTATAAAAGTATAACTTACACTGAAATATGCATAAATATGTATTTGTGAAATAGTTAACTTACATATTTATTGATGTGCTTATTATTTGGCTGAAGACTACAGCAGAATGCAGCCCCCTGAATTTAATGGAATTATTTACCTGAATGAGCACCTGTAATAAATGAACCTTAACTCAAACTGTAGGTACCTGATTTCATGAGGCACAATGTAATTTTTAACTCCAGGCAATTGCTGGAGGTGAAAAATAAAGCTAATGTCTGAAGAGCAGAAATTAGTCCCAAGTAAATAATTTTGAACACTTTATAGTAAAGATAAAGTTGCATTTATTTTTGCATATATGCACCTAATAAAATTTGTGCAAAATTAGTTAGAGATGCAGAGCAGAAATATGTTTTCTTTGCAACTTAATGTACAGCAAATTGGTAAGGAATGGTTTTTAATTTTTTTTTTTCTTGGTTGGGTTTTGTCTGTTTTATTTTGTTTTTGTAATTTGTGTTCTGTGCATTAAGATAGCAAACATACCTGATGATTAGTGAAAACACTCCGTGCTTTAATTTGTTTTCATGCTTAAACAGACTACACGCCTAGTAAGTGGTAAAGCTAGGGGAGGGTTAGTGCAAGCAACCTCCTACTCATCAATTTCAACAAGTTACAGAAAAGATGAATGATTAAAAAAAAAGCTAAAGATACAGTATGCAAATTTGGAGTAAAGAATAATAAAGTAATTCTTAGGGTGGAAGTATTATGAAATGTAGGTTTTAAGGCACTCTCTGTGCAGTCTTTCAGATTACTTCAGGTTTCATAACTGTTCTGTAGATTTAATATATGCTGAGAGGAATACATGTTAGTATGCCAAGGAGATCAAAAAGTGTCATTAAGTTTGCACTCTGATCTCTTATCCTTGTCCTATTTGTCTCTTATGTTGCTGGAGACATTGTTTTAAAAATGTGATGTTATTTTCAGTTTTTAATTTATTCCATAACAGCCTGTAGTTCTACCTTCTTGTCAAACAAGAACGTATAATATTTGGGACAACAGGATTCCTATCCCAACACCTCCCCATAGGTGACTGTCTTGAGACCTTTAACTCCAGCAAAGGAAAACCTGCAAGCTGAGGGTAGCCTGGTGGCAAGTGATGGTTTTATCATTCAGCTGATAGGCAACTGGTTTGGTTCCAGCGCTTACTTGCTGAACTTCTATTTTCTGTCAGACACCCATTTGTTAGAAACTAGAAAGAATTTCAGAATGGGACCTCCACAGCTCTCAGATTAAGATAAATATAAATCATGTTCACTGTAGCTGGTCCTCCTCTGGTTCTGTGATTCTTATACTGTTAACTGAAACAGGTGTGATTCCAAGTGACTTAAGTGTCACTAGGAAGGGACGTAAAAATCATTGCTTTCCTTGGGAGGAAATCAAAAGATTTTGTGCTTCTTTGTGCTTTACAAAAATACAAGGTTTTGGAGATTGGTTGTTTTTTTCCAATGTACCTTTAGGGGCAAGGTGAGCACTTTCTAGATGTTTGTGCAATTTGAATATAGTAAACCCGAACAAGTAGCTTAAAATGGCTATTTGATGCTTCTGTATAATAGAACATTGCAACAAGAAGCTTTGAGAAATAAACTTAGCTTAGGGAAGAGGGATTTAATTTCTTTCCTAGACACACAATATATTTGTGACAAACTTTTTCTTTAATTGCTCTTGTGTTTATTTTCATGTTTTGTTTCCTTGTGCCTTTTGTTTTCCTTCTCAAAGACAAAATAAGAAACAATAATACTTCTTTATTTATAAGTGCTCATGCTTAGAGGCCTCTGGGAGCCATGACAGAAACTAACTACAAACATACTTTTTTCACAAATAGGGAATTATGCCCAGATAAAATTGGAATTTGAAACAAAAAGAAGCCTGTCATCCTACTCCAACATAGAATATACAGCCTAGCAATAAACAATATTAATGCCTTCTTGCTTAGTTTGCCTGTGCATACTCATAGCAGAGACTATGCAGTATGTACCTAGAAGGAGGGAAGAAAATGCAGAATACAGAGAGGTGAGAGGACAGAGCTTAATTTTAGGAGGTTTAATGTAGAATAAAGAGTGGTATTCATCAGAAGGCAGTACTGCTTTTGTTCAGCTGCCTGGATTGTACTTATTTTCATCTAGGGTTTTTCTGTATCTCAGTTCAGAGGCCAGTGTTCAGACCAGCTTCCTACATTCCCTTTGTGGCTTTTCAGCCACAGGCTTAGTGTTAGAGCTTTCTGGTGCACCAGGGGTATTTCTGAGTGTTCTTCTTTCTCTTTTTCCTTAACACTCCTCTCTGCTTCTTTTCTGCTCCCTGCTCCCCCCATAAATTTATATTTGCCATCTCCTTTGGGGATGGTAAACAAGTTCCCTCTTCTTGCCATTTCATCTTACTCTGGGTTTCTAACTGTGTTGCTTCAAGACTCAGAACTGAAGTTCCTAGATAGTTCATGGTTGGTATGCATATGTTAAAAGAAGTGATCAGTGTACTGATGAGGTGATATTTGACAGACAAAAATGGTGAGGTTTCTGTTTTGTTACTTTTTGCCAGGTAACACGTGAAATGTTTTAGATTTAGTCAGTATAATTCTTAAACACATTCTTCCTTCTTCTCAAAGAGAAGAATATAATCTTGGACAGGAGGCTTCCTTTCCTGCGTCCCCTCCATAGGTCACTGGCTTGCAAAGGAAAGCCAGCAAGCTGGAGATAGCCTGATGGCAAGTGGTGGTTCCATCATTCAGCTGCAGGCAACAAATTTGGGCCCAACACTTACTAATTATGAAATTAATTGCTAAATTGTCTTTTGTTATTGTATTATGGGATCTTTGATTACAGCAGGACATTCACTACATCGTAGTACCTGCATTTTGAAAGGAGAATTGAATAGTTGGTTTTACTAAGTATTACTTTTTATTGATTTCAGTCCCTACAGTGTAAGAGATTGTGCCATATTGTAGATCTTTCTGCTCTGTGGTAGGACGTGGATGCTTGGGTTGCTCTGGAGTGCTTCCTAACTCTTAGGCCCAACTCCCACAGCTTTTTTTTTTTTTAAGTGGCTATTGAAATGTGTTTTACAACAACTTATGAGCTGGGTCCAGTAGGGATTTGATAAGAAAGCTTAATTACTAGCTGGTTTCAGGGGTGCTGTAGTCTGAGCGTTGATATTTCATTGGTGTAGTTTTGTTGAAGCAGATGTACTGTACCCATGCTACAATGGTTTGCTTGATGCCCTATGCAAGTGTAGTAGTTTTTTACTTCTGTATATATAAAAAAGAGATGATAGGTGTTCCCAAGCTTCTAGTTTTTCAGTCCTCTTTTCTGATTGGTAATAAAGTTGTTCATTTATGCTACTAGTAGCAGTACATCTTACAAATAGAACTTTTTTCCTGAAGAAAAACATCATGATGGCAGTTCTGCTTCTGTTGGAAAGTGCTGGCTCAAAATGGATTTTCTTTGTTTCACTGAAAGCAGAAATAAAGTGTAACTCAGCTGGAATGAACTAATGGTTTTATAATAGTAATGTCATTGAGTGTTTTTTCCTTTCTCCAGAAAGTGGAAAAATAGAAAAAAAAATTATTAAACCAGTTTTACAACTCTCATCCTCAGAAGCAAAGCAATGCTTTGTGCAGGAAACACCACCCTTCACCCTTTAAAAATCCTTCAAAGTTGAGTTCATAGTACTTCATAATGTCTGAAGACTTCAACTGCTTGAAAAATATGTGGATTTTCTTTTAAATGCCAGTTGCAATTATTTATTATTAATCCGTGTATTGCAAACCAAACAAAATTGTGAATGAGGCCTGCCTTTGAATGAAGACTTGGGTATGTAAGTTGCTGTGCTGTGAAAGCTCTGAAGGCAGTAACTTGGTAACACAGCTCTCTGGAGGCAAAAATTTCTTGAGATACAACCTTTGGTAAACTGCCAGCTGCTCTTACCTAAGGAGCTGCTCATCTAATTTAGGCTGCTGCTTCCTCTGATTCTGTGAGATGGTCACCATATAATAGAACCACAATTTCTGCTTAAAAATACGACTGAAGGAGGTGGCTGTGGCACCTTTCTACATGGTAGTTCACTGTTAAGTGTGCTTGCCTGGAGTTTGAGGTCAAAATTCCAGGCTCTCTTCAACTGTGTTTTATTTAAACCTCCAGCCTCACACTTCCCAGGAGGGTTCCTGACACTGAGTTGTAGACCACCTTGTGTAGTAAGAAAGTAGTGGTAGGAATATATGAAATATAAAGCCCAGGTGGAATATGTCATTGTATAAGCTCTTGGAGCCTTTGTAGTAGAGGTAATAATCCAAAAGATAAAAGCTGATTGCAGAACAGCTTCTCACTCTAATAGAATCATAGAATCGGCTGGGTTGGAAGGGACCTCAGAGATCATCAAGTCCAACCCTTGATTACCACTGCAGTTACCAGCCCATGGCACTGAGTGCCACATCCAGTCTCTTGTTAAATATCTCCAGGGATGGAGAATCCACTACTTCCCTGGGCAGCCCATTCCAATGTCTGATCACCCTCTCCATAAAGAAATTCCAATATCTAACCTAAACCTCCCCTGGCACAACTTAAGTCCATGCCCTCTTGTCTTGTTGAAAGTTGCCTGGGAGAAGAGCCCAACCCCCCCTGGCTCCAGCCTCCTTTCAGGGAGTTGTAGAGAGCGATGAGGTCTCCCCTGAGCCTCCTCTTCTCCAGGCTGAACACCCCCAGCTCCCTCAGCCTCTCCTCACAGGACTTGTGCTGGATCCCTTCACCAGCCTGGTTGCCCTCCTTTGGACCTGCTCCAGGACCTCAATCTCCTTCCTGAGATATAATAATGACAATCTGTTTTGAGGGAAAGAAGACGCAGGCAGAAGATTCTGCCTGATCCCCAAACTTCACCAGGGAGGCAGCAGCTGGAAATCTTCCTCAATCACAGAATCACAGAGTTGTCATGGTTGGAAAAGGCCTCTGAATTTACTGTGTCCAACCATCAAATGGTAATCAAGTGGCAAGTGGACAACACCCAGGATAGAGAAGGCAATGGAAAGTTGTGACTATTGGCAAAAGGAGGAAGATTTTCTTCTGTAGATTTGCAAGATCCAGTGCCCCAGTAGTAACAGAGCAAGAGGAAGACTTAATAGACTTGCCATTGGAAATAATGAAAACTCAAACAAAAATACCCCACTATCACCACCACTAACCCCCTTCCAACAAATTGTAGTGTGAAACTCCCTTCTAGAGGGGATGGTTGCTCTTATCTGCTGAACTTACTTAAAAAGGAAAAAGTATTCTTGCAAAGGGCCCTACCCTATGTTGAAAGATTACCAGGGCTTGTCCAGTGTTTAGACTATTGTTTCCTCCTGCCCATCCATGTGGGCATTTGCCAGTGATACAGCCAAAGAAGACCTTGAGAGTGATCTCAGGAGTAACTCCAGGGTTGTGAGAATATTCTTGATCATGATGGTGAAGGGAAAGTCTTGGAGAAATGGATGGGTACTATTGGTCCACACTTGTTTGTGTCTCTATGTTGTTGACAGTGGTTTTACTTTTATGACCTCGGGGCTGCCTTTGAAGATCAGAGGCTGCTGTGGAGGGGTGGCTTCTACCTGAAAAAGTAAAGCAAGAGTGGTTTTGGCCAACAAGCTTGCCCTTAGTTAGCTAAACCAAGATGGTGGAATGGATACATGGCTCAGCCCAGTAAAGAGTATAAAAACTTAAAAACTAACAGCAGAATTCTTTACTGAATTTAAATTAAATTTAATGTTAATATACTTTTCAGTTGGAAATTCATCACTACAAAAGCATTTTCCTTTATAGATGACATCAACTGAATTTTGATCAAAAGATGCATTAGAATGGAGTATGCATTCCTTTGTATTTTGAAATACGTGTTTAGAATTATTTTTGGTTATGAAGTTTTTTTTTGAAACACTGTAATAGAGTTGATGTCGTGTTATGTCATTGCTTTGTTCATTTTATCCTTCAAATTTTTGGAAGGAATTTTCTTATGTAACTCTTTGGGGACATACTCCTCAGCTGTATTCCTGTCAGGGGTATTGCTGAGGTAGAATCTATGTTCTTTGTGTCCATGGTGGTCTCTGTGTTCAGTGCCTGGCCAGCAATTTCTCAGACTGCTGTTTTTGTTGGGGCTTTCTTCCCCAAACCATCTTGAATTCCTGGAGTGGGCAAGTATAGGTGTGATAAAATAAACTGATACTCTAAGTTGTTGAAACTGTGGCAAACATTTTCAAACATGATCATCTGTGGCTGAAGAGCAAAGAAAAATGTGTAGAACTGGAAAATCCAAATCCTCTTAGAGTGGAGCAGTCTGTTGAACAATAGGTTTTCAGTGCAAGTGTGGGGTGATACTGATTGTACTGCAGATTTTTTTGTGTTTAATACATAACTTGTGTAAAAAGTAACTTACTGGATAAAAAAAGTCCTCAAAGTGTAAAATAAATGTGCTTTGCTCACTGTGGAGTAATTTCAGTCTTATTGACCCACTTTGTTTAATATGCATTTGATAGCAAGGAATTTGGAGGAGTTGGTTTGTTTTACCTATGTAGGCAGTCTTCTGTTACATATACAAGGAAGATATTTATAAATAGCTCTAAAACTTAAGAGCAGTGCTTGGAAAATCTTCAGTATTTTCTGTTACTTGAGAGGGAGGGATGCTGTCTTACCTGTAATGGGCCAACATTTTGGTACTTTAGAGTTTCTAACAGAGACACTGGTAATCTTCTTGTTTATAAGTCTGTCTCAACACGAAACATAAGTACAGCCATCTCAACAGGAGAAAAAAAATTGGTTGTGAAAGGCCAACAATGTGGTGTCCTATCTTTTTAGTACAAAAAGCTTCAGGGGTTTTGGGCAGCAATCAGGAAGTAATAAAAGGTTTGTATTAAGACATGCATTGTATTTCTGTTTTTAATTCCACCCCCTTCATACTACATACCTTTTCTTGGATCCATTTTCTAAATTTATGCTTTGCTAAATTTTAGGTTAATTTATGATTTTTAGTGCTTATTTTTGTAGTCATTTGCCATCCCTTCTGTTTACTTCTCATCCCTTCCTCAGTCTCAGACTAAAGAGATCCAGAAACCTCGTTTAAATGATCTTGAGTTCAGTGGGTGAAGGCTTAGGAGATTCTGGAGTAAAGGTATTTCCTATGTGGTCTGTTAAATCCAACTTGGAGTATTGTTCATTGAATATTTTTAGATAGTTGTAGCTCTCTTTACTTAAAGGATGGTGACTAGAGATAACTGTGATCTGGGACTAGAAAAGAATGTTAGAAAATAATATGGCAACAACTGAGAGACTGAAAAATGTGGGGAGACAGTGACACGTGGGGAAAACGTGATAGACTTGGGTCATGGTGGAGCTGAGGAGAAGCAGCTGGAGTCAAGTGCATTATAGCCTAGAGCATAAGCAATACCATGGAATACCACATTCAGAAAGCCAGAAGAAATCTTACTAGAACACAATGATGTGGAAAAAGCTGAAAGAAAAGCACCAGTCAGGATGCTAGGAAAGGTGGCAGTACAGAAATAACCATTAATGAAATAAACATTAATGAAAGAAACCGTGGAGCATGAATTTAAAAAATCATGAGACAGATGGAATGGCCTACCACAGGAAGAGATGATGAAGTAAAAGGTGAAAGAGAAGGGGAACCAAAAAAATTTTAGTGAATCAAAAACAAATGTAAAGCTAGATATGAAGTTCAGCAAGTCCTGGTGATCATGTTGAACACAAGCTCAAAAGATATTTCTATTGGTTTACCTTTTTACTTTTTAAAGCAAGTAGTTAAAATTAAAAAATCCTAATTACTTTTACTATGTGTCTATCTAAAGAGTGGAGTTCTACCTATGGGTTGGGTATTTTGTTTGTCTCTGAGGTGACAGTTATGTAGAACTACTAAAGCTATGTTTTATACTACTATGTTTTATTTCTTTTTCTATTTATTAATTAACTGCTTTAGAATCTCACAAATGAAAACCAGTATCAGTAATTTAGGTTATAGATAACTTTTTTTACAGTTAGTTTTGCAAAGACGATAATAAGGAGTTCATGCCAATCTCTCTGTTTTGTGAAGCTTTTGTAGCTGCAATGATGAGGACAAAAGTTCCCCAGGTTTTCTACACCATGAAGGTAGGGTGACTTGCAGCCATCTGTAGAGTATTATCCTATTGTTTGCTGAGAATCTTCATTGGCAATGAATTCAATTAAACACTGACTAGGGGCTGCTTATGGGCTGTTTTTTTCACAGGTTCTAAATAATTCTGAGGTTGCACCTTTGGTGGGACTCATGGAACTTCACAGCTTTCCTAATAAGTTTCTGTGGGCCAGACCTTGAAGTTGGAAACATTCGGAACTCAAATGAGATGTTTTGCACCTTGTGTTATACAGTTTCTGTAACAACAAATAGATGAAAAATCACATAAAATAACTTCTCATACCATTTGTGTGTACAACACTGACGACTCTGAAATATCCTCAGCAATTCTCTGCATTGTATCTTGCTACAAAAATATTCTTCAGCTATGAGCTTTTATGCCAGAGGTCCTCAGGGAACAGCCAGAAGCTTGCACCAAATACAGATGGATATATTAGTTTTTGTAAAATTGAAGGAAATGAATGCATGGAGTTTATTTTATAGTGCAGTAAATCTTTAATTTTTAAATAGTTTTAATTTTTTTTTTTTTTTTTTTAAACTAAGGAAATGCTACTTCACCACAAGTTCAAAGACCTTCTTTTATGGACTACTTCGATAAACAAGATTCCAAGAATAAAAGCCCTGAAAACTGTAACCAGAACATGCATGAACCTTACCACATATCCAAAAATGTTTTCCCTGATAACTGGAAAGTCCCTCAGGATGGAGACTTTGATTTCGTAAGTATATTTTTATTATTTATTTTCGTACATGCTGTTTACTTTATAAGTGACAAAAGTAGTTAATCCCTTTCTATAGCTTTGTTAATACAAGTAAAATAAGCAAACTTTAAAGAATGACATCCAGTTGTCTAATCAAATGCCTCATCCTCATTGTTTAAATAAATGCAGTTGTTTAATGCAAGACAATTTTAAAGAGAAGGTGTATAAGACATTATGAAACTGCTTCTTTGTAATTACTTTTTTTTAAAGTATTTTTGATGCCTCGTAATTTGTGTTTTGTAACAAAAGGTGGCCAAGTTATATTAAAAAAAAAATAAATTGCTACAGGCATGGAATGCTGCTGTTATATTTTCTGATCATCAGCAAAATTATAAGCATTTTAAATTGGATTGGAGCCATTTAATCAATCTTCTTAAAGATAGTTAATATCACCTACTGCTTTGAACAAGCCAGCTTGTTGTACTATTCCAATAGCATACATCTCTCTGCATGGAAGTATTCTAACACCAGGCTATATCAGAGTGGGTCCCCCTGAAAAAATGTGTTGTTAATTTCTTTTTGCCTGTGTTGCAAATTATAATGGGGCATAAAGAAAATATTCCTCAGTCACAGGTGAAATAGTTAATTTTTGGAGACTTGTAGATAATACCTGGTTTTCACCTTTTTATGTTTTTTTAACATGTTTAAATAAAATAATTTATCTGTTGTGGATGAGGTACATTTTTATCTGCAGTGCAGTAGCAAAATATGATCACAGCACCTTTTTGAAAGTACTCTTGGGATTGCTTGGGAGAAAAATGTTGTGTTTAATTTTAGGTAACAGCTGTAGGTGTGGAATTTTTTCTGCAGCTTTCACTTACTGCATTTCTAAATAAAGCTGACTTTTAAATACTGGAGTAAAGCCAGTTAAATAGCAGAGTACAAGCTGTTGTTCCTGGAGAGTTTTGATTAACTTGGATTTTGGTTTGGGTGGGATTTTTTTAGGCTTTTTTTTTTTCTTTACCGTGAAATGCAATAGTCATCATCATGATGATCACCTAACAATACAGAATCATACAATTGTTTGTGTTGGAGGGGACCTTAAAGATAATCTAGTTCCAACCCCCCTGCCATGGGTAGGGGACACCTTCTACTAGATGAAGATGCTTCAAGTATAATTATTTGCATTATTCTCTGGAAAATAATTGTTATTTAAGGGATATTATTATAGTGGCAATAAAATTAGAACAACCTAAAACTCATCCTGTGTTTTCCATTACTTATTAAGAAATGCAGGCTAAAATTATTATTCTTGTGAATACTGAGATCCTGATTTTGTAAGTGTTAATTCTTGAACAATTTACACACGGATAATACTGTGGAACTTGTTGATATTGTTTGTACATACAAACTTGCTGTCTAGAAAAAAGAATTCGTCCTAGAATCAAATTGAGCAGGTCTGATCTTCAGAAACTTAACTGCTGTCTTTGTTGTAGGCAAACCTTGCTAGTGGTCTTAGTCTGGCAAGTCAAAGACTTCGGTATTGTAGAATGGTTTAGGTTGGAAGGGACTTTTAAAGACTGTCTAATTCCACCCCCCTGCCAGCTGCGGGGACATCTTTCATGAGTTGCTCAAAGCTCTGTCCAGCCTGACCTTAAACACTTCCAGTGATGGGGCCTTCACAGCTTGTTTGGGCAACCTGCTCCAAAACTCATAAAAGTTCTATGGTGTACAGTTTGTCCTTGACTGCCTGAAGTGGCAATGTTTTAAAGCTTGTTGCTACAGAATTATTCTAAGTGGAAAACCAAGTAGGATTTTTTAAAAATTGAATGTCTCTTTGATTGGGCAATGCATATAGTTAGTTGGGAGGCAGGAGGCAGAGATTGGGATTTTGCTTTAAGCATAATGAAAGCCAAATAATTCCATAGATAATCAGCTAGTCTAAGAAAGAATTTAGGAATACTTTTCAATAATGTATGTACCACTCAAGAATACATTTCTCTAAAGCATCTGGTACCAGCTGATGGTGTGCAAGGATATTGGTTTCAACAGCCTGCTGGTTTAAACCATAGGCAATTATTAGTTATTTACATGTTCTAGAAGAACTTTAAGCTTTGTTTTAGAGAGTTGCTATGTTCATAAGTGATGTGGAAGAGATTTATCCTTTTGGAAAGCATAAATCAATGTCCAGCATGCATAATATATTGTCTGCTCTTTGTGAGATAAACCTAAATGTTTTCAGTTGCTGACATGGAGTCTTTAAATGACTCATGAAAGGGATGAGTAATGGAATTTTTTGTACTAAATAATTCCATTTTATTTTGTTTAGAATTATCCTTAATGAGATATAAAAGGTGATCCTAACAGCAAATGGTGTCACCCATAATTTTATTTAAGGAGATTGGTACACTAGAATTAAAAAATCAAAGTCTAACTTAATGCTAGTGTATTCTAATAGTACTCCAACTTTATGTGTAGAAAAGGAGGGACATTGTGTAAATTGGAGGTCACCAAAGTAGTTTGCTGAATGATGCTATCATTCTTACTTCCCATATGCTCTTGTAAGCTGTATATAGCATGCCAGTACTGGCAGCCAGTAAGTGATTTACTTGTGAGAATGACAGTGCCATGTTTAGAACTGATCCTCAAGTGTATTGAATGGAAAGACTTAGAATTTTATTAGTCTATGTGTCTGTTACAGCATAAACTAGAAAAACAGAAATGCCATTGAGGGAGAGCAGAAAAGGAAGAAAAAGTTATCTCTATAAATCTCTGCAATCAATTGTTTTTATCATTTCTGTGTATAAGGTGACACCTACAGAATTGGGAGCTAATTCTTGTGGCTTTAGGTTGCAGGGATAGTTGAACATCTTCCTACTATATTTTACTGTTTGATAAAACAAGCAGAGTTATTTTATTTTTTTTAGATTTACAGATACTTTTTATGCAGATATAGCAGTCTTACACACTTGCTGATGATTTAGATAATGTTAAGAAATTATGCATGCAACTAGACTCATAAGGTAGATAAATAAATGTATAAAATGGTGCAGAATTAATTTAACACTACGTCTGGTTTGAAAGTTTCTGTGTGGGCATTGTTTTCTGCCTTGAGGTAAATGTTTCAAAAACTCCTTCCAATGAAAATAGGAGACTTTTCCAAGAAAATAGGATTCTTTGGTTGTCAATTTCAGCTTAAAAAAAAATAGGAGGGTTTTTTCTTCTGTAAGTACGTACTTATACTTTATTTTTCACTGTTGAAGTACATCTGTTTTGAAATTCAAAAGCTGATCTTATTTCTTTATCCCTGATGCCATATGGGAATTTCCATCTCTGAGTGTTGGTCCTGCGGGCTTCATCTCCATGATCAGTCTGTGCTGGTTATTGATGTAAATTCTATGAACTGGAGAGAAAAAAGTGCCAATGCAGAACTTCAAGTTTTGCATTGAATTGAATCAATTATACTGAAAATAACTTTTAACTATTCTTAATTCTTGTACTGTATAGTCACCTTGAATTTTATATTGTTAAAAATTTTCCATGTGACGTATGCTTCGGAACTGAGGTTTTGGTTCTCATGTGTAAGAGATGTTTTGTACAACATTTCTTTTAAAAAATCCCAAACAACCCCAGACATTTTTGAACGTTGTATTTTCTGTGACTACGGATTTGTATTGGATTGCTTTTTTTGATCTTTGTTTTCAGTTGTTTTATTGTCTTTTTGTTGTCTAATGGTAAATGCTGAAAAGCGAAAATATGGGTCACGTATCAGTGAATCTTAGGGAAAAGTATTTCTGAGGAAGTCCTTGTAAATGTTTTCTTTCACTTCAGCTTTTGAAATGGAAGTGTTGAAGCTCTGATTATATATGAATCATACAAAACCCAAACCTAGTGTTTATTCAGATGTCATCTTTAATATTAAACTTTTTAATATAATTCATGCTCAAGATTCTTTGTGGATTTTAATTTTCAATTAATTCTGTCAACTACAGGCAATGCTTTTACACATTTTCAGTGGTTTTCAAGGACTTGCAGCAGATGCCAAAATTAAAGCATTATTTCTAACCTTAAATCTGTCAGTGTTATGTGGAGTTAAATGATTTCTATTCACAACAAACCTTGTTGCCAGTTAGTATAATCATCAGGATAGTTCTGATTGTGAGAAAAAGTGGCATAGTACCTCACGTTGTGGTAATGCTCCGTGGTGTATGAGTGTGATACTTATAGAAATGTTAGTGATGATGGTATAAGCAGCTTGTCACAATGAAGCTTAACTTGTTTCAAGGGCCAACTTTTACTGCTAGCTGACAAGTCAGCATTTTGGACAAAAGTGCTGTATTAGAGCAAATTAAGTCCTTAAAAAGACAGTTGTTGTTTTTTATAGTTTGTATTCGTATAACTGTGGTGGAATTATGATAGCTTTGTTCTTTCTGTGGGGGATGTTTTCCATGAGATGTGTACATATTAGAGAGCACCGTGTATTAAATTAGAAGTATAACTGCAAGGTGGTGTTGAACCAGCTTGCTTAAATTTCTTTTTTTGTTGATTAAGATTTTGTTATTTTGTATATAATTTTTCATATTTTTACAGGGATTATAGAAACAGTTTTCACAAAAAAAAGGCAAATTTTAATAAGTGAAAAGTACTTAAAAATTTTAGTGTGGAGAAAAATAGGTAAAACTTAGCTTGCTAGATTGAGGTGCTATGTGTTGAATAACCTGCTGCTTACATTTTTTACTGTATCATGACATTTTACGTCTCATTAAGATATGAAATTGTTCTGTAAATTCTTCTGCCCCTTAGTAATGTGTGTTAGTATGGAACATGATGTTAACAAAGGATCTGCATAAACTGCAGTGGATTGTTTTCTAATGACTTGTAACCTGTGAATTAACATTGCTAATCTTCATTTGCACTGATTGAATATATTATTTGCTTTTAAATGAGTCAGTTATTTTTTATTATGAGATGATAAAATGTAAAAAGGCAAATCTATTTATTGTAGCAATGCTTGGGTAATGATTTCTGCCTGTAGTAGAATTATTTCCAAACAGGAATGGTATCCAGATTGTTAAATATTAAACAGTGGACATGTAGATCATGTTTTGCAGTAACTGCAGTATCATGTTTAAGTAGATGCATTTTGGGAGACTTAAAGATTCTGGAATAGCAACAAAAAATGTAAAAGCCATCTGTTACCCTGGGCAGAATGTTGCTCTGGGTTTCAACCAGAAGAAATACCTTAGAATAAAATAATTGTGGAAGAATAGTATTACAGATACTGAGCACTTCAGTTAACATTTATTAATATGTAAGGCGACAGTTTATTTGGTAAAAAAGTAAATAACATAAATGCTACCATATAGAATTTTTTTAAAACTTCATTTAAAAAGCTAGGCTGAGTTAGCTTAATTGGAAATACTTTGCCCAAAATCTTGGTTGGGTTTACTCTGGTTTTATTTAAACATCAGATGAGTTTGTTTGATGCAGTCTACTTTCTCATTAATGGGAGTGAATGTATTTCCTCTATTTGCAACTATTTTGAGTTCTCCTCTTAAGTCACCTGAAAATTTCAAAAGATGTATTAACATATACTAATTTTGCTTTGTTTTTAATTAATACCTTGAATATCATGAAGCATTTCCAGATGCTGACAAGAAGAATGTTTTCTTAACTAAGCATGTAAGAAACTTTGGTTTCTGGGTTTGCCTGAGCCGTATGCATGAGTTAAACAGAAATGCTGGTGTCAGCAGTCTGAATGCAGTATTTCATTCATTTGAGTTTAGACACAAATAACAGGAGACTATAAAATCAATATAGTTAATATAATGTGCTTTTAGCTAGTTCAGTTTGTGAGGACAGTGTGAACCTCAGTAATGGAAGTTTTCTGTACCTCTTATAATAGGCAGCTGGTACAGAAGTTGCTTTTGTGTTGTGTGGTTATTTAAAAAAATGGGAGGTGTGTGGGTGAGATATTTTTAGGGATCCACTACAGATGGTTTGCAGGTCATATTTGTGGTGTGGTAGGCTTATCCTGGAGCTATTTATGCAGGTAGGCATACTACTTTTGAGAAGTATTGGTAAAGAGTTTGCATTTTTATATATGCAAATATATAAAGGAGGCTGTGCCAGCATGACATGTAAACTAAATACATATTATTGGTAGTGTTTTGTTTGGAGGTTAGTATTTTTTTCCATTCAGCAGTAAGAATGGACCAACCTGTTACAGATTTTTTTTCTTTTTAAAAAAACCACAAATCAAATACTGAAAATACTGACTGATTTTAACCAAAACCTGTTTGTAACACTAAATAAGAGTTATTTTTCTTGCAGATAGTGGGGGAATACGCTCTGCTCAGGTAGTGTGTTTTCAGCTGGAATACAGGGTTGAATATATTTTTCTTAGAATACAAGTATGTCCCTTTCCCTATTATAATAGAAGAAAACAATTGAAAATCAAGCCCAGTAATTGGGTCTTCTATATAACTAATTTTTTCAGGCTGTAAACAGAACCAATCCTTTCTGTTTATTTTAAATCATAGATTTATTTTAAAGCTGTTACTCTAATCACCAAGTCACTCATATCAAATGGCCAGTGCTGTACTTTTGCAGTTTTGGCACAAGAATCATGCCATTTCACAAAGATTATATAAATTTTATATCCTAAAAGTGCAAAAAGCTTTCTGCATTCTTACATGTGAGAAACAGAAATAGAGATTTTTATTTATGATTGACATTCCCTGTGAAGATAAGAACTCGGTGTTGAATTGTAACAATTAATTTTAAGGTAGATAGTAAGAGGAACACCAGATAGGATAAGAATGAACAGCAGCAGATTGCCTCAGAGGCTTCCAGAAGTTGCCATTTCTGTGAATGTTGAAGACCTGGTTAGATAAACACATGAGGAACAGTTTTAGTGGAGCTGATCCAGCTTGGAGCAGAGGATCCTTGTAGGTGACCTCCTCCTCTAAGTGTTTCCAAAGGCCTTATTTCCGATGACTTTTTAAGCTACTGCTGATGGCTGATGTTTGTAATCATAAGAGATGTTGTAAGACATAGGTTTTACAAGCTCCAGCTTTCAAAAATAGTGCTATCTTTAATTTGTTTATTAGGAGTGTCAGTATTTTGGAGGAGCTACACCTTGGGTAACCTTGACAATATTTGCAATTAGCAGTCAACTGTTATTTCCAAACTTGAGCCTGCCTCTGGAAAATTTCAGCCAAGATTCGGTCAATAAAACTTAACTATGTTTTCTCTCCTGAAAGTTTTCTGTATCGTTTCAAATAGGATCTATGAGCAATGTGTTTTATTTTTTTCTCTCCTTAGCTCCAATGGAAAGACTGAAATGTAGCTCTAGTGGATAAATTGAGTTATACAGCAGGTCTGTAATTTGTGCGTAGTTTAAGGAGAACAGAGGTAGGAAATGAATGAAGTTGAGCTGGGGAACTGCTGTTGGTTTAATGTAACATCTTGTTACCTTAGTAACCAGTTGTCTTGTACACCTCTTTGAGATCATTATGTAATATCTAAGTAATGTGTATAGTATGGAAGGAGCTTTGAAATGCTTGGAAAAAACAGTTTTGGCAGCACAAGTTTTAAACTAGCCTTTTTTGTTCGTCAGACCAATTCAGTTTCAGGTCTCTCTATTCTGTTTTCTTTTACACAAAAAAAAAAAAAAGTGAGGGGGAGATATTTAATCCAAATAGTTTCCATGTTGCATGATTCACTTGTAATGTCAAAACAGTGTACCACACCTTTTTGTGTAATGTCTGATCCCCAAACTGAGTGTTGACACTAAGGGGTACTTGTTCTATTTCAGGGTTTCAGCAAAATTCTTTGAAATAATCTCCATGACAGTATCATGCAAATCATGCACCAAGAAACAAAATGTCTTCTACTTTTTGCTGTGATTAATGATAGTTAATGAAAAGAAATAAAAATAAAATTTGCCTCAGGAGAGTGAGTGACTGGAATATTGCAAGGCTGTTTTAAGTTAATGTATGTAACTCCTTAGTTTTGAAGAGGATTTCCTCATTATGTGGCTTGGTAAAGAATATGGGGTGGTGGCATTTTTTCAGTTTAACAGAATTCCAATATAGAAAGTTGTAGCTATTGACGAACTCTCCATAGAAGTGTTAATTTCATACTTGCTGAAGTCAGTGGCAGAGCTCCTGCTGACAGCAGTGTTGAGTTTACCTTTCCAGATTACTAAAGAAACCACTTTCACTTGTGTCTAAATGTTAAAGTGCATTTAGGTTTAGGGTTAGAAATTTCACAGCTTAGAGTGTTTTTTTCTGGATTCCTTATTTTAGGGCAAGTATGCCTAGTTCTTAGGAAGGAAGTATCTGAAAAATTAATGCTTATTTAGCATCAACTTAAAGATCTTGTTTGTTTGTATTGATGTAGGAGTTGTACAGATATCAGAATACCAGTAAGATCGTTTAGTTTCATGTAAATAATACAAACTGATCTGTAGGAAAGCTCTGAAAGCACTGTAGAAGAGTTAGAGATTTATTTTTTTTAATAAAAACTCAGCTTAGCTGAGTACCCTGACTGCATTTCCCTGACAATTTTTAGTGTGTCATAGTGAAAACCAAAACTTTTTTGAAGCATTTAACTTATTTTACTTTGCATTGTAGCAGATTGGGCTCATGGTTGAGGTGAGGTCTTCAGCTGAGAAGCAGTAACTTTCTGAACTCTGCAACCTTGATTGTATGAATCTATATGAGATATACATTGGGTGGAACTTTCTAAAAACACGTTTGAATTTTTTTTCCCTCATGGTGTCACTACAGCCTAATGTATTTAGCTCTTTGTTATATTTGAATGGTCTTTCAAGGAAGAATGGAGGAAAAATGTTAAGTCAGACACAGTCCAGACTTCACCATTACCCAAAAAACTTCTCTAGGTCCAAAAAGTTCTCTTAGCCATTTTGGGACAGCTCATTTTTACTATCTCTTTCATTTTGTTCTCTTTGAATATTGGCCTTTTTGGCATAGGGAATTATTTTTAGAAGTGTGTGAATGGAATAGCTACTTGGGCATTGGACCTGCTGGAACCTGGAGGAGATGCTTATATTTTTTTAAGGTAGTTCTTCATGTGCTTCTAGTGCAGACTTTTAGGTTTTTTTTCTGCAGTGTCAGATGGATTATTACTTTCAAAGAAAAATTATTTTTTGTTGAAATGAATCATGTTAAGATTATGATTAATTACAGTCACATGTTCTAAATGCCATCCACACACAAGTACGTGCACTCTACAGAGATGGACAACCACCTCAAGATGTGTCCTGATAAACCTGAGAAACCTGTTCCTGAGAAACCTGTTGTCCTAATAATGTTCACAGAGATAGAAATGTGATATTTCCATGGTGCTTGTGATGTATCAATAGCGTGGAATGGACTTTTTATTTCGCTTTTGCCAAGTTAGAAATTTAACTGCTGTCTCTGTCTTCCTAAAACTTGCCATTAACTAATAAAATACCACTGTGAGTCAAGATAGACTGATGTAAGTCTACATTCAGATCGATTCAATTAGAGTAATGAAAACATTAAATGAAGAAATGAAACTGACACTTGTCCTTAGGGATTTTATCTGTGACTGATTCACTGAGATGTGAGCACCTGTGTGCAATCCACCATCAGTGCTACTGCAGAGAAACAAAGGAGGAACTGGTGGCACTCTGCTGACCATAGTGCAGTCTGCTGTGTTCGTGCTCAGCTGTTTCATTTATTGTCTCTTGAGTTGGTTAACTTCCTTGTCATGGGTTTCAAAGAGACCTGTTTTAGGAATGTAAAGGAATTGTTTTGTCCTACATAAAGTTTTCTGAAAACTGCCAGCATGGTTTGAATGGTACTGAAACACAGAACCTTTTGAAGTAATGATGCTGTGGCCAAATAGTGTACCTTTCACTTATGCTCAGTGGTTACAGGATCAAACTCCCAAGTTGTGCATTTCTCTGTTAGTTAAAAAAAAACAAAACCAAAAAAGAGAAATGCAAAAAACATAAGCCCCAAACAATTTTCAGAGTAAAGGATACTCGCAGAGAAAATGAGATGAAAAAGAGCTGATGCCTCTGAAGAGTATTTGTGAAGGATTTTCGGGAAAGAGTGGTAGGTGGAGGGAGGCCAAACTCAAGTGTTACTTAAGCATCTCCATGGCCTGTGAAACCCAAGTCTTGTTTTCTCCTCCCTGCTGGCTGATGACTCTATGGCAACAGCCCACTGATCATCTCAGAGGTGGGCTTATTCAAAACTACAGGGGAAAACAGTGACATTGGAAACGGTGGTTAGTTTAAAACTACCTGACCTGTTTTCCTTGTTTTAAGAGCTGTTGCTATGGCAACAGCAGCTCACTAAGGACCCAGTGCTGCTGAGTTTCAGAGGTTCAGCAGTCGTGTGTGTGGAGGGGGTGTACTTCTAACACCAAGCACTTTAGAAAACATGTCACCTAAATCCTAATGCAGCAGTTTAGTGATCTATCTTAATTTCAACTCAGTTCATCCTTTGTTCATCTTCTCTCCCTTACTGCAGCTTAGCTCCTCCAAAGAATGGTAGCTGCCATATCATATGGATTTCAAACTGTCCTGTCACATTATTTTTTGTTCTTCAATCCTGTGTTATGGAATTCAAAAAACATTAGCTGTTTGACTGTGATTTAGGGAGAAATTAATTCCAGAGCTGAGATGCATTCACTGAAAAATAGCCTGACATTTGAGATCAGTGAATTATTATCTGAAATGCCTTTCC
This sequence comes from Phaethornis superciliosus, assembly GCA_023637945.1. Classification (NCBI taxonomy): domain Eukaryota; kingdom Metazoa; phylum Chordata; class Aves; order Apodiformes; family Trochilidae; genus Phaethornis; species Phaethornis superciliosus. Next base: position 21,895,535 of record JAJQWJ010000002.1, read on the forward strand.
TGCTGGCAGTTGCCATTGTAGCATACAGGGGAAAGAAGATTTTGCCAGGTGGGCAATTCAAGAAACTATTTTACAACTTTCAATTGAAACCAATGAAAACCTCACATGGCATCTGAAGAGTACTGTGCTGATGGTGAAAACTGTCACTTAGTAAGCGGACAACAGTATAGTAAGATAACAAATACTTGGTTAGAAAAGAGAGCTGTAATCCAATTTTCAATTTAGTGCATTTTTTTTTTTAGTGTGGAGTGAGTAGAGCAATTGCAGTGTAATCTATGAAAGGAAAGTATGTTCTTGGCAAACACAAATTACAAGAGGAGCCATAGTCGTAACTGTACCTTGGATACCCAGGAACAATAGGGAGCCCAGCAAAGCACCCTTAAGTTTAGCCTCTACCTTCCTGAGTGGGAGCTTAAGAGAAAAAAGAACTCTTCAGCTGTTCTGTTTTTATTTTTGAAATCTATTAATATTATTTTAGACTTGCCCATATGAGCCTTGAAAGCCTTCCTTCATCTCTTACAAACAGATAAGCCCAAATATGAAGGAGAACTTTCATCGGTGATGTTTATTTTGATGGTTATCTGAGAAAAATAGTGATGTGACAATTGTGAATGATTCTCAACAAACCTCATTAAATCTCATTAAATGTGGGGGGGAAAATGAAAGTTGGGGAATGATGTATTTATGATTGCTTGACCAATTATTGGCCTGTTCGTTAGTTAAATTTTAACCCATGGTCCTATAATTAAAGACTCTGGAATAATGTTTAAATATAATCGGAGAAGGGCAAGTATAGGCTGCATGAGGAGTTTTAAGTATGTTCTTCCTTAATGTTTTTCAAATATTTAACTTAACATGCTTCTTAAGTGATTTATACATGGAATTTGATACCCATTTATAAAGGAAAAAAGGGAAGAAGAGCAACATTTATTCTCTACAAGCACAACAGCTCTCCACTGCACCAAACTGATGTGGTTTGAATCCTGAATTTTAAACCATTGGTTGCCAGATGGCAGTGTCTTCAGTTGTTTTGAATAAGTATGTTGGTAGAGGAAACCAAAAGGCAGAGTAGAGAGTACTAAGAGCCTGGATGGGAGGGCATAGGGAAGGGAAGAAAACAAGGACGATTTGCCTACTCTTTTTCCTGGTCATGGAATAGGACTAATATGATCTAGTCCCTCAGAAGCATTTCTCTGAACAAAACACAAGTGGCTTTGAGCACCAATTGTGATAGCATCAGTCCAACCCAGCCTTCAAATAATAGTTCCTGTGAAACAGAATTGCCAGGTAGATATGTTGCAGATTTGTACTGTGAGATGACTCAGTAAGACTTGAGAGTTCAAGTAGCATCTGATTTTGCTTTAATGAGAAATGGAACCTGCTTTAAAATGCTTTCTTAAAAGGGAGTTGGACCAGGTGATCTTTAAAGGCCTGTTCCAACTCAAACCATTTTGTGATTCTATGAATGTGCACTTGGAATGAAGTCAGTCATTTCCTGGGCTGCATGAAAAGAAGGAAGATCAGCAGGTCAAGGGATGGGGTGGTCCCCCTCTACTCTGCTCTTGTAAGACCCCACCTAGAATACTGCATCCAACTCTGGAGTCTTCAGTACAATAAAGACAAAGAGCTGTTAGAGCAGGTCCAGAGGAGGGTCACAGGAATGATCAGAGGGATAGAACTCATCTCCTGTGAGGAAAGGATGAGGGTTGTGGTTTTTAGCTTGGAAAAGAGGAGGCTCTAGGTAGACCTTAACTGTGAGTTTTCAATATATGCAGGGGGGTTCTTAGAAAGTTAGAAACATGTTTTTTACCAGGGCCTGTAGTGACAGGAGAAGGAGCAATGATTTTAAACTGAGTGATATAAGGAGTGGATATAAGGACTGGATATAAAGACTGGATATAAGGAAGAATTTTTTCAATTAAAAGGTTGGTGAGACACTGGAATGTGATGTCTAGAGAAGTTCTGGATGCCCTATTATTGAAACTGTTCAAAACCAGGTTGGACAGGGCTTGAGCAACCTGACCTAGAGAAAGATGAGCCTGTCCATTAAATGGATTTGGACTTAGGTGATCTTTAAAGTTTGCTTCCAACTGAAACTATTCTATGATCCTATGAAAAGGATGAGAAGGAAGGAGTGACAGCAAAAAACTGTTACAGACTGACCGTAACTGCTCCATCCCTCTCTGCTGCTTGGGGAGTGTCATGGTGGGTACCACCCAGATCTATTTTTATTGGCAATAAATTAAGTTTTTCCCCACGTTGAGTATGTTTGGTCCATGATGGCAGTAAATCTCCCATCCTGATCTTGAGCTTTTTTTGTCATCCTATTTACTTCCTCTGTCGTGCAAAAGAGAGAGTTGCTCCTCTTTTGGGCAGCTGTCTGGACATTTGGCTGTTTGCCAAGGTTAACCCATCATACCAGGTAAGACTACTTTAAGCAGGCTTCTATGTCTAGACATAAATGTCCATCTTTGACATAAGGATAAATGTCTTTATCTTAGCCTATATCAATTCTTTATTTTTTCCTGATACAGCACTTCTGTCATGTCTCCATAGCTCAGTACTTACGAGGCACCATTGCAGATGCTCTGGTTCCCCCTCAGTGATCTAAAGTAGAAATACCATCTGTCCTACAGTTAAGATCACTTCAGTGAGTTTCTACATAAGTGCTCACACTTGCCAGAGACTCTAATCAATCTAGCTGCTTTTTAATGCCTTTTTACAGAACTGTCCTCAAATTGCCTCATATCACATGAACAGAGGTACTGCTTCCAAATTCCTGCTCATTAACATCAGCAGCCTTATCCAAGACTTCTCAGAAGAAGGCCTTGTCTGAAGTACAAGGGCTTCAGGGTGGCCTAAATGCATTTCTTGGGGAGTGACTTGCTGTCATCAGAATCTTGATCAAGTTAGAGCTGTCTTGATATTTTGCATCAGCTAGATGACTGGAAAGTAGGTATACAGCTGGTTGTTTAAGTCTTAAGGTCAAGTTCAGCAGGCAGACACATGCTATATATAGATAAGCCCCAAAGGGCAGTTGCAGTTAGAGAAATGGATATATCCTACCCTGTGCTCCACTGTGGTAATAGAGTATTAGGAACAATTTAAGCCTCTGTATTTCAAGAACACCAAGAATATAGCAAGATGATAATTTCTGCAAACAAACGAGAGTATGAGATCTTGATGCTTTGCAGCAAATATGATATTTGCAACTGATACACCTAGTATGGGACTCACTGACTATTTATTGAGATCCCAGATAATATTGGGTAATGGAGACTGGAGAACTGTGAGTGAGCAGACTGCAGCAAGATCCTCAGACCAGTTTTCTGGGACCTGAGGTGCTTCAAGGGGCCTCTTTTTCCTGATAAGGAAGAAGAAATATTTTTGCTTAAGTGAATAAATGTTTTTGGTCTAGGCCAGTTTTATCCACAGAGTTCCATTTGGATAAGTCTTCCATCCGCTAGTCAGTCATTTGTTAGTCTTTTTTCTCTCAATTTATCTTTACCAATGAGCCTCAAATTATGATAGTCAAAAGATGTTATGTTTTCCCTAGTTTTCATGGAAGGCAGTTTTTATTATAGAATCTCTTCTACCTCATAGGGATAACAATTAATTTTGGGATTTCAAGTTTACTATCACAGGACTTGCATTGCCTGATGACTCTTTAAGTCCTGGGGCAGATTTCTGAAAGCCTCCTGATCCTCTTAGAACAACCTTATAAAAAATTCTTAAGTTTACCAACGACACATGAACGGCCTAGTGGACCAGTTTCTCTGGGTGGTGGCCAGCTTTGTGCTCATCCTCTGTTTTGGGGGGAGATCTCTTTCTCATTGATCTGGATCATTTTTTGAAAACAAAAAGAGCTCTTGTTCTTCATGCACTCTTTAGGAGTCCATCTCACTCCTGGAAATATTTCCATGATATTCTTCTGTGAAATTTCCCAAGAGCTTAATAGGAGTTTTCTGACTGATCTAATGAACTAGTTTATTATTGACACTTTAATGTTACCAATGCATCCCCCTGGGGATCATTTCTATGAGCTTATGGCTGCATGTTCCCTTCTTCATTTTTCTAATTCTTTTGGGGAAAATAGACTTTTCTAGTGATGACCATGTTCTTGAGAAAATATATCTTGAATCATACTGGCTTTCGTTATGTTGGAAAAAGTATACAAGGGTATGCTTCATGTGGTTTCTGCAGAGTTTGATTCAAGCCAGGAAATCAAATCAACCTGCCTGTTTTCTTAGCAAAGTCACACACATCAAGAACCACGACATCGGATTTTTTATTTTTTATTTTTTTTCCTTTTCTCTGGGAGATTATTCAGCTTTCCAGTATCAAAAATTGATAAATTGATTTCCTCACAAAGGAATAGTATAGTGAGAGTAGCATGCTGGGGCAGGTTCTACTGCAAGAGGGCAATAGGTGTGATTTACCTGCAGGTTTAGCTTTTAATGGGACTAACTCTTCAAGAATGCTCACTACAGAAAGGACATTGAGGTGCTATAACATCTCCGAAGAAGGGCAAGAAATCTGATGAAGGGTTTGGAGCATATGTCTTACAAGCAGTGGCTGAGAGAGCTGAGGTTGTTTAGTCCAGGGAAAAGGAGACTGAGGGGAGACCTTATTGATCTCTACAGCTACCTTAAAGGAGGCTATAAGGAGGTGAGGATGAGTCTGTTAAATGAAGTTACAAGTGATGGGACAAGAGGTAGTGGCCTGAAGTTGCACCAGGGAAGGTTATATTGGATGTTAGGAAGAATTTCTTCACAGAAAGGCTTTGGAACTGGCTGCCCAGGGCAATGGTGGAGTCACCATCCCTGGAGGCATTTAAAGGTAGTATGTAGAACTCAGAGATATGGCTTAGTTAAAGTCTTGTCAATGTTAGGTTAATGCTTGGACTCGATGACCTTGAAGGTCTTTTTTTGCAAGCAATTCTGTGAAATTATATTCACGTGTTTCTTACTCTACATGAAATCCTGTTAAAAGTTATTTGTCATTTTGTATGTGTGGAACCAAGGATGCACAGTTTCCAGTTGGTACTTCACATATGCAACCTTCATTCCATGACCTTGAATATATATGCCTATGATTATTGCAAAGGAAAAAAAAAACAACTTCCTAGGATTGTGCACAGAGCAGCACATTTCACATGTTCTGGTTACTGCTCAGAAACTTACTTTAGGTGGTGGTGTATATTCTTATTTATAAAAAAGAACAAAGCCCTTTTGGCAATTAAACAGAGAATTTCAGAAAGTATACTTCACCATACACCAGTTCAATGAAATAGGTGGAATTAAAGAAGACCAAAACGTAAGTGTAGAAGTTGTTTTGCTTTTTGTTATGGTCCTAGAAAATTTTTTTTTAAAAAGCAAAAATAGTTAGAAACTATTCAGAAAACTCTGAGTAGGAAAAAGTAGTGAAAGTGGGAAAGAACTGAGGCAAAATAGTAGCAAAAGTCATTTTGAATGTGACAGTTCTTATGAGCATATAGGGAGGGACACAATTGGCAGATGACTTAAGTAAGCAAGGCTGTAGTTATGTATGCTTATGAGGGGAAAGGGTAAATAACTCTAAGGTGAGACAATGGCAGTTTGGTCTGTGCTTATTTAATTTTCTACTTGAAGAATCCTACATCTATATGTGTAGTTCTTTACATAACAACTACTTATTTAAGTTCTGGGGTTGTTAACTTCACTCACTATTGCTAGAAAATGAAAATAATGTAACCACCACGAGGCTGCAAGTCTTCTGGTAACACTGGAAACTGTAATGCTTGTTCTCTTTCACTGCCAGGTTTATGGTTTTGATTTCCTATCTAGAGATTTAGAAGAACTGAGAGTAGTAAGGCATTCTGGGACAAAGATGAAGGGAAAAACTTTAGCAGCAATCAAAATTAGAAGAAAGCTTGGACTGTGGTTATTCTGTATGGGGATACAATCTAATTGTAACCATATTAGAGAAGCAGAGTTGTGGAGGTTAACAGTTGGTGTAATATATTGAGTTATACTTTATATGCTAATACAGCTATAGAAGACATTCACATTTTCTTTTTTCAGCAGTTATTGGTATTTCAGTTAAAGCTGAAATTCTTTGCAGATCCATAAAGTATGAAACAAGAACAAAAGAGCAGAATGAAGTTGGTTCTTAATATTAAGTAAAAGGGTTGTGGGTTGTTTCTTGTTTTTGTGGTGTTCATTTTTGTTTGTTTTCAGCTGCTGCTTTGTTTCTTTCGCAATAGGTGTAAAATCCCAGTCATCTGATTAACTACACAATTAAAAACTTGAGTCAAAACACTTTTTGTGGAAAACTAATGGTGGCATCTGCAACCCTTGTTTTAAATGCTTTTTCTTGTTTAGGGTTTTTTTTGGTTTTGTTTTTTTTTTAAATTCCTTCCCCTTGCTTGTATACATACAAGCAGATTCACCTCATTTTTTCTCTTCAACCTTTCCCTTTACTTGACTATAAATCTTGAGCACTACACTGTGATAACAATGAATGTATTGCTAGATTAATAATTTGCATGAAATTAATCTCAGATGGGACATATCACAAATTGCACAAGAACACCCTTTATGCTAGTAGATTCTCTGTTAGTTGTTATTTATCTTCTTTTTGGGTATGAGCCAAATCTAATTCTGATTTAGTGAGGTTTTCTAGCCAGTTATTTATACTTATCAACTACTTAAGCTTTTTTATCTCAATAATGAATCTGCCTATCTCTAGCTTTGCCCCTCTGAGAATTTGTATTGACCTGCTTTGACCCTCTCATCCCTCTTCTTTGCAAATACTGGGTGTCTACCTTTAATACAACATAGCATTAACTTATTTTACCTCTGTTATTTAAGTTGTAGTCTGTAACTTGTGTCTATAATAGATTCCTGACTAGAGAAGTAGTATCTTCAATTATGTGGAATAATCTGCAGGATCTCAGTAGTAGTTTGCATGGGCCATTAAACTGTGAGTAGACAGGGTTTCCTTGAAGATACCTGATGTTTGAGGAAAATTTGCTCCTCCTATTAATTTGTGGGCAGGGAGAATGTCTTCAAAGACATTAAATCATAGAAATATTCTGGTTGGAAAAGACCCTTTAGGTCATTGAGTCCAACCATTAATCCCTCACTTCTAAGTCCACCACTTAGCCATGTTCCTAAGCACCACATCTACATGTCTCTTAAATACCTTCAGGGATGGTGACTCAACCACTCTCCTGGACAACCTGTTCCAATGTTTGATAACCATTTCAGTTAAAGAAATTTTTCCTAATATCCAATAAAAACATGGTGTACCTGAATACACTACTACTTGAGGATCATGGATTTCTGACTTTAGTTCTTTGGGGTTTTCCTACATGATCTGGAAACAATGACCCATTAAGTTGTTGGGAAAGCACTGTACAAGTTGGGTTTTTTTCCTTCTTCAAATCAATTCCAGATAGGTAAAAAACATTGTAAATGGGATGGGTTTCTTGCAAAAACTGTAAAATCTGACTGATGTAGACATTTTTTGTGCCCTTTCAAAACTTTTATTCTAGTTAAACTTGAGTTTCACTTTCCCTTTATGTTAAAATGAGCACCTAACTCAGAAAAAAACATTGTCACAAAACTGCAGAAGTCCACTGATGATATCCATTATGACTCAAGCCAAAGCAATGCTGTTTCTGAACTTTTTTTACTTGGAAAATGTCGGCATGGTAATTCAAGTATGAGTACATGCAGAGTAAAGTAAATTAGCAACTAAATAATTATTCCAATGTTCTTTTCCTTTGTATTACTGTATTATTTTTAGGTAACTCTTGTCCAAACTGTTCATCTGAAAAAGGAGAGATTAGAATTACTTTCTAAATTATCTTTTCTGTATCCCTTCTAAAGTAAATTGTTCCAAGAATGTGCTACCAAATGCTTTTTCCAGACTAGCATAGTATGTTTGAATTGAAGGTACTTCTATAACTTTGCCTGGGGGCCTGTGTTACAGTTTTACAGATCTGACAGCTAAACAATACTTTTTTTATCTTCAGTTTAAAATTTTATGATGTTATGCCTAGTAATTCCTCTTTGAACAACCTTTAATAATTCTCACTCCTCAAAGAAGGAATAACTGAATCAAGTTATATAGGTTATTAAATCACCCCTTATATGTCTATCTTAAGTAGAATATTGCCCCAGTAAAATATTATACGCACGAGTGTATAAATGCTAACCCCAGAAATTATGAAGAAGATTTGGAGTTTATTTCTACTTTGAAGGTCCCTGGTGTATAACCATATTGTCAGTAGCTGTCAGGAATATGATCAGTTCTCCCATGTGTCAGTTCCATACTTGCATCATGAGCATCCACATGTGGGAATAGTTGGTTCTCTTAGAATAGGACATCTGTCATCAGGCTGTTAATTTTAACTTATGACAAGCCATCCTTGGTCCTGGAACTTCAGCACAGGAACAAAAATACAGCAACTGCCTTGTAACCAACCCCTTGACAACAGCCAGGGGAGATGAATAGGTCCTTGTGCCACCTTCCCTAAGGAGCTACTGTCTCTCCCTATATGTTCAGTGGACTTCAGACAGGCTCAGAGATGTTTTCCAACTCGGAGTCTTTTGGACACCAAGATGAAACACTGTCAAATTAAAACCCAACCAAACAGAGCCCTTCTGTTGTTTCATCTGTGAACTGTTTTCAGATACCATGTAAACAAATTACTGGTTTCACAGGAGGAAGAGGCTAGCCACTGCCACTGGCAGACAGCAAGGAATTTATCCTCAAGGATGCTGCCAGGGTTATTAAAATAGTTATGTAGTGTAGAAAGCATAGATGGAGCCATTATCTTCATTCTCAGGATTTCATTCATATGTAATCCAATGTTTTGTAGGAATGTTTTTTTGGTTTTTTGTTTGTTTTGTTTTGTTTGTTTTTTTTTTTTTATAGTGAATAATTTCCTGTTTGGACTGTATTGTGCTGTCTTATGGCTGCTATTAAGGGGCAGAAAGAAGAAAGTATCTTATACTGTAGAGTATAATTACATTCATTAACAGAAATTTGAATGCCAACTTAAGGAAATCGTCTTTGAAGCTTTTAGGATTGTCTCTTGATGCCAGAACAAAAGAGGGAAAGAAAAAAATGCTTATGTACTGATTTTCAGGCTTGTGCACTTATTTGCACCACAGATTTGCCTTCTTGAAATGTTTCTTACAAGTTTATTGTGTAATTCAAGCTATAGAAATGTTAACTGGGTGCTGTGATCAAAGACCAAATAATGCCTCTTCATTTGGGCCAGATTTAATTGAACAAAAATACTATCTTAATATGCCTGTGTTGCTTGTGATATGGTGGGTTTTGGTTTGGTTTTTTTTTTGGTTTTTTTTTTTTTTAATGAAAATATTCTTCAGGAAGAACTGTTCTCAATATGCAGTTAAAAAACCTGCATTTTAACTCTCTGTGCCCATTCATTTCCAAGTTCTGGAATATAGTTCTAATATAGCTTTACTATAGTGCCAGCTATATTAGAGCATTTTACCCTGCAGCAACTCAAGGCTTTTTCACTAGATAACCTTTTTAACCTCTGTTGTTGACTTTATTCCTCTGTGCTAGTGTAACACACCTCTTTTGTTCCAAATTTTATTTATGTCACTAGCATTGTTTGACAGACAGGATTATTTTCATCTCAAACTAGCAAAGCCATGACAGATCTGAAGGGAATGAAGCACTCTTTGAAGCTATGATAAATTATTTTCATAGTATGAAAATGAGTGCAATATTTTTTTGTTTGGTGTAGCCTATGTTGTAAGAATGGGTTTTTCTGGTATAGCTAAAGCAATGTAATTGCTCTGGCAGAGACCTTTTGGTTAAGAGATGACAGTGAGAAGGACTCAGATCTGAGTATTTATTCAAGGACTTTCTTAATTGTTGCCTCGTGTAATAGAAAAATGGATAAATGCTGTTATCAGCAGGAGAATGGTGGCAGAGGAATTGAAAGTGAGTGATTCAACAGTGAGTTCATAGCAGAACCTGAAAAAGATGCAGGAGTCCTACCATCAGGTCTCATGTGAAACCCAAACTCTGTTCACTCCCATTTCTCTCATCTTCACTTTCAAATGATCTATGACATTTTGAGAAGTTGATCTTGTTTAGATGGTGTCCACTTCTGGGCAGTTTGCAATGTGCCAGGCAGTGGAGTGTTGGTTTGGATGCAGTTCAGTTAAACACTTAAGTGGTTTGTACCATTATTTAATCAATAGCTATTAGAGGTATGGTTGAAGCTATAAAATCTTTCTCGCTATTTCATTTCTTTTAATACATTTATTGAATTCCATCTGTTGGCTATCAGAAGTTTGGGATTCTTTTCTCCTTTAGGCAATCAGTCAGCCTTACTTTGCTAGCCAAGCAAGTTAAGTGGTGGATGTTTATCAGCATTTTATGATAACCCTGAATATATTTGCTTATCTGTATAGGATACTTTCATGTGAATTTGTTTAACTTAATGATGGGTGAAGAATTATTTGTCTAAAGAATCATCTGCCCATATTCAGACCTACTTAATTTTCATGTTGTTTATGTTCAGAATGTTGTCTGTGTCAGCAGTGATCTGTTCTCATGCTGAGACATTTTCAAAATGTCTGATAGACAGCTTTTCTACCCCTTTCCTTTGGAGTATTCCATCTAGGAAAATGTGATGGTCAGCAATACAGAACATAGACAAATATTCTGAGAGTACATCTTTGAAAGCCATCTGTGAATTAGTGGGTAGTTTAGTAGATCCCTGCTGAGCATGCTCTAGATTTGATTCCTGTCTTTCCTTAATACTGTTGTTGACATTGTTTACCTCAAATGCACTGTACATTTGCTGTTCTGGCATGTTGAGGTGGGAAGCTCTAGGGCTGAAATTATGACCAAAGTCACAAGTACAAGGAAATTATCTTTTGAGGAGCATGTACTAAAATGAATTTGCAGTGTCAAAAAATACATAATGTAAAATGATACATGATGTGGTTATATTACAGAAATTTTAGGCTTTATTGAATTTTGTGTAGGCATTACATTCCATTGACTTTAAATCTCTGATAATTTATTAAATATGCTGTGCCTAACTTCTTAGCATTGCTTGGTCACAAATAGTGACAAACCTGTATCAAATATGTGAGAAGCATTTACTAATATATTGAAGCATTCTTGTAAAAATAGTTTGTCACTGAAACACTCCAACATAACTGAAAATGGAATTTAAACTCATATTCTATTTCAAACAGCTATGTTAACCATGTTACAGCAGTAGGGTAACCAATGTATTTATTTAAACTTCTTATGTCAAAGCCCTTTGTCTCTTTTGCAGCATGACATGCTTGATAAAACTTTGTTTCCTATTGTTCATAGTTACAATACTCATACAAATTCACTAGTTTCTGAAAAAAAGTTGCTTCAGCTTCAACAGGGTGCTGCTTGTCAAATCTAGAGTTAGTATAGTCTAACACATTAAAAGTACCAGTAGTGTGAACTTGGTGTTTACCTATAGAACTGTTTATTGCACTATTGAAATCTAAAAGGGATTTGCATTAATAGTGAGGGAAGCCATAAATAGTGTGTACAGATGTTTCCTAATGCAGTAAGTCTTTTGCTCTAAAGGCATATGATCACATTTGGAAAATTGCTATTGCATGTCTTGGCAGTTCGTTAAAAACTGAAATCTAAAAGCTAACTGGTATTTTCATAGACTTAAGTTCAAGGTCACCTTTTGTTTAAATGATGTTTTGTTTTCTGTAATTAGACCATGCCAGGTGTATTAAGTATGTAATTAAAACCACAAGTTTTGGCTAATTTAGAATACATGAGAATGAAATACAAGGTCATTATTCGTCTCTAGTGAGGCTCCAGATGAACAGCACACATGGAACTATTTATAAAACATTTTGCATGGTCAAAAATTGCTTTAGGTTGCTGTCCATGGCTTTTAAATTAAACTACTCACAGATTTTTATAAAAGTACCTGTAGCGTAGAAATATGTTCCCATGCCTAGTGTTGAATTTGAATGGAAATATAATATATATGATGTACAATTTTATGGCATAGATGTAAAAAAGAAAAGGAAAACAGAAACGAAAAGTGCCTATGAGGCACTCTGCAAAAATGTTATTAAGGTGAACTTCCACTAACAGCCATGGTACTGTGCAACTTGTTTAAAGCATCAGAAATAATACCTGTAAGGGAATGGAGTACTTCTATACCAATGGGTTCAATTACAGTGGGTTCAGTTTCTTGCTGTGTAAATACTCTGTGCAGTACACTGATAGAAATTTGCTGCCATTGTACTAAGCAGTAATTAAAACTTAGTGGAGGCAAAATTAATTTATCAGTGATGGTATTCATTGCTACTGCACCTCTGTCATAAACTTCTCCTGATTGCCCTGAAGAAAATTACTCTAAAGCGTGCTGCTTAGATTTTGGGTATACAAATGAAATTCCTTAGATTTGTCTTAAAAAATTAAAGCAGCCCAAAGCTATAGGGACTGTATAGAGTTTAAGCTAGTATTTACAAAAGTGATAAGTGATTGGGTCTTGGGGTTTTGGGTAAAGGTTTGTGTTGAGTTTGATGTGGGGTTTTTTGGTGGTTTTTGTAATTTAAAGAAAATTAAGTGCATTTAGCACTAAAGTCTGTCCCTTGGGAATATCATAAATTGGCTTCACTGAAACAAGGAATGTGTATACTTTGTTTTCATGGGCTTTGGTAATTAGAATGTTTCTATGCAGCTGAAATTATAAGAACTAGATTATTTAGAGTTACACATTTTCTTTAGAACTGCAGCATAGTTGGAAACATTTTTCAGTGAGAGTCCCATATTTGTTTCATCTCATATCAACATCTATATTTAAAAGTGACCAGGAACTGAATGAAGAGAGGTGCCTCAGAAGGACTATCAAGAATAGATAACCATGTAGAAGTGGAGTCACCAGAAGCAAGTTGCTGAGATTTTTACCTATGCCATGTTTCCTTAGGGAGAAATTTCAGAATGCTGGTACAGAATAGCTGGACACTTCTTTATCATTTGTATTTCTGTAGCAGTTGGACCAGGATTTCAACAAGCCCAGAAACTGTGACAACTGGGTCAGCATGAGGGAATAACTCTTGATCTTCTGTTTATATCCTGTTATTCCCAGATGAGTACTATCATAGTGCTCCTGGGCTGATTTAGTTGTAATTACAGGAATGTGTTAACATTTGAAATTACTTTCATGTCAGATTACTGCTTATTTCTCTAAAGACATCCATATTGCTTTTCATGGTTTTGCCTTCCCATGATTTCTGCAACATAACTAATCCTGTTTCCTACTGTCTGTGGTTTCTTTCCTTAATCATTTCTCCCATAACATGAGCACGTTATTTTTGTAGTTTATCCTGGCAACCTTGAATCCACAAAAGTACTAGTTTCTTGCAACCTGCTGCCAAAAAATTTCACTGGTTTCTTATTACATGATAATCCTACTCTTTATTTGAAAAGTAAAGAAACTGGTCAAAGCTGTACATTGTAAAGTCCATCTCAAAAAGCGAGCAAAGGTTATTGACTGTACCTGGGCTGTGTGACACTGATGAAGTCTGCACCATCTGCTGGAGCTGTTGTAATTGATGGTAACCTGCCAATGCTCCTCTGCAGCTACATAGCACTGGACAGTGAAACTGGCTCCTGGCCTGTGTCTGCATCTTGAAGCTGATACATGCATCCAGTTCTCTGCTGGAATCTACCAAGGCACTGGAAGAATGAGTGTTTGCATCCATACACCTAGAGCTTCACTTGCAGGGTCTGTAACTTTGCTGCTCCTGCAGCAATCCCTGTGTCAGAATACTCAGTCCCCTTTGCAGAAGTGGTGTTAGTGCCAGTCAGAGCAATGTCCTGATTTATGGAATGCATACTCAAGTGTTTCAGCTAAAAACTGAAATGAGTGTCTGATGTATGAAGCTACTGACTCAGGAGCCTGGTGATCTTACCAGTTGTTTTTGCAGGACTGACTATGTAAAAAAAAAAAACAAAACAAACAAAAGAAAACAAAAACCAAACAAAAAACTCCACAAAAAATCCAAGTAGTTATCAATTTGGAATGCGATCTCCCAGAGAATGTATGAACACATAGCAGAAATTGTATTTTAAGTAAGATCTGGTTATCAGCAATACAAGTGTCTTTAACTGAACAAAGGTGAAAGACTAAAATAAGACACATTCCATTCCTGAAGTTAAATGAAAGCATGTTTCTGCTTGATATGATAGGAAATAGCTTGAAGAATAAAATATTCTTTTAAACAGGAAAAAAAGGAAAAAGGTATTTTACAGCTGCCAAAAACTTTGTATGCAGGTGGTTATCAGTTGAGTAAGTGTCAGGTATTTAAGTGAAAGCTGGTTGGCTTATCCATATGGGGTTTTTTATTATTAGGTTTTTGTTTTTGTTTTTTTTTTTTTAGCTGATCGTGCCAGCAAATTTCGCTCTTTTTTTTTGTCTTGTACTAATCTATATATATAGTATTTAGTACGAGGCAGGCCATAATCACTACTAACGTTTTGTGAAATTTAACTGAAATCGCTATGTTTAGTGCATTCATGAACATGGATTATATATATTTTAATGTAAGAGTAATAATGTCCTGCTTACTTGATACATTCTTTAAGGAGATTTTCTGCTTGCTGTGGTAGTTGCTGTTGAGTCTTTCCTACATTTACACATATAAAAAAGCATTAGTTGATTTATGGGGAAGAAAGTACATAGTACAAATTTTGCTTTTTATTAATTCTCTTAATAGCAGCCATGTCTACTTGTGAAGTAGGCAAGAGAGAATTTTGATGTAAATACAGCAGGACTTTGTATCAATTAAGGAAGACCTACAAGAAGGTTAGTAAATGCCTTAAGATTTTTTTATTGTAACTGTCAGGTTCACCTTGACACTTGGTGCTTTAGGAATTTCATCTCTAGATGGGCAGTCAGAATAATAATTAGTGAATGAAGTTTCCTTCATCTGTTCCTTGCCAAAATTTCCTTTGTGTTTCATTTTTTGAGTGCACAGACTAGACAATTTTATTTTTTTAGTGTAGAGGTGCTTTTATTTATTGTTTTTGCTGTTGGAAACTTATGTTAAGTGATATTTTACAGCATGCCTGTTGAAAGGTTAAAGTGAATAATGTTCAGTCACAGTGTGACATTCATGGGAGCCATCTCAGACTTTTTCTGATTTTGAAATTTTCAAAGCAGTCACCCAAAATTTGTTGAGCCTTATAAATTAGCATGTATGTTATGATGATGATGTGATAAAGGGAACCTAAATACAATTTGGCAGCACTCAAAACTTTGCTTTCTGAAAAGCCAACTGTGCTATGGGATAGGTACTGCAATAGCTCATCGTGTGTTCCTGGGCCATCTGCTGTCCTGGGTGGGAGTGAGTCAAAACTTTCCCCACTGTCTTGGTTTTTCCAGTGTAGGCTGGGAATAATCTGAGCCTTTTGTTCCAGTAACACCTTTTGTCCCCAGTGTTATGTGCTGCAGAGCATGAAGTAAAGATGTATGTGGTGGTGTAGCCCTTATCAGTCATGTCTGCCATTTCTTCAGGAGTAAGATACATTTTTCATGCAGTATTGTAGAATCTCAGTATTTGGGGAGTTTAGGTAGGGTATGCAGTAGTTTATTTTGCAATAGTTGCAGAATTTTATTGCTCTTCTTTTTATACTCACTGACATTCGCATGTCCACGGGTGACTTGATTCACAGGACAGAGAATTTCCTGGTAAATATTCACTTTCTGGTGAAATGGTTCCTGATAAGACTGTGACTTAAACCTTTGTTGTAATTAGTTGTTATATTTAATGATAATTAAAATCTACAGCAGAAAGTAAAATAGCCAGCTCCTCATTGAGATATTTAAGTTAAAATACATTTGTGTTAAAAATAATTTCTTTGCATTTTCATCAGAGCTATCAAGACAACTGTGAACTCTGCTTTTCATATACTGCTTTTAAATTTGTAGTGTTTCTCATAAAGTGATGCTTTTGCTCAATGGTGACACAAAAGCTTTTGAACACTTGCAAATTCAACCAGAGCAGTTGGCTGAGCAGTTCATGGAACTGAACACAGGTCAGAACCTCAGCCATAACAGTGAAGCTACATAAAGGGTGGGCTGTCAGTGACATCTTCAAGTTTTTCTGCAAAGACAATATTTCTTCCTCTTCAAGGGTGAGAAGGCTTTTTAGAAATATATTTGAGGAGCTAGGTTGTGTTTTAAAATCTATTATTGTATAGCTGCAGCTTTTGAATAGATCCCCACCTACATCCAGTGTTGGGCCATAATTCACATTCTT
The DNA here is from genome assembly GCA_023637945.1 of Phaethornis superciliosus. Classification (NCBI taxonomy): domain Eukaryota; kingdom Metazoa; phylum Chordata; class Aves; order Apodiformes; family Trochilidae; genus Phaethornis; species Phaethornis superciliosus. Next base: position 21,911,857 of record JAJQWJ010000002.1, read on the forward strand.
TTTGTAATGTTGGAAGATCAAATTTATAGAGAGAATTAAAAAAAATCTGTGGTGCTAGATACTTGTTCCATTGCTTTCATTCCCCCTTCGTTTTTATCACGATATTTATAGTTTCTATAAGAAAGAGATGTAGACACTTAAGAATTTACTGTAATAGTTTATTTTGTAAGATGGTGTTACAGAAGTTTTCAAAAGCATGTATTGTGTAACCCACTGACAATGTCTAATGATCATACCACAGTATTTACTGTATTTTGCATTTTTTTAACAAAAACCAAAAATTCATAGAGAAATGTTTACAATTGAATTTTTCAAAGTCTGATATTCCCAAATCTACAAGAAATAACTGGTTCAAGAGCTTTACTTGCTGATACTAAATTTTCACTTGTAGCTTGTTGGATTCCCCAGTCATTTTTAGTATAGGTAGGGCAATCTTACTAGTCCACTCTCAAACATAACATAAATCCTAAAATGTGCTAAAGGTACTGTCTCTGTTTCTTGTAAAGTGCTACAAATGCCAGAGAGAGAAAAGCCTCCATGTTGGTTACCCCCAATCCTGCAGAATCCCCCACTCTTGTATTTAAATTACTTCTTTACAGTTCTGCTTGGAGACTGAATTTGAGGAAACTACTAATCCTGTTGCCAGAGCTTTGGGGGAAGTATTTTATATGATTAATGCTTTAGTAGTTGTGTGTATAAAATCAATTTTATTCACTTTGTCATAAAAGCATGGCCATCTTTCATAGATTTTTATGATTCCCCTTCCAACCTATACTTACCCAAAATGAGATACTCCATTTTACTGCATGTTTTTTGTTAACATTTAGTCATATTAGTGTTTCAAATTTTGAATTATCCTGTACAAAAGTTTCTCTGCAATCTGGTTGTGTGTTATTTTTGGTCTGTTTCCTGAGGAAATGGGACTTATGTGATTATGCTTTATTGTCCTTGTAACTTTTTTGAGTTATATTGTCCAAATTCGGCAAAGGTGGAAGTTTCAAAGGAAGTTAATTTGCTACAAGTTTCAATACCACTACTACTAATTTGCCAGAAGAGTCTTCCAGGTGGTTGCTCTAACCTGAGGTGTGGGTTGTGTTCTGAGGCCACCAGTCACCTGCCTGGTGGGGTGACCTTGGCTCCCAGTACCTTGGAACTGGGGAGAGATGGGTGGTGTCTTAGCCCAGACTTAATCAGCTGGGGGTAATGGCAAGAGAGGGCCCTGGCAGAAGGAATGGCACCTGCTCATTCCTGTTGCTCTCCTTGTATGGTTCACAGCAGTCAGGTAGCCAGAGAGTTCAGTCAATCTATCTTGCTAAAAAAAAAGCCTCTTGACCACCCCCTTGTTCTCCACCCTCCCTCCCTGCTTTTTTTGTCCTTCTTTGAAACAAGAGATGCAAAAAGTGTTTTCTTTTGATAATACTCTCAATGCAAGTCAGTGGATAACATCCAAAAAGGAGTTTATTAGACAGGTTCAATTTTTGTCATTGTTCATTCTTTAAACAAAGATCTGTACATCTAATATTTCTTCTACTGTACATACAACTATGATTTTGTCTGGTCTGTGTCTTGGTTCTAGCGCTGATACAGATATCAGCGTGATATTTATTTTTATTTTAGGACAAATAAATGCATTAAAGGTGTTTTGCTCGCAGGTAGGAATGTCATATTATCCAGCCTGTATGATTTCCATGTCAAACAAAATTTAGGCTCCAGGGTGTTTTCTCTGAAAGGTCATTGGAAGGGTGGGGAGCAGAGATGAAGAGATATCATTTCATGTTTACATTTATTATACAGTGAGGTAGTGGGTTGACCTACAGGAAAATGAATCCCAATATTTGAATTCCTTTGTAACTTCCTAAGTTAGTTCCTTCTGCTGGAGGGATTTTTAGAAAACCATGTAAAACTGGCAGCAACTTATCTATTACTGTATTCTGGTTTTGAGGAGTTTTAACCATTTCCATTGTGCAGCACTGCATCAGAATTTGTTATAAGCAAGAGAATAAAAAAAAAAAAAAACAAAACCCACAAGTTTATATCATAAATTCTGCTGAATTTCTGTCTAGTGTGTGTTAGTTTTCTCAGAAGTTTCAACTAATCTGCATGTAATTTCAAATGTAGAACATTGGAAGTATGCCACGTAACTACCTTTTTGATTTCTCCACCCGAACTGCCCTTTTCTAGTTCTCCACCTTTTTATAATTGTATCCATGGGCTTGTGCCTAAAATTTTCCTTAAGGCCAGTGGTGAAACAACTAATTCTATTCTTACCTGTTTCTATGGCATTTCATCTGTTATTGCTTGGTATTTTCTTACATAATTTTCTATGGTTGTTATGACAACAAATTTGTCAATTATTGTGATACTGCTTTCAAAATTTTGCATGGTATTCAATTGCTGAGCAAGAGGTGAAATATTTTTCATAGCTATGCAAATCAATATGATTAAATTAAACCACCATGTAGATTTGCAGTGCTGCTGCTTCTAGACAAGGCGTTACATGTTATGATACTACTTGGAAGAATATAAACAGAATACAATTGTGAAAGTAGGAAAAATTCTTAAATTCTTCTTACATTGTTATTTTAATGTCCAGGATCTAGTAAATGTGGTTGGCTTTCTACCAATATCATCATCAAGCATGTTGGGAGATACTTATTTTGTACTTATTAGGGCTCCCTGTAGAATGCAGACCCTATCATATGGCATAAGTAAAAGCTCTGAGAGTAGAAGATGTTTGAAGATACTAATGTCAAAAAGAAGAAAAAGAAATTTTTCTCTAAGATTGTGTTTAATGCAGGAGGAGATACTGGTGGAAGAAAAAGTAATGTGGCTTGAGACCAAAATGGGTGAGGACTACAAGGAGCCAATACCCCTGTGAATTTGTGTATTTGAAATGAGAATCACTATGGAACATGGAAACGATCAAAATGACTTATTTAAAAAATAAACTGATGGACCAAGTCCACATTTTTTTTTTTATTCAGCGTGGTTATGTTACTGTACCTCTCCGTATTTTTGGGATTTTTAAACATTTTGAAGTTATTATTTGCATTCATTGTGCTTTTTCATAGCACCTTTGGTGAATTTGACATCCATTGTATTTGCTGAAAAAAATTATTTTTTGATTACTCTAATGTTTGATTTTACAGGATTGTGATTTCTTATATGCAGTATTTGTAATTTCAACTGTGTGCACACGTGTGTGTGAGATTAAGTAGGAATATTAAAATGAAACCTGACCTTTTCAGTGCTGTCAAGAAACCCAACAAAGCATTGGCTTCTTCCTGTCTATAGAATTTTTAAATTGTTACCGTAACTTCTCTGGTGATGGGATCCTGGGATCTCTAGTGTGTGATTTCAGACCATAAGAATGCAAGGTCTCCAGCTGTGTCAGCAAAGGTGCAAATCTAAAAGGCAGTAAGCAGAAAAAGAGAATTTTTTTCCCCAATCCAAACTTGAGCTGGCACTTTGTTTCTTCTGGGAGAAGAGAACTGGATAGTTGGTCCACCATTCAATATGTGTGGTAGTTCAACAAGGCAGTTTGTATTCAAAACTGTAACAGCTTTTCTGAGGATGGTGGCTTCAAGCCAAAATCCACTTCTCTGTCACCAGTAAAATATACTTGGAAAATCAATTGATTTTCCAAATGAAAATACATCTGGTTTGGGTGAAAAGGGAAGAGGAGACCAGTGTTAGGGACACTTTCAATTATTGTATTTCTGTGGTTCTTAGGTTTTGTTGCTGTATGTTAATATCGGGTTTTAAACTGTTTGAAATGGTGCTTTTTTCTACTTGCGGCAGAATGTAAACATTTTAAGTTCTTTTTCCTGCATCCTTTGGCCACAATTTGAATTTCATTAGCATTAATTCAAGAATGTATACTATATTGCTGTGTCTTTCTGACTTCATCTTTGCTTCAACAGTGCCAACAAGTGTCCCTCATCCAGACATACACAATAACTGGATTAAGAAGTAGTCTCTGTGTGTTGCTAAATTCATATTTAATATAGAAAGTCCAGGACAAACACTCAATATTTTTAGCATTAAAATTATGTTTTCCTGCATTTGTTTGTGCTCATGCAAATGCATCAGGTCTTCTGGTGATGAAATTTTTTTCATTCCCTCTTTATTCTGACAGTCTCTGATCAATATTTAGTATGTGACCAATACTTTTACCTCTCTCCAGTGTCATGTCTTTGAATGTATGGTACCATTCAAACTGGGGAATGGATGTTCTACAGGAAGAAGCCCCAGTGATACATTTTAAATAAACTGCAAGACCATTTAATAACGTTTATATTTTTGTCTTCGGAAAAACACTTTCTGAAGATTGTCTTAATAATTGCACTACTTTTATAAGGCACTGTAAACTGAAATAAAATTTTCTCTGGCTTTTAATTACTTCTGAAAATGCATTTGTGGATCATAATTCTGTTTATAGAGAAGACTGTGAGCCCTATAGGAGTGACTGAGCACTGATTTTGTTTGAGTACTGACACCTTGCATTTGAGGAATGCATTTCACATTTTCCTTATCCTTTTTATATGGTCTAGGAATGTGCTGGATGGATTGTTTGGCATGAGCTGAAGCTTGATGAGAGTTTTCATTATTTCCTGCTCTAGTAGTTAGGGTTGGAAATAATATAGATGAGGCCCTTGGTTCTACTTCAGTTTCCAAATCATGAATGCTAAATCAATTTTAAAACCTAGATTAAATTCCCAATAGTGTATTTTAGGAGAAGGATTTAGATTTGAAGTTACAGCCATGTGAACATTGCAGATGTTCAAGTGCAGTACGTGTAGCGTTTTCATTGTTGATATACTATGCAATGAATAAGATTTTATAACTATTTTCCTTTTCTTTATGGATTTTAAGTTTAGAGAACTGAAACATAATCACAACACAGATAATTACTTAAGAAATGAATTGGAAACCTAGCAGAGAGGCCAGAAAGAGTCTACGGAGACTTGGGTCATGTCATGCACGCCTGGAGGGTGTGCAGAGCTCATGCTGTTCCCTAGCTGTGGGCTGTGTGATTGACATAATTTGCTCTAGAGACATGAAAGTGGAGTCTAAATTGGAACTGGGTTTAATTGACAGCATTGGCACAAAAGCTTACACAGTACCTGTTTGCATTGAGTAATAAACCACAACAGTATCTGCAGATTATCATCTGAAAAACCTAATTAAACTAAACTAGTGGTGTTCTGTACTCTGTGACAAAGCAAATGGATGAAATGCTGTAGACTTTTTCTCTGAGATAATACTGTAGACTTTTTCTCTGAGAAAATACTGTGAAGATAAGAAAGAGCTATGCTAATTTTTGGTAATTGCATTAATGTCTGAGTCACAGACAAAATATTTAATAATAACATATTTGGCAAACAATTTTGGCAGTTCCAGGCCCAGTGAATATGCCACTGAATCATTGAATTTTGTTCAATGAATAAATGGAGTTTCTCAGTTAGTACAGTGAAAGCATCATACTTTTCACAGGCTGTATTGTGTTTTAGAGAATAGAATTGGATTATATTTACATGTACAGTTAAGTGTTGAGATTATGAATAAGAAATCCAGCCTAAAATGAGATTAGTCCAAGTTTTTAAATTTAGTTTTGCTTTTAGTTGTATGTAGGTACATGGGCTTGATTAATGCATTTTGACATGAATGATTATCAATTACTATGTATATTTTCCTACTTCCCAGGATATTTTTTGGTATATTACTTATGGTGAGAGTGGTCTATTATATGTGTGTAAAGAAAAAGTTACTGTATGGTACTTAAAAGCTACTAGTTAAGTGATGCTATTGGATAGATTATCTAATTCTACATTTGTTGATTTATTTTGGATATATTTTAGTCTGGATTAGAAGTGAGTGAGACAGTATCTGTCTGCTAGCTTTAGACCCTCACAGGGTGAATTTAATCAGGTTCATTAAAGGTTGATGTTTATTTAAGCTGTGTTTCACAAATGTGGAGCTGGTGCATTTTGTCAAAAGGAAAACTAAATCCACTTTAATGAACTTGCTGAAACGCTTCAGTATCTGTCAGGTTGGTATGTTTTGTAGGTAAGACTTCAACAGAAGGCAGCATTAAAAAGAGTTTATTAACTATTCTTTAAGGTGTAAAGAGATTTAAAAAAAATATAACTTGGGTCTTCAGCATGATAAGAAGATTTCCGAATTATTTAAATCATCTTTCATAACATCAAAGGCATCATAAGCAAAAGAAATCTGCAACTGTGGCTTGCAAGCTGCTGAGCACAAAGCAGGAGTGGAACAGAACCCTTCTGGTATCCAGGGTCTCTGTGGGCCATGCCCCAAAAGATTGGGCATCCAAAAACTTTTCACAAGATGGGTTCTTTCAGTGCCTAAGAAAACTGAACCACAACAAACTAAATAGGTAGTTGAGCAGTTCTGCGAGGGTAAAAGAAAAATTATATATGTGTATATATATGTATTATATAATGATTGAGGGAGGAATAAAGAAAATTGAGGAACTGTATACTGAGGTTCATTCTTTAAAAGGCAGCAGTGCTGCTGTTAGATTCTGAAAGTCATAGAGGAAATGCAACTTGCTGCTGTCTAGCAGAGATGCTGGTATTGCTTCTCCCTTCCCAGATCACTGCAGGTCTCTGTTGTGTTCATTTGTTGTGTCCTGGTGTTTAAGCTCAAGTAGGTTTGGTTGTTGTCCTCCCCCTGATCCCTTTAGCCCATGTGCCTTTCTGGAGGCAGGGATCTCTTCTCCCTGCTGTGGCTCACAGCTCAGATAAATGTCTTTGTGTAGCCCTGCCTTTGTTCAGTTGCATTCAGATTCTGCTCCTTCTGATGGTTTGCAGGCCTCAATCAACTGATATCTCAGTTTTACTGTCTTTTTGCATTCTTTGCTCTATTTTCTTCCTTCCCTGAGGGACTACGAAACTTGGAATTTGTTGCCTGTAAATTGCCCTAAACTTCTGGGCTACAGGATTTTTCCTGTCCATTTTATACTGAAAGTGGCTGAAAGCCATCCTCTCTTGTACGTGACTACCAGAATGTTTTCTGCATGAAATAAAACCCAGCAAACAGTATTTCTATCATTTTTCCATTTATAAAAGATGATCTGTTATTTTCCTAAATCCTTTCAAAATAGATTGTTTGAAACTGAAGTGAATTTTCTTCCTTATAAAGCATATAACTAAGTCAAGGTTGTCCATCAAATAAGATATGAAATTTGCACGTGGGTTTTGGGTTGAGGGATGCAGCTGTCCTCCAACAGACTTTTCCTGTTAGGAGAATTTAGTTTTGCTGTATCCATTTTTGGTTTAATTTTGAATATCAACATTTTGTACTTCTAAGAAACTTGAGATTTGCTTGTATTGTCCCTCACTAGGACACTGAGATTTGAGGTTTAAGGTTCTAAATTTTTCTAGTCTCTTCTGTTGCTCTTAAATGCTTTTCTGGATCAGGTTTTAACTTCATGGGTATTTCTGTATATGTGTGTATCTTGTTGTCATAACTCTTTAATCAATGGGTTTCCACTTTTCTTCCTGTGTTTAAGAGATTCTTACATGGAACTGTTGAAGAAAAATAGCTTTAAACTATATCATTCTGTGTGTCATGTATTTGTCAGTCTTAATACAGTTTTCTTTTTAACCTCAGTACTTCTATTTTATGCTACTTAGATCTTTTACTTTTCTTTATGGATTTGCATTCATCGTATATTTTAGCAAATAAAAGCATTATTATATTTTTTCAAAACTAGAACTATCTTTCCCTTTAATTTTATCTTAAGAGTGTTTTTGAGTCTTAGCTGAATGGTTTTATTTTTAAAGTGGTTCTGATCTCAGTGCTTAATACAGCTTGCATTTACATGTTGATTAGTAGAACTTTAAAAATACATAACTGTTATTTCCTGAACCTTAAAAAAATTATCCTGTCATGGAATAGAGTTGTCAAGGAAGCAGTGCCTTAACTTGAGAAGACTTTTGAATATGAAAGTAACGTTTGAGTTCATGTAGCTGTATGATAACTGCAGTTTGCTGAGATGGGAAATGCTGACCCCAGGGGCACTGTGACAGACCTGCTGGTGGCTGAGCTCCTTTTGAAAGAGGGCAAAAAGCACTTCCCCTGGAGAGCTACAGATTACTGGGGAGAAGAGGCTGACTTTCTGATACTACTTGCTGAGTATACTAAGAATTCTAGTTAAAGAATTATTTTAGTTTAAAAACTTTGTATCTTTTGATGGGTAGTATTTGTAAAGGTGGTTTGGTTTTCTTCCCATGTTTTTTTTTTTTTTTTTTCTCCAAAAGCAGAAGGGGCTTGGTGGAAATCCTATATATTTTTAGATCAGGTGGGGTAGCTGCTTTGCTACCCGTCATCGCTGTCTGGGTATATTTTCAGTCAAGTTTAAATAGCACAGTGAGTATACAGATGGAATTTTTTTCCTGGGCTTTAGATTATTTACTTGATTGGGAGCTGCAGTAAACATTGATAGTATTCTTCAGGACTAACTGTACCATCAAGCTCGAGATACTTGCTGTAGAACATCAGTCTTCTCCAAGGCATTTCAGACCATGAATATTTGCCTGTAATACTTTAAAAGTATTTTTTTAAAATGTCTGTGATGGATGATGCAAGTCTGAAAGAACAGATGATATGGAATAAAAGTGTCATGCTTCAGTAGGCTTAATTGTGAGTGTGTAATGTAACAATGCATCTTCTGAATGACAGAGAAAAGAGAGAGTGGTAAAATTTTTTCTTGCTTCAGTTTAGAAGCTTCAACTGTAGAACCTTTTTATGCTTCCTAAATTATTATTTTTTTAATTATATGTATACAAGATACTAAAGATTTGATCTCACAGGTGTTTATTAATGGATGTTTACTAACTACTAAGTTTTTGAGATACATCACTGTTTTATTTCTACACATTCAGATTGTTCTGTGTTGTTTTATACTTTTTAGTGAAAATTATAAACACCCGCAGCTACATGAAAATCAGCTGCTACAGTAGGTAACAAAAATGTAAATGATATTTGAGCTGCTTGGGACATGGTAAAGCAATAATACATACTACATGACAGGTTTTGTCAAGAACTGTGTAAAATTGCAACATGCAAGAGTTAGCAATATTGCTAATTTTAGACCATTTCATTATGCTCTGTGCTCTTCCTTAGCTTTCAGTTCCTGTAGTCAGGATTGTTCGTTTAAGTTACAGGCTCCCAAAGTTTCTTTCTCTGAACTTTTTATAGCATTTCTAATTGCAGAAATGCTTCAATTCTAGCTGCCTTCTTGTGACTTGGAAAAGGAAATTAAAACACCCCCCTCATCCTAAAAACCTCTATTGTAAATAGCTAGTTTTAAAGGGTAATTTAATGAAGGTATGGACCCAGCTCATGATTTTTGAATTTTAGGATTGGCAATACTTAATGTCCTCAAAGGGAAGCCCTGGTTAGTATGCAGCAAAAGTATACAAATAATAGCAGGTACTAATGCTATAGAAAACTTTTCTTTTTTTTCCCACCTATTGAAATGTTACTCTGTATGAAGCTAAGAAAAGCCTTCTGGAGCTGAAAAATGTTGATATTCATGACTGAGACGTAGCTTTGTGTTGTTCATAGGACATTTATATAAAATTTAAAATTTTATCCCTAAAAAGACCTTTTTAAAATTACATGATGTTGTCCATCTTTAATTTTCTCTTACTAATACGTACTTACAAACTCCAAAAATATTTTTAAAAGCTGCAGTCCTGTGCAATGAGCTTTGACTTTTGAAAGTTAGGTTGTTGGTCCTTCTTTCTCACGAATTGCCAAAAATAATGATAGTAAATTACATCCTCTTTATAGCTCTGTATAGCTCCATGTTTTGTGTTTTGCAACAAGGAGATTTGAGATAGAAAAACTGGTCACAAAGGCCAACCTTGTACCTTTTGTAGCCTGGTTCAAGTTTAACTTTCTATACAACTAAAAAGGAGATTTTAATCATCAGTGTTAATTCCATAAGAGAAAAGAGAACTGCTCAGCAGAGGAAACAGCTGGAGAGCAAAAGTTTCTCTTACCTGAGGCCGTTAACAACACAAAACAATCCAAGGCATGCACTGGTTAAATCTTAGAAAGTGCTATAGGCAACCCCCTTTTACAATTGCCATAGAAAATTATTGTTGTTAGCCACTCTGTTGATAGTTCATATTGTAGGAATTACTAGCAGATGGGAAAATAGATGACTCAGAATACAGTATTAACAATCCATATTTTTTTAATCAAAGGCCTCTAATAAGGCATGTTGCATCTGTAAGATTCATTTAAGCAGTTGCTAGGAAGAATTTGTTTTTTCAAGTAAATACAACAAACTTGATACAGATTATTTTTTTTGATTGACTATCTATTTTCTTAACAATTTAAACCCTGAAAATACATTTGTTTGGTTATGTTGCACTAACTTAATGGCAGTGTTCCATAATTTAGTTTGATATGCTGGAGGTTTACAATGGTAACACATGCATTATGGAATTACTAATGAAATCTAATTTTATCATATTGAAAACATCACAGGCCTAGTGTTCTTATTTACCTCTGTTAGCTGTCAAGGTTGGATTAAGATTACAGTGTGCTACAATCACCAAAACTTTGGCTTTTGCCCCCAGAAAAGTTTGGATGGCTACAGGTATGTGCTGGCCAAGTGCAGCTAATGAGTTCCAGACTCTTTTCCAGATCCTTTTGCCTAAATCCACGGGCTGCAAGCACCACCCAATACCTCAGATCCACGTCCTTCTCCTGACTCCTGTGCTGGACATAAGTGGAAGCCATTTCTCCCTTTGACTTCAAGACTTTTGAGAGGCAGTTTTTGGTTGTACTTTACCTCCCTTCTTCTCATCTTTTTGCTTTTTCAGAACATTTCTGTGGACAGAAATGAGTATATATTTTTTCTGGTTCCCAATTTGGGCTGAATTTTCATCAATATGATTTGGCCAGGCAAGGTTGTGAACAAAACGTGTAAGGTATGGTGTGGGTTCTCCTTCAGACAGTAGTATTGGCTGCAAGTAATTATTTTTTGGTTTGCTGAAAATACACATCCAAATATATCTTGTCCATCTGGGATGCAAGTAGATTAAAGGACCAATGAAGTAAAAATGATTGCACTTCCCTTGCTGAAGTTTGGTTCTGGAAGATGGTTGCATCAGTGAGAAAAGAATTTCTTGTGTGTCATTGCTCAAAAACATTTTAAAAACCTAGCGACCTGAAACAGTATTGATCAGAGTAAGAATGTTTTCTGTTTAGGGAATATTCCTCCAATTAAATGTTCAACTGCACTGTATTTGACCAGCCTTGCATAATAACACTGTATTATTTTTTCTTCAGCTTCAGAACTTAATTACTGCTTTTTAAAACTCCAGATTGAACAGCAGTGGTTCCTGCCACATTCACATAAAGGGAGTGCCCTTAACTCTGCAGTGCTTGCAGATCTCACCTGTGCTCTGATCCCAGTTGGGTCAGTTCATGTCTGGAGTGGCTCTAACTTCTGGATTTTTACTGTATTCCGTCTTAAAGAGAATGATCACATGAAGAAAAGTTTGGCAAATATTCTTAATCACTTCTGCTGCTTTTTCACTCTGCAAGTAGTCTTTCCTGGCAAAGTTTCTAGCCCTATTATGAGTAAGTTGAAAAACAAGCTCGGAGGAGGTAAATGATTGGTGTCCCATTCACTAAAAGTTTTAGATAAAGGACACTGTTTCCAGACTTACCAATCTCCTAGGTGTGGCTGGGTTGCCTTTTCTGAAGATTATAACTGAAAATTATAGTTCCATTAAAAAGTTAATCCTGCTTGTATTCTGTGCTGGGTTGTCCCAGCTCAGGTTGGTGCTGCTGAAAGGAACTTTTGCCACATGAAGCTTGGGTTGATGGAGCTCCTTTCTGCATGGGTGCCTTTCTTCCACCAGGATTTTCCTCTGCAACAGGGAGAGAATGCAGACACAGGAGCTCAGCTTGCAGCACTGGGAGCTTGCCCTGCATGGATAACTCTTAGCTGCTCTCTTCATAGGCAAAGGCAATTTTCTTTGCCCTGGCAGAGCAGAGAATTTCAGTGGGACTTTTTCGGGTGTGACTATGTATTGAGAATCCATCAGCTTAGAAATTAAATTATTCAATATTATTTGAGTCTGGAGATGGTTTTTGGTTTTGTGGTGTTTTTGTGGGTTTTTTTTTCGTTTTCCCTTATGCATTGTAACTTTCTTTAGTTAGTAGGGTAACAAATATATCTTTCAGGAGAAAAGTGTTTTTTCTGTAAACACCTAATTTTTCTACTGGAAAACTAAGTATGCATACCTACTCTAAAAGACTACATGTGTGTGTAAAACAGGTGCACACACCTTCTGAAACTTATGTGTCATTAATATGTATGTAATTGATAGATTCAGGACATTAGGAATTGGAATGTGGAGTGTTGTGTTCCCAAGGCCACATGATTGCCTGGTGATACAAAAAGATCCCAGTGAAGGCAAATGCTTTTACCAGAAACTCAAATCACTGAAGACCTCTGCCTTGGAGGTGGCCTATCTGGACAATAATTACTGCCTGTTGTGTGATTGTGGGTGGGTGTTGTGACACAATTGATTCTGGTATTTGGAGTGGCAGAAATTGAACTATCTGTCACTATCAGACAACTACTATCCTGATTACTCAAACTGCTGTGGTTTAAAGCTTTTAAAAAGCTATCAAAATATAATCTAAAGCCTTTTTGAATCCCTGCAGCTTGCACAGCTGAAGACTTTCCTCTCCTTTGCTATTAGTGCCAGTAGCCCTACCAGTTACAACAAGCTGGAAAATTATTTACAGGAGTTTAAATGGCATACTGGTTCCAAGTGAAAGGAAATAAATGCTGAGTTCTATTGCTTTAAAGATTTGAATCAAAATATTTATCATGAGGGGGGATAAATTACATAGGAATAGTGAAATACCTTGTTTCAGTTATTTCTGGGCATTTGATTTGTTGTATTTGCTATTGCATTCAGCATTTAGGCTTATAGCTTCAGGCTTCATGAGGTAGAATCTATAGCACAGACAGAAGTCAAGAAAAAAGGTTTAAAAATTTGTGAAGGAGTTGTGTATGCCCATGAACACATGCACACACACATCCTAGAGACAGCTGCAGCTTCTAGCTGTGCTTCAGTGGTTTTCTATAGAATGTAAAGCTCTGACTGTCCTTGTCTAATCCAGCATCTGATGTCAGACAAGACTTAAATAACTGTTTTCAGTTTCTTAATGACCTTGTTTCTTGTCACTTCTTTGAATGTCTCAAGCATCAGCCATTCATACAGATGAGTACTGTGGCTCCCTAAACTCCCTGGGTGATGTGGCAGAGATCATCCCGAATGATTCTTTGGGTTTAAAAATTCATTCTCTTTATATTTTAATTCCTAACCCGGCTGTCTGTGATCTTTAAAGAATATTTAATTCAGTTTGCTGCCTCAGCTTCTTGTTTGTGTTTTAAGTAAATCTCACCCATTATCATATTCTTTGACTTTTTTTTTAATGTTATTAGTGCTGAATAATTATGTGATTGTATGAATTGGAGTTTGTTCTATGCAGCATGAGCCTGATGTCTACAGTGGTGACTGAGGGACCAAATGGCTGCCCAGGCTGCCCCAGAGGGGGTATGAAACTTCATTAGTGGCAGTCCTCACAAAATGTTAGTGCACAAGATTATTCATGATGCCTTTCTTAGCCCTTGGAGCCTCAAATATGTTTCTTTTTTCACATGGGCTAAAAAATGTGGTTTCATTGCTTCTGGGACCACTTAATGGGGGAATTGGCACTGTTGTCTCCTCTCATCATACTGCAAATCTCTGACACTTCAGTCTGCTAAAAAAGTATATTCACTGAGAAGTATTTGTCATGTGCCACTTACACTTACCAGTGGGCTAAAAATAAAAAAGAATGGTTTTGGTTACTTTTAAAAAATCTTTCTCTGAAAATGAAAAGGTGTTTTTCAGCAAGTCTTGGTGACAGAGGAATTATTATTTTCCCCCCTCCTTTCTTGCTTACATCAAATGGGAGTTATACTGTAAAAGAGATGATATTTAATTCCTTGGGAGGCAACTCTTTCCATCCTAAGAAACAAAAGGTATTATTTGTCTTTGGCAGAGACAGATGTTACTGATGAGCTATTGAGTTCGTCTGTGGTCTCTGAAGCTCATACACATCTAAGTATCTTTGTATTTTTTAAGATATCTAAGATATCTGGAATATCTTTTGGGACCTGCATTTTAATTCTCATCCTCATTAGGAATCTTACTGTCAAAATGGCATTGCATGAAAATGTACATCTTTTTTCATACATTCTTCTGTGAATTTCTCCCTCTTTATTATGACTGTTGAAGTTATTAACAATGTACAATGTAGTCTCTCAGTAGAAGTGATAATGCTGGGGTTTGGACTGTGTGTAGCAATATGTATTGCTAATTTATATCCCTCAGATGCTGTTAAAAATAAATATCAAAAGTAGTATTTCATTCCTCAAGGAAAACAGATTAGACTATATTGATGGAAGCCTGCCCTAGGTTCATGAACAAAGTATTGACTCATTAGTTAGGTTGATTCAGAAAACATGTTCTCCCCCCCCCCCCCCCCAAGTTAGTTGGTGTGCTTGTTTGCAGTGTCAGAATATTTGCAAACAAAGTACTGATTATTAGTTTCCTAGGATGAAATTATTTGTGCTATTTGGAATTTGTTAATATTTTTCATGCTTGGTGAAGATTTATTGGCACATAAGCAATTCTGTCAAGACAGAAAATGTAGAGAGGCACTACACTTCATCAAGGCAGAAAAATGCTATACAGAGGCCATCCAAAGGAACATATTTCCAGTGTAGATCCTTACCTGAAAGAGCAGGTGGGGACAGTAGTGCCTGACAGTAGTGCCTGACACACTCCAATACCTGACAAGACTCCAATCTTTAATCATAGCAACCATCAAACCAGTGAAGCAATATACTTGTTGTAGGACCAGCTGCTCTTAATGAATGCAATGTAATGAACTGTTTAACATTTGGGAGAAAATATTTTTAGAAAGATAAGAGCTTGGTCAAAGGTAACTGCCTCCCATGAATTCAGGAAATTATTTCATGTATTATTTAAACACCCTGTTGGCAATTTGCTTTGGCTAGTTCTGGCAGCCATCTGTTGAGGAGGACAGATGATTTGTCATTCTTATCAGAGAATACCTCTAAATATCTGTCTGACTATTACTTAGAGCAGCTATTTTTTTAGTTTTTATAAGAGACTGAAGTTCAGTAAGAAGTATTTGATTAAGCAGTTTAATTCATATAAATTAATATAGTTGTGTATAGTGTGGAATGCTTTTTTCAGCCTAATGAGTTAATTTCTAGGCCTATATTTATTTGTAGTCTATTTGCAAGTTTTTCTTTTCTTTTTTTTTTTTTTTAAATATACTCTGCATGTTTGTGTTTTCATATGCTGTTAAATCATTTACTGTGGAGCATACTAATGCTTTTGGATTACACAACTGTTGCATATGTATATACATACTCTCAAGTTTGTACAGCCCTGCAACTATAAATTACAGGATGATGAAAGGTGATGGTTTTCATTTTCATTGTAAATGATTTTTAATATATTTTTGTGATTTTTCTTTCTGTTTTTTTGGTTGTTTGGTTGTTTTACAGTTAAAGAATCTGAGTTTAGAAGAATTACAGATGCGATTAAAGGCTTTGGACCCTATGATGGAACGAGAAATTGAGGAGCTTCGTCAGAGGTACACTGCAAAGAGGCAACCTATCTTAGATGCAATGGATGCAAAGAAACGGAGGCAACAAAATTTCTGAGTTTGTTTTACTTCCAGAGATAATACTATGAGTCAGTGTGGACACTGGTAGCTTTGTAAGTTGGAAGGAATTTAATTATGAGAGTTTTCAAAAACCCTATCTTCTCAATTTTCCTTCACAAGAGATGACAATTGGAGCAGTGAAAGAGCATATATATGGTGTTCTGCAAATGCAGCAAAACACATTACCACTTGTTTGTATTTTCAAATGTTTATTATAATAGAATTTAATCTGTTACTTCCCAGGCTTTTCAGGTGTATAATGGTAACTTGGTGTTGTACATTAAGGAATTGTGTTTCGAAGGACCTGGAACAATTTCTTGATTGTGCAGCACTACAGAGCCTTATGTTGCAATATGTTTTCCTCCTACTTAATAGCATATTTATTATGTAGTCTTTTGTTATGCTATTTATTTTTTGCCTGTTTTCTTTTTTGTTAGAAAGTGTTAGGATAATATTGTGGAGAGCAGAGCCAGATTATATAAAATTGCTATTGTAGTAAATAAGCTCACCACTGTATTATCTTTCACAACTCCAATTTTAGTAAGCATCCCAGTTCAGGACAGCACTTGAACATGTATCTAACTCATTCATATCAGTAGGATGTAACCATAAAATAAGTAATTGGCACATGTTTTTCTGCTCTCCTGAACCAGGGACTATTCTCTAGTTGAGCAATACAGTTGTTATGCTACAGAACATTCTTTTAGAGAGTATTGCTGTCATTTTTATGCACACCGAATGATCCCTCATCAAACAAGAAAACAAGTGCCTAATCAGTTTTGATTTTTCTTTACCAGAAGAAGCAATACTTGCAGTCACTCCTTCAGTGTAAATTTCCAATTGCTACTGCAGTTCTGACCACTATAAACTTCTATTTTGCACCATAGTTTTATAATGAAGTAACAGCTATACTTAATGTTTTTTTGTTTGTTTAATTTATCACTGTTTGAGGGGAGAGGGAAGTTAGTAGTTTGGGATTGGTTTGGTTTCACATTATATATATACGAAGGGATAGTGATTTAAAAGCCAAAGAAAATCAATTGAATACTTACATATAATAAGTACTGAAAAGAAGCAATGTTTTGTAGTCCTCTGAGGGTTTTGTCCTGCAATCAGTAACCTTTCAAAATTCCCATAGTCTTCTGTGGTAGATCTTTGGGAATCAGAAGGGCAGGACCAAACACTTAGTATCTTTTTACAAGTTCTGTCTGGTTTGTATTGTGGGTTATATCTAGTAGGTAGAATTTACAGCATTGCAAAAAATATTTCAGACTTAGCAGAAAATTTAATCTGCTTTCTGAACAATCTACTGTGTTCTCTTATTGATATCTTTACTATTGTTGCCTTTTTTGTAAGTAACTTCACTGTGATAGTCATACTTCTTTAAACAATACAGCTGAAAAGATCTTTACATTCAACCTTCAGCTGCAAAAACTTTCAATGGTGACTACTGTATGGGCATCTTCTGTAAATGTTTTCTGGAAGTTAGTAATCATCTCATACCTCTTAACATTTACTGCCATCATATGTGGACCATTTAGATGGAACAGTGTAGATTTTGGAAACGGTGCATTATATCATAAAGCTTATGCAAAATGAGAACAAAAGTTTTTATAAGATCAGCATACTATAGCCATGCTAGGACCAGTACTTGGGTTTGAGCTGTGTACAACCATTGTTGTCATTGTCATTCTGTCTCTGTGTGTTTGCGTGCATGCCACGCTCTAACATGTAAACCCTAGAGTCAAATAAATTTTAATTGTGATTGTTAGAACATCCTTACCCTCAGCTCTCTTCATATTTCTTTCAATAATGACTGTCCTGTAGGATAAAGCAAGAGCACAGAAGATCCATAAAAATTACTTTTAAGCAAGATAAAATGCACCTGGTAGTCTTATGCCTCACGTTTGTATGATGAAATGATGTAAAGTAAAAAATGGTATAATCATATCACCATGTCATTAGATTATAGTAAAAAAAAAAACAGCACCAACTTCCCCCTGTTAGTATTGTTCTTATTTATTTCAAATCATTTTCTAATTCTTGAACTTTTTAGTCTCAAAAAACTCAAAGGTGTGTGCACATACATATATTTGTGTAGGCATACACACACATATATGCATTTTATATATATCTGTAAGAAGAAATATAGAACAGATTCAAACCATCAGGAGAGGAACCTAGCTTGCCTTTTCTTGGTGTGCCTTTGAAGCAGTGTCATTGCCCAGGTACTTTTGCTTCTGTCATTAGCAGCCTTCTTTTCCCTTACTCTTAAAATTTTCCCACCAGAAATAAGACTTCAATTTTGAATAATGTGTCTTTACAGTGTAATAGACAATGTAATAAAATGATCACAGTTTCACATTTTGTATATTCTGAAAAATTTAGTAATGCAGTATACTAAATATGAATTGCCTATCCAGGAGGACTCCAGTAAAAGGCTAATTTAGACAACAGCTGTTGCAAGCTGACTTAGTAAAGGTATCAGAAGATATAGGACATGCTTTCTTCACTCCTGATCTGCCTTCATAGAAACAACTCGAATAAATTTTGTGCACATGGATGCACACAGGTATGGTTTAGATATGCAGCAGAAAGATCTGAAAGCCATGGAATGAAAATGTAACCAAGCTACTTAAAATGGATGAAAAATAACTTCTGAGATACTGTAAACTGGGTATATACAGGGTGGGTGTGACCAAAGAATATTTAGACCAGATAATATGAAATTGTTAATGTTGCCCTTCCAATGTGGTGCAATGCTGCAGTCAGTGTAAGTGCTGTCTTTGGCTTCAGAATCCACTGCATCAGGGAGTTATCTATGTGCAAGCATAACATAAAGGAATAGGTTTTATATTGAGAGATGGATACAGCTTATTTTTCTTTCTTGTGCTTATATAAATGAATCAAATCATCCATGTTGGTGACTACACGTCTCTTTTGGAGGATGAGCCTCTCTGTACAGGAGAGCCAGTAGTACAGTAACATTGTACAAAGACATTTTAAAAGCAAGCCTTGCAAGAAATCTGATAGAACTACTGTCAAGTTAAACTTTCAAGTAAGAATATAACCAAGCAATTTCTTGTTTGCTTCTGACTTTGTGTGTTTAGGTTTAGTAAGAAAAAAAAAAAATAAATAAATTGAAAAATCATTACTTATTACTAAGCATTTGTAATAAAAGCTAGTTTTTCATGTATAATTGTTGTCTTGTTGTTCATTCTAACTAAACTAAATTATGTTAATAGTAACCATTAATACTAATTTCCATAGCCATCTCTCATGCTTTTATTTCCTTTCTGTAATACTGTGAGCTCAGCTATCAGTGCAGAAAATCACATCTCTCAAAGTCAGCTCTGGGAAGGTTTTTCACAGTTCATGACATTGCTGCAAGCTCTGGGATCTCAGTGGAAGAATATCAGGCCAGTCCAAGGACAGACATCCTCAGTACTCTGTGGAAGTCCCTGTCTCTGCAATTAAAGGTTGTGAAAAGGCCTAATCCTGAGAGAGCTGAGCACCACCCCAATATGCTGGAAGTTTTTATAGACATGCTTCAGTTGGAGGTACTTGCAGACATTAACAGCCTTAGGTGCTCCTTTGGATTTCTAGTGTAATGAAGACAAGAGGCAATGGATAAGCTTACCTAGGAAATTCAAATACATTTCATGCCCATTTCTTTTCTGATTGAAAAAAAAAAAAAATTATTCCCTAAGAATTTTTCCACAAAGACACTTCAGTAACAGGGACTCATGAACAAAATTCCTTAGTGAACCACAGGATATTCTGAAGTGACAGAATTAAACTGCTAATTGGAATCTGACAGTTATTGGACATTATAATTAGTTTATTTACAGTAAATAAGAGCTTGCTTGTGTTTGCCCAGGCATCTTCAGGTGAGGGTGCCCAGTGGCTCAGGCTGCATCTCTGTCCAGTGTGTTGAACTTCCAAATATAAATACAGCTCCAGATGAGCAATTCAGTGCATGAGTACCTGTGATGGCCTCGGTCACCATTAGCAGGCACTGGTGCTTCAAGCAGAAGGGAAACTGCACACAACATCTGTAAAGCCCTTCACGTGCACAGTGTTTTATTGTGTTCTCATAAGGGTTTACATTCTCTCAAGTTGTTGTACATGTGGTTATAAAACTAATTAAAGAGACCTTACGATATGAGGAAGTCGTTATTTCTTTGCCTTCATAAATATTAAGGGCTCCAGCATTTCTTTCTGTACTTCTGAACACAACGGTGGATGTTCCAGGGTGTACAGCAGGCTGGGAAATTGGGCTGAGGACATTTCTGTCCTGGGCTATGGCACAGCAGCATAATGCCCATGATTGCCATTGGAAGTCTTGGATAAGGTAAGTCCTGGGTAGCACGTGGTGTTTCTCACCATTGGGCTGTTCCAGGTGAAGTAATGGCTTAATTGTTTTGGGGAATGCTGGAATTATGTTGCTTGGTCAGTGTAAAGTCATTAAGTTGCACCTGGAGACTTGCCCCATTAAGTTGGTTTAAAATGCTCTTCAAAAAAATACATTTTTCCGCTCTGCTCAATGTATTGATTATGGAAAGGTACTACCATTTACACAGTGTGCTCATGTCCTCTTTTTGTTTGATTTTGTTTGGTTTAGTTTTAATTTAATTTTTTTTAAGAATACTTGAAAATTCCCCACACTTTGCCTTTCTTTCCCTGCTCAGGAGTATGAATGTGGTCGTTATGTTTAAGAGCATCTCCTGAGCCAAGTGTTCATGGGACATTGTACACAAATGCAAATGCCAGCAACAGCTTTTTTTCTCTTTTTATATTCAGAGATCACGAAAGTCTCAGCTGTGCTATTTTCCCTCCATTTGAAAAGATGGAAAATTCTGATTCTAACCAAATCTCTCAGAATGTTTGTTAGTCCCAGGCAGACGTTATACTAGCTACTTTTCTCCATTGTTTGCTTCACAAATTCCTCAGCACAGATTCTTAGTTTCACTAGGCCTTAGAGAGACTTCTGGGTTAGAGAAGAGTAATGTTTGCCGCAAAAAAAGAAAGAAAGAATTTTAAAAAAACAATCTTTGGGGAGGAAATAAAATAACATAAGGCACTTGCTCCTGGCCAGGTCAATTATGAGGCTAACTATGGATGGGAGAAAAAAAGTGTGTGGGTTGGCAAAAGCAAATCAGGTAGTCATTTACAAAACTTACTGTTCTACATCACTGTTTTGCATCTGATTTTATTCCTTTCATGTTTACTGTCTTTTATGTTTGTGCTTTTTAAAATTCATTAACCACATCTGAAGATAAAAGATAAAAATTAAAACAAAAAAACCAAAACAATCTGTATGTTCTTGACCTGAGACCTGGACTCTACTCCCTACTTGTATTTCTTCTTAAGGCAAATATTTTATATTATAGTATTCCTAGAGATAGGGATAAAACTCCTAGAGAAAAACATAGCCCTCATGCCATTTCTCTCCCCAAAGACAGGTTTTGGAGCTGACTAGTATAATCTTGCTTTCTTTTCACACAGGTGTGTGCAGATGTCCACATTAAAATATCCCCTTATGTCTCTTAGTTGTCCTTTTATTCACTCGGTGTCACTGAAAGGACTGATTCATGAGAAGATGGCCGTGGCCCTGAGAAGTTTATAATTCTCCTTTTTCCCTTCTTCAGATCTTCCTGGTTCTTTGCAATCCTTCTGGGCTTCCAAAGCCTGCATGATTACTGTTAAGGAAGAGACCACAGCCATTACATCAAAGAGAGAGACCAAAAGCTTTTGATTTGATTTATCTGACACTAAGCCTTTAGTGGGATGCATCAATTGATATTTCATTTTTATTACAGTACAACGGGGTATACAGACTTAACAGCAAGAAGTGTCCTTTTGATCTCTCATCACACATGAAAACAGGTGTCATAGTCCAGAGATCATGGAGGTCAGAGATTATTTGAAGGAGGATTAAGTAGGGTTACCATTTTTCTTAGCAACCATATCCAAAAGCATGAGATTCTTTAAAAAAAAGAAATGCAATCCTTATTTCCATCTGTAGGGAAGTCATATTTATTTCTCATATACCAATTTTTGGTGCTGAAACTATGGAAGACTAGAGTTTTTCAAGGTGTTTTGTAATAAAAAGTGCAGAAACAAATCAAACTTTGTGGTTATAAATGCAGTTATTAAAATAAATGCCTCTGAATCTCCTAAAATCCAGCAAAAGTTTTGTTTTGTTTTTGCTGTTAGTTGTTCTTGACAGGATAAAAGTTTGTGAGACCACCCAGAAAATAATGATGTTGACTGTATTAATACTCAGCCCTGCCCTGATTTATATACACATATCATTGCTTAATGCAAACCCAATTTTACTTTGAAAAAGCAAACAGAAATCTCTATGCACGTAAGTACTGGTTCAGTATTTCAGTAAGGATAGCTGAAATATTGCTCTGACTCATTCCAGGAGGCTTTCTCATCCTATCAAAAAATCTAGCACAGTGAAAAGTAATTTGGTAACCCTCTATTTGTATGTGCTACAAAATGTTGATGAACTACAGACCTCCTGTATTTTTCAGCAACCTATCATGCTGAGGAAGCACATCCACCACTGATTGCTCAGCTTTTATAGAAATGCATAAGCTTTTGGGGCTGTTATATTCCACAATATAATGTGGCTGAAATCAATGGCAATAACATGAGATTCAATAAACCTGTTTCTCCTAGATAGCCTATTTGCAACTCTCATGTTGACACTCAGGTGTTTGAACAGCCCCCAAATATGTAATTATTGGGATAAATAAGAGGATTTCAAGGATCACAGAACCAGCAATACAGTAGCTGCACATCCCCAGAGTTATAAATTCATAAATGCAGATTTATTCCAAGAGTGGGTATAAGTTTGAAGCCTTTTAAATGTGGTTAACATTCAGCCCATCAACTGACACAGTTTTTATACATCATATAGTACTTATCTGCAGTTACTGCCTCCACAAAAAGCACCACAGTTTGGTCCTAGCTTGCAGCTGAAGTAGGAGGAAGTCTTATTGGCAAAGTGTCTCACTAATATTTTATTTTGTAGACAGAGTCTGAACTGAGGTGTTCAGTTCAGCGCTTCATTCTAGAATGAGGAGCAACGATTCAGTAACACTTGAAAACTTCTGCTGTGTTACTGAGCTGCCTTCCAGCTCCTCTCCTGCTCAGTGGAAATGAGAGTGCACTGTTCCCTCGACTCAGCAAGCAGAAGCTACATGGCCTTATTTTCCAAAGACTTGCTTACTTGCCTCCTCCCAAAATACTCTAAGGCTGATAAGTTCACGTTTAGAGCTCCCCACTGCTGATTTGGGTGTGGGGAGGGGATGCCTAACACCCTGGCTGTGTTTATAAATTTGTGAATCTGAACTCTGGGAAGCTGCCTTCTGTTCTTTGGTCCAGACCTCTAAATAAAACCAATTAAAGACTTGGCTCTCCTGTGCACTTTGTAAGCAAAGACTGAATGCTCTTCCAGCTGCAGCTTTGCTTTCCATTCAGCTTTTCTTCTTTTCTGGACTGTATAGGATTAGTGTTTTGTTTTAAAAGCCCAGAACCCAAGCAGACTTATCTTTTATTTACAATGGCTTCTTCTTACATCCTCTAGCAGAATGGAGAGATACCTTTTCGTTTTTTTAATTGTGCTTTTTGGGAAGGAAAACTGTCAGATATCCCAGATACCTTGTTTCAAGAAAACCTAAGTGTCTGTCAAAGCATGTAGCCTTTTTCTTCTATATTCTTGGTGTGTCTAGACTGACCTCTTGCTGAATACAACAGGATTATTAAGAAAATCAAATTCACCTAGAAACATCTGCAATATCCTGTTCCAATGTGTGACTCCCATCTCCTGGCTGGTTAAATGGTTTCAGTGCTTTGAATCTCCTGCCAAATGTGAGGAGGCACATTTGTATTTTTGTGTAGTGGTGGATGGACCAGTGCTGTGCAACCACTTGCATGAAGAGTTGTCCTTTGAGCTCTCTGGCTCTGCCCTGGTGGCACTGGTGAGACCTCCAGTATGGTTGCAGTTTATTGTGTTTGGGGAACATGAGAGCCAGGAGTGGGGCTGCCCTTGCTAACAGAAGGGGTGGGAAGGCTCGGTAACCAAATTTGCTCTCTACTTATAAAGCATTTCCAGTACCGCAGCTGAGAAGTCCCACGCAAAAAACAACTGCCAGACCTGATAGCTCACCAGTCAGGCTTCACATGAAAGGATGAGTGAAGCAGCTGCAGCCTGACTTTGGCAGTTTGAGATGTTCCTGTCAGGGGGGGTTGCTTTGCCTCCCCACTACTGTTCAAGAGGTGGGGAGACGCATGAGGGGGAGCTGGATGGGGATGAGCCCCTCCTGCTGCAGCTGCTTGAAAGTGGCACCAGCCTCTTCCCAGCTATCAGCTGTCATCTTTAAAGTGGTCTTCCACTGGGGATATGAAGAGGCACTTCACTGGAGGGCTGCTTCAAAATGTTAAAAAAAGGATCACACTAATAGCAGCCATAGGAAGCTGTGGAAAGGAGAGGAGAGGAGAGGAGAGGAGAGGAGAGGAGAGGGGAAAAGGGAAAAGGGAAAGGAAAAGGAATCAGTGGAACAGCCTGCTCAGTAGACAGAACACAGACTTGTGCATCCTGCAGAGTGCCTGTTCGTGTGGTGACCACAAGCAGATGTTGGACTGTGGATCTGAAAGTGGGCAGCTCTCTTAGGGTGCCTTAGAGATATATAAGAAATGGACAGATTTATAGCAGATTTTGTCCATTTCCCAAAAAATGTTGCTGTATTGAATTAGGTTCATTGAGAAGTCAGACCCCATTGGTACCTTGAAATAAAACAAATAAATAAATAAAGATTGGAAGGTGCTGATGTTTCTTCTACAGTTCTGTGAAGCTGAAGTGTTGGATTTGTGCCACTGCCTCCTGGAGCCAGGCGCTTGCTTTTTTTTGGATAATGATTTTGGGTTGTGTGTAAAGGGTGAGGTGTTGTCAGGCAAACAAATTTCTGCAGTGTCCAGTGGGAGGTCAGTTTGAGTCTCAGGACCTGTGAGACAATCCTCCATCCTATGTACTAGCAGGAGAAATAAATACCAGTTAGACCTTTGCCAATTGTGTTCTGCTATCTTGGAAAACACTTTCTAGACTACATGGAGGTCGCCTCTTCCAGATGACAACCTGTAATTTTATAAATAAAAGCTGAAGAAATCCCCAGTCCTTAATGAAGGTGATGTTTCTTAACAGCTTCAACAATTGCTCTCAAGGCACAGATGTTTCAGCTGTCTCTGAATCAACTAAGCAGAGAATTCTTGCTTTGAATAATTCCTTGCTTTGAATTTGAAATTTCTCTGGCCCTACTAGATATTGGGCAACTTGAAAATAACTTACAGGGGATCAAATTAATTTTGGGTGTGACTTTATGGAAAGCCACGTGCATAAATTTAAAAAAAAAAAAGGAGAAAAGAAGAATAACATAACAGAGAAAAGCATAGCTCTGGCACAACACCTCACCGAGGGATATGAGTAGTGACTGTGGGTTGAATAGTGTTTGAAAGTACCTTCAAAGGTAGATTAAAGTCAGGAGTAGTGTGAGAGGAAATGGATAACTAGCACAGCAGGAGCAGTTACTCCAGGGGCTTTCTGCTGCTTGTGTGTGCACAGCTGGGGCCTCTGAGGATGGAGGTTGTTTTGGAAGAGATGAAAGGTCATGTCAAGTTGATTTAGCACCTACAAGTGCTATTGGTATGTTGCTTAGTCCCTAATCTGTGAGGCAGAAAACAAGGAGCTTGTGGTATCTGCTCAACTGAAAAATGCAGGTTCCCCACCACAAGCACCAAGTAAAAGAGTTTCTAAAAATAGTAACTTAGCCTGATGTACAAGTTTAAAAGAAACCTCTCTTCACAATGAGATCCAGGCTTCAGGCTTCTCTTTATTATAATATAAGCTCAGAATATCCTGACACTTAAATCAGTTCTCAATCCCTGGTGAAACAGATTTTTTTTTTTTTTTTTGTAGCACAGAGCTGAATTTCTTAATATTATGTTATATACTACTGGGACAAGAAACACAGTACAAAGAGCACCAGATACAGCAGTTCCCCGCAGTCTCATAAAGTTTTGTACAAAAAGGTACAAATACTAGAGGTATTAAAGTTGGAAAATTAAATGCAAGATTCTTTGTTTTTAACTTTGCAATGAGAAGTAGCCCATGCTATATATAGTATGTGAGGAAAAAAACAGTCTGCTTTCACAATGGATAAAGTAGTCTACAGGGAAAGAGAGAGTTAGCAACTGATGAAAGTAAGTGAATAATAAAGCAGGCAATAATACAAAATCTGAGCATACATGAAAAGCTTAATCACAATCTATATATAGATTTTACATCTCAGGAAAATAACGTAACATATTGCTTCTCAAGGACATCCCCAGCTCTCATAATAGCCCAGATTTGTACCAGAAATCAAGATTCTGTAACAGTTTATTCCTGGCAATAAAGTAAGTTGCCTTATTTTAAATATTACCATAATCCTAACTTAAGCAGTTCAAAGCTTTTGGCCATTGGAGAGTAGGAGCAGTGTTTTCCCTGGTGCCAGGAAGGTGCCCATCACCAGGCAGGAGGAGCACACACCACGTGCCATGATCTTTATTAAACTGCACACCCATAGTCAGCAGATTTCTGACCACAACAGTTTTCAAGTCCCAAACACTGGAGAAAGCAGCTGGGTTAATCTTCTGCTCCTTCATTTCTGACCCACTGTTCTAGAGAAGTGAAGATGCCCTGCTCTCACAAAACTGATTGAAGAGGTCTGGCCAAAGTACTGACTGCTTAAAAAGTACACCCCCCCCTTCTACTCACTGGGGCTTTGGAAAGGTTGAATTTTTCCTTCAGTTGTAAACATTTTTTCTGGAACTTTAATGAGAGATGAGGATTCTCAGCACTTACTGGACTGAGCCCTAGAATAGAGGTTATTTCATAAAGTGGCAGGAAGGGTGTGACTCATTCTTCCTCACCTGGATATTCTGGGGGAGCTAAGACAACATGGAACAATTGTTATCCTCCTCTGTAAAAAACTCTTGTTAGTCATAATCAAATATTAAAACTGCTGTGCACAGCAATACAATACAGTACAATGCCAGCTCAAACACTAAATCTAAGAAGTAATGCAGAAAAAAAAAAAAAAAAAGGCTATATCCCTTAGGATGGTCATGAGAACACGACCTGTAAAAAGAAAACTAAAAGGAAGCTTGGCAAGTATAATCCTGTGAAAATAAGCATGTGAGGGCATGAGGTTGCTGTCTGCACACATGCACCATGCATGCTAACACTAAGAAGAAAATGGAATATTTCATCTAAATAACAGTGGTGGCAAAAGAAAAAAAACTTTTCTAAAGTAATCATTAATAAAAGTATGCTAAACATTGTGCAAGTCTTGGAGAGCAATGCAACTCTGGAATGCTCTTCCAGAGGAGGGGGGAAGCAAAAATCTGACTACTTTTAACATGGAGTTTGTTAAGCTTATGAAGGGAATTCCTGTGTAGCGTGTCAAGTCACTGTCATTATAATAAGAACATATTACATTTCAGTGCTTTACTTATCTAGTGACTTTGATCCAAAGCACTTATATAAAAAAGCAATAAAAAAATTCCTTTCAACCAGTATAATAAAAGTCATAATTCTTTGGGGTATTTCATTTTCTTTAGTAGCACACAATTTGGACACATTCCATTCAATATTTGCAGAAATGACAGAGCATCAGCCCTTTGAATAATAATAAATCTAGAACATAGGATAGGCTACAGGTTATTGAAATGATGTGTTGCAAAGTTTGGATCCAACCTTTGCAATGCTAAACTAGCAACAGCTGAAGGAATTTGTGACTCTATGGCAAATACATAGGTCTCTTTAAATATCTGCCCCAAAAGTAATTTGTTTTCAACTCTGTTTTCATCCTACTGCTTCTGAAGCTGAGATAAAACCAATGCTTGAAGCTGGATTGTCTGCAGGCCCTCAGACAACACACCCAGAGAGAACTTGCAGTGTCCTTGTCATCAGTGGGAGAGTTTGCCACCCTTGTAGCATGTAACTCAGCCACAGTGTATGTGCTGCATCAGCCCTTCTCTTCCTTCCCTTGTTCTTTGGTGGCATTTCAATCCAACAGGCAACTGAGTGCTGTGTGTATTTTGGGTGAATGTTTGTAGGTGTATGATAGTTTACACACATGCAATGTGAATCAGGGACAAGCCTACTGAATTTATGTCCAAGACCCATCAGAGAATTTGTATCAGACCCCCAGAGTGAAAACCTTAGCAAAACATCTCAAGTGTGGACACTTAACTCATGGTATCTCGGCCTACCTATAAAAGCTCTTTATACATGACATGGGAGCAACTCTTGCCCACTGACTTTGTAACTTGTGCAGGCTACGCTGAAATCTCCAAAAGTTTTGTTTAGTAAGTTTAGAAATGACCTATTTCCCACTTACCTCGCACTTCATGTCCTACATCAACTAACTGACATGAGGGGAGGGTGTTGAAAGGAAATATGTAACTTATTTCATACTATGTATTCTGTGATAGATTACTGGGCATACAGGAATCTGACCCTAGTTTTCTGGGTTTGGGTGGAGCTTACAGAGCAACAACATCAACAGATCTAGAGCAGACAGAAACCTCTAATAGCTTTGAAAAGGGAATTATGTATCTGTACCATATTTGCTTTATTCTGCCTGTTGAATCACTTTTTGTTGTGATATGTAAACACAGGCTTCCAAACGACAATTTTTGCTTTAGTATTTTCATTTTTCTTCTAACAAGTCTGAATTTATTTTCTGAGCCTCTCTAGTCTTCACAAGTAAAACAAGCAAACAAAAAAAATTATTTTAAAATTACATACAATAAACAAGATATAAAAACAGCAGGATCTGAAGAGAAATGCTGTTCTACCCACTGAGTGCCAGTAGTTTGGTTTATAGCACACATCTCTAGAATTATGAGGAGAGGAAGGCAGTGGCTTCTGCCTGTTGTCTACAAGTGGTTGATGTCTGTACAATTGCATAAGGGAAGAGGCTGAGCACTCAAAAAATGTTTATGCAGATTCATTACTCTTGAAAATCCAGATGATCTGCTTTCTTGCATTTTGGGGTTTTTTTTCTTTGCCTGGTTGAGGGTTTTTTTTGTGTGTTGTCTTTTTTTTTTTTTTTTTTTTTTTTAAAGTTCAGGCAAGCCCTTAGAAGGATTTAAATCAACTACATCACAGAAGCAGGTAGGAGGATATGCCCACAGTGAGTGCAGTATTAAGCTCTTTTTCTTGATCTGCTTCTTTTCTAGGCTCCTATACTCTTCCCTAGCTGTAAGTTCCTTTCTGAGGGAAAATGTGACTTAGAAGGTTTTTTTTTTCCCTTAGAGTTTCCTTGGCAGAAAGCTTAATGGAATTGTCTGCCATCAAGACCTGCTTTCAAGCTTTGCTGATAAAATTAGATTTTGCATCTCACCCTCACATATGGCATCTTTATAATTAGTCTTTTTGCAGTATATGAATGTCAGTTCCTAAAATGCTGCCTGTACTGTTCATGTGGGAATATCTTGCTTCATTAACCAAGTCCAAGTTTTTCATTGGAGCTTCTAATTGTAGAAAACCCATGGTTTTGTGTGTCAAATCTCAGAACCATTTTGATGGACTGAAATACAGCGTATCTTCAGCTTTACTGGAATTGAGCAGTGTGCAGATCACTTCTGGAAATGGGCCAAAGGTATCTTCATGGGCCTCCATACCTAAAGTCACTTGTGGAAAAGTAGTCTTTGAATATGCAGATATCTGAAAATGAGGGATGGGCTTCTTCTGAGGGCTTAGGATCGACCTAATCTTTGAAGCAGAGGTGGGTCTATGCTGCTCAGGAGCTTCTGAGAAATATTACCACACGTGACATTTCAGTACTAGAACACCCAGTATTTAACACATGTGGTCAAGAGTAACCAAACTTCCATTGAAGTGAAGCTCAAAGGTGTTTCCAGATATATGATGATCAGAATTACCATTCAGAAAGGTGAGGAAGGGTGGCCCTCTGTTAGTTATTCACAAGTGATTGTTTTAAACTGTTGTAAAATGCATGGCAAATCCTACACTTATACAGATACCAGCTTAGGTGATTTTTTTCATTACTCGTGTCACAGCTGAGAATTTTTATTCCACTTAGGCACGTTCACTTCTCTGCTTGGGTGAGAAAACACACAAAGTAACAGATCATCACTCTACCTCTAGCACTAATGTCATGGAGATGGTAACATTTGTATGGAAAAGTCAGCATTTACTAGCAATTCAACAGGATGAAAATGTTCAAACCATCAACTTGGAATAGAAATGAATGTAGCTTCTCAAGTGCAAAGTTAGTGCAGTGTCAGCAACACTATCCTCTAGAAAAAAAAAAAGAAGACAAATAGGAAAACATTTATAAACATAGCTCTTGATAGCTCTCATGCAAACTGTTGTCAAACTTGTACACTTAATGCAGTGAATCATTCAGGCTCAGCTCACTGGGGGTACTCCTGCTCATATTGGTAAGACTGGCCATAAGGGATTTTACTTTATAAGCATAGTAGTCCCTTAAATTGACTGATGGAACTTCTTTCATGCCATCACCAAAATCACAGCTTCTCATGGCACTCTCTAACTGCTTCTGACGCCTATAAAAGTGGGAGAATTTATTGAAGATCAGTGTAATGGGAAGCACTACCACTAGGATACCAGCTAGGATGCATGCAGATGCTGTCAACTTCCCAGCAGTGCTCCCTGGCACAACGTCACCATAGCCGACTGTGGTCATGCTAACTGTAGCCCACCACCAGCAAGCAGGGATGGTAGCTAACCCCTCATTCTCTTCCTTCTCAATGGTGTAAGCCACTACTGAGAAGATGGAGATGCCAACAGAGAGGTAAAGTAAAAGAAGCCCCACTTCTCTGTAGCTATACTTCAGGGTGGCCCCAAGAGACCTGAGACCTGTGGAGTGTCTGGCAAGCTTTAAGATGCGAAAGATCCTCATGAGTCTCAGGACTTGTGCAACCCTGCCTAAATTGGCTAAAGTCGGGCTACTTTCCACCACCAAGTTGACAACTAAGGTAATATAAAATGGAAGGATGGACATCAGGTCAATCAAATTCAGGGCATGCTTGAAAAATTTTAAAAAGTCAGGAGCTACAGCAAATCTCGCCACCAGTTCAAAAGTGAACCATGCAATACCAAAGTGTTCCACAATTTCAAAGCGAGGGTCTTCCTCGGGGTTCCCATCACTATCAAGAATCTGAAAGTCTGGGAGGCTGTTCAGGCACATGGTCACAATGGAGCCCAGCACCACCACTATTGAAAGGACACTGAAGATTCGGCTTAAGACTGAGTACCCAGGATTGTCCAAAGCAAGCCAGAGCTGCCTCCTGATGTTTCCAAAGGGCTGTTTGTCAAATTTAGAAGCATCGTTGTAGAATGCCAATATCTCATCAAAAGAAGATGTGGTACTTTCCTGGTCACTTTGTTCCTCCCATTTCTCTTGGTCTGGCTCCATTTTTCTCCCATGGTAGCTGTAACTGCAGCAGGAGTCTATGAAGAATTCATTGATTCCCCAGTATTCAATCTCCTGGCTGAAAGAGAACACGCAGAGTTCACCCATCACGTGGAGCTTCCCAGTGTTATAGAAATGTAGCACATAGGGAAAGAGCTCGGGATTTCTGTCAAAATAAAATTCATTCTTGGTGTCATCATAGTCATCACAGAGCTCCAGTATTGACTCCTTCGAGTGGCAGCTCAGCAGTTTGCCCAGCCTGGTCTCAGGGAACCTTAATAATGTGTTGGATCTCATCTTTTTCTTAAAACCTCCAACGTTGATGCTGATCTCATTGTCTTCAAAATTCGCTTCAGATAAAGTCTTCAGACTCTGCCCTGTCATAGTGAGCTCCTTCCAAAGGTGTATAGGGAATGAAAACATAGGATGCAGTTGCACACAAAATCAGCACAATGAGCAAATCTATAGCATGTTCATCAACTGATACTTCTTTTTGTTTCTTTCTTTCTTTCTCTCTTTCTCTTTCTTTCTTTCTCTGCTTTCTTTTTCTTTCTTTCTTTGCTTCTTTCTTTCTTTCTCTGCTTGCTCGCTCTTTCTTTCTCTTTCCTTCTTTCTCTGCTTTCTTCTTTCTTTCTCTCTCTCTCTTTCTCTCTTTCTTTCTCTCTTCTTTCTTTCTTTCTTTCTTTCTTTCTTTCTTTCTTTCTTTCTTTCTTTCTTTCTTTCTTTCTCTCTCTTTCTTTCTTTCTCTCTTCTTTCTTTCTTTCTTTCTTTCTTTCTTTCTCTTTCTTTCTCTTTCTTTCTTTCTTTCTTTCTTTCTTTCTTTCTTTCTTTCTCTTTCTTTCTCTGCTTTCTTCTTTCTTTCTTTCTTTCTTTCTCTCTCTCTCTTTCTCTCTTTCTTTCTCTTCTTTCTTTCTTTCTTTCTTTCTTTCTTTCTTTCTTTCTTTCTTTCTTTCTCTCTCTTTCTTTCTTTCTCTGCTTTCTTTTTCTTTCTTTCTTTGCTTCTTTCTTTCTTTCTCTGCTTGCTCGCTCTTTCTTTCTCTTTCTTTCTTTCTCTGCTTTCTCTTTCTTTCTCTTTCTTTCTTTCTTTCTTTCTTTCTCTCTCTCTCTCTCTCTCTCTCTTTCTTTCTTTCTCTCTCTCTTTCTCTTTCTTTCTCTTTCCTCCTTTCCTTTCCTTTCCTTTCCTTTCCTTTCCTTTCCTTTCCTTTCCTTTCCTTTCCTTTCCTTTTTCCTTTCCCCTCTCACTTTCTCTCATTCCTTTGTCTCTTTTCTCTCTCTCTTCTATTTCCTCCTTCCCCCTTTCCTTCTTTTCCTTCCTTATGCGCCTTCCCCCCCTTCCTTCTCCCACCTCCTACTGAAGACATCGAGGGCGGCTCCTTTGTTCCCGCCGCCGGTTCCTGTCCCTCCCCGTACCCTTCACCTGCTCTGCGGCTCTCTCTCCCGCCAGCCCCCATCACACTCCGCCTTTGTGCCACCGCCTTGGACCGGACCTTCCCCCCCCCCCCCCCCACCACCTCGCCGCGCCCCGGTCCCGCTAGACGAAGACCCCCGGAGCCATCCCCCGGGGCCCCGCTCCCCCCCATCCCGGGTTCCCGCCGCGGGGGATCCTCCCCGCTCCCCTCCCTCCCTACCTGCTCTCTCAGCGGCCGCAGCCCCCCGCCGGCGCGCCCTGCTGCCCCCGGCGCCGGCCCGACATCGCCGCCGCCCGCGGGGGCCGCCAGGGCTCGCCTCGCTGCCGGTGCTGGTGGGCCTGCCGGTGCCGGTGCCGGTGTCGGTGCCGGTGGTGTCGGTGCCGGTGTCGGAAGGGGGTTGAGGGGCGGGGGGGGGGGAGGGGCGGCCCCGCCGGCCGCGCGGTGCTGAAGGGACAGCGGCCGCGCGCTGCCCGCTCCCCGCTCAGCGGCGGGAGGCGGCGGCACGCGCGCTCGTCATGGCGACGACCCCCGCGGCTGCCGCCCGCCCCCGCCGCTCCCACCCTCTCCCCCCTCCGACCCCGCCGGGAGATCGGGGCTGACGCCGCGGGACGGCGGCGGGGAGGCGGGCGGGTGGGCGGCCGGGAGCCGGCAGCCGCGGTGCCCGCCTGAGGAGGGGCGGCCCGGAGGAGCTGGTGCGCCGGCGGTGCCTCCCCTCGCTCGCTCTCGCTCCTGCCCCCGCGTACCGGCGCCGCAAACTCGGGTTTCCTCTCCCCGCGATCCTGCTTCCCGCAGGCTCCGACCCGCACAACTTCCCGAGGGGGCGCGCCCGCCGTGCCTCTGGGCACCCGCGGACACTCTCCCGAGTGGGGGACGCCCACCCGCAACCACTCGCCCCCACCTTTTGCCCTCTCACCCTGCCGGCGGTCGCGGCGGGAGCCCGGGGAGGGCCCCGGGAAGGGGACGGGGCAGAGAGTGCCTCCTCCCTCCCCTTCCCGGCGCAAGCGGGTCCCGCCGCAGCCCCCCGCGCTGCACCCGCTTTGTGGCGCCTGGGCGGTGTCACTGCGGGGACTGGGAACACGAAGGACGGGGGCACTCGCCGGAGCGATTGGGTGTCAGCAACGCGGGGCTGCGCTCTGAGCCTGCCCGCCGCCCCCAGACACCGCTGGGAACCCCACCCGGCCCTGCCCGGGGAGCTGAGAGGCTGCACCTGGAGCGGCGGGGCCTGACCCCACCCCGCGCTGCCGCTCTTGGCGGAGTCTTACTGTTGGCGTGGGGAATAATGTCTGAGCCTATGGTCACCGGCGGCAGAGCCTCTGCCCACGCTGGAGGGGGTTGTGAAGAGTTCTTCCTCCTCTTGCTGAGCCCCCGGCATGAGGCCGAGTTCCCCGGGGAACTACGGAAGCGGTGACCCCAGCCCCCCCCACCCCCTTCCCCCCCCGAGCAGGTAGCTGGCTGTGCGGGGAACAGAGGCTCCGGGAGCGGTGCTTCGTACCGGGCTAACCTGCCTCCTTTCCTCCCAGCTGCCTTGTACCGGGCTAACCTGCCTCCTTTCCTCCCAGCTGCCTTGTACCGGGCTAACCTGCCTCCTTCCTTTCCTCCCAGCTGCCTTGTGACCACCTCTCACTGCTGAACCCACGCATCTGCAGTGCAGCTCCTGGAACTGAAGTGCTGTTGATGATTTGAAGGATTGGGGGGCACAGAAGGGATGAAGCTTTCTTGCTTTCTCCAGCCCTGTCAGAGCCTTGAGCACTCCAACCCTATGCATCACCCTTGGCTTGTTCCTCAAACCCTTGGAGGGAGAGAGCAGTTATACACCCTAACTCCAGTAGCAATTGAGCCCCATTTACAAGAAATCCCTCAGTATTAAAGGACAGCCCTGTAAGAATGCAACTGAGTCAAGGCATGGTGTGGGGCAAATAAGCGCTGGTGCATGCCAGTGGTGGGGTCTCCTCAGAGTCCTCCAGCAGAGATCTCCAAGAGCTTTCTCAGCTTTCCTACTTGGGGTGTTGGAATTACTCCACCATATACCATCATTACTGTTGCGTTTTGTGGCCAGAGTCCCCATACCTCCGGGGACACATCTACAGCAGTGTGAATGGGTTCACAACACCCTCAGCTTCCAGGGACACTTTGGAAGATCCATAATTCAGAGGTGGTACAGATGCTGCCCTCACTTACCTTTTCTTGGGTGGTGCTTACTCTTGCTTTTCTCTCCTGCTGGTGAGTGCCTCCCTCCTCCTTTTCCCCTTGGGTCCTCCAGCATGTCCCTCCCTTTGCTACAGATGTCCTGAGTCTGGGCTGTAGGTCCCAGTGTGCTTCACTCTGTGTTCAGTGGCATCTCACAGGATGTTGAATCCACGCTGAATTATGCACACCAGGCTGCCCTCCTGCCCAGGGAAAAGGCTGCAGCCACTGGCTTTGGTTGCTCTGTCTTTTCCCCTCCTGGGAAGGAGTATACAGGAGATGGAGACTGCTCATAGCAGGTAGTAGGCTTTGCAAATGCAGTGGTGACCTGCACATTTCCCTATAGCTATGAGTTTCCCCTCCAGAGAGGCAGATTTGCTTCCCAGTGCTAGCACAGTTGTTAGGTTAGTTTGGGACAACCTCCTTTTCCCAGGGTTCTGCTGGCAAACTGGTTGCCCCACAGCTCTAATTCTACTGCTTTTTAATGCCTGGGGGAAGGAATGGCAGGGCACAGAACTGGGAATCACCACGCTGGGATTTCTAAGTTGGATGCTCCTTGTCTTCCCTCCCCATTTCCCAGGTCTTGGATAAATCACAGAACTTCTCTACTGTAATTTCCCACTCACTGTTAGGAAAGCAAAAATAACTCATATGCCTCAGTGACGTTGCAATGAGTAGTGATCTGCAGCTGGTGATGCACTCAAGTGATGTCTCTGTGTTCTGACCAGCTCTGTGCTATGTGAGGTATCTAGTGGGGGCATTAAACATATTTAAACATCTTGAGCAACTTTGTAAAAAGAAAAAAAAAGTACTTTTTTTTCTTATTCTTAAATTAGATATTTTTCCCCTAATGCTGCTTTGGAAGAAACTAAGTGGAGATATGTTTAGAGGACTTTCAAGCTTTTACTTATTGTTCTTGCCTTCTAAGCTGCTTGGCTAAGAAAAGGATTATAGGCAACCTCATACTCATTTGGGGAAGTGTATTTATCTTTCTCTGTTCTTAACCTTAACCTGGAAAAATCACTGGTCACCTTTCTAAGCTCTATTTTCTCATTAAAAGGCATCATGAAGTTTATGCAGATATAGTGGGGATAAACAGCAAAGTAGTATAGCAGTATAAGGATACAACTCCCTCTAGTTTAATATAACTGCTCCTGTAATTAGGCCTGATTGGCTCAGCCAGTGTTTTGCTAATAAGACTAAAATGCTTCCAGCACCCAAGATAGTAATCCTAAATTCATCTAAATGTTTTCTAAGGTGTGCACTCTGCTCCACAGACACACAAGCAGGTCTGGTTCTGAGCTTGTGCCTTCGCCTTAGTACAGGATGAATTGCTGTGAACACTGGTGGAATCCAAGGCAAAAAATCCACTTTGATATGTCAAAAGGATTCAGATATGTCTTTTTTTTTTTTTTTTTTGGGCTTGTGATGTGTCAGAGAAGAGCACATTTTGGGATGCACTGATAATGAATCAAGAAAATACGAAACAACACTTTATCCCTAGCACTCTGTGGACACTTCTTGGACTGGGGAGGATGAAAAAGGAATGCTAAGATGGGAAGAGAAGGAAGAGTGAAATAATATCCTGTTGGAGTGGACAAAAAAATGTGTGACTCCTATCACCCTAGGACAATATTACAAAAACTCAACTAACTTTGGGTCTACTGGTTATACCTGCTGACTCTGAGACTGGGATGGGGTTTGGTTTATTGATACATGTGCTACCATGTTATTTAAGGGATATGCAAAGGTGCCAGTGCTGTGCAAAGACATGGGATGTGTACAGGTGCCCACCAGGGCTTGTTTGAGCTTGGAGCCATACTAACTGTAGCATGGTTGACTATACACTCTGCTTTGGGCTTGTGGTGACCTGAACTGTGACAACATGTGAAATTACTGCCCTGCTAGTGACTGGCTGAGTGTGGGAAGCTTCTTCCTAAGAAGCCATGTCTTTGGACAATGTCTCCAGTCTGGTCCCTGTTGTCTATCTCACCACTACACTACAGCAGCTGTGATACCCCACAGGGAGCTTAATTCTGATGAGAATGTGTGGCACTGTGTTCCACAGACTCGATGCACCAATGTCTTAGATGCACTGTCAGCTTTGGCAGAAGTGAAACCTCTATGGTGCTACTACTTCTACAGCAACGATTAAATATTTAATAGGGTCTAAAGGAAGATATGGGACCAAGGCAATGGTTTTGTCAGCACTTCCACTGAGTGAAAGGAGTGAGCACTGGAAGTGAGCACTACCACGGAATGATAGACTCACTTTGGATTTGAAGACACAACCATCTATTAGGCTGAAGGTGGAATTTCTGCTTGAACTGGAAGGTCTCCCTCTGGCCCTGGAGCCAGATTCAAATGGAAAGTCTTTTTGAGCGTTCCGTTTTGCTCCAGATGGATTGGAAAATCCTGGAGTCTTAATTTGTTAGTTTAAAATCAATAGATATGATCTGTCTTTCTTTGCAAAACCTCACAGGCAGTTGGGAGCAAAGGTGAAATCCTTTAATGACAACACTGCTACTGCCGTAACTATCTACTGTGTCCACTTGGCGAATATGTTTAAAAGAAATAAAAGTAGTTTTGCACATAATGATCATTTAAATACTGGAAAAGGACAGCTGCAGAATATTGTCAGTGTAAAAGAATGAATAATTTGAAAATGGATTTAAACAGATTGATAAAGGGTACTTCCCTCTCTGGATATTTATCCAGATAATCTGCGTACAACCTGAGATGGAGAAAACTCATGATAGACTGAAATTGTTGCAGAGGAGGGACCCTTCCAAACATGATTTTTTTTTACCCCATCCCATCAGCAAGGTAGCTGTTCTCATGATGTTTGATTGCTGGCAATCAAAGGCCAGCATTTTCTCAAGTTTGAAGAAAGTTGAGATGATCATGGCACGATCTTGCCACTGTTTTAGAAAGAGCTATGTCACACCCTCTGTGACCACAGGAAGAAAAGAAGTACCATTTGTTCAGGGATCTGCTTGTCCCACAAGTGCCCTTAGTGCCATGCTGGCTTTTCTTCAGAGACAAGGCTTTGCACAAGCTCTTGTGGCATTTGCAGTATAAAGCTGGGGAGGGAGACAAGTCAAATGCTTTACTAAGCCAGGAGTTTACAAGGCCATAATAGTGATGTCCGAAAGCAGAACTCCACTGTGATGAAGGCCATGTGGCAGACAAAGAAACTGAACCACGTATGGAACGTGGAATGAACATTTAATTTTGGCTGACACCTCAACAGGATGATAAATACTGATCTTTCCGGTGTGGTGATTGCATGACCAATGAAGCTTTACTGTGATGTCTCTGCAGGAATCTGCCTTTTGTTGTGAGTTGAGCTGCTTAGTCACTGCTGTGCCTGCTCCACCTGATTCTTGACTATGAGGGACACATGATGACATTTGCTTTTGCAAACCCTATGGGGCCCATTGTCTTTCTTAATTAAACCACCATATCCCAGAATCATGGAGTTATTACTTTACATTATTAGTTATTTGTGACTTTATTAGTCACAAAAACATTATTAGTTAATGTGACTTACTTTTAGTATAGATTGTAGAATTTCAACAGTCCATCTTCTACTTAAAACTTGATGTCTGAGACAGTTTAAATGAATCAGGTTGGAAGGGACCTCAAGGATCTTCTGGTCCAACCTTTCTAATATTATTGTTTATCTGATATGTCTCAGCACCCTTTTGAGCTGAGACTTAAAACTTTCTAAAGTGGGGGAATCCATCACTTCCCCTGGGAGACCATTCCAATGTCTGACTGTCCTCATAGTGAAAAATTTTCCTCCTGTGTTCAAGCAGAATCTCATCAGGAGCAACTTGTGCCCATTGCCCCTTGTCTCATCCATGTGAGTCCCTGCAAACAGGGAGTCTCCATCTGCTTTGTAGCTGCCCTTTAAGTACTGGAACATGGTAATTAGGTCTCCTCTAAGAGAGATCTTCTCTTCTCAAGGCTGAACAAACCCAGTCTTCTCAGCCTCAGACTAAACCTACAGACCCCACTGACATATTGGAGGAGCCTGCAGTGAGGATGTTTACATCAGCATATTACCTGGCCTTGGGATTGTGCTTTTGAAGTGACCCCCCTGATCAGCTCCACTACCTTGATTTCATTTACATTGAGTCTGAGAACTCCGTTCCTTTTGGAAAAATAACATTCCCAAAGCTGACCTGCACTGCCAGTAGCAATAAGCACTGGGGAAGGAAGGAAGGAAGGATTTTCATGACTGCAGTTTTGGATGTAAAATGATGACCTAACACAGTTCAGTTGTCACTTTCTCAGTGGAGCTGGTGCAGTCATCAGTGGGCATGAGCTCTTTGATATTTGACTGAAAGGAAATGAAGAGAAAGAAAGTCTTGCTTGGATCCAAATTGTGGTTATTAGTATTTAATTGTGACAAAAAAGCCTAGTTCAGTTCTGTCAGTCATCTGACTTGGAAAATTTGAAGACTATTTCAGCTACATTTGGAACATGTCACTGTGTTTCTTCCCTTACACTTCTCAAGCTTCTGTGTACCTAGAAAACAAAGCCCTGGGAAATTCATCTACATCTTAGCTCCTCCAGGCAAATCCCTAGATTTGAAATATTCTCAGCTGATTTGCTCTCACTGAGAACATGCTTCATGCTTAGATGGTTCAACAGTTATTGCCTCTTTTTTTTTTTTTCTATTTTTTTCCCCTCTGTTCTTTTTGTAAAAAGGTAATTTGGAGCCTTTATTCTAAAAAGAATAATTGAGATATTTGCTTTTTTTCCATACATATCTGTGTCACAGGAATTTTCATCACTCTGTTAACACTGACCTCAGCACCACAGTCTGCTCCACATGGTCTGCCTCAGGTGCAACCTAAGAGTGCTCTGGAGAAGGCTCCAGCCAGGCAACCTCTCCTCACCTTTTGTTGCCCAGCCCTGTCACTAGGGATATTGTCAGGGATGAACTGATCTTTTCCTGGCCAGCATCCACAAAGCACGAGACTAGTCTTCAGTGAGCAAAGTAGAGCTTTGATTCATACATACCTTTACTTAGCCTTATAAAAATTAGGGGAGCATAAGAGAATGTTGCACTTCATGTGTCCAAATGTTTTTATTTTACAACTGAAAACCCTAATGCTCAGCTAGATCAATGAATGAGATAAAACAAATAAGCAAAGAAATGGAAGGCAAGCATATCAACAATGTCCCCTCCCAAAGTTGTTTCTGCAGGGGGAGAGCAGAAGATGCACTATTTGCTTTCTATGCTTGAGTTGCCACTCTCACCTCTTGCTGGCTGCCCAAATATCTTGATGTTGCAATATCTGATGCCAGAAGCCACATTCTTGCTTGGGAGAAACCTCTCCTGGATCTTTGGCTGTGGTTGTACAGATCTGAATGGGAAGACTGTGGGCAGCTAATGTAAGTATTAAGACCGAGCTCTGAACATAGAGGACTCCAGTCCTTTATGCCTCCCAGAAGCTGTGCATCATGGTACAGATTCAGCAGCTACTGGTTCCTGCCTCCTAAACATAGGTCTCAGTTTCTTAAATATGAAATGCCAGCATTGTCTTTTTCTTGTGAAGCCACCATCATCAGATCCTTTATCTTCATATTGCTTGTGAAGGATTTAGCTGTCTCACTGGGGCCTTCAGCATTCACAGTTCTACAGTCCACACTTTATTTGCACCAGCTGTTCCACCAAGAGAAGAGCAAAGTTTGCCTCTGAAGTCTGCCCAAATGTGAAGAAGCTGCAGAGTCTGGTGACTAAAGAAATAGAAGCATTATTCTGAAGAGGAAAGGTTCCAAACTGGCAGCACAGGTACATCCTCACTGCCCAGCATTGCCAAAAGGGAGGGAGTGAAAGGCACACCACACCTAGCCTGTTTCCTGAAGCTTCCCAAGACAGATGCTGTGAATACTCTCCCAGTTTATGTGGACCATTCATAATCCACCATGGGCAGAGTTTGCCAATTGGGAATTGAAGATAAATTTCTCTCTCCTCGAGACACTTGAAGCAAATAGCCTGGAAGGGCATTATCTGGGAGATACATGACCATTACATGTGAACAACAAAACATGTTTCTCCAGTGGTATCACCTCCATCAACTTCTTGGGGTTTTTTTGTAAATAACTAAAGCACAAAAGGACTGGCTGAGTGTGGGAAGCTTCTTCCTAAGAAGCCATGTCTTTGGACAATGTCTCCTGTCTGGTCCCCGTTGTCTGTCTCACCATTACAACAGCTATGTTACCCCACAGTGACCTTAATTCTGATGAGAACGTGTGGCATTCTGTTCCATAGTTTGTGCCATGCCTAGCCTTACTGTGATTGCTATAGGGGGTCTAAACGTTGTTTTGGATTTTTTTTTTTTAATTTGCTTAGTGAAAACAGACAATCGACTTTAACCATTTATTCTTTATTAACTGCCCACATAACAAAAGGAATTTATAAACTTTTTCATAGCCTGCATAATGCTTATGGCCCATTTTTTCTAATGGGAGAGCACATGCCCTCACCTCCCCTTCAAAAATGCTAACAAACTGTATGCAGCAAGACCCTATCTTTCAATCATTCACTGTACATGGCAGTGGTAGTACCTTTTCTGAAATGGATCTCAAAGGCAGCTCTGTCTGCAATTCATCCTAAAGGTCAGACTTGCCTATCTGAGGGTCTGATAGAGAGCATGGACATTCTTGTACACATCCAGATATATTCTGGCTGCTAAGAGATCTCTCACTAGTGCGTGAGGGACCAAGAAACTATTTCCGTTGGATTTGATTCACTTTGATATTTTTATATTATATTTAAACCAAGAGCAGGCCAATTTAAAAAAAAAGATCACTAAATAAGATTCTAATTAATGTTTCCCACCTCTATCCTGGAACAAAGGGTTTTAAAGTTTCTGAAACATAGTAGGACATCTGTGCTCAGTTTCTATATACAAAGCGAAGTCCAAAACTTCATGAGAAACCTTATTCTGAAGGGATGCCAGCCCAGATCCATGCTCTAAAGAGTTTCATGTGGTTCAGATCAGTTTATAAAAAAAGGCTCTGAATTGTTTTATACTTAGCTAGCAGGATTTTACATTTAAATTAAAAAAAAAATCAATTCAAAAGAGTACTTAATGATACGCTTAATTATAACCACCTCTGGCTTTTAGAATCATGCTTTTCTTTGCTCTCCTGGAGTTTATTCCTATGAGCAAGAGGAGGTAACAAAGTAATTTTTTTCCAAAACCATATACTATGGAATTATGAGGATAAAGCAGTAGTTTAAAGTTGACCATTCAGCTCACTGACTTGATTCATTCAGTATAAAGTCAAGTGAGGTTCAGCTCGTTGTGAGCACAGGAAAACCTGAATTCCAGTTTACTTGTTTTTCTTTTCAAACTGCTGCTCTGTAGAGCAATTCTGAACTTTGCTGCAGTCAGAATATTGCACTAACCAGCTGCTGAACAAAGACTTCACTGAATCTAGGTCAGGTCTAATTTGTGAAGCTTGCAGAGTTAGTCACTATGGCAGCTTTCTGAAAGGTACAGATGGAGAATCCATGAGCTGTGGGAACAAGATTACAGGGCTTCTTCTCACCATCAGTTTTAATGCAATTTCGTTTATTTCCTTTTCCAGGAGTTCCTTTTTTTCAGAGTTCTTACTAGAAGAGAGATTAACTGTGACAGCCACATCTGTTTTAGGACATTCCTATGAAGGTATCAGGTTGGTAGCTGGCTCAAGTCATGTTAAAAGTGAATGCTTCTGGTCTGAGCAGGTGGTTTATGAACTTTATGAAAAATCTGTAGCTTTTTATAGTGACTTTCATCTCAGGATCTCATAGTGCTCTATAAATATCAGTCAATCAAGCCTCACACCATCCCTGTGAGGTGATCACTTTGTAATTGGAGGGAATGGGCTTTATGGCTTACAAATTCACTGCTGGCTGGGAAATCCTATTTGCAACTCACACAATCTGCCACAGGTAGAGCAGATGTATTGCTGTTGTGTCTGGAAATAAGGGCTGTTTGAGATGCAGTGGTGCTTGTGCTGCTGGTATATGGGTTCTTCTTTCTTTCTGATCTGCTCCACTGCCCCTTGTTCTCCTGTTCTTGTTTCCTGGTGTTCCCCTCCAACCGCACACACTAGTCATTATTTTTTTTGGGTGTCCACCTGGTGCCATATTTTCAGAGACAGCTTTACATAGATGTATGCTTTGCAGGTTGTTTCTGTGTCATTCCTAGAAATGTGTGTTGCAATGTACTTCAGCCAGCCTTTCCCCAGGTGCATCAGTGGGAAAACCATCATTGCAGTTCTGCTCTCTGTTCTCAGTATATTGTTGGGGTTGATTTAAAGGATTAACTTCACATCACAGAGACCATGTCAATAAACAGAGACTGTCTGACTGAGCAACGTCCTGCATCTAGCTGGAGAAGTTGCCTTGTAAAGCAGATCTGTCTGCCCTACAGGTGGGCTGGAGCATCAGGTTCACCAAAGGCATGTTTGCTTCCATGAGTATTCCTTTTGTAATTCACAAGAAACCATGAACAGGCTTATTTCAGAGCTGAGTCATAACATGGTAAGTATTGTTTGTGTGTGTACGTCTACCTCTATGGGCGTATGCACTGCTTAAATGGTAAAGCCAAGACCATCAGATATGCAGGTGTTTATATTTTTAAATTTTTTTAAAGGACTTTACCTTCCTATTTACACAGCAGTCAGTGGATCTAAATCTCCACTCTGACTGTGAATTCCAAATATCCATAATGGGCCGAGGCCAATTGGATGAGGTTCAGCAAGGCCAAGTGCCAGGTCCCACACTTTGCCCATCACAACCCCACACAATGCTATAGGACTGGGGGAGAGAGACTGGAAAGCTGCCCAAAGGAAAAGGACCTGGAAATGCTGGTGGACAATCAGCTAAATATAAGCCATCAGTGTGTCCAGGTGGCCAAAAAGGCCAACAGCATCCTGGCCTCCATCAGACATAGAGTGGCTGCAGGAGAAGTGATCATCCTGTGGCACTTGGCACTGGTGAGGCTGCAGCTCAAGTACTGTGTTCAGTTCAGGACCCTCAGTACAAGAAAGACATTGAGCTCCTGGAGTGTATCCAGGGAGGAGCAACCAATGTGGTGAAGGATCTGGAGAACAAGTCCTATGAGGTGAGGCTGAGGGAACTGGAATTGTTTAGTTTGGAGGAGGCTGAGGGGTGACCTTGTTGCTCTCTACAACTACCTGAGAAGAGGTTGTGGTGAGATGGGTGTTGGCTTCTGCTCTGAAGTAAATAATGATAGGACTAGAGGAAATGGTCTCAAGTTGCATCAGGGGAGGTTGAGACTAGACCTTAGGAAGAATTTCTTTACTGAGAGCGTAGTCAGGCACTGGAACAGATTGCCCAGGGACATGGTGGAGTCACCATCACTGGAGATACTCAGAGAATGTGTAGAGGTGGCACTTCAGGACATGATCTGGTGGGCATGGTGGTTTTATTCTGGGTTGATGGTTGGAGTGGGTGATCTTAGAGGTCTTTTCCAACCATGATGATTCTGTGATAATATAGACATTTAACATAATTATCATTACATTGATAAAACATGGGAATGTTGTTTCTTCCATTGTTTTGTGGTTTAAAGAAAGATTTTCACTGACATGTGTT
Source organism: Phaethornis superciliosus (assembly GCA_023637945.1). Lineage (NCBI taxonomy): Eukaryota > Metazoa > Chordata > Aves > Apodiformes > Trochilidae > Phaethornis > Phaethornis superciliosus. Next base: position 21,956,424 of record JAJQWJ010000002.1, read on the forward strand.
ACTCCTAATCTACAGATACCACTGTATTAAAACAATGTGTGAAGATAGTGTCACTGAATTAAAATAGATGAGGATTATTTCCAATGGCTGAGCCAAAGTGACTGAATTCAGCTTTCAGTCATTTCCATATTGGCCTTCTCACAATATGCTATAGATTTCTTAGCAAGCAGTATTGAATAATTAGATGGAATAGAGAACAAGCTGGGAGAAACTGGGGATTTTACTGAGGGAGAGGAAGCAATCACAAAGTTTACTACTGTAAAAGTTTGCTGTGTATTTCAAAGAGGGAAGCAAGGAGAACAGTTTGGTGGAGATTAAAGTCTGTAATAGCAGGCAAGCCTTTGTACACTCAAAGCATCCAGTTCTCAAACAGCAAACAGTAACCTAGAAACATATGTGGTGAGCAATAACACCCATAAATCTTAGGAGATTATGTGTTCCTAATGTGAGACTTCAGACTGATCTATTTTGTTAAGTTCCAAACTTCAGCATGGTTCAATCGAGTTTTGCTTAATCTGAATTTATTTACTCTTTATGATGATGATTCATTGAACATGTCTGTAGTCCAGTCTGTTGAACTAATTTATCAGGCATTTTGATGGACTGGTGATTTGTCTTCTCTGACCATTTCACAGTTTATTTATTTATATCATCTGGATTGTGTAGAACAAAAGCTGCAGTTCTGCTAAGAATTAAACATTTCTCAGTGATGCCTTTAGTAACGGGAAACACTCCCCCGATAGGTATTCTTGTTGCAACACAGCCAAACAACTAAGCCAGCAAATCCTCTTATCTACACATCCTATTCCCCTAACTAAGTTCCTCTGCTAGCTTTAGTGCATTTGTATCAGAAACACAACCTGGTGAAGACAGAGGGACAACAGTGATGAAGTTTCTCTGTGCAAGACACAGGGCTTTCCTGGACGCTGGCCCAACAGTATAGGTCATTCCAAGAAGAAATAAGACAGAAGGGGTTTGCTTACATATCCAAATCAGCACACAAGTGCTGTGCAGGGAGGCATTCACACACTGGTTTTGCTCTTGCTCTTATGGATAATGACAGTATGAGACAGACCAGGCTGGACTTCAGCATAAGTTGGCAACTTATACAGATTCCTAGAACTACACTTTAATTGCTGTTCTCATCTGAAATCTCTGGCACTGTGACCACACTGCTGGGGCTACTTGTTAAAGATGACTTCAGAACAGTTCGTAAGCAGCTGGTAATTATACCTTCAATGCAGGTATTTTACTTTGGTCTGCTCTTTTCCAAGAGAATATAGCTCATTGGGTGATTTTTCAGAAGGACTTCCCACTCCTCCTGTTAAAGAATTAAAGAACAAACAGGTAGAAGAGGAAAACTATTTCCCAGAACAGAAGGTGCTGATCTTCTGTACACACTGGTGCAGAATAAGAATCCTCCCTCTTCCAAAGAGGTGCAGTTTGCTAAGTCTGGCCTCCCCAGTGCAAGAGATGTGGGAATAAGTAAAGCAAGGTCAGTGAAGGGCATCTGAGATGTTTAAGGGACTGGGACATCTGACATATGAGGAAAGGCAATGAGATCTGTTGCTCTTCACCCTGGAGAAGAGAAGGTTCCAGGGGATCCCAGTAATGTGTAAGAATAGCTGAATTAGGTTAAGGGGTGTAAAGAAGAGGGAACCAAACTTTTCTCAGTGGTGCCCAGCAACAGGACTAGAGGAAATGGCCACAAACTGAAACACAGGAAATTCAATTCATATCTGAGGACAAAGAAATGCACTTGATTATCCCAAACACATTTGGCATGTTTAAACACATCCTTTCAGCTTGTCTTCCTTCACACAGCTTCTGAGTGATGTTAATAATAATATAATTTATTTTGGATGACTGATTCTGTGATTCTTGTTTCTACATCCCAAATGTTGTACTTCCAGCCTTGGCTTCTTTTCCTCTGCAGGGAAATGCATTGGACTTCTTCAGTTATACTAGATATTTAGAGATGGAAGACCAAGACCCATTTATATACAAATCTAAATTTATTAAACAACCACATGTACTTCATATCTAATTGTTTTAGTAGTGCCTATGTGTTGACTTTGATTGAGGTAAGAGATTTACACTGCCAAGAAGAAGAAACAAATTGTGCCTCTATGTATAGATGCATGTAAGCAATTTGAAAATTTTAACATGGGAAACCAGCCATGTTCAAATGATAAAATGTATTTGTATAACACTACTGTTACTTGCTGGTGCTATTTATCTGAAAATAATTCTACAGAAGTCAGTGTAATTGGAATTATATAGAATCCATAGAAGATCAGAATGGCGATCTGTGCTTTCAGTCTTATTTTTGAATCAGAAATCAGCACAGGAACCATTCACAGTTTCAGGAAGAAGGTATTTAGCTTTCCTATGCAGTTAGAGCTCCACATTGGGTTATTTGTCCCTAAAATCTATGGAAAAAAGTGTAACCAACTGACTATCTTTTAACAACATGGATTATATTTTTTTTAATCTGGACCATAGTTGTTATACTAGTACACCTGCAAAGTCAGTGAAACCTGAGGGAAAGAAGCTGGTGTGAGAGAAGGAGATGTGGATTTGGTTGAGGAGTTTCTTTTTCAAGAAAAAAAGGAAAGTACTACTCTTTTCCTGTGGGATGCACAAGTCATGTCTGAAGATATGCAAATGTAAAAACCATCTGACGATAGCAGCACATCAGTATTAGCAGCTCTCCCAGTGTCTCTCCTTTCCCTCTTTGAACTGTGCTGAGGATACAAAAGTTCCAGTTCTACTGTTTACCCAGCTGTGGATCAGCTGGTTCCATATGAGGAATCTGTCTTTCCAGTTTGGTTTTGTAAAAAACTAAGAAATTACTTGAAACAGAAAGAAAAACCAAAACAAATAACCCCATAAGAAAAGATTGTAATAATTGCCAAGCCAGGCTAAGGAATGCCAAAACTAAAGTTGCCATAATTCAAGTAATAATTCAATATGTACATTATCTTCCAATCTCTCATTGCATGACCACAGACTTGTGGGTTTTTTGTTTTGTTTTTTTTCCCCTCACTGCAGAGGACAAACCTGCTGAAGGATGAATCATGGTTACCTCATTGCAGAAACTGTAGAATTTGGAGGGTGATGGTGGAGAATTTCAAGATACGAAAGGATTGTACTGTGGTTTGGGAAACTGCGTGTTGTCCTGGTATTGGATTTTGTTGCTATTATGGATTTTGTTGTTATTCTTTTGAACATCATTTCTGTGTAATGCTGGACTAGTCACTAAACTCAGAACTTTTTCACAGATGGTAACTGATTTTCTGGAAACCCTGTCAACTGGAATCTCATATAGGATATGCTGAATACTCACTAATGTGTGATCTATGCTTTGAAGATATGTTTTAGATTCTGAAAAAAAACGTTCTTAAGCATCTCAAATGAGAAATCAAAGCCTGTTTTTCCTTTTGGCAAATTTGACTCACTGGGCATGAGTTAATGTAGAAGGTAATACTTCCTTCTCATGTTCAGGAGCCCTGGGAAAATAAATTGTCAGTGTTTGTGGAACACCAGGATCCTGCAGAGCAGAAGACCACAAAATACATTTTTAAAAAAATAAATGTATTTTAATAGCTGTGATATAGCACTGTGTCAGATGAGAGGTGCCAGAACAGGGCAAGATTTTTCACATATTGATGCCATTATTTTTCTGTAGTGAATTATCAGAGAACCATAGCAAAGGCCTTGAAAATTCATTTGATTCACTCCCCTACTTGCAAACAGGATCAGCTAGCTAATATATTCCTCTTAGATACGTGTCTAAGCTCCAGTGACAGAATTTTCACAAACTCCTTTCATGATTTTCCATTGCTTTACTCTCCTTATAATTAAAAAGTCTTTCCTAGTAGCTAGCTGAGATCTCCTCTTTGCTGCACTGCTCACCTAGTCCTCAGGGAAGAGGGAGAAAGGTTCATCCATGAATTGCATCATAGTGCACATGATAAGGGCGCAGAACTGAAATTTTCCCTTTATTTCCAAAGTCATTTAAAAGTTGCCCCAGACCAGTGGTCTGAAACAGCATGGACTGGGGGATGACTGCCTGGAGAGGAGCTTGGCAGAAGAGGTTGTAGTGGACAGTAAGCTGGCCATGATCCAGCAATTCTCTGCAGCAGAGAGGATCAGCAGCCTCCAGGAATGAATTAGGGAGAATGTTGCCAGCAGCTTGGGGGAGGAGATCATTTGTTTCTGCTCAGCACTGGTAAGACTCATCTGGAGTGTTGAACTCCCCAGTACAAGAGAGATATGGATATAATGGAGCTGGTCCAGTGAAGCCCCATTAAAGTGTCTAAGGGACTCAAACATCTGAGATACAAGAACATGCTGTGAGAGATGGGGTGTTTGATCTGGAGAAGCCTCATCAATGTGTATAGAAATCTAAGGGAGTGGCATGTATAGATGATAGGCCAAACTCTTCTCCATGGTGCCCACTGACAGGACTTAGAGGCAATGGTAATAAACTGAAATACAGGAGATTACACTAAAACATAAGAAATAATCTTCTTTGATGTAAGTGTGGTCAAGCACTGGCACAGGCCACCCAGAGAGGCTGTGAAGTCTCAGTCCCTGGAGATATTAAAATCTCTATTAGATACAATCATGGGCAATGTGACTCTATTTTGGGAAAAGGATTGATCAGACAATCTCCAGGGGCACTTGCCAGCCCCAGTTGTGTGATTTGATGCCTTGAGGAAGCATATGTAGAAAGCATGAGTCTGGCATTTGCCCCCTGCACATTAAAGGTATTGTACTACTACTCTTTGAAATCAGAGATGGCTTTTTCACTTATGAGCTATCTGTGTAAAAAGGGGAATCAGAGTAGAAATACTTAATGTTGGAGTATGTTTTATGATTCTGTATGGTGAGTTCTCCCTTGCTCATGAGGATATGAAGTTCAAGTGCCTTCTAAACTCTCTGCAGTAAGACATAGTTTTGTTTTCTGTTTTTGCTTTTTGTTTAGGTTTTTTTTGTTTGTTTGTTATTTAAATTTGTTTCCATCCTTATGTAGTTTTTCAAAAACATTCAAAAACATTGAGTAGTGCTTAAGTGATACAGCTTGTTGCTAAGTCTAATGCTTCCCTTGCCAGTGATATATTAATATGCTTCTCACTTTCACTTTTGTCCTTATCTTCTCCAGACAGCTTGGAAGCCAGTATCCAGCGTCTTATGCTTGAAAACATGATTTTCAATAGATTGCTTTTCTCCTTCCCTTCAGCTCAGAGCATGAGATCTCATGTTATAATGCATTATAGCTACTTATCTAGGGAATGAAGTTATCTAAATGAAGGGTAATTTTCCAGTATATTCTGGACATTCTCACAATGCATGAAAGACATTTTACACCTTCAAATAATGATCCAGAAAGATATTAGTGCTAGATTAATCTACCCCATTCTAAACCCATTCTAGATACCCAAATCTAGACCTGAACATTCACTTGCCCCTTTTGTCTTCACCCTCATATTGCCTAAATTCCCGGGCTAGCTGCATGTCTCTCAGCCAGGTTCCTCTTAATCGTCAGCTTCTGGCCCTGCCTCCAGAGCCATCCAAATCCATACTGTGTGCAGCTGTCAGTTTTGAAGTTCACAGTTCTCTTTGCTACCCTGCCTTTTCCCTGAGCTGAACCTGTCTTTTTCCTAGGTGGTACCTGCTGGCATGTCACTCACTTTAATTCCTTGGCATCTCTCTCATCTTTGTTTTCATTAGCTGTCCCCTCTTTTTGTGGTTTTTCTTCCTTCCCAAGTGTGATGTGAAGGCAGTTTAGGGGAGACCGTGGCTCACCTCTTCTTAGCATTTACAACAGATGAGATGCACCAGTAGACAAACCCTTTTATCTTCACTGCACTCACCCAGTTTGCCAATACCCTATATATCCATTCAGCCCATTCTCTCAAAGACAAAACCTTGTTTCCTAGAGCCTGTTGTCTCACAGGTTTTCATTCAATCTACCTTTAAGAGATTCAATGAAAGAAATGTCAGGCCCCTCTATAGGCAGTTATTTCACAGGGCAATTAAGCTCACCCTGTCACTGAGCCAGCCTATATTTCTTTTAGCTTGCTTCTGACCTTTGTTCCTCCCCACTCCATAAATCAGTCCTCCTCCTCTTTGTGGTGTTTACACTGTCCAAATAGATAAAGATCCCCAGGGTGGTTCCTCACCTCCAGCAGATTGTCTCAGCATTAGCTCCTGAGCACCCTCTGCTCTCTTTGCTCAGCTGCCATGCTGCCAAACTCATCTCATTGACTTCATTCCTCATAAATCAACAGGTCTAGATACTTAGCCTCCTGCTTCCTTTGGGATGAGTTTGCTCCATAAGCTCACAGCCAGTTTGTTGGTCTCTGCTGTTATTAGGACCTTCTGTTGCCCTTCTTTTAGCACATTTCTCCACTTCACGTCTGTGTTTGAGGTTGTGCTTCCTCCTGCAGCCTTGTGCCCATGCACTTGGCTGTCATTTTGTTATTTCCAGCCTGTCTAGGTTTCTTTATGTTTTATATCTATCCCCACTAGTTTACACAACACCTCTCTAATTCATAGGAGTTGTTACATCAAATATAAATTGAATTAATGTGGTGTTTACTGCTTCCTTCCAGATCATCAATAGACATAAAATAAAACCAGACTTTGAGCAGATTTCCAGCCCTCCCTTCCTCCCCTCCCCATGTCCAATCCATGCCCCAGATATTCTCTGATCGGCTCTTTATGTTCATGTTTATCTTTTGTTCTTCTTTGTTTATGGACTCACAGCCTGTGTTCAATCTCTATGACAGTGCTCATTTTCCAGCCAACTTGCATTTGTTTTTCAAGTGATCTTTTGTAGCAGAGGCTTTCCTCAGGACTGGCTGGAGGCTGCTTCTTCATTCTCTTTGTCTGATGGTTTTGTAGATCAATAAGAAAGGCATGATCATGTTTTTCTAGCAAGACTTAGTCTTTATTGACTCTCTGAGATGGCTTTCACACTAGTGCTAGGCAAACACAGTATCACTGATGTCCTGGTTTAAGCCAATAGAACCAATTTTCTTTCCAGTAATTTTACTTTCCAGCTAAGCCACTTCTAAGTAACTGCACTGGCTGAAATTAACAGCATGTTTTTTCAGTCAGAGTGTGCTTCTAGGACTGAATCACAGAATCACAGAGTTGTCATAGTTGGAAAAGACCTTTAAGATCACTGTGTCCAACCATCAAATAACTTATAACACTTATGTATATAGTTGCTGCTGGAGAATGGTACGCAGAACCTGCCAAACATCTTGTGCTCTAGAAACAAAAGGGAGGAAAGGAGTCATTCCTGCAACCCTCCTATGAGGAGGACCTGTCCAGACAGGTGGACAAAATTGACCAAATGAAGTATCCCATCCCATCCCATCCCATCCCATCCCATCCACGTCATACTCAGTATAAATCTGAGAGATCACAAGGGTCAAACTCTCTGTCCAAGACTGGTGTCCGAAGAGGACTCTGTCCATTTGTCTGCCTTTGGTCCCAGTCCCTGTGTTCTTGAATCTGTGTGCTCCTACATCCAGCTCCCATCTGCCACTGACTCCAGGAGCCCTGTTCAGAGGGCTTGCCCAGGGCCTGCCCTGCAGCCTTGGTGGTGATGTGAGCATTACACAGGGGAAGAATGTTGTTTTGTATATATTTATGTATAGTTAATTATTTTATTTTTCCATCGTTATTGTTTCATCAAAGCTATGTAGTTTAGCTTCCAATCTCTCTCCCTTATTCTCTTTCTTTTCCCCTTCTGGGAAGGGAGCGTCTGCAATTCGTATAATTGTTATCCCTGTGTTAAATCATGACAATTGGTGATGAGGGATGTGCTCCCTTTAGCACCAGCAGTGAAATTTCCCTGTGCTCTTCACTGCTTATTGTGTTTATTAATCCTATAGAATTTATTAATCCAGTCCCTTAATGTAAAATGTGGGTCATGATGGCCAGCTGTTGTTCTTTCATGCTGTTTCTTATCTCCTTCCTACCAGCAAATATTTTACCCATCTGCTTAGGAAGGTCTAAAATTCATAGCAAGAGGAAAGATATTGCCTTTTACAAATGCAAACAAATTGTGACTCATCTAGGAGGGTAGAGACAGAAGGGAGATAAACATGGTTAAAATGTCATCTCCAGCAGAGACAGTATTACTCCCACATTACAGTAGGACCTGTAATATTACTTCATCAACCTGCTTTCTGAAGGCAGGATCAGGTAACAGGGTCTCTGGCACCCCACCACTTACTGAGGCATGCTACAACACTCTGCTGGGGTGGCTCAGATATACAGGATGGCACAGAGAGAGTATCAAGGGGAAAAATCTTTTCTTTCCACAAGAAGTAGCTCTCACTGTTTTGCCAGTCTCTTCCTACCCTTTACTTTAAGCTTCTGGGCACAAAGAAACAACAAAACAGTCCTGGTCAACCTGATCAGTGGTGTTCTCAGCTCATTAGTGGGCTGCCTGCTACAAGTGTTTGCTGGTTGGCTTTGGAACAGAAGATTTGTGCAGAGAGCTTTCAAGGTGAGCAAGGTACATGGATGTTTATGAATCTTGAGTAGGAAAACTGATAGGTAGCCCAGACAAAAGCTTTGAGACCAAGGGAATCAATGGAGGGATTCAGAGAGAGCAAACTGAGCAGAGGTGTGAGCCATGCCCGTTGAGGGAGGGCACTATGACCTGTTTGATCCAGCATTGATCTGGGTGGGTAGCAGGGCCAGTGACCACAGTCCAGGCAGGCTGCTATCTAGAATTTATCGGTTCAGGCATGCTCAGTGATCAAGTGGAGGGTGCAGGACACAAAGAAGGGCTCTGTGCCTACAATTTGGTCAGTAAATTAAGTGTGTGCAGGGTGAATCTCTGGCACTGAAACTAACTGGCCTTGAGTCCACTTGGCTTCCAAAAAAGGATGACTGCATGCAAGCTGACTTGAGCTACATCCCAAATCCTGCCTTCAAAACTGTTTAGGAACATTTGCTGGTGCAGACTCAAGGCGTGACAGCAGTTGTTTTTACAACCTTACAGTTTCTGTGCTTGCATTCAGTACCTGGGAGCAGTTTTTCATTATTTCAATTTACTTACACCAGTGATACTTTTTACATAGAGAGGGACAAGACAGTGGAGCAAAGGCCAATCTCCAGTTGGTAAGGATTTACAGACACACACATGTGCCTCCCAATACCCTGTGACACACTCTGGATCTCCAGTAAGATCGGACACCAAGCCTACCCAGACACTAGCCCTTGCATCCTCTTATCTCCAGCTGCCTCATTCACAGACACACACACAAATGGGTGTTATGGTTGATCCTGAGACCCAGTAGTCTCTTCAGGAGTTTGCCTGGATCTCCTGGTGCCACCAGTAACAAGTTCCTCCATAGTTCTCACTCACAGACAAGTACAGACCCAGCCCAGGTTTATGGCCATTCTGATACTCAGCTCTCAGGCCACTTCTGCCAGCAGGCTAGTCCAGTTTGGTAATACACAAGTCTCTCTCAGTGATACACAATGTCATATGAACCCTCACTCATTCCATCTGCTGGAATGTGGGTCCTTATAACACTTGGTGCAAATCAAGTTGCTGGCACTTAGACCTCCATACACACTCATATGTGCAAAAAAGGGTTCCCTCACTCAGGATGGAGTTTAACACAGCCTTGTAAACAGTCCCTTCCCAGCTTTCCTGTAGGCCCTAGGAGTTTCTGGGATGCACATGCATGGAGATGAATGAAAAAACACTGATGCTCTCAGGCACATAGTGGGATTCTTGGAGTGCCCTACACGGGGACAGGAGTTGGACTTGATCACCCTGATGGGTCCCTTCTAAATTGACAGATTCTATGATATTCTATGATATGATTCTATGAAAAGCATTTCCTTGCTTTGCCTTACACCACTGAATTCATGGATCGGTTGGTTTTTGTTGCTTGAGTTGGGGAACAGATCACGGACCTCTTGTTGCCATGTTCACAGGTGTCACTGTAATGCTGGAGATAATGATCATTGTAAACAAGATCTGGATCTCTTGGCTTAACAGACTGTAGAACCACATTTTTTTTTTAAAGATGGATCACTTTTATGACTGGAAGTTACTGCTGATTTTGTCAGCCTTATGTAAAAAACATGTAACCAAAACAGGTATAGCTGTAGACCCACTGATTGAGGAATGAGAAGATCATTCATTTTTGCTCTTTGGCATAGATAGCATAGATGTTGCACGGGGCTCCTGTTTCTTGGATTACATGGGAGTAATAGTGCAGAAAAATTACATTTCCATTACTCTTAGGGAGCAGATTTTCAGCTCTATTCTCCATCCAACCCTGTAGCAGGAATAAGCATATTAGCGTAAGAGGATAAGTGGACTGCTCTCTGTTCCAGCAAATCCTTTAAGAGCTAAAAACGTTAAATGACATTAAGCTCCTCCAACTAATTTTGAAGTCAGAGTACAACAGAAGATGGAAGCTACTAACTAGTCCCTGCTCCTCAGTTTTACTAAGTAGTCTCAGCTACTATGGAGGATCTGGACTTTATATTTTCAGAAATGAAAAAGTTTTTCAAGGACTATGCTTCTAAAGCATCAATTGCACCAAGCCATATAGCCTAAGCACTCTGTTTAAGTGGATAAACCCACCCATAGTTTGAATGACATCTGCAAATATCATTAAATTTTTACCCTTCAGCCAACGTGGTGATCCTTATGGAGGGTCCCAAGTGCAGAGACACAGCATCAGTGAGCTGCCAGTGCAATTCCCAGCCCCATGCACTGTGCTGAGATCACATCTGCAATAATGATACCAGACTTGGACGGCTTGGTGCAGAAAGTTATGGCCAGTTCTGGTCTCCAGGGAGAGGAAAAGGGAAGGGTGTAGAGTGACTTTGCACCTGTGAAACAATGTGCTGCTATTACAATACCCAGCACCAGCCAGGCTTTGCTCCAGGGAGGCCTGGAGTGCTTTAGAGAGCTTTTTGCAACAGCTATGGTCGCTATAAACACAAACGGGGAAATCAGCTAGTAAAAGATTTTGTAAGGCTCTCTGTTGGTTTCAGCTCTCTCTGGCTGCCTTTGGAAAGGTTAAGGATGCAGTGAATGCCATATGATAAGCTTTTTTAGTCCCTAGAACTCCTGAGACCTGAAAAAAATCTGCTGGTAATTGTTTTAAGCTAATGATTCCCTGCAGATTGATTGGTGCTTATGTGCTGAGGGGTGAGAGGCTGTAGTTACAGAAGTTATGAAAACAAATTGCCTCCATGTTAAGGAATGCCAAACCACCTGCTCAGTCTAACCCACTTCTACATTTTTTATTTTAAGGTTTGCAAACTCTGAGCTTGGGCTCTACTGATTAAATAGTCCCCTGCTAAGATTATCTGGAATAAACCTCCCAACTACAATTGTGCATTGATAGCAGGATACTGCCTTTCCTAATGACATTAAAGGGAACTTTTTCCTCTTGGAAAAACAGAAAAAATATGATCTTTTCAACAAATGGGAGTTGTGTTTAGTCCCTGTCTGTGACTAACTGTCTGCTTCTCAAAGGTATTAGACTTGGCTTGGAGCTGGAAAATAGCCTGATCTCCATAAAAGCCAGAAAAGAGACTTTATTCTGGGACTGGATTCTCCAAAGGACTTGGATACATGGGTCCCGTCTGTGTTGATCTGTAGGAGCCTGTTTCCCAAACACCTCAGCTCGGTTGCTGGCTAATTCTAGAAACATCTCATATCCCTGGGGAAAGGTGTAAGAAAGGCAAACTCCTGCTGGAACTTAACACTAAGTTCCTAAAACCAGAGTGGATGCCCAACTGTTGTGCAGTCTCTTTGCAGAGCTCTGGCCATGTGTGCCTGACAGGACATCAGTACAGGCAGACAGTGAAGGCTGAAGGCTGCTGGCTTTGAGATACCAGGCACTGCTGTCCTGTAGAATAAGCTGAACCAGAATATTCTAACCCTGAAAATCCTGGGGTTCAAACATTTTGCTCAGGCTGCAGCCCAACGTAGTGTCTTCAAGTGAAGGTGAGTGAGATTCTCCTGTGTTGGGCTGCCTCTTGACTGCCTTGGGCAGCAAGCCACACAGTGTACCACCAAAAAGAGTGTTGCCCTTCAGCATCATGGCTCCTGCAGGCTCCTGGGTGGTTCACCAGGGAAGCTGGAGCCCTGCAGCAGCACCAAGCTCTCAGTTGAAGTGCCAGCTGTATGGTTAGCACAGTAAGACTGTCACCTCATGGGGCAATCCTGTCATCCAAGGCCAAAAACTGAGATGGTTTAGAGTTGGTCTTAAAAAGCTTTGTTTGAATAAAAGCAAGGTCTGAAAGAAGACAGGGACATCATCTGACAGGGAAGTGTTCCTCGGAGTCTTGTACAGAGGGTTTATCTTAGCAGCCCGTATGGGCCATGTAGAGGAGAAGAAAATTGCTCCAGGGAAGGGATTTCTTCAGCCCCATAGAGCCTAATGATCAGCAGTGCACCTTTGCCAGAGAGACAAGGTCCTGCCTAAAGGAAGATATTAGGTAGGGAAGTCTAATTCAATGACAAATCCTGTGCTCATGTGGCCACCTGCCCTCGGCTGAGCAGAATGCAGCTTGATGTTAGCAATGGGGATGCACTCAGTAACTCCAGAAGGCAGAGCAGGAGAAAGTGGATCTGCAGGAGACCTAACACCAGAAGATGAGGCAGGCCAGCAAAGGAGCAAGTTGAGCTGCACAGAAACTCTACTTGTTCCCAGTAGCAGGCCCAAAGACCTGTTCTTGGGTCTGTGGGTCCCTGAGGTGAGGACCAGACCTGGGACTGCCGAGCACCTACTGCAGCAGGTGTAAAGGGAGATGCTCTCATGACTTCATACATGCCTGGAAATTGAGGTCTTATCTCTGACCATGGCTTTTTCTCTTGATAACCTACATCAAAATGAGGAAAACGTGTGATTTCAGCCTTCAAGAGTCAGTACTGACCATTTTCAGCTTGCTGGAGAGCTATCAGGTTGGCAAGCTGGGCAGAAAAGGACAGATTTGGATTTCTCTCTAACTCTCCCTGAAGAGCTGAGAAGAAAAGTTCCTCACAGACCCTCAGGCCCTGATGCAGCCCCAGAGACTGTGACAGGGATTCCCAGCAAGTGTCCAACGTACACTGTGTCAAACCAGAAGGCCTGGCTGCCTGACATTGGTTATGGGATGCCACTGCAGGGACTGATGGGGTAAATGTGTACTAGTGGGCTTGGATCAAGCATTTGTATGCCTGTGCCCTCTGCACTTTCAAAGGCAGAAGCAATCCAAGTGCTCTCCATTGATCACACAAAACTCACATCTGAGAATGGGCATCATCCTGACCTATTTACATGGCAGGTGATTAAAACCTTCAGCAAAGGGTAGGTCCAGGCTTGGCAGGCAATACAGACACAACACCCAGGATTCCATCTTCCTTTAGAAACAAGGATTCATTAAGTCAGTCTTATTTTTGACTGTCCACCAGTAAAAGTGCTATTCCCTTTACTATCTCTAACATGTTTTTCATCATTGCCAACCCATGCGTTAGTTCTAAAACAGTAGCACAAAGCCTGAATTTTTTTCCATCACGTGCAGGCATTGAAATCATTCCATAAGCACCTCAGCAAGTAGGACACAGGCTTCTCTGGGAACCTGTGCATTTTAGGTAAGATGGGTATGTGATCATTTTGAACGCAAAGACTATATTTGTGATGTGAGTGAGAAAAAGGCAGTTATAGCTGAGAGCCTGGATGATTTCAGAGGTATGCTGAGATTTACCAAGGGAGATGAACTTTTCCCCTCTGTGGAGCTTCAGTCTCTCAGTGCAATTGCTGCTATGTTTTCAGATGAAGCCAGCTTTGGAGAAATATTTGTTACTGTTCGCCAAGGGAAGAGACATGCAGAAGATACCTACAGAGAAGAACAAGTTCTTTTCTTAAAAATTTAAATTGATCAGTGTGGGAAGCAAAGTCTTTAACACAGTATTATTATTCAATCTGTTGACATGAAACCTGCTTTTTCAGAATCAGCAGGACCTTCACAAATCTCGCAATAGGCGGCTGCTGCTGAAAATAATGTAGCACAGACCAACAAGCCAATTGAAGGCAAGAACAGTAGATTGCCTACACAGTCAAGGTTTTCTTTAAAAATTACAAGTTGATTACACCCCTCTCTGACAAATATTCCTACCTATAGCAATACTCTGTTCAGCTATATCCAGCTGTAAGCTTCCAAGTCAAATAAGCTAGTAAGTGCATACACATTTATGTTTCTCTTGGTAATCATGACCTTTCCATAGTATTGTGCAGGCAAATGCACTAGCTGTCAGTGATATAATACAGATGCAAGTTTCTCTGTCAAATAAAGCTGTGCACTAGACATGCAATCTCATTGCTCTTGAAATAAAATCAACATGGAAATATTTTTATTTCTACAGTAACTTAAATTAGCAGAAAAATTGCAACTGACTATAATCCCCAAGCAACTAAATGGTATGCATTTGGAACTTGTTTCTCTAATAAATTGACTACTACAATCAATATGGTTTGCATCATCTACATGAAAAGAGTGCTTTCTTCCCATCTGTACAATAAGGCACATAATCACCTCTGCAGGCCAAGAAATCCTTCGGCAAACGTACAAAGAAATACAACAACAGAGGCTCACAATGAATATCTGAACAGTTTCTATCAGTGATGTTTTTGATGGTATCCGTCACCTCATTTTTTATTTCATTAAGTAGTATGTATCACCGACCAGTCGAAACTTAGGGTTATGCATTGCCAAGAACATTTCTCTGTGTATTACACTTGTTAGGAGATGAGGCAATCTTTTTAGCAATGCAGCTCAGAGATGCAGAGGAGTTCTAAGCCTAGAAGGGACTGCCCAGCCTCCTGTGTACCTCCAGCTTTTCAATTACTTCCCATTGCTTCTGAGTCCAGCAAATATTTTTTTGCTAAAATTTAGCTTGCAGAAACTCATTCAGACTTGAACTTTCTCACATTATGGGAAAACTACAGAAACTCCATCCCTTCTACTTTTTCCCAGTGCTTAATTGTTCTCACTGCTAACGATTTGTGTCTTATTTCCAATGTGAATCCATTTGGCTTTAGCTCCCATTCATGCTTCTCTTTATGCTTTTCTCCATGAAAATTAATTACCCCTTCAAATCAGGTATTTTCTCCCATTAATATGCTTGCAAATTACATTTTTGTCTTTTTTAAAACAATGTGACCTCTTTAAGTCTCCCAATATAAGGCATTTTCTGAGACCCTCCTATATTTTGGTGGATCTTTGCATTTCCTCAGTTTCCCAGAAGCCTTCTCAAAAGCCTGAGTTAGAAAATCATGATGATACATAGTAGTGTGGTTTTGGTACTCATAGTTAGTGGTAGACTTCAGTCAGTTTTGCCCCCAGTTCCTCTATAATCTTGCACTGGGAATTTCTGGTCAGGTACTTGCTTACAGGGACCTAGTCAGAGTCACTCATCCCTGTCTGGAATCCCTCCTCTCTATAAAGATTTGGTCTCCATTCCTTGTTCAGCAGTATATAACATAGAATTTACCTGTACTAAAGGGCATTTAGATAGCATAAGCACAGAATCTAAGTCTTGCATAACTGTCCAACCCACACAATTATTTATTTGCCTTTCTGTTACTAAAATATCTTATTAGCAATGATTTTATGCTTTCAGATCAGCCATGAAGATGGCAAGAAGTGGTAGGCTCATCACCCAGCATGACAGATCCTTAATAAAGCCAGTCTGATTTCATAATGGCTGTCACTATGATATGTTGGTTCTTCATCAACTTAGTGTTCACTTTATTGACATTTTCTAATGCTATCACCAGAACATTGCATAACACTAGACTGAGTCTGAGTACCTTGCCAAGGTGGTGTTATTTATACAGACTGCCTTTACCAAATGAAGTTGTGATGAAAAATAAGGTGTGGTTGTTAGAAAGGGACTGCTATTTACCTGTATATAGTTGTTGAATGAACCTTGACCAGATCTAGACTTTAAAGGCATAAAATCACCTTACTCTATGGAAGAGAATAATTGCTCAGTGTGTATCTTCGTGATGTGGTCACAACCAAGAGCTTGCTTGGGGCTTGGATCCTCCCTCCAGCACCCATCTGAGGGCTATGGTAGCCCCAGATGTGTCCATTTGGTGACTTTCTCTGTCCTTCCACAAAGATCCTCAGCAACTGGAAAAAACACATGTGGCTCCATAAGCCATTTTTAGGTTAACTTTAGACTTCCAAAGCATCTGTTATAGTACCACTGGGGATACAATTTGCTGTGTAGCACTTTGCTGATAGTTACAACAAGCCTTTGAGTGGCTCTCAAAAAATGTATGTGGGTTGTAAACCATGTGAAGATCCTTTTATTCTCCTTGCTGTTTCTCCAGTTATGATGATTTCTCCTTGAGGGCAGGCCTCTGCTCTTTTCCTTTGTAACTGAAGAGACTTATTGGTAGTTTGTGGGTTTCTGAAGAAGTGTCACCCTTTATTGCTCACGTGCAGCAATGATATTAAAAATAAACCAGCCAGTTGGCATACATCAGGAACATGCATATGAATTAGAAACAGACAGTAAGCAATATCTGAGAAAATCCACATCATCAAAATCTTAGAGTGCTTTAGCCTAGTTCAGTTGGGTCACAGGTGAAGCTTTTTGAAAATAGGATCGATAAATAGGTTTGTATGAACTGTGAGTGTATTTTTAGTGAAACAAATTTTAATTCAGATATAACCATTTTCCTGTAGAACCTGCAGTCCAAGCCCTGCCACGCTGAGTTACTGCGGGAAAAGCAGGAGAGGAAATTGAGCAGAAAAGAGCTATAAACAGAAATGAAGCTAACACAATTATTCTAAGTTCTGAACCTGAATATAAAAAGGGGTGCTATTAAAATACGGATATTTTACAACATGGTCATTTATCTTTCTCTTGGAAAATCTGGGGAATTCAAAATATTCCTCCCCCTGCAGAGAATGTTTGAAAGTACTGATGCTGACAGTGAATAGTCAGCACTGAATGCCATCTTCTGTAGAGGATGAAATACCCTCATGATGACAATAGAGGCTATTTATATACTTATAAAGCAATGTGGTATCTTTTCTGGGAGCTCAGCTCTGAGCAGAAAAGCTCTGGTGGTGAGAGCTTTTATTCAACCAGGAATGTGATGTGAGGGCTGTGGGAGAGGCTGGGAGGGGTTGCAACAGGACCTTACCTGATGTCAATGCATCTTAATGGTTTCTCTGCTCAAATGAGTTGTGCAACTCATGAAGTGAAGGTTTGTTTTCCTCAGCCATACAACAAGCAGCTTGCCAAGGGAAGGTACCTACTAATGTTATAAAGGCCTAGAATGAAGGGCAATTGTTGACCAGACTGTGATTCTGTGAATAAACTGTGTGATGCTCCATATTCTGGGTTATTGGCAAAATTACTCTCTGCCATGGAAAAACTCAACATATGAGAAAGTGCTGTGACCACAGGTCTCATCGTATTTCTGGTTTCTTTCTTATAGCTGCAGAGAGAAGTAATTGAATGAGAATCTCAAGCTTTATTTTAAAAGGAAGGACAGTTCAGGAAAGACTCAGAATGTGTCTGTGTCTCAGATCCCTAATGCCCCAGAAGACAGAGAAAATAAAAAGAAGTTAAGGAATTGACTGATCTGTTAAAAATGTCCAACTTAAACTAACTTAAGGATTTCTATTTTATTGCCATATCTCCTGACAGCTTTGGGCAAGTCAGATGCTGCAGCACAAAACCAAAGGGAAAGGAACGGGGGAACCTGAGTTAGTGAGCTACACTGTCTTGGGCATTCCTACCAGCTCAGGTAAAAGAGCAGTCTGGCTATGTTTGCAAACTATTTTTAAGTTAGCATCTGTGTTTATGGACACTTGGGGAGAAGCTCCATGCCAGGTGGATGCAGGCCAGGGTGCGGCTGCCTCAGCTGTGGCCCCGGCTGGAGCCAAACCCAGCTCCTCCTTCTGCTGGCCCAGGTGCACGGGTGGTGTTCTGGGGGCTCGCATAAGACCTTGGGGCTTGAGAAATGTGAAACTGAGAAAGGGCTGAGGGGACAGGCTGGGGTTAGAGTGTCTCTTGGAGCTTTCCTTGCATGTAAAAGGCAGGAGACTTCTTGGAGTTTTGCTGGGCTCAATGAAACTACTCCTGCAGGATGACCTTGGGCCACTAGCCCCCTCCACCAGCAGGAAGCCATGGGCTGGAGCTGTGTCTGGCCTGTGGGAAATACGAGTTGCTGGTGGCTGTACTGTGGCTCCCTGTGACAGTGAGAGGTGGTCCTGCCTGCCTCTCAGACATATTGTTGCATCTCTTGTGCCCAGTCTCCATGGTCCCTGGGCTACATGGGCCAGCAGGGGCCTGAGAGAATGCCTGCCTCTGATAAGGGGAAGATGGGGATGCTGGATGACTGTTTCTCCTTCTCCACTCAGAAGGCACTGGCTGTGGGATTCCTCTTCAGGCATGAAATGTGGTGATGGAAAGGGATGGCTACAAACAGGCCTCAGCTAGTTTGGGTGAGGAAATGAACTCATGGTCAGAAATAATATCAAAAGGACAGTAGAAAAATCACAGCTGTGAGTCTGAAATACAACAAAAACACAAAATAAACCTTAAAAGCCTCCAGAGAGAACTGCAGAGGTGCCTCCACCCTTTTAGGTTGTCAGCAAACATCTCAATGGCCAAGCTGGTGGTATGCATCGAGCTGCACTCAGACCTCTGCATCCCTCCAGTCTTAAAATGTATGCACCTCAAAGCTCAAGAAATGCAGGCACAAGCTCAATGGGTAGACAACATTTTTTTAACCCCTTTCTATATAATTTTTGTTTTTCAAGAGGAGATTAGAGGCTATTGGACTAATATAGTACTAGGGTTCATTAACTTGCCTTCTCAAAGGGCAAGATGAATCACAAATTCATTCTCACTTGTTTTCCAAGTTGAAGAATGGATTTAAAATTTTCCTTTCACAAACAAAATTAATGGGTCCAAAATTCAACAGTTGCTGCTGGCAAGTCTCTTCCAATGAAAATAGGTGTCCTTCACATGCTGAAACTATGTGCCAGAGCTTGTAAGCGGAGTGTCTTGTGCTTCTAAAACTTTCTGAGCAGGGGCCACAATCACGAAATCTGTAACACAGGGACTGTGTTCTGAATTACAACACAGTGAATAATTGGCAGTGGCTGACTTGCCTGGTGAACATTACTGGCCTTCCAACTAGGCTTGCCCTAACCTTCCTAAATGTGTTCAATGTGACCTACTCATGCACAGATGCACAGCTTTGCTAGCTCTGTTGGAAGCAATTCACAATGTTAGTGTTTGATGCCCAAATTTCAGACTTGCAGAAGTCTCAGGAGTTCCCCTGCTCACGCAGAGCAAATGAGTTGTTTCAGAGCCCCAGTTAAGGGAAGTATTCAAACATGTGTTGATCGATGGATGGGGCCAAAAGCAGTGTCCCAGGGTAAATGTACTTGGAGTTCTTTAGTTTTTCTTGTACCATTTGATGATGCTGCCACATCCTGGCTCACAAGTCTGCAAGTACGCTTATCCACCAAACTCAGTGCTCCAGAAAACTTCCTTACCAAATTTGCCAAAGATTCATGGTCCAAAAATCTTATATTTCAGTTCTGAATAAAGGATATTTAAGGTCCTCATTTACTATGGAATAGTATGAAAAATGTATAGAAAATATTAATGCTGTCTTAAAGTTTTTGTCTTTGACAAGTGGAGCTCATTTGATACTTTGAATGCTCAGAAGGTCATGAGCAGATTCATGACTCTCTGTTCAAACAAGCTTCAGATGAAGATCTGCATATCTTGGACTACACCTCTACTGTCTTGTAATGACAGCCTCAGGACCTGCATCAGAATGAGCTGTGACAGCCAGCCTTGCTCCTAACTTCTTTGGCACTGTTGAAGGTACAGCCTGCACACACATTCCAGAGGACATGAAAATACATGTCCAAACACAGCTGCATGATGCCTTGCCAACAGGCAGTCATAGAATCATAGAATCAGAATCGGCTGGGTTGGAAGGGACCTCAGAGATCATCAAGTCCGACCCTTGACCCGCTACCACTGCAGTTACCAGACCATGGCACTGAGTGCCACATCCAGTCTCTTTTTAAATATCTGCAGGGACAGAGAATCCACTACTTCACTGGGCAGCCCATTCCAATGTCTGTGAAGAAATTCTTTCTAATATCCAACCTAAACCTACCCTGGCACAGCTTAAGTCCATGCCCTCTTGTCTTGTTGATAGCTGCCTGGGAGAAGAGCCCAACCCCCCCCTGGCTCCAGCCTCCTTTCAGGGAGTTGTAGAGAGCGATGAGGTCTCCCCTGAGCCTCCTTTTCTCCAGGCTGAACACCCCCAGCTCCCTCAGCCTCTCCTCACAGGACTTGTGCTGGAGTCCCTTCACCAGCCTGGTTGCCCTCCTTTGGACCTGCTCCAGGACCTCAATCTCCTTCCTGAACTGAGGGGCCCAGAACTGGACACAGGACTCGAGCTGTGGCCTCACCAGGGCTGAGTACAGGGGCAGAATCACTTCCCTGGACCTGCTGGCCACGCTGTTCCTGATCCAGGCCAGGATGCCATTGGCCTTCTTGGCCACCTGGGCACACTGCTGGCTCCTGTTCAGCTTCCTGTCAATCCAGACTCCCAGGTCCCTCTCTGCCTGGCTGCTCTCAGCCACTCTGTGCCCAGCCTGGAGCTCCCCATGGGGTTGTTGTGGCCAAAGTGCAGGACCCGGCACTTGGCCGTGTTGAACCTCATCCCATTGGAATCAGCCCAACTCTTCAGCCTTGTTGGAGACCTTCTTCAGTCTTGCAGAAGCAACCAGCCACTGCCCACCAGAGCAGCCAACTGACTCTGAGATGCACAGGCTCCTGAGTCCATCGTCCTGCAGAGCTATATAGACAGATGAGGATTTGAGCGCACAGTCTCCTGAGAAAGTAGCAAAGCATTTAAGCAAAGCAGGATTCCAGCAAAGCACTTTGCATGCACTTAACTTTAAGCCTGTAAGCAATTAATTTTTGAGTATTCACAACTATAAGGAGTCAAAAGAAGAAAAGCTGTTCTATATTGCATTGGTGAGTAAGGTTCCATAAGCCTGCAGTATTATGTGCTGAGGATGGCCATATATTTTCCTTCCTTATTCAGTGAAATGAGACTTTCCAAAGCTTTAAAAATGTCTTGTTGATAATTATTGGATTCATTAGTCGTTACTAAGGAGGAAAATAAAATGACAATTGGATTTTTATTCCTCAAAATCCATCAGGTAAACAGCCACTCTCCTTCCCCAATGCTCTTACCAGCACCTCCTTGTAACACTGCATACTACAAGACTGTTAATATATAATACTGAAAGAAACTTCAGCACTATGTACCATCTATCCTTGTACAATTAAGGTGTATGATTCACAGTGCATTTAAAGTTTTCAGAGTTTCACAGTAGCTGGAAGAAGACCATAATTTATCTCTTTTTATTCTGACCTATTTGCTAGTCATATTAGTATAGCTATTTTTTGGAAAATACAGCAGCTGATTCCAAATTCAAAGTAAAACTTTGATCTTGCTCTTTCTGAAGTGTTGTGTTTGCAAGCCTGACAGGCCAATGACATTCAACATCGAGTGTTTTAATGCACAATAAACATGAATTTCATCTTTGTGTTTCTTGTAGAATACATTTACTTTGCCGATTTCGGAAGTCAAGGACAATCAGGCAAATAAAAGTCACTGTATTGTGCCTAACACAAAGCTGGTACGGAATATAACTTTTATGAGCCTCACAAGATTATGTTAGACTCAGAAATCTTTATTATTCTCATTCCTTTGTTGAAAGTAATAACTGAAACCACAAAGTACCATCAGAAGAACCACCCAAGCAGTGAGTTGGTCACTGGCAGATCTTTTCTATGAGACCACTGGGGCTAAATTCCATTTGTGTTTCTGTGTCTGATGTTCTTACTGACTAGCTCCAGGCAGCTCCCTGCTTGCTGCCTTACTTAGGCCCAATGAATCACTGTCTGAGGCTCCCCCACTGCCATAAGGAGATAGGTGAAAGTTAAGATAGAAATTTTCCTACACCTTCTGAAAGATGGGGACAATTTCAGTGCAGCTGTGTGTGAGTGTAGGGCTGGATCCACACAGCTGCTGGCTCTGTCTTCACTGACTTGCTTGCACCTACCCTTTCTTGCAGGTTCTCCATCTGTGTCACAGCAGTGATGTTCTCTCGAACAACAGCAGCAGATGAAGTAAAAACTTACTATTATTTCTGCTTCTTCTACTATTTCTACTTCACCCCCCTGGCCTTTTTCCTCCTGAATCATATCAGACTGTGTAAAGAAATTAGTTGTTTTAGGAATACTGAAATTCCAAGGGAATATGAAAATAAAAAGTGTCTGTGTAGTTTTGTGAAACATTTTGAGATGTTTTGTTGGAACACGCTACACATAAGCTAGATGGTATTTATCATCATTATTAAGAACTGGCAGGTCAGTCCAGAAAATAGAGCCAACAAATGTAGAACTGTGCAGAAATGTGGAGATCTCATTTTTGGAGGCTTTGCAGATCACATTTAATTCACAAGAGGTGCTGTTAGAATATAGGTGCCCCATAGATTGACAATGGTAACAAGTGAAGAATAACAAAATAAAAAACAGAAATTGAGCATGACCAGTCCTCTCTATTCAGCAATGGACAGGTTGTGTAGTACAACTCAGATATAGTTTCTGATTATTCACACTGGACATGCTGGGTTCTGCCTAGATCCCATTTCTTGGTGTATTCCTCCTGTGTACTCCTGTGTGTAGGAGGACACAATAATCACTTGTAGGGAGCTCTTGCTCATGTACAGAAGGGGGACAGAGCCTGGGTGTGTACCTGGACCAAGACGCTCAAAAGCACTCACAAGTCTCAGAGTTCACATACAACCTGTATAAATTTTTTATCCAAAAGAAGGAATTTCTGCCCTGGGGTTCATACTCACCTCTCATCCTTTGGAGTTTGCTCCTCTGTGTCAGAAAGCAGAATTTAAAATCTGCACAAATTTGCCAAGTAAAAAACCATAAAGAATCCCTCTCCTAGGGCAGCAATCTCAAAATCCAGTGAAACAGCTCTGTGGAAGCCTCCTGCAGCCAATTTTGCAGATACTCCCTCTTTGTGGTTTCAGGCAAGTAAACTATGCAGTTTTCACCCTGTTGAAGTAAATAGCAAATACCTCAATGAGTAAGTGCAGCCAAGATTTTACCCAGGAATTTAAGTGCTCTAGTGCTGTAGCTTCCTTTTCTGACAACTGAGAGAGATGAACAACAGCTTGTTTGGGCATACTTAAAAACTAGCTGTTGAAAAGGAGTGTCAGAGTCCTGCTAATACCTTTTGGGCATGTTCCTCATTTGTGCTATAAAACCTGACACAGAAAAGCAGGAAATTTCTTTCTGAAGGTTAATGCTCTTTCCTCCATACCCAGCTGTACCACCATGCTGCACTGCTTTGCAGGAGCTGCTCCAGGGAGTATTTCAGTCATATTTTGCCAGAAACACTGCTGCTGTTGGAATTGCCCTCTCTCTGCATGCTGTTGAATAACTTATGCTGATGAGGACATATTTTTTAGGGAAGTCTCCACTTGTACAGGGATGTCTTGCTTTTTGAAAAAGATCATCTGTGCCACAGGACAGGTGTTTACAACCAGGGGTAAAGTAATCCTGAGGCTCCATTCAGGGTCTTCCTCCAAATCACCTTTCTAAGCTCTAGGATGAAATCATCCCAGAGTTTTTTTGCTGATATTTTTCAGAGAGTATCTGTAAACATTTTTGAGACTGAGGATGTTTCTTGGACAGGACAGAGTGTACCTGCACACAGACTATAGTTGCTGATACTGCTACCTCCTCAGGGTTGTGAAGAACTGATTTTCTTATAGAGTAGGGGGAAGGGAAATTCCTTCTCCTTCTTGTGATCACATGTGACCCTGGAGAGTGAGATTTTGCCATAGGACCTAAGAAAGGATTTTCTTGGACTGTCTTGTGAAGCTTAGAGCTTTGTCACTGGGACACCACCACAAATGAGGCTAAGGAATTGGAGTGACTGCACTAAGCACATCATGTTCAAGTGATGAGTAGAGGAAACATGAGCGTGACTATGGTGTCCTGGATAAAATTTACATACTGAGCTCAGTCTTGCAGATATGCAAACACACATCTGGTTTCTCTAGAGAAATGTAGCCATCAAACAACCTCCTGCCCCAGCTAGGTGAGGACACTGTTACTGAGCAAATCTTTGTAACATACCTTAAATCTTTTCCTTTGCCACCCTACTTCAAAAGTAGATTTTATTAGGTAGATACTTGCAGACACATTTTTACTACTGAGGAGAATTTAACATCGGAGAAATTTATTTAGGGATGTGTCTCTTGGTCAAGTCTGTATATGGTGTGTTCAAGAGTAACAATGACTTTGAGACATGATGCAGGTATAAGCCTCTGAGCTTTTCTGTGTCACAGCTGCATGATTTTCAAGTATCCTTCCATCCTTAGAGTCTGCATTCTTGTCTTCCCTGCCTCAAAGAGAAAAAAAGGCTTGAATATGCAAAAGAAGTTGGCACACACACACTATGGATAAAATGGCTTGGGGACTGATAAGAGACAGAACCCTTTCTAATGCTGTGTCTGCCTTGATTTTCTATATATTTTCGTTGTATGTATTTTGTATGAATATGGAAATTTGGGTAAGACTTGGGACATTCTTGCAAAAAGGTAGATCTAGTCCAAATCTACTCATTAACATTCTACTCATAACCATTCAGATAGCTGAGCATGTAATTCATACGAGTAAGATTCCAGTTCAGCTCATAATGAGACTGCATGTATGCCAGGGAAGGGGATGGTCTCCTTTAGGTGGCCTCTTTAGCTTGGATTAGATTCCCCATTTTAGTACTTCTTTTACATTTGGAGTAATTTTAACATGTGCATTTTGTTGTGTCACTAGAGGTGGTCCAAAACCAGAGTGTCTGATCTGAGAAAATTTTTTAAAATACTGGCTTGGGCCAAACTGGCCTGAAAACTTTTTCCCTGTCTTTTCTACTTATGTTCAGGAGTTGAAGCAGTCCCACCCTTCTATCTTGCCCTGTAGACACAAACTCTGGGGCTTGTTTCAGTCCTCCCAGCACTTGGTTCTGCAGCTGGGAATCAGACAGCTCCACCTGAGGCTCTGTGGGATGCCAGCATCCCTGCCCTGACCCAGGGAGCCAACACACAGTCAGAGTCAGAGCTTGTAAACTCCTCCTTTTTTTAAGTTGTCAGGTCTCCAGACTGAGGGTGTACTGCCTGGCATCCCTCCCCCAGCCCTGCAGACCAACATTGGGTGCCAGAGGCCCTCATGCCAGGGTACCCTTCTTACCAGCAGAAGTCCCAGCTGCCAAGAGCCTACAGCAGACCTGGATGGCTGATTGGTATCATGTACCCAGACAGAGAGGTCTTGGTTTTGTGTATCCTACCCAGAATTTAGGAAGGGTTGTACTTATATAATTTGGTGAAATCTTGAAGAAAAAGAGGTTTTTCAAAGAAAAACTTTGCAGGAGTAGAAACCAAAGATTTTTCCATGAACCATAGTTTTGTCAGGAAAATTCCTTGCTGTGTTTCCCAGGACTACAGGTAGCCTCTAGAGCAAGCAAGATTCTTTGTGTCAAAGAATGTACCTAAGATATGAAGCAATGAGTCTTTCTCACTGGTGTTTCCTATTAACCACTATAGCAATTTGTAGTATCTATCTCACCTGCCACATATTTGTGAAAGATAAACTAATCCCAACACAATGGAACCTGACCAGTTCAGACCAGATGCCCTTAAGAACAAGGAGTAACTCTAAGGATCCCTTCTGATCCAGAGAGCTTTTAATAGAAACCTTTGGTAACTGTGTTAATCTTCAAAGAAGTGATGTGAAAATTCATGATGAGGACGACAAGCCACAAGAGTCAGTATTTTTAAAAATTGTATCATTTGCCAGGACTGCCAGCTGCTGGACAGACACTGAATTAGCTGCCTTCCTCAAACAGAGATGTCCCCCATCTGCTAAATAAATGCCTCTTTTGCACACATTTTCACAGCTGAGGTTTGAAACAAGGGCCTTGTGGTCTGCAGACAGCAGCTCCACAAAGACAGTGAAAAAGTGTCTTGCTCTGGACTAGACAGGCAGGAAGCTAAAGTCTTTCTCAGCTGGAAGCCTTCTTTGCCTATCTCACAACATCCCTTCCAATCATATAAAAATCCTTGAAGGAGAACATCTCCCTGCAGTCCTTCACAGAACAAATCCACTCAGGCAAGGCATATTTTTGGGAAGGTGCCAGCTTTGCTTGGTGGTCCTGGCTTTTGGCATCCACCATGACTCAGTAGGGAAGAGAGAATAAATAAAATACTATTAAGAGGTACAACGATGTTACCAAATGGGTTTATGCCTTTCCCAATTAGAGTTGTTTTTCCTATCTCCATATGTTGCATATTATGCAGCCCTTTTGTTGGTAAACATATCCATGGCTCCCTGCAGGGATGCCAGGGCCACTCACCAGGAACCGAGAGACTGAAATTGTGCGTGAAGTCCAACATGCTTGAAGGATGGTCTTGTTTCCACGTGTACTCCAGCACAGAGAGTCTCTGTGAAGCTGGAAGCTGCTGGCAGTGGGCACAGTGATTCTTCCCAGGTACCTCTCCCTAAGGAAAAGGAGGAAGGTTGGGGATAAGCTTAGTCATTTTTCTTTCTTTGTATGGTAGGTCCACAGTAATAATAAAGCAACTAAAACATTTCCATTGCTCTCTTCTGTCTTGGAATCTCTGAGGCCTTACCAAGGACTATGATAACATTAAATTTGTGAGTCAAGAATGTTATTGCAGTCTGTATTTGAGACATGTCGAAGCAAAGTGACTTTTCCCAGCAATTAGGCACAGAAGCTGGAAACAGGAGCTTAGCAGCTCAACGAGTATCAGCCATGATGTGTCTGTATTTCTACTCTCAGCCCATGGCAGGTTCAACTTAGCTGTTTTTCTCTCTAGACCACGTTAAGTTGTTACCTAGCCTTTAGTGGCAGACTTAAAGGTTATAAACACATGTACAGAGCATTGTTGGTGTTTAGCCATCTTGTGTTTATCTGCTATATCATGGTAACTCACTTTTGTGCCTAAACATTGAAATCAGCTGGCATGTTGTTGGCAGAACAGGCAATAAAATTCACAAATCCTGGACCTCAGAACTGTGTTTTAAGCACTGGCCTGTCACTTTATTTAATGCTGCAGCAAACCATGCACAATTTTGAGCATGAACTATAGGAGATTGGCTTTTCTAGTGTAGATACAGTATGGGATTTGAAATAGGATCTGTGTCTGACTCCAGCTGTTTTTTTGTTAGCCTTTGCTGGCTAACTGAGTAAAAGCTGTTGGGCACTGGAAAATTTCTTTGTTGTCTTTTCTCCCTTAATTGCTTCAAATGTGTGTGATTCAGGAGTGATGTAAATCATCTTTGCCACCTCACTCTATTTATCTGTTTCTTCAGCAGGCTCTCATGGTAACCAGCAACTACCATATTTAAAGAATGCACTGTACCACACCTACTCAATACAGTGCTTTGCTATGGAAGAGTAAGAGAAAGAAAAAAAGAGTTGGAGCTAAAAAAATAAAGAAGATGAAACCTCATGTCCATGATCAGAAGAAGGGAAAGATTAGATTTATTTCTGGTGTGACTATGAATACCAGATCAGCTAACTGCAGTTTAGGAGGTCTTTCTATATAGTCTACCCACTCCCAGTTATTTTAATTCTGTTTTGCCAGCTGGCCTCTGCAGAAATCTATTCAGGGTTCAATTCTAAACAGTAATGTTTGGGAATAGTACAATCTAAAACAGACAGATCTGTATGTGTTTAGGTTTTGCTTTCTTTCCACTTTCAAATATTAAAAATTGACTCCAGCTGTGGGGTAAAGTAACGCCCAACCTATAAAGACACTGACAAATAAATCACAATGCAATTTGCTGTGCATTTTCTGAGGTCTAAACACCAGCTCTTGAAAGGAATTTTCCATGATTACATCTTGGGAAGATATCTTCACTACCAACAACTTGTTTGACTTTTATAATTCTTAAAAGTCATTGCATTCCAGCAGGGCCAGACTCTGCCATTACTTCTCTGGCACATATCTCAGAAGTTAACTGAGCTATCTAATATTACTTAGGACATATGCAAAGCTTTGCTACCCCTATCCAGGACGTTGTTAGTCAGAATAACTACCTTATATTTTTATCATCCACCTTTTACAAGAGTAAATCAGTGATCAACTATTCAGCCCTCTCAGTCAATCAGTTCTTCTTGAATACACTTCCTTGCTGTGTCAAGTTTGGGCAGCCTTGCCTGAAGTGAATGCTTTCATTCCTGCTCATCTCAAAATCACCAAATAGGTTTCCCACTTCATCAGGGTGGGACCAGTAGGAGACAGGTTTGGATCCCAAATGCTGATCCAGCTCACCCTGGTTTATCTGGGGGCCTGCAGCATTTGGGGCCTCTGTCCTACATTTCCTCCTCAAAAAGGGATAAATATCTGGTTTTTAAGAAAGGAAGAAGATGAGAATTCTGTACTAAAGACACCTCACTTATTTTTTTGGGGGGGGAACAGCCATTATTCTATAAAGTGCCCTTCATCTGCACTGCCAGAGTAATAATCTCTAAAAATTATATATTGACTTGCAATTGAAAAATTCTGGCTTTGAGCCAAAGCCCCTTGAACTATTTGATTATTTACAAAACATGAGAAAAAAAACTCTGGCCATTGCCCTGTGCCTGAGAAAAGTTGCAATGTAGACTATCTTGTGGGGAAAAATAATGAAAGCAAAAATTCCTGACCAGTTCTGCTTTGCATGGCATTTCAGTGGCACCTCAGATCTGCAAGTTGATCTCCCTTTCATAGCTAGCGTGCAGAAAGCCTGTTCCCATCAGGAAGGGGATTTAAGAGGTTCCTCTTGTTCCTTGCCTGCAGCCACACTACTACTGCCTCTGTGGCACTGGCTCAGTGTTAGGTGTAGTTTGTTCTGAACCAAATTGGTGAAAAATAAAAAGAAAACCCTCTTCTAAAGAAAAGCCTCTTTCAAAATGTTGGGTTTTTTTCCTACCAGATCAGTTCCCTCCTCTAGATGAAGTTTTCCATTTTCCTAGTTAGAGGACTGGGAAAAAAATTAGGGTGGAGATGCTTGGAACCTCCTGTTCATCTGTCTGGTCACTGAAGGAACCCTAAATCAAAGCATCATAGAATCATTAAGGTTGGAGAATATCTCTAAGATCACAGATTCCAGCTGTCAACTAAACAGCACCATGACAACTAAACCATGTACTGAAGTGCCACGTCCACATGTTTTTTGAACACCTCTCAGGACAGTGATTCCACCACTTCCCTGGACAACCTGTTCCTATGCCTGAACAGTCTTTCAGTAAAAATTTTTTTCTAAATATCCAAACCAAACCTCCCCTGGTGCAGCTCGAGGCCATTTCACTGTCCTATAATTGGTTACATGGGAGAGTAGACCAACTTCCACCTCACTGCCATCTCCTTTCAGGCAGCTGTAGATCACAACAAGGCCTCCCTCAGCCTCCTCTTCATCAGACTAAACAAGCTCATTTCCCTCAGCTGCTCCTTGTAACACTTGTGCTCCAAACCCTTGAACAGCTTGGTTGCTCTTCTCTGGATACACTCCGGCACCTTGATGTCTTTCTTGTGGTGTGGGATCCCAAACTGAACACAATATTTGAGGTGTGGTCTCACCAGTGCTGAGCACCAGGGAGCGATCACTGCCCTTCTCCTGCTGGCCACACCATGTCCGGTGCAAGCCAGGATGCTGCTGGCCTTCTTGGCAACCTGGGCACAATGCTGGCTTATATAGAGCTAGCTGTCAGCACCCCCAGGTCCTTCACCTCTGGGCAGCTTTCCAGCCATACATCATTGGGCCCACAAACAAGTTGTTCTTGTTCCAACACCCTTGCTCTCCCTGCACATCAGGTCCATTTGTGGGCAGTATCAGACCATTCATTCTTCAGAGCCTCCTCCTCCTGAGGTTCAGTTGAATCTTTTTGTTGGAGTTAGTAGATCTTCCTACTTCTGGGAGGAGTGCATTCATGATCTTCTTCATCTGGAAATCCCAAAAGGAGAAACAAGGGCATGTTCTTAAGCTGAATAGAAACTACAGCGTAAGAATGAGGTAACTGTGAGAAAGACTGAAATGCCCCAAAGATGTTGCAAACAATGAGAGTTGCAAAAAAAAAAAAAAAATCCAGTCAAACCAAAAAGGTTTCAGTGGGTGCAGATGATATAGAAGGTGATGCTATCTTACCAAAAAGGCTGGAAATAAGAAATTAACATATGCACAATGCAATTAACAGGAGCAAGGGGAGTTTCAGGACAAAGAAGGAGGGATATATGTGAAGTTTCGTGTGGTGGGTTAAACTTTCATGAAGGACAACTTAATAAAACTTGTCCAAAGAATTATCAAAAGCAATTTCTAATCAGAAGAAAGGAACATGGCATTGTAAAGAACAGATTATGTCAAAGCAATTTAATTTCCCTCTTTTAAAAGAAAATGACATCATGGGAAGGGGAAAGTAGATGTGATCTACCTTGACTGTTGTAAGATTTTCAACAATTTCTATATGCCGTCATGTAGAAACTTGGCAGCCTGGTCTAGCTACTACTATGGGAAGGATGTACAAATACTTGAAAAATGTAATTTAAAAGGTGCTCAAACAGTAGCTCTTATGAATTTGCTGACAAACAGGAATAATTGCATGTATGATGTTTCATAGAAATATGTCCTGGGCTTTATACCATTCCATATTTTCATGAATGACTTGAATGATGGAAGAACAAACATGCTTGTGAAATTCACACATGACACCATGCTGGCAGGCTCTTTGGGGGCCAGAAGAAGAATTTAAAATTACTTGATAAATTTAAGAAATGGTCTGAAAGCAATTAGGTGAAATTCAATAAAGGCAAGTACAAAGTCCTAGGCTTGGGAAGGGAAAAGTCTATCACACAGACAAAATAAATGCAGGAATGTCTCTTTCTAAAAATAAAGCAAATTTTTAAGCAGAGAGGACTCAAAATTGCAGTCCAATTTTTATGCATCATGAGGGCAAGAAGAATGTCAGTTAATAATGGGCACTCCTCTAAGACTTTAATCTTGAATTTGCTCCTACATGAAAGCTCACACAAGTTCTCACATTTTCATTTCCTAAAAACTGGGGAAGGGGCAGCAGTCTGGCTTTGCTCTGCCCAGGTGCTGGGGCTCTTCCTTCCTGCACTACTCCTGTGTTAAGGTGCGTGTGGAAACCCCTTGAGCAAGGAATGAGAAAAAATATTCACCTTTGTTTTCTTCTCAAGTATCAGTACATCAATATCAAGATACTCTGTTTTTCTGGCTGATAATATCCTGCCTGGCCATGTGGAGTTAAATCAAAGCAGACTGCTAGTGAGAAGATAGCAGGAAATGAAACAATGTAAAGGCAGAATAAACTATAAATGTGTAAGGTTCCACCACGGAAAATACCAAGAGTTCCTTAGGAAGCAATGGGAATTGATGAAGGAATGGCCCTTCCCATGGCTCTTAGCACTCATGAAGTTTTTTACCAGAGGAAGATTTTGTTTCTTGGTGAGCAGGCAAAATGACCCCACAAGAAATCTCTGTCAAATAACAACAGGTTATTCTGCTCTGCTCCTAGCATGAGTCAAAGGAGAGCAACATGCCAGGAGGATGCTGGTGTGGAAGTCCACATGAGCAGGGACACCTGGAAAAACCTGCTGCAGGACAGGCACCCACCTGGGAAGGAAAGGAGCTGCCTGCCCTCTGCCCCCTCAGCAAGGAGGAAGGAGCTGGAGCGCTCACTCTCTGCAGCCCTGCGAGGGTGAAGACATGAAGGTTCATTTTAGTGGTGTTAATAATCTCAGCTCCTTCAGACCTGTTTACAAGGACAGCATTTTACCTTCCTTACTTACCCAGAGCAAGGCTTACTCTGGTTTTAGAGCAGCTGCCACTACCAAGGCTCCTCTGGCCAGCACGGTGGGTTGGTTCACCAAAGGGTGACATGGGAGGCTGCCTGCTCCTTCCTCTGTGTGACCTCTGCTTCCACCACTACATGTGGCAGGGCTTTGCATCTGCAATAATTAAAAAAAAAAAAAAAAAAAAAAAAAAAAAGCAATCCTAGTGGATATGAAAGGCGTAGGCATTTCAGAGACCTTGGGGGTTAAATGGGTGTAGAAGACAGTGTGTATGTCCTGCACAAACCAGCTGAAGTAGATGTGGGAAAAGAAAAAGGGAGAGCTGGTGCAGCACTGGAAAAACTGAGCAAGTGACAAATGTTCTCTCGCTTAATAAACGAGTAAACAATAAAAGAAAATAAACACAATTTCACTGTTTTAATTTAGAGCCAGTTCTTGCTGGGTTCAGCATGCAGGCTGTTCCTACATAATGCAGATTGAATGATGTCTCTACAGGCATGGAGACAAACTCTGAAGGCATCAGTGGATTTATATAGGAGGACACATGGTTGCTACTGTCTCATTTGTAAGCTTTAAGAAATTGTGGCAATTTTTCAAGCAAGCTCAATATTAATATACCACTTAGAGCCACTCAAGTGAAGACCTCTCTTCCAAAGATGGCAAGTGATTAAAGGAAAAGATTCCATCAAAAGCCCAGACAACCTTAGCATTAAATTCAACTACTTGGCAAAAAATTGCACTTTTTTTTCTCCTTGTCATTAAGCTCTAATGGCAAAATAGAGACAACATTTTATTTTTTCTTCATTTCTCTGGGCTTGGTTACATTATCAGTCCCATAAAACCTATCAACTCTCACACAGAGAAAACCAAGCTCATTACTACATATCTGGGTGATATAAATGAATTGTGGCTGTGCAGTGAGAAGTGACAGTGTTAACACAGTATTTGCTGTCTGAAAGGAGACATCACTTGCAGAGGAAATTCACTCCTGTGCACTTAGGATTTTGGAGGTGGGTGTTTTTCACTCTGTGTATTTACCTTCTATCTTGCTGATACCAGCTGAAGAAGAAGATTATTGCTGTTAGCTCTGAAATATCACAGTGCATTTGAAGAGGGAAACATCACCTGTGGCTCCCATGTTTGCTGCCAGACTCTCTTGGCCCTGTGCTCCAGCATGGCAGGTACTGGGGACACCTGCACCTACATTTGGGCTTTCCTCACTGACCCTGAGTATTGCAGGGGTAGAATTGAGGCTTTGAGTGAGGCCCACAAGGATGAACTGATGTTCCTAGCCTGGCAAAGAGGCACTGTGGATCACAAAACATATAAAGGGAACACATTTTACTTGCAGTTGTGGGTAGAGCAGCACTGCAAAGCAAACACCAGCCTTTCTTCTTATAGCATCCTTTTCTCTGTCCAGGTTTTCTGGGTTTCCACCATAAACACAATTATATTGTCTGTCCTAGCCTCAAAATGTAGGAAACCCCATTGTAGGAGTCAAGTGCAGCCTCTCAGTTGCTATGGGATTTATGTTTCCTAAATTCTTCAGCTGAGATCAGAGTTGTGTTTGAGAAATGTTCCCTGCCCAGAGATATGACACTTCAGGCTGTTCTATCTTTGCTTGCCAATGCTAAAAGAAAAAGGATAAAGTAATTTCTTATGTGCTGAGGACATATTTTGCCATCCATGTAGCTTGGAAGGAGTTTGCAAAAAGGCCCAGTTCTACAGATGTTTATTACTACATTACTGTAACATTGTTCTGACAGAAAATGCTGGCTTCTGTCAATCAGCTAGAAAGGAGATAAATGTCCTAAACCAGGTTCTTAACTACTGATTCTCCTCTGTCTTTTGAGGAGCAAGTAATTGCAACAGATTCTTCTTTTATTTATTCAGGTGTAAATCAGTTGCAGTCAACAGAGCTTTATGTAAGAAAAAATGCCCCGAGTGAGAACAAATAGATCTAATCCCTTGGTCTCCCTGCTGACAGGGTGAGGTCAGCCCTCCCTTTAGCCTTTGCATCATACCAACTGGACATTGTTATTATTATTAATACCATAATCTTTTATTTTTCCTTCTGCAAAGTGCATCCACATGGCCACTGAGTATATTAAAGTAATTTTCAGTGTTTTCCTTTTCTTTTGAATTCTCTTGTCTCTGCTTCTGTGCCTCTTATCACACTGTCCTGAGGGTACTTTTTGTCAAATGTGAATGTTGAATTGCAGGTGAAGCTGAGGCTTTGTGATTTTGAAGTACCTGACTTTGTCTGCAGGAAATCAAGCACCACTGGTTGGTGGAGAATGAAAGGGAATGTCAGTTTTTCTTGGTGTATACCTTATAAATCATAAAGCAACTCTGATCTGGGAGACTAGAAGTGCTTACACTATAGAGGCAAAAGTTGCTGCTGGGATCCCTATTCTCCCTTTCTCTGCTCACCCCTGGAGGTACTTAGTGTAACTTTCCACCCCTCAGAATGGACAGACATCCTATTCAGGATCCAGCTGTGCTGATAGAAAAGATGCTGATGGCAGGTGTCCACATTCATCATTCCCAAAGCTTGCTCATGGGGATACAGGTGGAAGAGCTTTGTAGCCTCATCCCAGCATTGGCTCAGGTCAGTAATTTTAACTGTTTTAAGTCCCCAGAGATTATTTGGACTGTAGGAGGTGACTGACCTTTTGGAAGGATGAGAATGCTCATATCAGTGCTAACAGAGGGGAGAACAGCAATTACAGCTGCACTCAAAAAAACAGACTGCAACCTTGAATCTGAACAACTGCACTGGCTTAATGGGATCCATTTAAAGCTGCCATAATTAACTTGATGCATCTCTGTACATAAAAAATAGGTGAGAAAACTCACCTGGGCTTGTTACAGTTGCATTACATTGGATCTGAAGCACAGGAGAATAGAACTTGCACCTTCATTGCACTGGCACGTTTGGACACTTTTGCAATACTGGAAGCTGAGCCCGATGTTGATGTTTGCTGGCATTGCAACTGGAAAGAGCCACCAGTGGGATGGTTTACACTGGGAAATTGCATCATGTTAGAACATGTTGCTTGGGACTCCCGGTGACTACCACAGTGCAATTTCCCATCATAAACAAGGGCTGTGAGACAGCTGTTGGGAAGCTGAGCACCAGTGGACTGAGCTGGTCCTGCTCCTGGCTGAGCTCCTTGGGCTGTGGGTGACTCAGCTGCACACTGCAGGCTCTGCAGCAGGGGCAGGGCTGAGCCCCAGCCCTCAGCATCATTCCAATGGCATGGTGCAGGCACGCTCTGTGGTTTGGCTGGCTGGCTAGAAGCATCAACAAGTTGTTGTGTTTTTTTGGGGTTTTGGTTTGTTGGTTGTTTTTTGTTTGGTTTGAATGGCATTCAGAGAACTAGATTGTGATTTTTTAAATTATTTTTTATTTTCAGCCTCAAAAGAAGCAGAATCACCGCTCTTCTCTCTATAACTTTGGCAGGACAAAACCTAAATCAGAAAAGAAAAGTGTCAATTAACAGGCTGGGTATGCTCAGTTCTGCAACTGAATGGGCAGTCAGTGCAAAGATAAATATAGCAAAACATTGTGCAGGCTTTGTTTGAATCTCCACTATTTAAGATTCAGTTTCTTTGAAATGCAAGGGTTCATTGGCTCCCTACCATTAGGTAACTAAAATGAAAGAAAAAATAGCACCTAAAAGAACTGTTAGATAAAAATGTAAAGGTGAATTTATGGGCTAATTATATAAAAACAAAGGTTAGCTATCAAATGACAGTTGGTTGTATTTTGGATTACATTAATTATTTGCAGGTCATGCCCAAGTGTTCAGTACTCATATCTCTTTGGTCACCTGTGCACATGCTGCATCACTTTAGAGAGGGCTTTGGTGAGAATGGTCATGGGACTTCTCACACCAGATTCATAAAACAAACTTGAAGTAAGGTGTTATGTTTGCATGCTGGAGTTTGTCAATATTTTATAGGGTGAAGTAGGAGATTTTTTCATTGAAGAAAAGGGTAATCATAAGTAGAAAAAATATCAAAGTAACCTGGGGTAAGGGGGGAAAGTCTTCAGCCAGATTGGCCCTTTTCTCTGATTTTCTGCAAAGGTTGCAGGGCTGCAATGAGAGGACAGGAGTTTGAAGCCAAGGAAGGAACAAGAGGGACCTGGAAAATCTTGTCCAGTATCAGTCCCTTTGAGGTTGCTGTAATTCTTCTGTGAACCCTCAGGACCAGTCACATTGTTTAGGATCAACTTTTCCTCAGGATAAAGCTTGGAGAATTGAGAGATGAGCAGAGGAAATATGGAAATTTCAGACACTAAAAGATGGTAAATTGAGGACAGTCCTTTACATCTGAGATGGCAGGAAGACCACTTTGGACAGAAGTCTCTCTCTTGGCTCATCACAATGTTTGGGCTTGCTTTACATCTCTATTGCTTAACTCTACATTGCAGCTCTGACGTTCCTGTGGAGAGCAGATAGTGATTTCAGAGCCTTCAGTGTCTGCACAGAGTGCCTTGAAGTGATAAGCTTTCCAAGGTGAGATGTGCAAAGCTCCTACAAAGCCAGGTCCCCATATAGCATTGCTGTATGAACCACCCACAAGCCTATAAAAGCTCTAGCCACTTAAAAGTCATTGTTTGTTTTTATTCTCCACTGGATAAATAGGAAGCATAAGCTCTGGGTAAGAATTTAGGCCTTGTGAGGGATACAGGACTTGAGCTCCCTAGGGGAGCTTTCTCTTTCCTTTATTTAATTTAAATTTAAATTAATTTAAAACACCTCCCTTTCAATTCCTGTGTATTTGTCCCTTGTGGTTATCATTGCACACAATTTAACTGAGAAGCATCTCACAATGAACCATTTCAAAGGTACTGGTGTATTTTCAAAGGTAGGAATTTCTCTCTGACAGTTCAGCAGCACCAGCATGTGCTGGAATATAACCATGCACCACCAGACTGTATGCTGCACATGGGGAATCCTAAGCAAAATAACTGCTTATAATGTGACCACACAGAGATCTAGCAACATTTCAAAGTAGCTGCTTTCAGTACCTGGGAGCATTGAATCAAACTGCAAAGAGCAAAGTGAAATTGCTGGCGATGTCCATGTGAAAATTGCTCTCTCATCTTTGTACAATGGAGGCTTGGTCTGTGTTGGACAGTCTTAGGTATTACCAGAATGCAAATTTTTAGTAATAACAGATGCCAAATGCACCCTTCTTTGTTGAAAATATGGGGACCAGAGGAACCTTTATTCACATCTTCAAGCAAAATAAAATTGATCTACCAGTACTGAACTAAATAATTACAAAAGCCTGACACTTGAAACCTGCTACTTAAAACCACTGAGATATCTACACAGAGCACACATGCAAGACCTACCCAATGCCTGAAGGGGACAAAATCTTACATGGTGGGCAAACATGTTTTTCACTGTTTTTTTTCAAATTAAAAATTTCTTTTTTGTCTTTTCTATGGCAAGATGTTCTCCCCTGGACAGATTTCAAATGTTCATTTAGAAACATTTGAGACCTGAGTTGTGCCAGGTAAGGCAAAAATAGGTAAAGCTTATCATAGCCCACTTTTACCTGAATGACTGTGCAGTACTACAAAACCTATTAGAGGTCATCCCATGAGCCTGCAGCCCCAGTGCCCATCCCCTGGACCCTACAGCTCTGCAGTGTGCCAGGCAGCCTCTCCAGCAGGCTGTAGCAGAGGCTGCCACACAACAATCCCAGCTGAGAGCTGAAACACAGCCTGTTCCACATCCCCCTTCCCTCCTGCCACCAGGGATAGGCATGTGTATCTGGATTGGGAAGGGCTGTGGCAGTGGCATGGTACTCCCCTGTCCACTGGGATATTTTGTCTCCCCAGAT
Source organism: Phaethornis superciliosus (assembly GCA_023637945.1). Taxonomy (NCBI): domain Eukaryota; kingdom Metazoa; phylum Chordata; class Aves; order Apodiformes; family Trochilidae; genus Phaethornis; species Phaethornis superciliosus. The sequence continues at coordinate 21,994,308 of JAJQWJ010000002.1, forward strand.
AATCCTGCAGTCCTTTCAAACAGCAGTTTGAGCATTTTTTTCTTTTTCTTTTTAGCAGTCTTTGGATTTCCAAATGTAGAAAACTCAGGATCTGTATAGGTGAAATGAATGTAATCTCAGAAGACCACCACAGGCTTAGTGGCATAATCCTTTCTTTGTCATTCCTGTATCCTAGAAGGGATAAGGGAGGATGTACACATACAAAAGATTCATCCTGAAGGATAACACAAAAATAGAAAATACATGGGAACAAGACAAGATTTTACATAAATGGCAAACACAGCTTGCAACCAATGTAAAAAGTTAAGGGAAACCTGTTATAGCCTTCAAAGTCCAAAATACCATTTCTCTGAGAGAATTTAAATCACCCTTGAGGAAAAGGGAAAAAAAAAGCTCCTCAAAATGTCAAAGACCTAAAATCCCCTCTGGCTTTCAGTTTCTATCTGAATCTCAGCTATTTATAAAGCCAGTCTTGGTGATTTCTGTCATACATTTCAGTTACACATCCTCAGCTAATGGATACAAACTTGATCTTCATAACCATGGCAATGAGTGAAGATATCTGTGCACACTCTAAACTGTGCTTGTTTAAATAATAAGAATTGCCTCATTTGATTTATAAAGAGATAAGTATGTCTCTGCATGAAACTCTGCTAATAGTTGAAAAAACCTGTTCCACTATGGATTGGAAATAGGCTTTCCTCACCCACACAAGCATCTGGGATTTGATCACCAAGCTTTAGAAGAAACCCACAAAACCTATTCCACTTAGGAGAGTATATTACAGGGCAAAGGAAAACCCTGCATGATTGAGATTTGGGTGGAATCCATTTATTCCACATGTGCAAAGACCAGATGAGGAACTGGAAGATCCAGAACAACCAAACTGGAATCTCTCCATGTGTTGCACACATAAGTCACTCTTGATTGAAATCCTGTAAATCTTTTCCTTGTTTAATATGTTTCCTTGTCTGATAGAGCTTGATTTCAGTTCATGCTGCTCTTTCTTCCTTTCTATCATGTTCAAAACTATCATAAACAGTCTGTAAACTCTGTATCATAAATGGCTTTCTAATAATAAAAAGGTAATTTCAGAAGAAAGATCAGTTCCTCATGTCTAAGTTGAAAAAGGGACGCTGTCACACAGACTGAGAATATAAAAAATTTAAAAAATCTATTAATCTTAAAGTTATTATGATATGGTAAGAAACATAATAGATATAGGAAGGAAAGCTCTACAGACTCTAAATAAGGAACCAAATTTCTGGCAAGAAAAATAAATATTTCCACCAAAGGAACTTAAAGATTGTGGAACATCCATGATAGAGGTATTTTCTATATGAATTGTTCCTAAGAACATGAAGGAATATTCTAACAAAATTTTCTAGGTTGAGAAAAAAAACAGATCACAGGAAAAAAAAATTATTTCTCCACTATTTGCCTGAATACAATGTAATATCCACCTCCCCCAGCAGATACCCCTGCAAAATCCTGTTTACTTATACGACGGTAGTATTCCTCTCCAAAGCAAACATCTGCACTTCTGTAATAAATTCTTCAGGGATCTCTACTTGTTCTTTCAGGAACAATCTGTGTCAATACACCATAGTGAAGATGTTCTCTGAGAAAGAAATCTTTCATCATATTCTTGATTTATTATTGTTTACCATTGTGCTGTGCAAATCATCCAAAGCGTTTATCTCCATGTCAGAAAATCTGTAAAGGCTTTCTTTGTTTGGATGGTTTTACAAGGATGAAACCAGTAGTTCTGAATCAGTGCAGCATGTATTGCTCTAGCTAAAAATAAAAATGAAAATTGGACTCTGATCTTTGGCATTTATAAAATCTAGTTGATAATCGTGATATCTAATCTTAGAAAGTTAAATGGTACATTTATGAAAAAAGAACTTCTAAGGAAATAAACCTATTGAATCTTAATTTAAAATGTAACAGCATAAAATGGCTTTGCCCTTTGTTACGTGAAGAAAACTTCTTTCCAATTCCCCAACTATTTTAACAGGCAATATTGGGTGTGTACAAGATTTGTGATATCAGTTGACTTGTTATTAAACATATCTGAGTTTTTCTTCTACTCCCAGCACACTGTCACACAAACATATGTGATGTTCTTATTAGCAATTTATTTCTTGGAGGAGACAAACCAGTCCATTTATCCTCAAGGTTGCCACAGGTTATTTTAGGTTTTATGTTTAATATTACAGGGATTTTATGGACTTAGCAAAATACCATAATTTTTATTTTTAAATCATTTTTTTTCCCCGAAAAACAGATCCAGTCCAGATAGGACCTGATCATGCTCTGTTTCAGTTCACTGCCACCATATGTAAGTGTTGTTAAAGGTTTCATACATAAAGTGTCCGGCTCGAGGGCTGATTTCACTGTGGTATTGGAATATATACAGAATCATAGAATCATAGAATTGGCTGGGTTGGAAGGGACCTCAGAGATCATCAGGACCAACCCTTGACCCACTGCTGCAGTTACCAGACCATGGCACTGAGTGCCACATCCAGTCTCTTTTTAAATATCTCCAGGGACAGAGAATCCACTACTTCCCTGGGCAACCCATTCCAATTTTATAATTTTTAATTTTAAATCTCATTCCATTTTAATAATTTTTAATTTTAAATCTGCACAGATTTTATAATGCACAGATTTTATAATACACAGTTTCCTTCCTCTGAAGTCAATGGGCTCTTCAGCAGAATAAGTTTTCTGAGGCAAGGATCAGTTCTTCAAAGGCACCCAAAGCCAGTCTGGTGACTACTTGACCCCCAGCCTGACTGGTAGGCCATGTATAGGAGACACAGATGGGACAGGCCCTTCTTTAGACTCAACTGATGCAAACACAGCCATCCTCAGGCTGCTCCAGCTCATGCTGTGGATGAAGCTGAAAGACATGATGGACTTTTTGCCCTTGCTTGGTTTTCCTTGATGGTACTGCATACACAGCTAATCCATGCCATAATTTTTCCCACAGCAAAGATGATCCAATACATCATTTCCATGAGACAGAAAGCAGTTTTATCACTGCTCACTCACAGATGGTCTGCATACACGTGCCTCTGGTATGGACATCTGATGCTTCTGGGATGCACCAGACTGGCTGAGCAGGAGCAGAGCAGCTGAATAAGCACATTGGCAATGGTGTTGATAGTGTCCAGAAACACTGTACTTTTTGCACCTTCCCTATGAATGTGTGATCTCTGAAGGTGCCCCAAAGCATCAGATTTGCTGTACTGGTGAGTGGTGACAACAGCACAGAGATTCTGCTGCAGCACAGTAGCTGAAGATGAGAAATCCTGGGGGGTGCCAGGGCACTGGGAGCTATTGTATTGGACCAAATTATATTCAGCCAAAGCTGTTGTGCACCCAGAAACTTAGCCAAACACAGAGTACTACTCACAATGAAATTAAGTATCCAAGAGATAAAAAGAGGACATGTGCTGTAAAACTCAGCTGTATAGCATTTTGACTCCCAGCTCCAGAGGAACATCACTTCCTTTGGCATCACCTTGGCTCTGGATTTCTTATTTGGAATCATACTTTCAGTGTCCTCTGGCTTCTTGGGATGTGTGTGGACAGGGGCAGATTTAGGTCAAAATTTACAGTGGCAGTATAATGTATTCAGCTCTGCACGTGTTCATTAAAAGGAACAGTTTTGGAAAGGCCTATCAGGCAAGGGCTACACTACAAAGCCATGTGGTTTACCTGTTTTAAAAGGTGCATAATGCTGGAGGAAAAGTAAAATGCATAATGTGTGTGCCCAGCTGTAGGCAAAATTTAAATCGTTGTGCCTTCAGAATGTAGACTGGGCATGTTTGGTCATATTATAGGTTCTACTATAAAACAGAGTATAAGAGACAGGGAAGAAGCATGACTGCAGGTTCCCAGAGGTTTGCCCTTACTCTGAAGAGCTGTGTCACTGATTTCAGTAGGAGAAAATAGAGCCCTCATATATGTAGATTATAATCTAAAACTTTTTCTGAGCAGGTAGTCAACTGGATGATCCAATAAACAGCTTTGTCTTTCTGGTGTTTGCCAGAGTGGGAAAGAGTATTTATAAAAAAATAATCCAACCACACTTTTCCTGCTACTTCCCCTGTCACTAACCACTCGCTGTGCACACCTCCTTGGTGAGTTCTCATGTTCCTACACAGCCAGAGCAGATATTCCTGCAGTATGTGGGGTTGAGGTGTCTCTTCCCTAACTACATATAGGAAAAGCAGGTAAAGCAGCTCTCTGGATCCCCAGCAAGTTCCCTCCTACTTGCCCTTGATCTAAGGAAGATGCAGGTCTTTGGACCAGTTGGGAGAAACCATAGGGAGGTTTAAACTGGGGACAGGGAAGATCCAGGCCTCTTACAGGCCTGTGGACAGGGAGAAGGGAAGGCAGATGGACACCTCCAATGATGGAAGAATTGGGCACATATTCAAGCAAAACTTCCAAAGCAATTTCTTCCAGCTAATCCATGCCATAATTTTTCCCACAGCAAAGATGATCCAATACATCATTTCCATGAGACAGAAAGCAGTTTTATCACTGCTTACTTTTCAGAGGTCTTGAGACACTTGCTTTTAATCATATAGTGTATGCTGACATCTGGTGGCATTCAGTAACCAAATCTTCATTTGACAAATATATTTTGTTTTTAAGAAGTCTGCATTCTTATTTTCCCCTAGTTGGATCCAGAGACAGGATTCCTCCTAGACCACTTCAGGCTTGAGATCAGTCTAACACAGATGTATGGGACTGGTATGGTCCTGGATCTCTTGAAAGAATCTTACATGGGCACTGACATCCAGGTAAGGAAGTGACCACCAGTGAAGGGGCCTGACTGTCTTCTAACACAGTTGTTTCAGCACAAAATGGAACAAACAACATCTTACCATTCCCTGTTCTGACCACAGAGAATCACTGCACTGAAAAGGAGTGATGCAAAACTGCTACAGGCCTCAGCACCAAAAGAGCCACTGTGAAGTCCTACATAGTAACATTTCTCCTGTAATGTATTTTATCTTTGCTTCAAACTGGAGAAAGAGAAGCAAAATTGAATGTATGAATGAGTGAGATGTACCAAAACCTTGTTTGATGGCAAGTGAGAATAAGTAGCATGGATTCAGCTCTCATGCTTGAAATTATATCCGTGATGTAGCTGTTCCATTAAAATATGGATTAAAATCATGTTTAAATTTCATTTCCTCCAGTCCTTATCCTGCTTTTGATTAGTTTTAAGAGCAGTTGATGGTCTTGTGACTTGAAGATTTTACATTTTAAATTTTGTGTACATGGTCTGGAATTTTATGTGAAATTGTGGGTTTGATCTTTGACCTCTGTTTACTACAGTTCTGATTTGCCACTAATTTGATAGCAAGCCATAAGGGCCTACTGTAAACAAGCTGCTCACTTTACATAGCTATGTTTGGCTCCTAAATGAAGAAGTATGTATGGAATATACTTTGGGTACTGTAGACTCCTAAAGAAATAATAAAAAACACATCACTGCTTAGCGCTCCAGGTAACGTTTACATTTGGAGAAAATAAGTTGAATGCCTAATAGAGAGAAAAAATGCAATTCCTATCCATCTTAGGGTTTTTTTGGGGTTTTCTTGTTATTTAAAGTGTTCTTTAAAGTATTTGAAAGCTCAGGCTCAGAGCTCTTTTGAAGTCAGTGGGAACTTTGCCATTGATTTTAAAAAGATCAGGATTAAGACTAGGGTCTAGGGTCTAAAAGGCAAAAATGAAAATGTCCGAAGTCTACAAATCTCTCACTGATTCAACCATCCAGAAAGGAAGGAAAAAATCCTTCTCCAAGGTCTGTAATATACGTCTTCATTTCAGGACTTCTGTTTTTCGTACATTCGTAGACTTCAAGATGGAGAGCAACTTCCAGTCAGAACTGTAATTGATAGCATATGGAGTAGTACATGTTTGTACCATGGACTTTCAAAGCTGCTGGGGGAAGGGAGATGAAAGCTGCTTGTAAAAATCAAGAGATTGTCTGTACAAGTCTTCCACAAGTTGTCTGGTGCTAACACTACACCATATTCCCTGCCTGCAACCCACCCCAGGCAGATTCCCCAGCTCACAGGCTCAGGCCTTACACACAGGAACTGACCCAGGAGAAGACTGGTTTTGGCCATTAAACTCAGAAACATGTCTAATCATCCTGCACAAAGTTAGCATTTTGCATTAATCTGTCACTGGAAAGCATGTCCTCTGAGTACCAGGTAAAAGCAAGGTCTTCAGCTCTCTCCTGTTGAGAGAGAGGACCCAGCTGGGACCATTCTCCCCACTAGAGACTTGGAGAGCAGATGGTGGTAGGAACACCCAGGTAGCTTGGAGGAAGAACTGTTCTGCTGTTTGGCAAAGGAAGAAACCACAACTTCTTTCATTTTCTGGCTTAAGGGGTCATGATAAGTGTGACCAGAACCCAGTGGTCAACGATGTGAACTCTTCTCAAAGTCATCTATTGTGAGGCACTGTAAGCTCAGAGAAGTGATCGGATGTGGGCAAGATAACATGAAAAGTCCTCTTCTTTCCTCTTCAGCCACCCAAGTGCACTGAGTATCTTAATGGAACTGACCCTGATGCCAGGTCAAGCTATCCATGGATGACTTCAGGAAGCTAAAGCAACTAGAGGTAGGAAACTGTATAATGACTTGGTTCATTTACGTGGTCCCAGTATCAGACCAGAGTTCATGGATGAAGTACCCCTCTAGATCATCTGAACCTAAGGCTGACAAAGCACCAATTGCAGTCTCTAAAGCTTTGTGACTCATCAGAGGAACATTATTTTCTGTTACCAGAGAGCCATACTTGACCAAAAAGTATCAAGATAGAAATACAGCATTAAAATAAGGGAATCCATGCAATTAGAACACACAATAGTCTCCTGTATGTCCATTACTTAGAAGGAACCAAAGCTGTTAAGAGCCCGATGGGAACCACTAGTGAAGGTGGATGTAATATTTCAGACTGTGTAGCTCCTTCTCTCCTGCTCCAAACTGACTGACAATACAAGGAGAGGAGGCAAAGATTGCCACCTTGCAGATTACTTAGTTCAGTCAACCTTGAGATTTTCTAGTTAATCAACTCTGGCAGCATATACTTCACTTTCACCAATGGCACCTCCTGCTCTCTGCCACTCAGAGGGAGTGTGATGCTGCTCACAGGGACAATCAGTCCTGTCCTGATTGTGACATGGGCCATACCAAAACACAGCCTATACTTCTGTTTCCTTCACCCAGCTGGGAAGAATCATAGAATCATAGAATTGTCTGGGTTGGAAGGGACCTCAGAGCAATTGCAACTCAGGGCACTTTTCTGAAGATACTTTCCTGAGATATTTCTTGAGTTGCCCCACAGCACAACAAAGACCAGAACCAAAACCACACATGAAGGGCATCACATGTGATGCATTCTGAAAACATTCTCAGTGACTTTGGTGCCAGAGCTCTGCTCTGCAGTTTTGTTAATCTATTGTGAAAACACCTTATCTTTTCATCAGTTTGAAATTACTCCAGTCAATTATGCTGTCTCACCTGGAAGAGGAAACCTCTACTTTGTAGGGCCCTCAAACAGAACTCATATTTGAGTAGAAGCTTGCAGAACAGCTGAGTGCCACTGAAATTGGGATGTAATGTTCTCAGTCAAAATATCCTGTAGATCACATCTTCTCTGCAGATCCCATCTTCTCCTCGTGCTTCATGGCACATTGCCTCAGAATTTTTTAAGTGTCAGTCCCAAGGGCTTTAATACCTTTATGCTAGTCACCTCAACATCACTTTCAGCCTGCAAACAGCAATGCACAAGTATTTGAAGACACAGTGTTTGTTTCTAAGGGAGTGTGGTAACTGAGCAGAAATAGTTTCTAAAATTCTGTTTACTTTCTCTATAATTCTGGCTCACAACAGAAAGAAATGTTAAATTCATCTAAATACCTTTGGGCTCATATAGATTCAAGACATTCAGAGATTTTTAATAAATAAATAAATGATGCCATAAAGGCCCCTGGAATGTTTAGATGGGGTGGGTACGTCTGGCCCTAGTGAGGAACAGAGATCCATCATTGCTAGAGCAACTTCTAAAGCAATTCAGCTAGGGCTCTGGGTACACATTACAGAAAACCTTTTCCAATAACTTTCTTATGCAAGACAAAACCACAGCCACATTTGTATTTTAGGCAGTGAACCAACATGAATTAAGCAAGACAACAAGAACTGTCCTCAAGGGATATTTTAGGCTGCTTCTATCCTCCCATTCCCCTTATACTCCTTTTCAATCTCTTACCAGTTTGTGCATTTTTGGCAGCAATCAGTGCTGCAGAGGTCAGTGGCAGGCTGGTGGGGACCACTGTGGCTTTTGGCTACTGAAGACAACTTCCCCAACCTGGGGAAGTGTCAACTCTTTGCTTCCCATTTTGAGCTGGAGCAGAGGTGACTCTGCGCAAAGGAGGCAGAGGAACTGGAGAACTTTCCTTAGCCCAGCAGCCTTTGAAAACCAGTTGCTGCTTTTCCTCTTCTCCCAGGACCTGCTATCCAGCAAGTGCAAATTGAGGCTGACAAACAAGAACATTAGCCTGGTATTTCTGCTAAAATGATCCTTCTTGAAATAGCTGATGTTGACATTTAGATTGTCTGCAGACTACCAGTTTAGCACTCCAGTTAGAAGAATAGGTCTGTTCACTCTTCCCTCTGAGCTATTGTTTCAGCTCTCTCTAAACTGGGCAAATATCACTGCAGCAGTTTACACTCCAGTTCCACTTTAAAGGGTTATCTTGCAATCATAACCCAAATTGCCTATAAAACCTTTTTTTTTTTTAAGTGTAAGTTTAGACTCTGGACAATAATTGCAGAAAACTGTAAAATTAGTCTGCAGCAGTTTACATAGCTGTGAAATACTGGAGCTGTTTTTTTCCAGTGCACCTATGTATACAAGGCTGCAGCTAGCTCAAATATTTACAGTGGACTCACTGGTGCTTCCATCACAGAAACTGGTATTTCAAGTTAGGCCACACACACGAACAAAGAATTGCTTGTTAAAAAGGGTGGTTTCATATTTGCAGTGTTACAGCATCATCTAACTGAAGCACTACCATGGCACCTCTGCCTTTCCTGTATCACCTTCTGGATGGATTCAAATAAAATACCTGTGGCTAACACAGGCATTTTTAATGTAATAAAGTAGGATAGTATTGATTTAACTGCAGGGCTTTTGCTGTAACTATGCTGCCCTTCAATTTTCAAACAAGTGAATCATACTGAGGGGGCTGTACCCTCATTTCTTTCTCTGCAGTCAACTTTGCTGCTGGTCATTTCTATTTGGTATCATTCCTCCTTGCCCGCTGGAAGCTCACTCTTCATCCTGTTCTCCTCCATGCTGACTTGTCCTCTTCTCTCCTGATACATCTTGCTGATGGTAGGGCCACCAGTCTCACTGATATTAAGTGATCAATCTCATTTCTTAAGAGAAGGAGAAAACTGCTGCAGTAGATTATAGGAAATTGCCCACTGACCTTCATCTGCTACAGTAATTTCCAAGACTCTGGATATTTTCAAGCCCAACTGGCCAACATGATAAACTGATTCAATTCAATACTTCCAAGGAATATCATCACCTCTCTGGATAACAAGGATTTATCCGTTCCAGAGCTTGAAGATTCAGTGGCATAATTCGTCCTTTCTGTGTTTCCCTAGGAGCCTATTTCTGCCTCACATGAAATTCTGCCAAGCTTCTACCTTACTAGCTCCTACTCTCTCTTTTAAAGAGCTTTTTCAGGTGGTGTTTTCACCTAAAGTGAACAAATCAAAACTAGCAGAATGAGTGGATAAAGCCACAGCCTGGGGACAAACCCATTGCCTGAAATCTTTGCAAAGAAATTTTCCAGGAAATACCTAAAAGCAAAGAATACATGACAGAAGTACACATTTATGTGAGTGACTATACACAATGTAATAAAAACTTCCAACTCTTTCAACCTAACAGGGAGGAATTAATAACTGACCATTAGCTTTAGGCACTGATTTGAAGGAGTTAAATTCACAGGCTGCTTTTTCAGAACAGGGTGGGGCATTGGGGAAGTCAGGGAGAGAAGAAAAAAGGCACCTGAGTGCCCTGGGAAGGAGCAGCAAAACCTCCTGGCACACTCCCTGGCACACTCCCCTTCCTCCCCTCTGCTTCAGATACTCCCCAGCTGGGGCTGTCTGGGTGCCCTCCGGCAGCTGCACCCCTGGGGCTCCACACATCTGGGTGCAGAGGGCTCCGGGCCAGCAGCCCTCTCCTCTCCTCTCCTCTCCTCTCCTCTCCTCTCCTCTCCTCTCCTCTCCTCTCCTCTCCTCTCCTCTCCTCTCCTCTCCTCTCCTCTCCTCTCCTCTCCTCTCCTCTCCTCTCCTCTCCTCTCCTCTCCTCTCCTCTCCTCTCCTCTCCTCTCCTCTCCTCTCCTCTCCTCTCCTCTCCTCTCCTCTCCTCTCCTCTCCGCCACCCTTCCCCACTGGTGTGACACTGCATGGCATGACCAGTGGCCGGTGCCTGAGGGCAGACACATGGGCATCCTCCCTCTTTCGGAGTGGGCATCCTGGAACTCATCCTTTGTGGGGCCGGGCACTGGGAGCGGGCCCCTCTCCGGGCCCTGGTACAGCAGACACAAGGTAAGTGCCCAGCTCTGCAGCACCTTGCTGGGGCTCAGGAAGAAATGGCCTGGGAGAGAGCAGGGTCCTCATTTCATCCTCTCCCCACCTCCCTCTGAGGAGCTGCCATACAGCACACGCTGGCTGCTGGCACCTGCTGCTCCCTCATCCCCTGAGCAGCCCCCAGCGCCCTGCTTCCCCCTCCCTGCAGCCCTCCCTGGGCAGGGGCCGGGCAGAACTCTGCTGCTCTGCACTACAGCATCGCTGGTTTCTGTCACTGTTCTTTCTGTGGCTGGCAGTGCTGACAATGTATGTGGGTAACTGCAAAAGGGTGACTGAAGTGGCCTCGGTGAACTAGCAAGTTGGAGGTCGATTAAACCCCTTACCTTCTTCCTGCTTTCTGCTTCACAAGCTAGGAGGCATTAGAGGATGCTCAACGTTCTTGTTTTTCACCGTATGAGAAGCAAATAATGTCTTTATGATGAAAAGCATTGGTATAAATTGTGCATAAAATGGCTTGCGACTGACTGGTCTCCCCTTTTTTCTGTGAGCAGTCTAGTAGTGGATCATAACCAGGGGAAGGTCCCCAAAACTCTCCCCTCTGGATTCTACATTTGCTACTGGCCAGATGGCAGGAGGCATTCCTCAGCACCATGGCCACAGAGGAAAGGAAAACTCTGAATTCCTGGCCTTGGGTCCCTAGAGCAGCAGGATTTCTGGCTGATGGCTGGTGGCTGTCCTCCCCAGGACCAGAGCTGTAATCTTTTATGGGTGACAAGAGTGTGGAGTCAAGGGTTCCTGCAGATCTGAGAATTTGGGCCCTGGAGCTGGGAGTGGTTTCAGAGCTGTCAAAGGAAGTCATCAATAGGGAACTCTCTTGGCACTGGGATTCCCACCTGCTTGCCATTGGGAGTTATCAGCTTGCTTGTAAAATGTTCCAGCTATGCTTCTGTACTTCTTGGGGTGTTTGTGGGAGGACTGCTCTGTTTTAAGCTTGATAATTTTCTGGGAAGACTTGAATAATTTTTTAATATTGCTAAGGTATCTGTGGGCAGGACTGATTTTCTGTACTTCCATTTACTTGTAGAGTGGAGGCTTTGGAGCAGGTAATGGGTAACTCTGAGCCACCTGTTGCTTCCAACCTTCATTTTCTCAAGAGTGAAATTCTTCTGTTCATATTTTACATTTTTGGAAACACCAGAAACAATTTCCTCCCTCCATTCCCAGCTATCCTGACTTTGATGCAGTGGATCAGCCCAGATTCAGGTTTTCATGCAGAGGATCTTTCCCTTTCCATTTTCTTGAGGTTGTTCCATCCTCTTGGTTTACTCTGAAGAGATCTTTGTTTTCTGCCTCTCAAAGAGACCCTAATACTGCACCAGCTCTCACCTTCCTGGAAACATCCCAGGAAAGTTGAAGTAAATTGCTTTCAGGAGGGGGAGGGGGGATTTTTCAACCCTGTGAACCATAAGGAGGTGAAAAAGTGGGATCCCCTTTCCAGAGCCTTTAGACATGAGGGTCCAGCACAGCTTCCAGTCACAACTGCCTAGTGCCACATGGGCATCAGAGACATTCATGTGGGAGCATCAGATCTGACACATGCATTAAGGAAACCTGTGGCACTGGAGTAAACCTAAAATATCTGTAAAAATGCAACTCCCTGGGAGAAGTTAAAGTACCTGCATCCACGTGGCTGTGCAATACAATGCCTCCTTGTTCGGGCGTTACATTTCTTTGGGGTTTCCTTTGCTTTGCTTTGTTTTTAATTGGGATTATTCTCCTGACAGGTCCCTGATAAGGGTAATTGGTGCTAGCTGTTGGAATGAGGGTAGCAGAGGCCATGGGTTGTCATGAGAAAAAGGGGTGGAGGTAGGACTTGTCATCAGCACGGATGTAGCTTGGTTGACTGAGGAACTGCACCTCTGAAATCTGCAGCACAGTATCCCATGGTCCCACAGCCTTCCCTGTCTCATCCCTGTGTTTTGTGTCACGGGAGTGTTTAATGATGCAGTAAAATCTGGTTTAATATGTATTTAGTTACCTAAAGTATTTCCTGACAAACTAATATTATTATAATATTTTTGGGTCTGCTGGGGTAATGAACATAAGAAGGCCTGACGTGTGGTTGTGGTCTGCTCAATAGAAAATGTATGCAACTGCTTCACTTCAATCCTTTTTTATTTCCCTCAGCACTTTTCGAAGGTTGATTACCAATATTGTTGAGAATGGACAAAAACATTTTCCAGGATCACTTGAGATTATTAACTGCAATTTTGATCTTTAACTTTGTACCAGAGAAGGAGAAAAGACTGGAGTGGCAATAGTCAGAGAAAGGTTGGATGTAATACTTCTTCCGTAACTTAGTAGTTCTTACTGTGTAGTCACTGTGTGTTCAAGTGCAGAGGCTGAGCTGGAGATTCATTTCACTTTTGCTTCTTTTTCCTCCTTTGCCTGTCTCTTAAAACTCAGTGTTATTATTGGCTGCCCAGACATGTACCTTGAGAGATTTTCTTTTGTGGGTTGTAGTAATAAATCATTTCAGCTCTATATTTGAGGTTTAAAATGTTGACAGCTCCTTCAGATGGATCTGTAGCCTTTTGTCCCATGACAATATATCACAGCTTGTCACAGGCCATAAGTGCAGGTGACAAGTATGTGCAGCCAGGAAACCTGACCCTTCATGTGCTCTAGTGAGGAGGCTGTGGTGGCTGCCCTCAGCTGTGATGAGAAATCCTTCAGATTAAACAGATTGCTTGGGGTCTTTCTATGCTGCATTCTATCACATACATGAAATCTAGACTTTGTGCAAAGTACCACAATTAAGTTTTTTATCTTATTCTAGCAGAACCTGTAGCAGATTTCCAGTATGTGAAGAGTCCAGGAAAGCTGGGGAGGGACTTTTTAGAAAGGCACATAGTGATAGGATGAGGAGTAATGATTTCAAGCTGAAGGAGAGTAGATTTAGATTAGATGTCAGGAAGAAATTCCTAAGTGTGAGGGTGGTGAGACATTGCAACAGGTCTCCCAGGGAAGCTTTGGATGCTCCCTCCTGGAAGCGTTCAAGGTCATGTTGGATGGGGCTTTTATCAGCCTGCTCTGGTGGGAGGTGTCCCTGCTCATGCAGGGAGCTTGGAACTAGATGATCTTTTGGTCCCATCCAATCCAAACCATTCTGTGATTCCATGATTCTATGTTCAAGGAGAAAGATGTTAGCGCTTCAACTCACCCCACCTTGCTATGGCCTTGACATCTACTGCCACTAAGCCTCAATAAGGTAAGGGGGGTATGGTTTGATCCTGCTCTCTTCCAGTGGAGCATGGTCCCTGATGGTACTTCTGGCACTATGGGAGCTGCTGCCTTTGTGTTGTAGGAGGGCAGGGAGCAGCTGCTGTGGAGGGGAACATTTTTCCATTTAATTTGTCTGAGGAAGAATCCCAGAAACACTGAGGGCCCCTTTATCTGCCACAGCCACTGCCACTGGAGAAAAAAGCTGGCATGGCACATCATACAAACATGGACCAGAATATTTTAGCCACTTAAACAATGAAATTTCCAACTATGGTTTTCAGTCAGGGAAAGCTATAGGTGTCTATGCCAAGGTGTCTATGGAAGTATGGGTAGGAGCCAAAAGGTAGGATGACCACAGCACACATGGGTTTCAAACACAGCAGCTTTCCTCTGCAAGAAGCAACCATCAGATATCAGGTTATTAAAGGTGAAGGCAAACCCTCCTGTTTTTTGTTTTGTTGTGGTTTTTTTCACTCCAAGTTTTTTGTGTTTTTTTTTAATGCTATTTTCTCAGTCTCTATAGGGTGGGTCCCTTATGCTGCAGTTTGCTCCCTGATAGACTACAGATGTTGGCTGTTTTGGGTTAGGAAGCAAACTGCTCTCTGAGCACGTGGAGAGGAGACAACCATGTCCTCACCCAGCTCTCTCTTGCTGTACTCATTTGTGAACAATATGGTGAAAATTTTTTTGTCTTCCCCCCCAGTTTCTCACTCTAGAACTGTTCACTGAAAACCAACAAGAGTATCAAAACGCTGACTCTGTTTTATTGTGTTGTTCTTTACCTGTCAGATTTCAGAGTTCACATGGTTTCCTTTATCTCACTGGGGAAATGTGTAAAGGAGAAAATGTATACTGTTTTATTTGATGGGAAATGTATTTTATTTTTAGCCCTTATAAATCAGAAGTACGAAGAAGACTTTGCTCAGACTTCCAAATACACCTTTATTGGATCAGCCATAGGGAATGCAAAAGTCAAAGCTCATAATGAAGCAGAATTGCAAACAGTTGCTGCCAGCATTGATGCATGCTTTTCTGGTGTTGATCTGCTGTTGGGAATCCAGCTGCATTTCCATGGCTTAGTCCCCATTTAATTATGCTCTAGTAGAAAAGGATGTGTGAATTTGGTTCATAAATGCAGGACTGTCAGCTGGGCCAGCTTTGCACCCAAGATATGGGTCTGGTCTGCTGGGGGTTGTGCTCTGATCATCATGAGTGTGAACATGACGTGAGAAAGCAAGACAGAGCACTGGTTAGTAAGGATCATCCTTATATTTTTATAGCCTCATACATCCATTCTGCTTTGCCAAGTATCAGCTGTCCCTGCAGATGTAAATATCATAACATGGCTGATGTGAAATGAGCACACAGGTCATACAAGCTGCAGAGCTCAGATTAAAGAAATATCAGCTGCTGTGTATCAGCTACTGATTACTCAGAGGTAAGGGTTACAAGTACAGAAAAGCCCTAGCCCTTGTCTGTCCCCCTGCATGATACCATAAAAATGTTTCTATAAATTTGACTTGAAAATTTCTTAAGGAAATGTAGCTTATCCCTTCAATCACTGCAAGAAAAGAGGATGGAAGTCATGGAGCTGCTTATACCTCTGAAAATAAAGAAAACAGGGGATGAGGCAGCAGGTCAGGATCAGATACCTTGGGTGAAAAAGTAGCCCAAAGACTGGAGGTAGCATACAGCTTTCAACACCAGCCTGAGGAGTGACCCCTTATCTGGTTTCCACCAGGCACAAGGTCTCAGAACAGCCTGATTTCCTACTGCTGTGTTTTTGGTAGGCCTCCATCACCCTTCTTAGGTTTCTTTTGTCAAGGCTGGAAGGAGTGGGGTGCCTGTGGAAGTTCCCCTTCAGTGCCCAGCACTGTGCTGGGCAGCAGATAGAGTAAAGCAGCTCAGCCCCATGTTTTGAGGTTGGGGCACTAAGACCCAATGCAAATGTTATTGATGGAAGAACTCATTCTCCATTGGTCTGGATACTTTATCTCTTCAGCATTCCTGGTAGAGCATCTTGAATGAGTGCTTGCTAGACAGGCAGCCAAAAGAAACTGGGGAGCAAAACCCTTTTGTTTGGGCAGATGGCTTGCAGTTCATTGTGACTGAAATAGTCTTGGTGGCTTCTCCTGGACACCTCATTCAGGGCCCTGGATAAAACTGCCCTTGCAGGACTGGAGCCATGCTAAGCACCAACTCTAGATCTGCCTGTTTCCTGGTTCTCTCTGAGCTGTTTTTCCCAAATTTTAGACTGTTATCAATGCTTCCTGCCCCAACCTCTACTATAATAAAAAGAATTTTCAGTATTTCTGAGAATATTAAAGAACATGTGTATTTGTTTTGGGTTTTTTTCTTAATGATTAAGGTCACAGTGAGTTAAATAGGATCTTTGTAATTACACTAATCTATTTAGAGAGGTTTGAGAATGTTAATGTAGAAATTTCTAGGGAGCAGGGAATAATTACAATTCTTGTCAGTTGTCAGAAAGTGGGTGCAGGAAACAAATGCAAGGAAACTTGAATCACACTTCTACCTATCCGTCCTAGTGCAGAAATTAGTTTTGCTTTGGACTGCTTCAAATTCTGTTTGATATACAAATCAGATGCTATCTATAGGGCTTAAAACATGCACTATTCTTCAGCACAGTGATCTAGAGCAGCAAATTCAGATTTAGGCTGGAACCAGCAGAGAAGGGTGAGTGCTCCTCTGAGGAGGATTTACCAGGCATGGGGCAAGTCTGAATCCCTGCTCCCTACTCTGCTTTGGCACTGTCTGGTTCCGTGAAGTTCTCTGCCCTCCCTGCCTCAAAATTCTACACTACACTGCAAATAATGGACTTTAAATTTACCATGGGTACTGTGTTTATTGTGGAGTCTCACAACCTTGCCTGGGAGTTTCAAGGTGGTGTAAGATGAAGGTCTGGCTGCTCAGGCAAACACCTGTCTGCTACTCAGATTTCATGAGACTGCTGTGTGGATATAGGACATCATTGCTACCCAGAGAGGTAGTGTTGCTCCCATCTTGAAGCTGTGCTTCTGTTGCTTTATCTTCCCTAGCACTCATGTGACTCTTTGATGAGGCAGTTTGGCTAAATTGGCAGGAAAGTACTCACTGATTTTTTTAAACAAAAGTTGCCTTTCTCATAAAACCACCTATGACATTGTGGCCCCTCAGGATTTTGTAACTCAAAGATTTGATTGCTCTTTTAAGCTAAGTATGATCTTTCTCTTCCTATGGTCTTGAAGCCTTCTTTGGGCATCAAAAAAAGATGTCTGAGTCTTTATTCTTGCATGTCTCCAACAGGCTGCTGGATCTGATTAACTCCTGTTTGAAGGAATCAGAAGAATCTAAATGACTCAAGTAGAAATGTGACCAAACTCAAAAACTAAGGCTTTAGAAAGATGAGCAAGCAGCAGACTGCACGCTCCAGTCATAAGGGTGTTGAGGACCTTTGGCTAACCTAGTAACTGTGATTATTCCATTTGGAGTTTTGGTAAAATGTATAAACTGTTCTGCTCTTGTTTATAATGTCACCACAGATTGTCCCAGAAGAATGACAATCATTAATATGAACAGTTGGGAGATATGCTTTCCATTCTGTGACTAATCTGGACTTTGAAATGTACTGCCAACAGCTTCAAAAGACAGCCAGTTGGTGTGCAAATCAACACCAGGCCTGGAGCAGAGATCCTAAGAAATGTGGCAGTGATATTTGCAGATTGTGCTCAAAAGTGAATAGTCGATACCAAACCAAACAGATGTGTACTGCTTAAATTGAGGTTATACCAGCATAACTGCATTCTCCACCATGATATCCCTGGCTGATATGGGTTTTTTTGTACATAACAGACTTGTACCCAGATAATTAACTACCAGTTAAAACCTACTTCAGTTCTGGGGGGCTCCAGCTTGGTAGTAAATGGGTTGTGGCTCCATGTATTTTGTTTTATGTCTCTAACCTACTATATCTTTGTATTTCTTTGCTGGGGTTTTTTTGTGTGTGAGGGGTTGGTTTTGTTTGGTCATGTTTTTTTCCCCTGCTTTGGAATTGTCACAATGTTCATGTATTTTTGACTTCTGATGACATTAATGTCTTTGCTCTTTTTTCTCTTTCTTTCAGTGACAATCTTTTACTCCCTGCAGTGACTAAGTCACCAGGAACACTATAATTCAAACAAGTGATAGCAGCATTCATCTGATCCAGATTCTACCTCCATCTCTTGTCTATTGTGATAGTTTTGACTACAGTTAATTTTCACCATGGAAGTTTGTATGGTGCTGGGTTTTGGATTTGTGAAGAAAACAGTGTTGATAGCATGGTGATATTTTATTTATTGGTGAACAGTGCTTGCACAGAATGGAGACATTTCTTGTTTCTCATGCTGCCTTGCCAGTGAGTAGGATGGGAGTGCACAAGAAGTTAGGAGTGCACAAGAAGTTAGGGGTGCACAATGCTGGGAAATCTGTCCTGATCTGACCAAAGGGATATCCCATACTATATGACATCATAATCAGCAATAAAAGCTGAGAGAAGAAGCAGGAAGGGGAAGGGCATTTGGAGTTATGTTATTTATCTTCCCAACTAACTGTTGTGTTTGATGGAGCTCTGCTTTCCTGGTAATGGTTGAATACCAGCCTGCTGATAGGAGAAAGTGAATTAATTCTTCACTGTTTGTGCATGCAGCTTTTGCTTTACCCGTGAAACTGTATTTATCTCAGCTCATGACTTTTTGTGCTTTTACCCTTTGAATTCTCTCCCCCATCTTGCTGGGGAGGACTGAGCAGGGGGCTGTGTGGGGCTGAGCTGATGGCCAGGTCTGCACGTAAGAGGCTACTAGAATAAACTAAAAAGAAATGAGTGGTTTACAGAAGTATAGAGATGATAGCATCTGGCTTAGGAAAAGGAAAGTAAAGTTCTCCTTCATTTTAAATTTCTGAGAGGTAGTATACACAATTTATCATCACGGCCCCGTCTCTATAGTAATCCCTATCAAGAAGAAAGAATCTGTTCTTCTATTTATTTCTATATATTTCTGTTCTTCTTTATGTTTATTATTCTTTATTCCTATTCTTCTATTTCTACTGTATCTGCACCAAGGCTAAAATACTGTGAAAAAAGACACAAAGTTCTACATGGTGGTTTACATCCACGAGTTCTACATCCACATAAGGTACAGTTGTATTCTTGTGAAACAGGCATTCCTGTCAACACTTAGTGTGAACTGGAAGATGGTAACCAATACTTTAAACCAGGTTGCAGTCTGCAGTAAAAGAACAAAATGCACAATTGCAATATGGCACATGAGACAGTAAGGAGTATGTGAGCCCACTGCCTGTATTTTAGTCCTCTGCATGAAATTTGCATACGACATCATTTATTTAAAGAGTTTGTTTGTTATCCCCGGATTTGCATCATCAAGTTTTGACCAGAAGCATCTGCAAATTAAATGCATCCAGTTGTGTGTTTGTGAGTCAGTGCAACCACATACATACATGTGAATATTTCAGAAAGTGCAAGACCTCCTGTTTTTAAATCATCACTGATAATCTAACAGTTGTTTATATTTAAATGAACAATGTTGCCTTCTGGAGTCCAGTCTTTTTGGTTTTGCTTTTTAATGTTCACTAGGAACTCTCTGTAAGTGATTAACAATCTCTACTCTCTGTGGAGATGAAACTAGGAAAGCCAAGTGTGTGAGGTGCAGGAGGGAAAATGAGGAATGAATGTATGGCACCCCTCCTCTGCAGAACAGCAGACTGGAAGGGCCATTGGGCTGCCCATTCCTCTACTATAAAATTAAATTATCCTTTAACAGGTGGATCAAGTATCATTCTAAATGCAGATACAATCAGATCTTTACTTTTTTTCCCCTCCCCTATTGTTACTCCTGTCAGAAAATATTCTGAAATGACACTTGGCTTGGAAGCATCCTCTTTTCCAGCCTGTTTACCCCTGGCCCCACAGATGACGCTGGAGTTCAACAACTGACCGTGTTCACTTGGGTTGTGATGGGGAGAAGCATTTTCTGCACACATCAAAGGAAGGGTTAGTTAAAGCCAACAGAGGATTAATTGAGACAGGATGGCAGACAAGCCTGTCTTTGTTGGAAAGTGATGCTGGAGAGGTGCATGCTGGAAAAGGCATGCCATTCTCCTTCTCCTCTCATCTGGTAAAGGGAGATTTTTCTACAAAAGTTCTTTTTAGGATTTGGTAAATAATGTATTAAGCTGCCTGTGTTGCTGTCAGAGTTTTGTGTAACTGATTTAAGTAGGATTAGAAATAGCTCAGTTTTACTCCAGCAAGACTTGTACATACATAACATGAGGCAATGTGCTGGCTGTGCTTGGCCTGGAGACATCTTTGTGTGCACATGCAGGGCGAGCCAGATCTTCAGCAGTGCTCTCTGTGCCTCGTCCTGCAACCTGATCTAACACTCAACATGACTTTTTACTCAGATGTTTAGATAGCTCTCTTTTGAAGCTTGCCAGACTTTCTGAGCACAGGGAAAGCCATCTCCATCTCACAGGACATGAACAGGCATGCTCTGGCTCCCCGTGATCCTTGTGTCTGCTACTTGGATTTCCATCCAGGGGTCCAGGGAGCCACAGGAAGAGGAATAGTGCAGACTTTCAGTGTGAGCCAGGCTGTAGCTCCTGTTCCTAACAGAGATAGTGCTAAATGTTTTGATTTTATCCTTCTTGTATATTGAACAATGTCCTTGTTCTTTTATGTCACAACAAACTAAATGAAATATATTTTCAGTACATGTTCCAGCACTGGTAATTGCCCTTTGACTCTTGCTTCAGATCTCCTTCAGTACTGCATATAGGCCTGAAGCCATATATAAGTATACGAATTGCACTATAAAACATTTAAACAAGAACTTTGTTTTCTTTATACATCTGTAAAGCACTGAGTACAGCCAGAGCCCTGTGAATAACAATAGTTATATGATAAGCCTCTCCTCCTTCCACATGGGGGCTCTTTGAAAAATGTGGTTTTTGTTAAGGCCTCTGAGTTCCCGTTGCTTCAGAGTTAACTCAGAGTTGGAAGTTTAGGTGGCATTTCCCCCCCTTTTAAAAATACAATCCATTGAGATCTGACAAAGTCCAAATTCCTGGAAACGATGTGTGGTTTTGGAAGCAATAAATGTCATTACATTTCTTGGGAACACCTTAAGATCACAAATAATTTCAGAAATAAAGAAAAATAGGAGGAATAGTTTAACTAGCCTTGACTGAGCTGACATTTGAAATGTTTTAGTTTCTGTTCATCAGTTTAATTTATAGCCATAGAAAATTTCCATAAATCGTGGCTGTATACCTTTTAGTCAATGCAAATTAAATTAATCTTCCTAAGTTTTCATTTCATAGGCCCAGCAACTGCAGTTTAATGTCCATTAGGAAAACATACATGTAATGTGGGTAAATCAACTCACTGTAATTACTGAGTTTCCAATGCAGATTTTAGTCTGCAAGGGATAAATTTATTAGAATTAGTGCCAAAGATTTGAAATTTTAGCCTGGCTTTCATTTACCATAAACCCTTTACTTTATTTTGAAAATAAAAAAAGACCTTTCATGTAAAATTCCCTTTTTAAACCCTGCCAGAAAGAGATGAAAATATGCAAGGGTAAATAAGCATCAGAACATGCATGAGCACCCAAAACAGGAGGTGTATGCAGAAATATGCCACGCTGTCTCTCATTTATTTTGTATATCAATATGTTGCTACTTTGCTTGGCAAATGGATGCCTCCTGACTGACCCTTCATACCTCCCTTCTCCACATCTGGGCTTGTGCAAGAGCCTCACACAGCTGGGAGAGGGAATGCCAGGGGAGTGCTGAGGATGCCTTGCTCCAGGAAAATTTGGTACTTCTTAAACTCGTTCCCCCTCATCCCAGGAATCCCCAGCATGGGCCACTGTCACCTCTGACAAACCACATGGCGTCACCGTTTTAAAGCCCTGCAGTAGTTTGTGAATTCTGGATCCACTTTTAGTGTTAAACATCAGCAGGTGACTTGTTAAGAACGTAATGCTAATGGAGTATGTTTTAGGAGGGTTGTTTCAAACCTGAAACAGTGTTTTACGAGCCTCTCAAATAGTTGTTTTAACACTACGGAGGCAGTAAAGGAAGGAGGGGCTAAAGGAAAGCATTTTTCAAACCAGCTTTGCCACCAAGGAAAGTGTACGTAGATCCACAGCTTCAATCCACGGTCTCTGTGCTTGGGGACTGTCAACAAAGGACTGCAAAGCCAGCAAGTGACTTTCGCAGCTTGTTCCAAACCATATGAAGGTGAAGGAAACGAAGTTTCTATGGTGTTTGTTTACTTTCTGGAAAATTTAAGGGCTTTGTTTTTCTGCAACAAGGCCTCATGCATTTGGAAGCACTGGAAGAATGAGTCAGCAGTTTGAAATCTGGGGTCCAACAAAGTGGCCTGTACGTTCAGACAGATGTTTTGGTGTTGAAGGGACTTGCATTTTATTCCAACATTTTGGAATATTTAAGGCTTCTTCCTGTAGAAGTCCTTAGCTGACTAAAGTAGCACCATGGCTCTGAAGCTGTGTCTGCAACTGAATTCCCTCATGGTGGTTTGTCTCAAGACTTCTGTGTGGGAAGCCCTGCAGTGCTGCAGATGAAATCACAACTGGATATCACAACTGGAAACTCTGTGTTCAGAGAATATCATGTTTATTACTTATAAAACTGGACGTTCCACTAGTCCTCTAGCCTCTAAATGAGGCTGAATGGCACACAGGACAAGTAATGAAGCCTTTTACAGGACAAGATGAGAACAGAAAGGTTTTGGTGGTCTTCAGGGTACTACAGCAGCCAGTTTGCTTTGATAGGGTGATCTGTCTTCTGTTGGGGGTCATCTCTCACTCATGCATGGTTTTACTGGCCTGTGATAATAGTATCCCATTTTTTCCTCTGTTGCTTTGGGAAGTGCTGTCTATATTAACACGTGCATTAGAAATTGCCTGCTGACTTAATGCACTCTTAATGCAATCTTAATGCATTAAGTTTCCGTGTGTGAAGTTTGCAATCCAATTTTCCTCTTTACTGCACTTTTGTCCCCTGTTGTTTTCTTTCATATTGACATGTGGGTATGAACCTGTACAAGACAGTTTTTCCAAGCCATAGCCACGTGGCGTTATTCTACTTTCATCTCATCTCCCTGAATGAATCCATGTGATAGTTGACCTCCTCAGGGCATCGTACTCTGCTTTTAATCTATAGGGGTCTGTCCAGCCCTGAGTTTGGAAGTGCAGTGCTACCACCATAATAACCAGAGCTCGTTAACACATCAGGCTGGAGCAAGCAGAACAGTATATATGCCAACAGCAATGCTCAGGTGAAACATGTCGTCACTGCAATGAAATGACCCAAGCAGTGAGGTTAAGTTTTGAGCCCAGATTGCCACTATGAATTTGCCTTGATCATAGACGCACAGTTTTTCCTTTTGTGCAGACGCAGGAGGTTGCTTCAGTTAGAATACACAAGGAAGTGCCACCTCAACAGCTTTGCATGTGTTTGTCAGGGCCCTGGAGGCACCCACAGTCCTGCCCATCCCTGCCCGTCCCCGGTGGCCCCCCCACCCTGACCATGGCCCAGGACCCCATGTCAGCACCCTGGGTTGTCATCCTTTGCTCCAGCAATCAGAGAATCATAGAATGCTTTTGGTTGGAAGGAACCTTAAAGACCATTTCATTCCAACCCCCTTGCATGGGCAGGGACACCTCCCACCAGACCAGGTTGCTCCAAGCCCTATCCAACCTGGCCTTGAACACTTCCAGGGAGGGAGCAGCCACAGCTTCCCTGGGTAACCTGTTCCAGTGTCTCACCACACTCACAGGAAATAATTTCTTCCTAATATGTAACCTATATATAAATCTATCATCTTCCAGCATAAAATCATTCCTCCCTTATCCCCTTACTACCTGCCCTTGTAAAAAGTCCCTCCACAGCTTTCCCGTTGGCCTCTTCAGGTACTGGAGGGTTGCTATAAGGTCTCCCCAGATCCTTCTCTTATCCAGAATGAACAGCCTCAAGTCTCAGCCTGTTTTTATAGAAGAGGTTCTCCAGCCCTCTGATCATCATTGTGGCCCTCCTCTGGACTCACTCCAACAGCTCCATGTCCTTTTTACTTTGGGGGCCTCAGAACTGCACACAGTACTCCAGGTGGGGTCCCATGAGAGCAGAGTAGAGGGGGAGAAGCACATCCCTTGCCTGCTAGTCACACTCCTTTTGGTGAAGCTCAGGATATGTTTTGCTTTCTGAGCTGCAAGCGCACACTGCCAGCTCATGTTGAACTTCTCTTCAACCAAGGAGATGGCACAGTAGAGCTGTTCTCCAGTCCTTCCACAGTCCTGCCCTGCCCAACCATGGTTTCTGCTGAGCCAGGCTCACCTGCAGACCTGTGTCCTAGCCCAGCCTCAGCTGCCAGAAATGCTGATTTCAGTGTTTCACAGGGATGTACTGAGCAATGGTCACACATGTCACAGTATTTCCCAGAAAATAAGGAAAAGACTGAGAAGACCCAAGTTTTTGCCCTGTTTTCTGTTCCTTGCAGTTTCTGGAATCTATAAGCGAATTGGCTTTTGCCAGATAGTTCCTCTTCAAACATGGGGTGAGCATTGTGATAGGAATCTTATGTGTCCAACAGGGCTATCTGAGCCAAGCTCATAGGCACCTGACAAAGCAATCACTGGTAAAAAAAGTCACTGTTCTGGAGAGGACACCGGGGATGCAGGGCATTGGAAAACTTCCCACTAGACTCCCTGCCCATGCAGTGTGTAAAACCATGAAAGGGGTGTTTGATTCACAGTTTCTGGAGGCAAGCGCTCAGATCATGATTAGTATGCACATGTGGATCTGATTTTGAATGATTTTTTTAGATGACAGATGGAACACACAGTCTCATCTGCTGCTCACCAGCTGTGTGCGTGTTTTACCTCCAGAGCTGGATGGAGAACCTCCTTTGGGCTTGCTCAAGAGAGAATAGTGTTCCCTCTCCGGAATGCCTCCTAAATCCTGCAGAGTGTCTGTGACCTCCAACTGAAAGCTGGAAATAAGGAAATAAATTATCCAGAGATGCAGCCACTGAAACAGAAAGAGCTCCAGATAGGTTGGGCTCACTGCTGCAAGAAGAGTAGATGTAGCACAATTCCTTATGTGAAGGTAATAAAATTATGGGTTAAGCGAGGTGACAGTTTCTGTTTGCTATTCCCTGCTGTCTCCTTTTTCTTCAACCCTTCATGATGAGACTGACAAGGCCACTTCTCCACCCCCTCACAAGGGAGCATGCTGTCATTGAAAAAGAACAAGTCTTTGGGAGCAAGAAAACAATTTTGATTTAACTGCTGTTTTATTGAAGCAGTGTGTGCAGAGTGATGAAGGGAGTGCAATAATCCACCTGTAAAGTTGACAGATTTTGTTCAAGATATAGTACCAGCAGCATCAAGTCCTCCAGAAGGAAAATGCATCCCCTCTGCTCCTGTGGAACCCTAGGTGGGGTCCATTTGACAGCATTTCCCAGTGTGCAGGGAAGCTGCAGGACTGCTCATGTCCCTGTAGCAGTGCCTAATCTCAGCAGAGACATCTGTGCCAAGGTGTTCTGGAGCATCTTGTCACACACTACCCACTGCTTTCAGGGAGTAGTGCCATGCTGCTGGAGCATCCACGGGGATACTGGGATGTGAGGAAAGGACATAAGATGGGAAGGACCTCCAGTGCTCAAGGACCAGAGGCAAGACTCAGGTAGTAATTCTCAGGGGATTCTTCTTGCCCAGAGACTGTAGCACTGGTGATGTTTTACTGAGTATAGAGGATGTTTGAGCAAAGGGAGCCCTCTCACCTCCTGCACCCACCTCTCTGCTTCCCCTTGTACCTGTCAGTCAGCCAAAGTGGTTGTCTGCATCTCCTTTTGCACCTAAGCTGTTACAGAAATACACGGGCTGGGAAGAGCTGGATTTAGCTGCATCTCTTCAATAAGAATATTATAATCCATTTGCAATCATGCTGTTGTTTCTTCACACTTTGGGAAATTCTTTTTCTTTGTCTAAAAAATTCTCTAGCCACAGCAAAAATCTCCCTCTACTGTCATCTCCAAAGGCCACATATTGCCTCTTTCTTTATAAATGTTGAGGGGTAAAGCTCTCTGTGGCTGGTAGGCACTGCCTGTTCATAGGTGCCTAGGGACCACCTTGAAGCAGTCATAAAAGCTGAGGCTGTGGGCACTGAGCTGGATGCTTCTTTTCAGCTTGCAAGCAATGCTTATGCTGGGTTATGAAACCAGGACCTTGTTTATAAAAACTCTGTGTGTATTTCCTACAAGCGATTGGGACTTCTCACAGCACTATAACTCTTACCTGAAATGGGTCTGGAGTACACTTACAACAATATAAAAAGTGCTACAACATTTTGAAAGTAGACAGGGAACTCTATTCTGTACCTGTTACTTGATCTTGCTGAAATGGCATCTTTAACTGGCTGCTTTCCAGATTAATGAATCCTGCTTGAGAGTTTGCCATTTCTCAGTTGCAAATCTTACTGAAAATTAAACAGGATGATTAGAAAAGAATTAGATGAAATAATACAATACATTAAAAAGACTGTCAGGAGACCTATGTTCCTGGCTGCTCTGTCAAATAGTGGATATGTTAACACTTAAGATAATTGTATTCCAATACCAACAGTTTGATTTCTGTTGCTTTTTCTTTCTGGATGATGTAATAAACAGGTCATTTTTTTTGAAAAGAAGAATATAAGTGTTATGCTGAGACCTGTCTACTGTTTTCTTCCATGAGATTTAAGAAGGTGTTCTACTGAAGGAAAGCAAAACCATCTCCAGCACTGGGATGCCCTTTCTACTCCCAGGTGTATACTTCTTAACCCTTCAACAACTGTGGTTTTCTCAGTTTCCCCAGTGCAGCACAAACTCAGAGTCTCAAAAGTGCCGCAGTTTGGTTTTTGTTGGGTTATAATGTGCTATCACAAAACTATTGTTATACTGTTTTTCTTAAATTAATAAATGTTTTTTGTATTTCTCTGGTTTGTGATCTTGCAGACGCAGCTCCTGGGAGTTTTACTTGCTGCTGCTTCAAATTTTTTGATTAGTGTCTCTTTGAATATACAGGTAGGAAATTATATCTCTTTATTGCTTATATTCAGCAAGTAATTGATGTCAGAATTTGTTTTTATGGTGAAGCTCAAAATGCAATTTTTTGCCACATTTAATAAATATTCTCTGTTTTAACTAGTGTCCTTGTTGGCAAGATGCTAGCTCTCAAGCTGTTCTGTGCTGTGATTCCCACATGGGAACAGAATAAAAATTCATAACTCCTCCTCCTCCTCGTAATATATCATAAGGAAATACAAGCTGTGAGCCACTTGTGGTCCCACTGGATGTTGTGTGAACCTGCCTTGGAACATCTAAATCTAAAATGGATTTGATGACAAGGTTTTAGGGGTTGCTTAATGGAGTGATTAATGTAATTAAACACATAGAGACATAAAGTTTCTTGAAATATTGGGCCGCAAGACAACTTTGACCAATTTAATTTTTTTTCTGTAATTAGGATTAAATAATCTGAGTAAATATTATTTCAAATCATAAAAACAATGGGAGGTGCTGACCTTATAACTATGGCAAAGAATTGCAGGATGAGATTTATAAGATCCTTGCTGTACTTATAATCACAATACAGGCTCAGTAGAAAGTTAAATCATTCATTATAATCTGCATCTTGTTGACGTCATGGTATTTTTAGGTCTTCTAACAAATGTTTTTAAAGCACAGAAGACATTCTGGAAGTTGTCCAGAAAAAGTACTTTTGCTAGTTTGTATTTTGTGGGTTATGTATGTCTCATATAAAGCTACTTCTTGCTTTTTCTATAAAGGATGAGACAGAAAGCTGTGGAATATGAAATTTTCTATTCACTATAACCCATTTTATTAGTGCTGGAAGGCTCTTCAATGATTTCCATCTATTTTAAGTATCTCTAGTTGGAGAATCCCATAGAAGGAAATCTGCTTAGCTAGAGATGGCAGGCAGGTTGAGACAACTGCTGCCTCTCCAATATGGGTTCCATTCTGCTGATGGTGACAGTAGTAGGACAGGCTCTGTGTCACATGAAAAACTCTTGCTGGAGAAGTGCAAATTCAGTCTAGGCCATGACACTGAGATGTTTCAGACTTCATATCTTTGTCTGCAGAGGGCAGTGAGTGCCAAAGTGGATGTTTTGCCAGGGGATGTTCTGAGGCACGCAGGCAGACTTCTGTAGACTTGTAATCACTAGCAGCATTTACTGGATTTGATATCTTTAAATACTGTTTAGGAAAACCCAAAGCTCTACATTGCCATTTGACACCTTAAACTGGGATTTTTATTTATCTTCTAAAAGACATTTTTCTCCACTTAGTAATAGTATCATGTAAGTATGAGTAATTACTTGACCTAGATATCAGTGTTTATTTTTCTCTCCTATTAAATGGACAGGCTAAACTTTATTGTTCTCCTACCTTACAGTCATGCTTCCTCTCTTCCCTCTAGCTGGTTGTCAGATATAGAATAGCCCACTAGTCACAATTTATTTCAGCTGAATTATAAGCAGCATCCACCTAACTACCACCCATACACATTGCTATGCAAAGAAGCAGATATCTGGAGAAAGAAGCTGTAGGGAAGCCCCTGAGCTCACCCTCCTGTGTTTGTTGCACATCTTTTCAATCACTCTAGAGTTATTCCAAAAAGAATGTGGGGAGGATAATGCGATCAAAGTCAAATTTTCTTGCTAAATACAGGTTGCTGCTGTATATCTATAGAGAAAACAATTGCAGTATGTGTCGATGATGGCTTCCCCATGTCAGAAGTGCTGATGAAGTATTACTTGTGTGTATACTTGACACAGGTATAGCTTGTATTCCTCCTGAAAATAATGCTTTACCTGAGATATTCTTCTAAGGTCAAACAGGAGAGCCAAATCCTAATTTCTACCTCATTAATTTAGAGTCCAGATATGATTAAGTGCTGCTCTTTTCATTTTGAAGTTGTATTTGTGGGAAGAATATTCACAAGGAGATGTTGTCTGGTCCCCTTCTCCCAGTTTGTTACTGATTTTGCCCCATCTCAAGCTTTTGAATATTTCAAGATTTACAGCACAACTGCTGAGCTTTTTATTGAGAGAAGAACAGGGTTGTGCAGAAATAGCTAGGAAACACTACCTACTATTCACCTAGTGTTTATTCAGTGGTCTTATTTTTCAGTCATTTCCACCACAGCTAAGAAAGCACACAGCTGAAGCAGCACTGAGTTAACACAAAGCAGTGTGTCTGCAAAAACAAGCTAAAAGTCATGTTTTTAAAAAAACCTTGATACACCTGGAATTGGTAGTTGACAGCCCCTTAATTATTCCACTTTTGTCAGACATGAGAACACAATGGAAGTCTTTCTTTTCATGCCTGTTCCTAATAATTAATTTTCTAGAAATGTGCTCATCTCCGACTGGCTTGCCAAACAGAGCTGAAGCCCCACTACAAGATCAAGCTGTGGTGGTGTGGAACTGCCCTCCTGGGCCTTGGAGAGGTAGGAAATTTCACAGCCTACGGATTTGCCCCCATTGACCTTGTTGCTCCAGTGGGATGTGTATCTGTCATAGGTGAGATGATTTCCTGTTTCTTGCTTGGGTACACACATTAGTCGAACACTTGTTTGTGACTAGAGGAATAATACCACAAGAACTGCAGCAGGGGAAAATGGTAATGTTATGGTTTGAAAAGAAATTATTCATACAATTACGTGAGCTACCACTTTAAAGCAAACCCTCCTCTTGGAGTCCCTTCTCCAAGAGGATGTCTCTCCTTTTATATTTTTTTTTCTTTGGTGGCTTCTGGTCACTTTGTGCTGTCCTAATCCCTGTCAATCAGTCACCCAGTGCCATGCTGGTGTTGCTGGCCCTGCACAGGTCCCCAAGGCTTTATGTCCTGCTCACCACACAGAGCTGTGGTCTTATCCTGAGCACCTACAATGTGTTTTCTGTCTTACCATCACACCAAGAGGTTCCTGCTGCCTGCCCCTTTGATTCCTGTTGGCCAGACTTGCTTGGCTCTCTGCCCTCTCATGCCCTCCACCTCAAGGTCTGCGTGGTGACAGGGTTTGGCCTCGCACACAGACTGGAGTCACTTCTGCAGAATTATTAGTAAAGTCACAGCCATTGTTCTGTCTTTTGATCTTTACCTTCCTGTTCACATGGTGGTTTAGGAATCATGCTCTGACCATAGATAGAATCTTTTCTGCTGCTTCTGGTATCTGTGTGTGACCAAAAGGGCCTAAACATTTCCAGTAATGTTTAGTTTATTCACAGAAATTACTGAAGTTGCTAATTTGTTCCTTCATGTGCAGATCAATTTGACTTTAGCAGAACTCCTATTCTTAGGAGTCATTTGGTTTGATTTTACTCTTCATTTCACATTGGGTTTTTTTGTAATTAAGGTATTTAGAGGACTAGCTCAGGCATGAGATTTCTGTTTCTTTGATAGAGAAACATACATTTTAAAATATGTTATCATGTTGTGCTAATGCAAAAGCAGATCAGGCGGGACATAGTGTACAAGGGCTGTGAGAACATGAATTGAGGGTGCAGATGTATCCCTTAATTATGTCTTTTTGTATCCAGAGCTGAAACCTCCAGGACTGAAGTATTAGGACCTCCAGCATATGCTGGACCTCATTCAGTTGCTATTGACAAGCCATAACATTTCATGGTCTGTCTCTAGCTACCAGTTCCATACTTGGAAGTGACATTACAGTGAGCAACTCTGCATGGGAAGGTAGAAAAGATGAATTATGTTCTTGGTAGATCCTGGCTGTAGTGAAAGGAGGGAGCCAACCACATATGGGTGCAATTTAGCCAAGAGAGTGGGGGAAGGAAAGTGCAGGCAATTTACTGTAACCTCTAATGTTAAACTAATGTAGAATTTGGGAGAATGAGATATAAAAGCACTGTACTTCCCCATCATAGGAAAGATTCCTCAAAGAAAGAGATGTTACCTGAGATGAAAATGTAAATTAACATGACATGTCCCAGTGTGATTTTGGTGGCAGTATTTATATTTTTAAAAATAGTATATGTCTCTGAACATAAAAGGACTTTGTCCAATCTAATTCATTCCCAAACTGGATAAAATGCAAATGTAGAAAACTAGAAAGAGGAAATGAAAAGCGGTGGAAAGGGAAAGAAGTCCATTCATTAATAAATTACTACAAAGAAAAGGTTTTATTTAGGGTCATTTACCTTGGCATATTCATTCTTCTTGATCTTTGCAGTATGGTAAGAAATGTTGCATCTGTTTTCTCCATTCTCCATTTCCCCTTACTTATAACAAAGGCCAAGAAACCATTTTCCTAACTGTTATATCTTATCAAAATTCTCATACACATTTTTTTTTTTAAACTGACCTAAAATGCTCATCCTGGAAGACCTTTTAAAGACCCCATAAAGCATTTTATTATCTTATATTCCATTCCTATATATCAGCTGACAATATTAATTTCATAGCCGAAACAATAGAGGTATCTGAAGTTTTATTTAGTCTAGCAAGCGTTCCCTTGAGAAAGGGAAAGTAAAAATGGTGTAGACAGTCAATTACAACAATAACCTCCCAGTCACACTTCCTACAACTAGATATTTTCCCATCTTCTGAAATTAGAGCCAGAGAGCAAGAACATCCTTTTATTTTTAGAAGAGTTAATAATGAAAGGCAATGACAAACTGACCAAGACATATGCACATCATCTCCTAACAACTGGGAAGAGGACAGTCTAGGCAGCAAGACTTCCTTTTTAAAAGATCAAGAAATATTTTTCCTGTTAGGTTGTGACCTATTTGAGGTGGTGGAAGATGGACTTCGGACAGTCTAGTCAGCAGTTGCATTGAGGTATTGTTGAATGTGTGTCTTTTCTTAAGTTAATTTTTAAAATGAAGAAATGAAGCACTTGATAACAAACTCCAGATGTGTATCTGATCCTAGGTCCACACTTCTTTTTTTCTACATTTGCTGTCAACACATCCCACACAGTCAAAGTAACGCTCTTGTGTCGCTTGTGCGAGTGACTCTCACTGACATTGGGTAATCAGTACCTGGTGTACTGAGGGGAAATATGCTTTGCAATATGTGCAGTCATCTTGGGGACTCCCTGAAGAAATCTGTCACTCTAGGTCTGCATGGAAAATTTCTTTTGCTTGGAAACCAGACATTTGGAGGAGGATAAGGCAGAATGGAGTCTCCGCCCAGAACGAATTTAGGCTGTACCCATCATATATCTTTCAGACCTCTGAGACAGGAGCCATCCTGGGTCTTAAAATAGATGGAGCCAGCATCTATTGTGCTCTGCCACCACAGTTAACTGCATCCAACTGAATTTTGCCCTTAACCCGGTATCAATTAAATAGTGAAAATTTTATGCCTCATTCTATTGAGCTGGATGCTTCTAATGGCTCTTTTAGAAAGGATCCAGCACCGCAGACCACGACTTGGCATGACAACAGATTTTAATTTTTTTTCTTGGAATTAAGCTACAAAGGCTATATTTTTCTTCTTACACAGTGGAAGTATTTCTTTGTGTGGTTGCAATGATGCAAGCTCTACATCTGTTCAAGGCTTTAAATAGTTTGAGAAGGCAGCAGTTGTTTTCTTTAAGAAAAGAAGCTAGTAAATTTTTCATTAAAAAATGGAGACCTAATGTATGTTTCATATGATCATTAGAAATCTTTTTATACTTAAAAAGTAAAAATCATGTTTTACATGTAGTTTGGGTAATTTTAGGCTGCTGTGGTTTTTAGCTCATTGTCTTGTTTTTGCCTGCAGAAATAACATGTGAGGAGGGGATGAGAGGAGAGGGCAGTGTTATCAGAAATAGTTTCTTCTGCAGTTTTCCTCATTCTGTAGAAAGTTGTTTTACACTTAATTTGCTCAGGCTGACATTGCTGAGAGCCCTTTGCATTTTTTATGCTTCTGCTAAATAGCTGTGAGGCAATAAATTTCTTTAGGCTGTGAAAATTTCTAGCCCTGGTGGTATTTTAGGAAAAAGATTCTCAGATACTTTCATAGAAATTGATTTCTCCCATTCACTGTAATTTAATATCTTTGTAGCCCCAAAAATTGGAACTCTGAGAACTGTTACTTATGAGAACTGGGAAACATTCACTAGGCTATTCTTTAAAACATTTAATTTTTATTTATCTAGAAGATGTGACAAAAGGACTTTCAGGGTTCTTCCTTCTGTCTGCAGTGCATATGGCCTGTTTCTAGAATGAAGCTCACCTAAATGGTCTTTCTTTAGAGCAATTCCTCTGATATTCAGTGTGCTTGCTTATTTATTAGGATATTGGCATTGAGGATGAGGAAAAATATTTCATTTTCCCCCCTAACAGCACAAATATTTAATCATGTTAGAAATGTTACATGTTCAGTGTGCAAGATGACTATCAAGAAGTCATGCACCAACTGACTAAATTCTGCAATATCTTATTTGTGTTCAGTGCACCATTAATATCTATCACATATACTAAGAATAGGCTGTCAAAGAACTGTGATACATTTGTTGCCAAATGTTTTGGACAGTCTCTTTGTTTAACTGGTGGTTATGCATGCAGGGATTCTTTAGGTTTCTCCAATTTTTTGTTAATTCTCCCTGACACAGAGCTCTGGCCCTGTAGGACAGACACCCAGGTCCCACCAGGCCTAAATGCATCCATCCTCCTCATTCCTGAATCATCCCCCCTGTCTACCCCAAAATGATCCACAGTAGGTCAGCAGACTGGTTTCCCTTGAGCTCCTGCCCTCCTCTTGAGCAAAAGAGAAAATCTGAGATGTAGGCAGGATAGGATGGAGGAGGTTCTAAGCTAGCAGTCTTGGCACAAGGAGTTCTTAGTCATGAATTATCTATGTGCAGAGTCTGCCATGTGCTACAGGCACACAAAATCATGTTTATCTGTTGGTGCCTGCAGAGTGCACATGGACTTGCTTGTCTTTGTGCTTTGTGTATGGGCAACCTGTGCTGCCCATCCTTCTGTCCCTCCCAGTAGCCCTTTGCATGGCAGAAATACATTTAACTCTGCTGCAAGGCTGTGAGCACAACTCCTTTCTGCAAACCAGCTCCTTTCCTTCTGAATGTTCTTAATAAATTTGCTTGGACACTTTTAAAAATAATTTTTTCACACTATCCTTCAGCTAAGACACATTCCTGAGCAACCTCATCAATTCAGCTTTTTCACTTGTCCCAGTCTTAACGTGCAGTTTCCCTGTGGAAATACTGTTACTTGCCCAGGAAGAGCTGCTACCTGTTCTCTTCTGCCTTCACCTCCTGTTCACTTGATACCTGCCTCATCATCTCTCCAGATCTTCTCAGGTGTGTGGCAGGCTGCTATCTTAATTTTGAGGTTGGCTTAAACCATCTCAAAGTGTTTCTGTACTGGGATAATCCAGAATCTCTTCAGCTTGGGAGGCAGACTACCAGTGAAATGTGCACAAAAATATTCAGCAGAATGGGTTGTTTTGAATACTTTTACCTGACTGAATCCATTAAGCTTAACAGGACAAACATTTGAGCCAAATATTAAATTTTGTGTGTTTATTTGAGGACAGTGCTATTTAAAGTAGTAACTAGAGCTCATAGAATAATTGAAAATAGGAAACAGAAGGATGTACTAATATTTGAAGTTATGAACATCTGTGAAAGCAATTAGTGTAAGTACTCACAATCAAAACAGAGGTAAAGAGATGAGATTCATAAGTAGTCTCAGTACCAGGGAAGCAACATAATGAAATAAACTTATTTGTGGAATAGTTTGGAGAAGGAAAAATAGGTTCTGCACACGCTTTCCTTTGTAGCTTTTAAGGGTGGATTGGACAAAATGAAGAAAATACACTCTACAGATAAGTATGTATTTTCTGTCTTAAACTTCTCTTGTTGTATACTATCCCTATCTTAAGGACACAAACAAGAAACAATCCCAGCTCCAGCTTTCATGTCTAGGAGGCAGAGGAGTTGTTTTGTGGGCTGGGTTCTCACTATTCAGTGTCTATCAGTCACAGGACACACATATCACACTACTCTTTATTTCTATTTGTGCTGGAGAGAACCTACATATGGAGATAATTGCACAGAAGCATTCTCCTAGGAGAATCAGCATATGACTAAGTTATGTGTGGCACAGTTACAGCCCTCGCTTAAGGCACTTAAATGCATATCATGCAGGAAATGCACATCTTCTACCATTCACTTCAATTAAATTGAAATTCACATGCTGCAGGGAATATATGTTCATTCAATAATTAATACAAACCATAAATGCATATCATGCAGGAAATGCACATCTTCTACCATTCACTTCAATTAAATTGAAATTCACATGCTGCAGGGAATATATGTTCATTCAATAATTAATACAAACCAGCCTGTTTTATGTTGTTGCATGAGAAGTTAAGGGTGTTTCAACATAACAGGCTCTTGAACAAACTCTTTTTTCCCTATCTTTCTACCCAACAGAGTTTTTTATTATGATGTTGAGGTAGTGTCAAGTCATAATGTTTTTCATTTGGAATGTTAACTGTATTTCCAGACTAAAGAGTTTCATGAGCCTTCAGAAAGACTCTATCACATCGACACAGTTATTTTATAACACCTCTTTACTTGTCAGTTTGTGGATATTAATATATGCAGTACATAATCATGGCATGAAATGAAGTCCAGGATTTCAGTAGGATGTGTTAGCTCTATAATGTTCAGTCCTTAACAGATCACCTCCTAGATTTTTTGCTCTTCTCCAGATCTAGCAGGCTCTCTGCCACCACTCTCAGTGGGAGTAGGATCTGTGCCTACTTTTCAAAGTTTTACTTTAATAATTAGTTAAAAATCTAAAAATGTTCTGATCCACCCCAAACTATACAAGTCTTCTCAGATGACCAGGGTTGAAATCTTTGCTTCAAATACTCCAATGACAATTCAGAGTTAGAGCTGTGCAGGTGTCATGTTGCTAAAACCAGTGATTCAAAACCAGAGGGGCTTCAAAACCATGATAAA
Source organism: Phaethornis superciliosus (assembly GCA_023637945.1). Classification (NCBI taxonomy): domain Eukaryota; kingdom Metazoa; phylum Chordata; class Aves; order Apodiformes; family Trochilidae; genus Phaethornis; species Phaethornis superciliosus. The sequence goes on from JAJQWJ010000002.1 coordinate 22,030,336, forward strand.
TTGATTATTTTGCTACCAAGCTGTTGCCAGCTTGTACTTTAATGCATTTTTTCCGTCTGCGTTTCTGTATTGCTGTATTCTGTTGCTGACCAATTAAAAAAAAAATGAGGGACTATTCCTTCCCTCTGACACAGCTCAATCTATGTGACTGTCTGTAAGATTTAAAACAAAAACAAAAAACAAAAAAACAGACAAACAAAACAAAAAGAAAAATACAAAAAACAAACAAACAAAACAAAACAAAACAAACCCAGTTGCAAAGACACATGAATACTTTTCATCATAGCAATAGCTCAAGTTCCTCTGTGTACTCATCCATAGAGTTGAACATAATGTTCAGGGATTTATTTCCTGCATCACTATAATTGTGTAGGAGGAGGAGGCACACAGCTTCTGTGACAAAGGTGGAGCAAGAGGACTGATATGAGAAAGGGAAAATTGAGTCCTGGATGGTAGGGAGTTAGACTCATGCTGCAGTGATGGGTGAGATCGTGGTAAAGGAAAAGCTGATGAGGAGGAAAGCGTGAAGGTGACTCCTCCTGGTGTTGAGGAGGAGAAGTGGGAAGAGAAGCCACACCTGACCTGGTAGGAGGAATGGAGCACAGGAATTTGGGCAGGGCTGCTTTAGGAAGCTGAATCTGGGATGCAGTAAGGGCTGTCACTCATATATCTGGTGAGGTTAGCTGTGCCCTTATGACCACTTACTCTTCTGCCAAGTGTTTACAGAGTCATACTATACCTCATTAGAAGAGACCTTAGGAGGTCCCTAATCCAACCTTGTGCTCACTGCTCAAGTCCAGTGTAGCAGCCACCAGGCAGAGAGGAAGTGGTGCGGAATGTGTTTGCCATCTTGCATATTGCCTTATACTGCCTTTTCTGGAGAGGCTGCTGTCTTAAGCAGCTAAATGTACCTGAGACTGTGAGATGGAGCCAAAAGGACTTGAAAGGCAGAGCAGCTGTGAGGGCTGTGTATTTCTTACTGGGCTCCTCCAGGGGCCTGATATTTGTCTTGCTGTCCAGGTAATGCTTCAAAGACAGCAGAAGACAAAATGAGTAAAGTGTGACCTGTGCTGCTGGGGCTCACAGGCTTCCTTCACACCCCTTCTCCTCTGGCCCATCATTTCTTGTCTCTACCAAGACTATATGCTCTTGATTTCTTTGATTTAACCCAATTCAAACTTGCCCTGTAGACTGAAGAACATAAACAACTATTTAAAAATCAAACATAAGGATATTAGAACCTCAGAAAGTAAAAAAAAATAAATAAAAAAAAAATTAAAAAAAATTAAATATTGTGCTCAGCAATTTCTAATAAAGGTGCTCTCTTGGCTGTGCTGTCCCAGCTTGCTTAAGATTCAGCCCAGAAGGTAATAGCTAGAGTTTATCAGGCTGCTGATTGGTCATGTATGTTCTCTAGCATCTAATCAGGTCTGTGTAACTGTTCTTTTCTTCTTTGCTTTGATTTAGCCCATTTTCTTTTCTTCTTCTCTGGAAAGCATATGAAGTGTTGGTGGTTTATCCACAGGGACAGTTGTCATTTTTGTTCAGTCTCTCCTGGATCTCATTCTCCTGACCTTTGTGTTGCACTTCTCTCCTACTTCAGGATTTCCTCCAATCCCAGAAGGTCTACTATATGTTCTTAAAATTTCCTCTATTTTTAGATTCCTCTACAAATCACCCATCATAAAGAACATTAATTATACATCCTTTCTGTTCAGCTCTTGTGCATTACCAGTTATCTCTGGAGAAAGAGTTTGCCACATTTGGATGCATTATTAAAGCAGATGACAGGCTGAGTGACAGGTTTCATTATCTGGATGCATTCCAGTGCCTTCCTGTGCCCACTGCACAGAATCCTCTGACATTCTGACTCCCCCAAGCTACCATTTTTCATCTCCAGAGGACTAGGCAGTGGAATTTTGGGCATCATCCCAAATGGCATGCCAACACTGGAACTGAACCCTAAGTTGAATTTACTAGATCTCCACTGAATGCAAAAAGCCCAGACAAGGGGGTACTAAAAAAAAAAAAAAAACAAACAAAAAAACCCTGAGGCATCAGTACATTGAGCAACAGGTCTTTGTTGTTATGGTGACTGCCTAAGTGGGTGGGATGAGGTGGGCTTGGGGACAACTACGACAGCAGAGAGATGAAGCAGTAATTAATTCCTGCACTGTCTTGGGTTGCTTGCTGCTTCTGTCCTGGTTTTTGTCCTCCCTCTTTTCTAAACATAGGTAGCTCTGCTTTTAACACTGTTGCCTGGATACCAGTGTCTTTTCTGCACCAAAATTGTCACTGAAACACTGAATAAAGAAATACATGTCAGGCAGTTTACTTTCCAGTTGAAGATTCTTTTATTGCATTATTTGTTTGCCCAGCTCTGCATCACTCTTCATACCATTTAAATTTATAACTTCTGCTGTATCTGATTTTTTACTGACTGGATAACACAGACTTCCAGTTCTCTGATTCCCTCTTCCTATGAACCTCTCTAGATTTATGTATAGTACATCTACCAGCTAACTACAAATTAAATTTCCCATCTGAACAATAGAGATAATGAGATGAAGATCATCACAAAAAGGCTGAATTGTTATTCTAAGACTAAACCAAGAACTTCATGCTGTAGGCAAGAACAGATCTCTCATAAAAGCATCCCATGATTTAGGTTCAGTGTGTCCCTTCCCTGTCCTTCTTACCTAGACAGTCTTTCTTGGAAGCATTTGGATTGATAGGAAGCTGAACATGAGCCAGCAGTGTGCCCAGGTGGCCAAGAAGGCCAATGGCATCCTGGCCTGGATCAGGAACAGCGTGGCCAGCAGGTCCAGGGAAGGGATTCTGCCCCTGTACTCAGCCCTGGTGAGGCCACAGCTCGAGTCCTGTGTCCAGTTCTGGGCCCCTCAGTTCAGGAAGGAGATTGAGGTCCTGGAGCAGGTCCAAAGGAGGGCAACCAGGCTGGTGAAGGGACTCCAGCACAAGTCCTGTGAGGAGAGGCTGAGGGAGCTGGGGGTGTTCAGCCTGGAGAAGAGGAGGCTCAGGGGAGACCTCATCGCTCTCTACAACTCCCTGAAAGGAGGCTGGAGCCAGGGGGGGTTGGTCTTTTTTCCCTGGCAACAATCAGCAAGACAAGAGGGCATGGTCTCAAGAGGGTGATCAGACATTGGAATGGGCTGCTCAGGGAAGTAGTGGATTCTCCATCCCTGGAGATATTTAAAAAGAGACTGGATGTGGCACTCAGTGCCATGGTCTGGTAACCACAGCGGGAGTGGATCAAGGGTTGGACTTGATGATCTCTGAGGTCCCTTCCAACCCAGCTGATTCTATGATTCTATGATTCTATGATTCACATTACCAATGAAACTCTTCCAAGGGCCTTTCCTCATCTCTTTTGCATAGGAGCTAATCAGTCTCTTTTGCTTCTCCTTAGAGAGGAGAGATAGACACTCTCATGTTGTGTGCTGGAATGGAGCTATCTCTACCAAGTGCCCAACAATCTCACCTATCTGAAGCCCAAACCCCTTCTTCCCTCTCTAGCACAGATCCACACTGAGGTCTCTTTACCAGAAACCCTGGGGTGACCATCACTGCTGTTCACCCACCCACTGCTGCCCTGCCAGGAGAAGTAGGTTTAAGATTTGGCACAGAGGAGATGTGAGAGCTGGACAAGGGAAAAAGCTGTCCAGGGAACAGAAGGTCATTTCCAGGACTCAGTTCCATTTTTTTCCTTCCTCATTACTCCAGAAGAACATGGCAGGGCTTCAGTGTGGTGCATATGTTGGCTCTTCCACCTGCTTGTTTGCACACATCATGACTGCTGTCTCAGTTCATACTTAACACTACACTTTTGCAGTTGCTCTCTTTCTCACTGCTGCTATTTTTCTTATAAGCCTTTAAAACAATGTAGTCCACAGAAGCAGGATTTTATCCCTCTATGAGGCAATTTGCCCTGAGCAATTCCAAGTGGTGAGTTGGTAGCAAAATAGGGAGTGGAACAGTAAGGCTGAGCAGTGCCATCTTTCTTGACAGTTCCACTTTAAGCAGCATCTGTGTGGGAGATGGCAAGGGTATTGCATCCTTGCATCCCCTCAACCACATAAAAGCCTGATGAATATGTTTAAAATCTTACAAAAATTGCTGAGGGTTGGTTGGTTGTTGGCATGGACTCCTGGCTGGTTATATCAGCATGGCAGAACAACACCACCCATGAGTTATATTTATACTTGTACCAGGGCAACTTTTGTTTCTGTAGCACTTGATATTCTATCCAATATTAAAAAGTGCCTTTATATTTCTGTTCTAGGTTGTGCATTTATTTCTGTCTTATTCCTAAAGAAGACCATGAGGGCTGCTGATATATTGGGTAAGTCAGCATTTGCTAATATGGACACGTGTGTCACCATATGCTTAGCAAGCTGTAACTCTCACACAGCCCCCCACCTTCACACTCCCACTTCCCTGAGCAAGTGCTTCAAGGCAGATACTTTGGAAATTGGGAAGAAGTGGCAAAATGAGGGAGAATCTTCAGCGTATGTGGAAAAGACTACATTCCCAAATCCTCTGCTTTTCTAAGCGTAACTCATTCCTTATGTGTACTTATTGCACAAATTTATTTTCATTGTCTATTTTTGCCTCTGATTTTGTATTTAGGATTATGAGTACAATACAATTTTTATAAAAACAATGAAGCTATCAAGTTATTAATTCAAATATAAGATTTTTTTTCTAACTGCATAGACATGGCACAAAAATTCAAGCTCAATTAGAAGTGACAGCTTCCCTTTATCACTTCAACATACAAATAATCATGTTCTCAATGCTTTGTTGGAAAACCTGGTCTCCATTTTAAAGCACATCAACATTTTGTCTGTGCCCAATATTTTTTTGATTATCAGAACTTTCCTGCTTGAACACAGCAATAATGAGAGACAAGCATATTTTGGGGTTTGGGCTTTACAGAGTTCATCCCAGCTGGGTGAGTGCACCTGATATTGCTACAGGGCACCTGGTGTTTCTGTGGGGTTCCTGGTACCTGGGCTTGATTGTCCATAATATAAGGAGAACATCCCAGCTGTTGTCCTGAATGTTTTGGAGAGATCAGTTCAGTATTGTTCCAGGAATACTCTATAATATTTATTTAAGTTTGGAATCCAAGTTTGCCAGCTCAGCTGCTACATTGAAAAACACCCCTTCCCTTGACTGATCATGTTTCCCTTATGGCCCTACACACTGTGTGTTGCTTTAACTAGTGTTCAGCACTGATTTATTTTATTTCTGTGACTTTGACTTTGCAAGAAGGATTTAACAATGTTGCTACATTCCATAGGAATGAGCTGTATGATGGGAAATATGGTGATGTTTTTGCAAGCACATAAATATAGAACAGTTCTACTTCTCCAAAGGAACCATATGCAATAGCTGTGCCAGCAAAGTCCTACGGATGTGCTTTCTTTCATGTTCCTGAAACATGCCTTGTATTCCCCATCAATTTGTAGGTTTGCCAAGAATTTTAAAGATTATTTAAAAAAAACAAAACAAAACAAAACAAAAAACCAAAAACCAACAAAACAAACCTGTTTATCTAATATCTTCCTTAATCCAAGACAGTTTATGAGCTCAGGATCAGCTTAATTTCTATCTTGATACCTCAGTGAACATCTGTGTTTGTCAGCTGGCTGTCCACAAGGCAGAACTTCCAGATTTGTATTAAAAGCACAATAATGCAAGTTCAACTTTGAAAAGGGGCCCTGGCGATCTAATGACTCAACAGTCTTTTGCAAATCAACCTTTTATAAAACAGTTTGTAGGTCTGCAACTACAACAGGGGCGGCCAAAACAGCTTCATGACAGCTTCACCTAAGCAATGGGCTGGAACACACCTGTCACACTTATTATTTCCAAGGCAGGTCCATAGCTGGTGCAGATCTCTGTGGTTATTCTGACTTTGGGAGTATTGTGTTTATTTACACTGGTTAATGATTTAGTGGTCTGCCTCAGTAAGTAAGCTGTCCATTCAGTTTAGGGGGAGTTTATGTGACATACTTTGTGCTTGTGAAAAATGCAAAGGATCAATTCACCTTTGTCATGCATTTGGTATTTGAATTGAGAACAGTTAAAAATTAATTGCTGGGTTAGAAACCTAATGCATGAGGCATTACTGACAGTTTGACTGGGTTTTTTAGTTGTATTTCCAAAATCCTTTGAGTTTTTAATAAAAATTACACTAGATAAGACCACAAATGCAAAGCAATCCAAGACCAGAAATACCTAAGACCAGACCTGATTAAACAGACTTACTTTTTCTCCTATAAACTATTTCCAAGTCAGCCGGAGAGCAATGATAACTATGATTAACAAATATTGTAGTACCAAATTATTTGTCTTTTTCTTGACAGGAGGAACACTGACAGTAACAGGGACATGCTTGTTGGTGACATTTGCTCCAAATGCACCCCAAGAGCTCACAGCAAGACAAATACAGAATTACTTAGTGAGTTGGCCTTTTTTGATATATGCGGTGAGTATCTGGTTCATACTAATCCCTAAATAAGAAAAACTGTGATTCATGGGCTTTTTGCAGCATTATGAATTAATAGTAGAAAAACTGGTCCTGAGGATAAATTATATGATTTTCTCAAGAGTACAGGTCTCTGGTTTGTCACACCAGCCCCCAAGATGAAAATATGCTGAACCAAAAGGTGTCTTCAGAACTATGTACCAAGGGAAAGTCATAGTTGTGCAGGATTAACAAGAATGGAAATATTTTGGGTTTTAGTGGGCTTGACAGAAAATCTAAATATTGGCACTGCTATATATATGTTCATGTCACACTGTCTGCATATACCTCAAAGTTATCTTTTTCTATAATGTGATGGACTTGCACTTTAAAAAAACCCAACAGGCTCTGTATGCTCATAGTCCTGCTTTTTGCTATCATTCTGTTTTATCCTCATGTTGCTAAACCCAGCCAAAAGGATCTGTGTGTGGAGCTGAGATGTGGAGTGGTGACCTGCTTCACTGCCACATAGGTTAATCTGAACCTGAGTTTGAATTGAAAAACAAAAATATAATTTTGATTGAAGTGTCTGTTTACAAACTTCAAATACCATATGTCTCCTTTGATGTGTTTAATTAGCATGAGGAGTGAGTAGGAGGAATTTCTCTCTCTTTTTTCCTCTGGAATGATGAAAATTTGCTCCTTCATCTGAATGTAAAAGATGTAATATATGAAATTCAGTAGCAGTTACTTTTTTTCCTACTAAAGTGACTCACTTGGGTTTGATTATTAGTGCTCAGGCTTTTCTCAGTATGAAGCTCATCTAGAAACCAGATGAGCAGACAGTTTAAGGACCTTAATCTTTTAGCTGGCCAGCAGATTTTAAATACATCTAACTATCCGTGAGACTACTGATGAAGCAGAAAGTACATGATACTGCAAAAAATGTTGATCCTCTTGCTCTACTTTCTGTGCATTATACAAGTTCCTGGCAGAGGCTGATACAGCTCAATGGAGGAAATTAATGTTCATCAAACCATTCACTTTCAGTCAGTAGAGAGGCTTTTGAAGGCAATGTCCAAGAGTTTTGGGGTACTCAGTAAGGGTAGCGTCAGCCTCAGCAAGCGCCTCTGCAAATCCACAAAGCCAGCAGAGGGAAAGTGACTCCTTTAGAAGAGGGTTCAGAACGAAGAGCATGTTGGTCCCTAAAGAGTCCTCTCTTCCTACTGAATATCCATTTACAACATACAGTTCCATATATAGATAGTAAAAGAGCCTGCCCTTAGAGGCAGTGATTTTAAATTACTAACTCACCCATTTGTGTAGTGTTGGTGAAGAGTGAAAACTCCCCATCCATGCCCAGTGATACCAGAAATTTCTGTACCATATGCTAGTTATGTTTTCTCAAAACCAGCAAGTTGCTGCAAAAGAGCTTTTTCCCACATGAGGACTTTTTATACTTTGTTTCTTTTTAAACTTCTGTTTCAACTAATAATATAGTTGAATGCCTACGAACACTGCATTGTTTTCTTCTTGGAAGATATTATGAGGAGGTGGGTAACCCCTAGACTTTCTTTCCCCTCTTCTTTTTTTCCCTGCCTCAGACAGCATCCAAATCTAGACGTACAACATGAGTTGCAGGGAAGGATGGAGCGAGCATACAGCAAATCTTGTTGAGTCAACAATATATCAGTCTTTATTTGTTCCTTCTGCTCCCTGGATTCATCTGTTTTGAACTTCCTCTGTCAAAGGAAGAGGGAGGAGTAAAAAGGCTTCACAAGACACTCTGAGATACCAGCCTGATTATCCTGGTATGCTGCTGGAAGTTCAAGCAAACCCTGCTGTAAACATTCTGTTTGGGCAGGGAACTAGCTGTTCAGAGTTGTTTATAAAATGCTTAACACAGGTTGGCTGCTGAGATATGAAAAAGCGCAGCAGAAATTGCAGAGTTTCCAGTGTAAGTATACAGAGAGGAGACAGCACAATGCAATCCAACAGTCTTTCTAAAAGTAGCCCCAAAGTGTGGTCTGCTGAGCAACAAAAAGCCCCAGTGGTAGAGAATGTCCTATGTAGGTGATAAACCAGCTCCATATGGCACTCCACTGTCATCAGAGGAGTTCTGCAGAAATAGCCTCTGGTTCCCATGAGACAACTTTGAGTCACCTTCTGAGACTTTGCAGTATCATAATCATGTCTGAGCAAGCATGACTGTCCTAGCTTGTTTTGGTTTGTTTTTTTCTCCTTTGTTTATGTGTACTTTGAGTCACTAGAGGTTATAGATGAACCTCTCATGTTTCCCTAAAGAGAAGCGTAGTGAGTATTGGGTTGTTAATATTTGATCTCTGTAAAATCAGGTTCAAAGCATGTTTCTTCCTCAAAATGTCTAGAAGACCTTCCTGGCTTATTGATCTCCACATTGCTGTATATCCCAGAAAAATAGTTGAGACAGACAATGTGGTATTTTGTTCTGGTGCCTTCTGGTAATGCTTAGAAACATGGAAAACATCATGATTATAAAAAAATGTTGATGAGATGTAGGCCTGAGGAGACTTCAGTAAAGATTAGTTATAATAGCAAAAATGATTGTAAGCAGGTCAAGTTCCTTCAATTCCTCTAAACAGAATATGAGAAGCTGATATAATCTACGCAATTCTCATTCCTGGACTTTATATTTAACACTACCACAGCTATCAGCTATGAGAGCAAGCACTATTTTGGGTAATTCTCAGTACTTTATGATAGGCAACAGCTGGAGCACCCAAGGAGGGACGCTGTCTGTCTGAGGTCCTATTAGGAGCCATGGACTCCGCTTGCAGCATGACTCAATGGGATGGCCTCTCTCTTGTCTTGTGATTAAAGGTGACCTGTTGATGGGTTGCCAAGTGGCAGAGAACCATGGGAGAGTAGTTTTGATGTTTAAATTTCATGACAAAGTTGTGTAAACTTAAATTTGTTTGCCCTGAAAAGCAAACATCACCTTTCTCCCCAGGTTCTTAGGGCTTCCCCAGGAGGCAGAAGCAGCTAAACACACAGATCTTTGCACCCCTTCAGAGCTGCCATCAGGGACTCCTTTATGTTGTTTAGATGGTTTTTCTGGCTGCTTCCTTTCAGAAGTGAGTCTTCTTGATGGTTTTGTTTGCTTTTAAACAGGATCAGAGTGAAGTTTTATGGTAGTTTTAGCAAAAGAAGAGCTGATGAGATAAAGAGGACTTAGAGAGGTCTGATGGACAGAGACAGCAACAGTCACTTAGAATCATAGAATCATAGAATAGCAAGGGTTGGAATGGAACTTACAGATCATTTAGTTCCAATGCCCCTGCCATGGGCAGGGACACCTACCAGTAGATCAGGTTGCTCAAGGGCCCATCCAACCTGGCCTTCAGTACTTTGAAGGCAGGGGGCATCCTCAGCTTCTCTGAGCATCCTGTTCCAGTGTCTCACCACTCTCACGGGAAAGAATTTTTTCCTAATGGCTATCCTAAATCTCCCCTCTTCAAGTTTGAAACCATTGCCCCTTGTCCTCTTACTACCCACTTGTGTAAAAAGCCCTACCTCTGCTTTCTACCACAGATTTGGCTCCATTGAGGTTGGTGGTGTTTGGCACTACCTGCCAATCTGGGGGTGGAATGAGGTGGAGAAGGGAGATGAGCACCAGAGCTCATCTGGTGGAACAGTTTGAGTCAGCAACTGTCCCTGGGCTTATTTTTGGAAGGTTGTTCTTTTGTAGTTTAAAATCTAAGTGACAGGGCAGATGATGATGCTTCCCTCTATTGGCATTTGATTAAAGATGTTTAGGATATGTAAAATGAATCAATACCTGAGGTGTAGCTGGCTGCCTACAGTAGGGATGTCTCATGGGTTTCTGCACACCCTGTGGCAACCAGTCCAAGGGTCTGGGAGAGGTGATGGGTGCTCAGGTTTGCACTGGTGGGAGGCAGATCTCACAGGGCTGTACCATCTGGTGCCTTGGTCCTATCCCAGTCACACCAGTCAGAACTGGTGTATCACAGATGAGGATACCAGGTATACCTTCTTTGTTAGCCTGTGTACATTTCCATGTAGGGAACATTTAATGAGCACAGCTTTCTTCTGTTCTGTCAGCCATTGTTCACTGTCAAAATAGCAACTGAAGCAATTTGGAGGCTGTTTTAGCTGCAGCCTGATAATGTGATATTCCCCTCGGGCCCTAAGGTGTGTTTGCCAGTGTCACAAAGAGCAAAGCTGCTACCTTCACTTCTCTCAAGTTCCCTCAAAACCCTGCTGTAGTTTTCCCCAGGGAGGCCAAGATGAACTCACATGTCTGCAGAATTTGACATGACTTCTGCCTTGGTTCCTGATTTAGACATTTCGAGTGTTAAGTTGAATAAAGCTGGAGAGGCTGCCTGAGTTACTCACTGTGAGATGGGGGCTCAGGCCTCTTTGCTACCATCTGCTCAGTTCTGGGTGCAAGGGGAGGGATGTCACTGTGGAGGGAAAGGAGATCAGCAATCCACAAGAGACTGCAAAGATTATTTTAAAAGGATTAGTCCAGAAATGCTTTTCTTTTTTTTTTTTTAAAACCCATGGCAAAATGCTTTACTATACTGAACACATCAAAAAACCAACCACAGTAACAACTGAAAACAACAAAAACCCCAAACCAAAACAAAAAAACCCCCAAAAAACAAAGCCAAAAAGCCAATAAACCCCACAACCAAACCAACCAAACAAAAACCAACAAAAAAAATCCAACATGAAAAAAAGCCCAAACAAAACTCATCCCTTTGTGTTTTTTTTTTTCATACTGTGATAAATATTTGACATTTTTTAAAGAAAGGCGGTACAAAATCCAGATTTGTGTGTGTAATACTCTGAGATTCAGTTGTCTCTCAGCTATCTTTGAGAGCAAGGGATCAGTGTGCAGGTAAATAAAAAATTAATTAAGCCATAATTGAGTTCTGTTAAATATTTTGGAACACTCTTAAAGTTGGGGAGGTGTGAGTGTGGTAGAGAATTTAGTAACTGAGTGTAGCTGATGATGGCTTTTCTGCTGCAGTGACTCTCCAAATTGAGAAATCAGCCATTTTATGCTATGTAACCACTGCTAGTGACTGCTCAGTCACTTTGGAAATTTCAACACCCAAGTCTTTTTCAGTCTAGTGCTGCCTCAGGGCAACTGTTGGTTTAAGAGTGGACTGTATAAAATAGAATATTGGTGATGAAACCAAGGAGATAGACATGAGGTTTTTCTATGACTTGTTTTGTTGGTAAACAATGACAATAATCAGATTCAGTAATGATGACAATCTCAGTTTCTGTCTTAATTCCCCGTTTTGATGACTTTCCCACATGCACAAATGGACTTCTCTTTCTTCTTACTGTTCCTAAGGCTACCAGGCTTCTGAGCATCTCTCAGTACAGAAGTCCATCATCCTTGTTTTCGTGAGTCTTCTGGGCTTCACAGAAGATTTTTGCCTCTTGAACTTGCGGTTTTCTTTATGCACAGAGGGGTATTTGGGCAACATGGGTACAAGGGAGAATACACACATTTTTAGTATGTCAGAAGGCAAGAGTTACAAAGTGAATCTGCAAAGAGACTCACTAAGAGCAAGTCAGTAAATTTAAGTGTCTGTTATTTAGCTGTCAGATGTTATTGAAGGAGCAAGTTTGGACCATGCACAGTGTACATGAAGTTGCTTCAGCAACTGCAGATGTCCTGTAGGGCCATCTGAAAAGTGTGTCATGGAGCTTTCCAGGGTAAGCTCTTGACAGGTACCTGTCATTTGAGAACCACAAAATGAACTAAGGATTTTCCTCCTTATGATGTATGTCAGAAAGTTTTAGCAAAAATAAAGTGTTAATGGGGGGTTTTTAGAAGGACTTGGGAGAAGGGTAAAGGCGGCAGAAAATGTAACATGGCATTTCACAAAGAGTGACACTAGGAATACCATAGCTAGAAGGAGAGCTCTTCCTCCAGGTAAGTATTTTGCTCAGTAGAAATTATAAATAGAGTTTCTGTAAGAATTATTACCAATAAACATAGGTATCTTTGCTGTCACATTAAAAAAGTCTTCCAAACACTACCAGTGACAAAATATAGCTAGAAGTGCAAAAAGAAGAAGTAGCAAAGTAAGAAATGCTCAAAGTTTAACTTTTGCTAAATTAGGAAAGATAAATGTCAAAACTTATTTGATAGCTTAGTCAACTGGCAGTAAGGTTAGTTTTTAGCAGAAGATGCTTAATAAAATAATTCTCCTTTGAACTGTTAGAGCAGAGAAATCAAATGTGACATCTCAAAGGCTTTGAATGAAGCATTTATTACCTAGGTTCACAGCTCTGACTTTCTTCCCTTTTATTTTCAGATCCTAGAAATTATAATATTCTGCACTCTCCTCTATTTTTACAAAGCAAAGGCTGTGAAGCATATCGTGATTTTGTTAATGATGGTAGCACTACTTGGTAAGAACATATTATTCACGTTATAGTTGCTGTCTGCTACTTGATAATTGTCACTCAGCTTCCCCAGCTAGTTTAGATTAAGGCCATTTCAAAGCAGAGTGCATTGAAACATTTCACATGATTCTTATTGTGGTTAATTTTTGAAGAGAAAAGCTGATTATGAAACATAGTTTCTATGCTTATTGCTGGGACTATTTCTTTTTACAGATTTCCTGAAATTAATATGCTGTGTGCAATGCTATTTCTGAAACTTTTTAAAAATAACACTTTAGATCCTGGGAAAGTGGACTGTTTAAAACTTTGTTTTGAAGAGTAGGCTAGCTGTGAAAACCAGTTCTTTAAAAGCAAGCCGCTTAGGACCTTGCAAGCACTCTGTAAGTAAATGCAGTGATATGCTGGGACTTTTTTGGGGGGGGTTTATTCTATGGGGATTTTTATTTTAATGATCCATGCCTCTTTGCATATGCAACATTTTGTACTTTACCACCTTTCCAGAAGCATAACAAGAACTCAGTTTGTCTTCTAATTAATGTTGCCACACTCAATACACAGGGAATCAAGAGAGATCATTTTAGTAGGCGGCTTTCAGTAAAGTTAAACTTGAATCAGTTTTGAAAAATGTCAGGAGGCTTTCTCTAAAGCTCTAGTACTTGCCAGCATATATGGAGAATTTGTCACCATCCCATGTCTTCTCCTGTCCTTGTCACTTCTCTATGAAACCTTGGTGGGACACCACATTTCTTTGGCTGAAGTGAAAGGTGCTTGAACTGTGCCACTGAGGTTAATGGTTATATTTTTGCTGAGTTCATTGGGTGCATATATCACCCTGCAAAGACATATAAAGCACATGGATAATGAAGCTGGTCATGACCAATTGCCAGTTACACAATTCAGATTTAACTAAGTGTGAAAACCCCTCACAGATTTATGAACTGCCTTGCCATGGATCTCTGACTGAAAACCTCAGTCTTTCAGATCGACTTTTTGGGGGCAGAATTCCTGTTCAAGTTTCCCAGTGCCAGGAACATTAAAGTCTTGCTCTGCAAAATGTTGAAGGATTTTCATTCTCCCTGCATGAGGCAGAGATGGAAGAGGCCCAAAAGCCTTAGGTCTTAACTGTTTGACTGCATTGTGGTTTGGAGGAGTAAAGTGTGGATACAACCAGCTCTCAGCTCCTAGCATGGAGCTTGGGAGCTTTCACAGAGCTGAGTTGCTCTACAACTTCCAACCCTGCCATAAGGAGCATGAGTGATGAGCAGGCCTATCCCCCTTGTTGCATAGATGAATATTCCCAGATGGGTTTCTACACTTGGCTGCTGCAGTTCTGGGCAGATACACCATGATGGACACCCCAAGCAAGGTCAGCACATGTCTCCAGGATACTTTAACCATTAGGATGCATAGCACCACATGTAAAGTTTGCTTGGCAGCTCGGATGCCACCGGTGCCAAAAGGATATATGGAGCCTGCAAACCCATGCTCCAGGAGGCACTAAATGCAGTTTGGTGTTCAGGCTGCTATCAACCAAAAATAATAATTTCATCTGGTAGCTGCTGAGGTCTTGGTGATGTCACGGTTTAACACTGGCGTGGCAATTAAACCAAATAACAGATTGCTCTCTATTAATCCCCCTCTCCTCCCTGATAGAGGAAGGAGAGAGAAAAAGGGAGAGAGACTTTATGGGTTGGAAACTAAATTACAGAACTTTAATGAAACAGTAATGATAAATAGGAAAAATTACTAAATATATACAAATATACAGGAAAAGTGATCCCACGTTCCTCCCTCCTCTCCCCCAGTAACTCTCACGTCACCACCGAGGCTGCAGGGCAGCCCTGGGAAAGTCCAGGCTGGAATCCTGGAGTCAGCAGCAGTCGGGAGCTGGAGGCAGGAACACACAGATTCAGGCTGGCAGGGATCAGGACCACAGGCAGAGGAATGGATGGAATCCTCCCAGGATGCCGAAGCAAAAACCAGGAACAGGCGAAGAAGGGAAGCAGGAAGGGCAGGAAGAAGAATTTGACCCTTGTGATCCCTCAAATTTATACTGAGTATGACGTGTATGAGATGGAATACTCTGTTTGGTCAATTCTGGCATCTATCTTGTCTGGTCCTCCCCAAAGGAGGGGTTCAGGTGGGACCTCCTTACTCCTTCCGGAAGGTAAAATGTTCCTCAGAGCTGAGCAGTGTCCTTGGTTCTGCACACCAGTCTCGCAGTAACTATAAACATTGAGTGTTATCAGTCCCAGAAGCAGACACTGTCTGAGAAACTTGCTGTTAATTTCAGCAAGTGCAACTGCTTACAAGAGACTCAGCTGAAAGCAAAAGTACAAACCAGAAAATCACCTTTATCCTGGCCCAAAGCAGGACAGGTGAGAATATGCAGCTTCAGGAAAAATGTACCATTATTTCTGCTCTATTAAAAAAGACACAAACAAACAAATCCTGGTTCATGGGAACTTCTGAAATACTGACATTTCCCTCAAGAAAGAAACCCAGAGCCGTGACTGGCTCCAGTTCCTGCAGCCAACCTGGTGCCTGGCAGCCCCCACAAAGCTGCACTTAAAGCCTTCTGCTTGGTCTCTGACCTTTCTGTTGAGCAAAGTGATGAGGGGCTGAGAGGGGACCCAGCAGCTCTGCTCCCAGCTGCCTGGAACATGGACTGCAATTGGAGGGGTGCAGGAGGGGTGGGTGAGGCTTGAGAGGTCTCTAAGGCAGAAAATTCTGGGTGGCAGTCATGGAAGGGGATCTCTGTCTGTTCCCGTATCTGCACAAATACTTTCCTGGGGGAGCATTTGTACAGATGTAAATTAAACAGAGAAAGATTTCTTTAAAAAGAAGGTAGACTTGGTGCTTTGTTGAGTATGAGAGCTACTTCTATTACAAAGAAAATACAGAGGTTACCATACAATCTGCAAAATTTTTGTTTAGTACAACTCCTCAAGTCCATTTGGTGACATTTATCTTACCTCATATATACTGGGAGATATACATTTTGGAGGAAGTATTTCAGATTAAAGTGGAATTTCTGAATATCCTGCCCTAACAGCTGGAAAGTGACATCATTTGTCACACTAGGTTTTGGGGGAAGGGTAAGTGTCATTTTCTCCAAAAGAAGAAAAAAACACTCCTAGGCTTTGAAAATTATTCCAGGGCTACTTTAACCAAAAGGATCAAACCAATCAATCAATCAATCAATCAATCAAAAAAACAAACAAAACGCTAGATGATTTATTTTCTGGTTTGTTAGTGATAACATCCTTTCCATCAGAAACAATTTTTCAGCAGTCTTTACCCTTATCTGGGCAACTCATATTACTTACTTTTATCTGCAAGTTTGACTTTAATTTCTTTTAAAATAATGAGTGCCCACACTGGAGTGCAAATCTCAGTTTTTACTCAGGCTTCTTACTGAGGCTTGGGCATATTTTTTTTCTTTTATCATATTGTTACCACTGCTGCACACCAGGATTTGACCTCTCCTGCTCACTTTTACTGTTGTGTTCATCAAACCATTACACCTATTTTCATTACAGAGCAAGAACTGAAGTACTAAGTGGAAAGGTTATGAAGAAAACAGTGAATTTCATGACAGTGAGCAGGATCACCACAAGCTGCATGAACTCCCCCTGCACTTTTGGGTTCACTATAAGAAAAATGTTGCAATCAAAACCACAGACCTGAATTTGTTCCTCCCCCACCTTTTCTCCCAAACTTTGGCCTAAACTTTTTTCACAGTGCAGTTTCTCTTGCCAATCTGAATTTTTCAGTTACAGGAGGATGAATCAGACCACTGAAATCTAACACTCCTCAGCTCTAAAAGAAGCTGGAACTGGATCCCAGCTGGGAGATGATGCTCCTGACAATTAATTACCTTTCTCCAAAGCTCGTCTCTACACCCTGACTCTTCTTATAATTTTTAGTTTAGTTTGAATTTGTTGCTTTTTAGTTGTAGTAATCACAGCCTGCTTGGGCTAGCTTCAGCAAACCAAGAGCACACTCCAAAAGAAAATCTGAAGTAACTCTAAGCTGAACTTTCAGCCCCTTTTCTACAAGATGTGTATTGCAAGACTTCTCTGAACTGGAAAGGTCTATCAAAATCATTGCCTGCTGTCTGAGATTTGTTTGTGGTGATGCAATGACAATGACTAAATGGATTGAAAACATACTACTGAAATATTCTATTATGTGGGCTAAATCCAAAAAATGGTCTCAAGAGCCTGTCCCCTTCAACAAAATGCAGACCACTGTGTTGGTTGTCTGCTCACTGTATATAACCCATAGGGAAAGTTAGATGCTTCTTGATGAGATCCCAGAAGCAAGCTTTGGCCATCTTTGTCCAGGTCCCATCTCAGCAGAGAAGTCCAGAGGGTGAGGAGTTATTTCAGGCTGCCAGTGTAACATGCAGGCTTCTATTAGGAAGTGTTCCAATTCTTTCAAACAGATAACAAGACCTCTCAGACCTCTCCTGAATAATGCAACATGAGTTCCAACTTAGCAATTAGAACTAAATAAATTATGTCTGGAAGATATGGAAGCTGTTGTACCACCTCTGACTGGTAGTCCAGTGAGCAGCACATGTGCCTAGCCATGGGAAATAGTTCTTTCTTCACTGAAACACATCTTCTCTCTCTCTCTCATGCCCACAAAGAGTCCTACATTGCAAGATTTTAAGACTTTAACATCAGCTACCCTTGTGAAAATGGGGAAACTTTTGATAGATGCAGGGCTGCAGACCTCAGTGCTACAACAACTTTAAAAAGCAAACCACAAAGCACACATGGAGTTAATGCCACTCTGAATTTAGGCAGCAGCTTGGCAAGCATTTGTAAAATCACATACTTGGTTTTAAGTGCCCAAACCCAGTGCCTCCTTAGGTGACCAATTCTGTGGCTCTGACCTGGGATTTTGTCCTCCCTCACTGATGCTCTGAGGCCACTGCTGTGAATTTTACCATTCTAATCTCTCCCTTTCCCTTTCAGCATCCCTGACTGTCATTGCTGTAAAGGCTGTGTCCAGTATGATAACACTCTCTGCAAAGGGGAAAATGCAGCTAACTTATCCTGTTTTCTATATCATGATTGTTTTAATGGCAACTTCGTGTGCTTTCCAAGTCAAGTAAGTAAGGTTTTTTTATCTTCTAACTTTTGTACCCTTTTACCTGTCAGTTTTATTTGGTACCAATACTGACTCCAGATACATTGTACTTAAATGCAACAAATTCCTGGCAGAGCCATGATAGATATATGAGTAGATCAAGGCTGATCATATTGTTTATTTAAGCTTTATTTCTCACTTTATAATTGATTAATTACAGAGATGCTTCGTCCTCTAACTATCACCTAATACAAAGTCTTTCCAAATTCAGTTCTAGTTTTGGCACAGGTTTTGATCACATTAAATGGAATTTATGTAAATTTTTTTTGTTACTTTAGAGAACTTCATTGTTCAATAATCAAATGGCCCCATCTACCCTCACTAAGCATCTCTTTTCCCTAGTTTATGCCACTTGTCAGACCAAAGAAGAGAGTTTACCCCAACTTTCTCTCTCTCTATGAATAATGTGCATGTTGTGCTTTGCTGTCCTGTGTGTCTGTTCCTTTACAGGAAACAGTTAGCATTTAGTGTGTAAGGGACATCAGAGTTTTCCCAGCTGGCCTCTGACCTGTGAAGTGATTGCTTTATGCTGCCTTCACAGATTGCTAGGAGTGGCAGCATCGTAAAATACGGTTTGCAGCTGAACAGAGAGTCCATTCCCTTCATTCTGGTCCCTCTGCTTCAGGTGCTGATAGAATCATTCAGTAATCTCTTCTAGACTGCTCCAGTGTAAGCCTGAGTGTTTATTTGCATGATTATTTTCCAGTAGAAGAGCCAACCCAGCTTTCTCATGGCAGAACATACCATTCCCATGTGGAATCAGAAAGTCCATGCGTTATTATGCAGTGACTCTCCATGGCTGACTCAGGAACTCCCTTGTAACAGATTACAGAGTGATTTACATCCAGCTTGTCTTCACTGGGAGAATAGCCCAGGGCATTTAAAATAGGAAATAAAATCTTGGTAAATAGGAAGCTGCTGAATTAATCTCTCCTTCTTGCCAGTTTTTTCTTTCTTTCATTTGTTGGGTCAAAATTAAGAGAAGTGAATTTTGCCTATTTTGTTCCCTGGTCTCAGTGTCTGACATTTTCTGACACACAGTGCTGTCATGCAAAGATTTTAATTTTTTTTTTTTTCCTCTTTTACTTTATTTGACTGTGGTGTATTAGCTCAGAACAGCCTGTGCTGCAACATCTTTCTGGATTCAATGTTGGGCCTTGGTATTACTGGTTTAGACCCCATGACCAAGTTTGTTGCAAATGGGGAAAAATAACGAGGTGTTTTCAATGACTTCAAAATCCTAACTATTCTGTGGATATGTAGGATGTCTTTATTTTTAAAGCACCATGGAGACTGTTCAACAGTTGCTAAAATAACCATGCAATTACTTTAATGGCTAAAACAGATCCAAGCTTGTAGTTTTACTGTGCACACATATTGTACCAGTGAAACACTTAAGCATGGTTCTTTTTATAGGTTTTGAATACACTCTGCAGCCTTCTGATTTTTCTCTTTTGGTCTGAAATGTACTGTTCACATAACAGAGTATCTGCTGGTGCATCTGAGCATTTACGCTCGTAATTCATCACCCTATGGATAAATGTTGATAGCTCTGGTCTCTGTACAACTGGGTTAATTGCTTTCCCTTTTTCATCTGTTGACACAGACTGTGCAGGCTGCTCCATGGCCAGTATCTCAGTCCTGCAGGTTTGTGCGCAGTGTACACTCCTGTGGTCCTGCACGTTCTTGCTCATGATTCTGGTAATCCTTTCTGTTGCCCTTCTGAGGAGCACAGAAGACTTTCCAAACCAAGCAGCACAGGTTTGGAGCCACCTTCCTGACCTTTGAGAGGACGGAGTGTGTCAGGGATATGGCTGCATGGGTAAATATATAAATATTGTGTTTCAGATGGATTGAGCAGTAGCAGTGATGTGGACTTCGGCAGAGTGAAACAGTTCCTACCAGGACTTGTGTGTTCATGTCCATACTGGAAATACACCTTTACACAACCTATTTAAATTAGAGCAGCTTGCCCCTGGCTGCTAGCAGGCAGTGTTGTTTCCAAGAACCAATGCAGACTGTAAGAAGCAATGCCCTAGCATTCCTCCCTTATCTGTGTCAGACAAAATTTTTCCAACACTGCTACAAAGCACTCTCCAACGACAGCTAATGACCAAAAGGATCCACACCAACTTTCTTGCTTTCACCTTTTTTTTTTATACTCGGAAGAGCCAAACCAGAAGGTAAATTCAATACACATCTGTCCAGGGCTACTTGCTATTTTGGTAAGAAATGGTCACTCTTTTTGTTAAGCAAACATAAAATGCCTTAACCTGACCTAGGGTGCAGTGAAACTCCTGTAGGCATGAGATACAATAACACTTGTCTTCCAGGTTCTTGAATCAAGCAATGCATCTGTATGAAGCAACAGCAGTTGTGCCCATTAATTTTGTGTTCTTCACCACCAGTGCCATAATTTCAGGTTTGTTTCTGGCCTTCTGCCTCTACAGAACAATTTTCTAAACATTAAGTTTTCAAGAATTACTGTGTGTGAACAGGAACACAAGCCAGCCATGTTTGTCTTCACAAAAAGAAGTTTTTCCTAAGTGGCAGATGTTTAAGTTCTGAAAAATTATTAAGTTCACAACTTTTGAAGCAACATAAAAATGATAAAATTCTAGCATTTCTAGAATTGATGTGTAGAGTTCACAGTGCCTTGCTAGCTTGCTAGAAGTACCTGCATTTATGCTATCCTCATCTTGACATCCAGTAAATGCATTTACCATGTGCACAGCAGCCTCTCCATATCCGAACTGGTAGAATATTTTAACAGCCTGGCAAACTACTCAAATGACAACCAGCTGTTTTTCATAGTAGTTAGTGTATATTCCATTTCAGAAGGTGGAATTCTAGGTTAAGTGAAGGAAATAAAATGACTCCAAAGACCTTTTAAGCATTTAACTTTTTATTTTGGGTGAGAACTTTGAACTCAGTGTTGTTAGAGAGGGACTGCAAATCTTGGAAACAGTGCGTGGCGTAAAAACATGAGCAGGGAGGATGACTAAGATGCTGTATCAGCAATGAGCCAAAATGATCATGTTGTTAGAACATTTATGACTCATTTTAAAACACACCAGGGGCTTTCCTGTCATTGCTGTGCAGGAGTTTCTCATGCAGAGCTGCCATTAATGAGAAAGGGAGTTAGCTTCGTGTACAGATTGCCTCAGCACCTGTGTTAGAAGGGACCTACACTTTTTGACTGAGAGGAGACTTGTGCCAAAAGGGGTTTGCATTCTTGTGACCATATGGGAAACTTGGCCTCGTGCCTCCTTAAAAGATCAAGTACCTCTTCAGGAATGGCTTAATAGCTTTGAGACTGGATACAAGTGAATTTGCACCAGGTTAGTTAAATCAGTATAGCCTTGGAGGAGCACCCTCTGCTGAATCTTGCTGGGGTGCTCACAGAAGAATCTCATCTCATGATCCCTCATTCCAAGTTACAGCCTTTGAAGGTACAGTCACACTTCAGCTGTGTTAGTTCACACTCTGTTTTTTCTACATAAAACTGTGCTCATCATTGGTATAAAGCTAATATATTTGGCTGTGAATTAGGGCATCTGAGATCCAGATACAAATCTGGTTCTGTCACCTCCACTGCAGAGGTGCTAATTCCTGCAAGAGGGATGACCAGAAAGAGCTAGTGATCCCTTCAGCCAGGAGGATTTGGCAAACTTGGCTGCTGGAGAGTTAAGTTTACACCAAGTTAAGACTTAGTGTAAACTTTAGGGACACAGCTAGGTATCAAAAACCTGTTCCAAATTCGAGTTAAGATGTGCACATGGCATGACAGAGTGACCTAATTATATCCACCAGGAACCTGTTAGCTATATGGGTATGACTCTGCTTGAGTTAACTTGCATAGAAACAATGCAAAAAATACCTGCATCTGTGCAGTTATTGACACAGCACATGCTCCAGCCTTAGAGACTAAATCTTGTCCAGTTCTCTAGTTTCTTGAGAAAACCTAGATAATGGAATGTGGGCACATAAAGTGAACCCATCACAATGTGTATTAATACCTTATTTGGGATTTTTTGCTCCGTTTAAGCATGACATTGCTCTTGACCCTCCCAGCTGTAATTCATATCACTTGGAAGCCAGTCAAGTCAAGATCTGCAGTTCTTGTTTCTGTCACATTCCAGGGGTCATATTTTATCGGGAATTCCAAAGTGCAACTTTGCTGAACATGTTCATGTTTCTGTTTGGGTAAGTGCATTGGTTTAAAATCTGCACTAACATTTGTACTGAAACATCATTGCCTTGTGAAATCTATTCTTTTCTCAGCAAGAAGAAACCTGACTTGTTATTAAAGTATTATGGAATAGCCATTATAGCGGGATAAAAAAAACATTAAAGGAAAGATTAATGTCTGTGCTTAGGGAGTTTGGAGGCCTGGTTTTGAATCCAAATATGTAAAAATGTGAGACACTTATGAACTACTAATCTCATAGTGGAATGAAAAATCAGCAGCCTGAGTTCCTTCAGCAGGAAGAAGAAATCACTGCTGTCCACTAAGGATCATGGTATAGGGGGTTCTTTTACAAGCAAGAAATCTCCTCCCATGTTACCTTCCACTTGCATGTCCAGCTGATGTTTGCTGCCATTAGGTGTGGGCAATTACATGAGATCCTTGCCTACCAGCAGTATTATATCTCCCCCTCATTTTCCTGTGCTGAGAAAGATACAGCATACCTGTGGAAAAGCTCAGAGCATGTGAAGAAGATGTTAGTGAAGAATATTTGAAGAAGGGCATAAATGTTGCAAGAGCAGAAATCTGCTGGCTACCAGCACCTTAACAATTCTGGGGACAGGTGACAGCTACTTGAAAATGGGTGGGAGATGGCTAAAAGCATCTCCCAGAACTGCTGGAGGTGTCTTGACACGGTGCTGTCAAATAAATGGAGCTGATAGCTCCAGGCATCTTCATGCTCTGCAGTCAGATGGAAGTGGGTGCATATTACCACTACCATGTTTGACTGCAGGAAAAGTGACAGAAAATGAAGATGAGCAAATTCAACCCATGTATTTGGCAGGCAAGAATTTGTGATTGTGTGTCCAGCACAAAACGGATAAAAGATTTACCCAAGAATAGTAGTTTCTCATTGCTCCTGGCTTACAGCTTGCCACTGAGACACACAGTCAAATGAGAAAAACAGCAGAGATGATTGTCTGCAGCTAAACTGAGTTATTAATGAAATTGCAAATGCTAGAACACTAGCTTAGCTGCTCTGTGAAGATTTGCTCAGGGACTCAAATCTTGTGGTCTCTCATTCACGGGCATTAGGGACATATTGCTGAAAGTGTAATTTTGCCTGCAGAGCCTTTGGAACTGAAAATAAAGCTTCAGGAGGCAAAAACTCGATGGAAAGGGAGACCAAGATGAATTTACAGAACTGCTTGGAAGAAAACTTTCTTTATAAACTGAGCAGCTTGGGTTTGAAAGTCCTTGAAAATAAACGGAAATAATTTCTCATCTCAAATGCAGTCAACTGTTTCTTATGATACTATGCCACTACTATTTTGCAGGTGTCTCCTATCTTTCCTTGGTGTATTTGTAATTGCAAGATTTAAAGAGGAGCATTCACAAATTTCTTTTGTTGACTGTGAACATCTTCCTGGTAAGTAGGGTGCTTTTTTTTTCTGTCTCTCAGTTTAAAAATGAGATACCAGATAATGGGATGACTTAGAAGAGTTGAGTCACAAATGTGCTACAGTCACATTTAATAAATATACCGTTCCCTTATTTTCTATTTCTGTTCCCAACAGATTTTTCAAATGATTTTTCAGTTTTTCCAAACTATTGTTACAACCAGTCAAATGAAAACAGTGATTACTGGAGCAAAGAATGTTTAAATGATGGATTGGTGGTGGACTTGTTTTATTAAAATTCTTCACAGAGTTGTTGTTTTTCCCTTCTCTTACTCCATTTCCTTAGGACAAAAACTGACAGGCAAAATACAACCAGATTCTCACAGTTCACACTATGGCACTTTGAATAGTGAAGATGAATAGGTGACAAGTCAAAGCTGAAAGAAGAAAGCACCTTGCATGCCAATCAGCAGGAGGAATGCCACTGGAACAAGGATCAGCAGCACCTTTTTGTTGGATGAATTCAAGTATATGTTGAACTCCTGTGTGTTGATGAGTCATAGTATTATTTAATTCTATTTAATTCACCCTACTGCTGTCCTAAATATGCTCTAAAGGAAACCTCAAGAAAAGATAAGGAAACATTAATGAAATGGAACATTCTCCTAGTGTCACTGCCTCTTAGGGATATCTTTAGAATTTTAATTTCTTTGAAGTATAAATAGGCACAGAAAAGGATTATAAAAATTCCTCTTTAAAAGCCCCAGGTCTATGTAGATGGTTAAAGACAAAGGTAGCAAACAAGAAAAATTTTCATAAGTGACTTCTAAGTATTCCACAGTATGTATAATACCTTTAAAATCTGGTCCTTCCTGTTCATGAGTCAAAGCTGTGGCCATATATACAGTATACATATTGAATCACTTGATATTATGCATAGAGGGAAAATTCTGATTATCTTCTGCCATCGGACTCATTCTCTTATATTCCGAGGAAATAAACACTTGTGTGAGGAGGGGGAAGGAAGAGAGCATTCACTATAAACACAGGCATGTGTGTACATGCCCACATTTGTGTTGCTCAGCTGACGCAGAGCTAGGGAACCATGCTTGTCATTTTACACCTTCCCAGAAGAGTCCTATGCACTGAGCTAAACTGGGCTGTGCTATCTGCTAGTTTAGTCTAGTCTGAGGTTTAGCCTCTATTTTCAGGAAAACAAGGTTTTAGTGAAGAAAGTTCAAAGTTCCCCAGAGAGAACGGGGTAGGCAGGCTCCCTCCCTTGATGTGTCTTGAAAAACTACTCCTAAAAAAAGAAATGTAGGGCAACACCTGTCTCCTGTCCACTGGTAATTCCGGATGACAAAAGGCTGTGAAAAATAGGATCACAAAAGGTCATGATAACAGTACAATTTTTCCTTCATTAAATGATGGTATCTTCACACTGATGTGATGGGAACCATGGCAATGTAGGCTCTGTGTTCAGATCTGGGACGTCCTGTAGTCTCACAGTCACAGCTTCCCAGCAAGAAACTTCTTCTGGCCATTCAGCATGGATCCAGTTACCACTGCCTGGTAGCACCAGGAGTCACACACCTCCTCTGGAAAAACAAGTGAAAGTTCTCTGTAAAAGTGTTTTAGCCTTGGACAAGATATTTTTAAAAAAATTTGAATTAATCCACAGTAACAGATATGGGCCATAGGCAGTGTGTATTTTCTTTCAGTGGGATGCAAGGCAATAAGGTCTCTTTTATTGTTTTTTTTCTCCCAAAATAATTGTTCATTTCCTTTTAAAATAGGTACAGCTGAAGGTCCATAAGTCAGTTTCATTTCTAACCCTACAAAGCGGACACAGTGCTGCAATATTTCATCTTCAACAGTGTCCCAAGAGCCAGGGCATAGGGTAGGGGGCTGGGAAGTTTTCCAATGTGGAACTTTTCCAGCTGGCACAGGGCAAGATTGTATCTGCACCTTACTTATACCACCTGCCTGGCCATGGTTTCCCTTTTCCCTCTAACAGCTTGAGTTCAAGATTCTAAAGCTTAAAAAAACAAAAAACAAAAACCAACCAAACAAACCAACCCCCAAACCAACAAATAAACAAAAATAAGCAAAGCAAACCAAACCAAAACCCAACTGAAAAACAAAAAAACAAAAAAAAAACACCAAACAAAAACCCAAACAACAAAATAAACAACAGGAAAAACCAACAACAAAAAAGCACTTTATGTATGCTTTCTCCAGAGAATAATATGTCTCTATATTTCTTCTGCAAGTCAGATTTAAGCCACTTTCTAAGTCTCAAGGAGAGTGTGTGCTCAAGATGGGAATAGGAGGCCTGTGGTTTTTCGTTCTGTGACTTGGGTAACAAACAGATGAAGAATTTTTTTGTTTTTTTTCTTTTTAAAATGATTGTTCTTCGACATCTATCTGAAATGTGTTTCCATGATTCATTAGGGCTGGTGGAGATAATAAGGGTTACCAGGTATAGGGCTTTCTCTTTAGAGAAGGAAACAAAAGGTAAAAATATGTTGCCAAAGTTATTATTTGTTTTAAACTACAGCATTTCTTCTTGAACAACACTTCTTTTCCTCCTACGGGTTTATAAAAAAATTACAAGGGTTAAAATGTTCTCTGTAAACTTGAATGTAATTCAAATTAATTTATGGAGCAAACCACTGGTGGGAATTATGTGCAATTAAAAACTTGTGATTTTACATTATTTTTGAGATGCAAGAATGTTCCAACTAATTAATGTATTACAAGATCGGAAAAACTTTGTGATGAGAATACACTACTGCTCTGCCAAGACAGGGATATGATTTGTTTCAAGAATCAGTTTCTAATCAATGTCATTTTCCAATTCTGTTTGTGATATTTAGGTTGCAAACACGACAGGCAAATGCCTGCTAAAAGAAAAGCCTTTTAACTTGAATACAAAAAACTTTCTGGAGCTTTTCTCTTTAATAATGAGTTCTTTTCTTGCAATGTATTTCCTGACATCAAAATGTGGGCCAGAAATAAGTTTCAAAAATTGCACCTGAAGACTGAACTTACTTGAAGGGATCCTCTACAGGATCTGAGGGACTCAAACCACGGGTAAGCACAGTGGGCAAGCAGTGGCTCACATGGTCCCTAAGGCTCCAGCCAGGGATTTTTGATAGACCGGAACCAGCAGGACTTGTTTAGCCCTTGTTCCACTGGTGGTCACGCTGCAGTGAGAGATGAAGTATTAACTGGCCATGGGCCTGGAATTGGGAGCTCTGGAGCAAAGCGAGACTGTTTAATTTTTCACAGAATCACAAAATTGTTCTCTTTGGAAAAGACCTTTAAGATCATCAAGTCCAACCATTAACCTAACTCTACTGAGTCCGTATTCCTAAGCACCACATCTTAATGACTTCTAAACACCTCCAGGAATGGTGATTCAGCCACCTTCGTGGGCAGCCTATTCCAGCGTTTAATAACCCTTTCAGTGAAGAAGTTTCTTCTAATATCTAATCTAAATCTCTTTCTTGTTGATGGGGGAGAAGAGGACAACCTCCCCCCTGGCTTTAACCTCTTTTCAGGTAGTTGTAGAGCACCATGTCTCTCCTCAGCTTCCTTTCTTCAGACTGAACAACCCCACTTCTCTCAGATGCTCCTCATATAACTTGTTCTCCAGACCCTTCCCCAGGTTTTTTTTCCCCTTCTCTGGACTCACTCCAGCACCTCTATGTCTTTCCTGTAGTAGGGGCCCCAAAACTGAACACACTATCTGAGATGCAGCCTCACCAGCAGATAGTACAGTGGGATAATCACTTCCCTAGTCCTGCTGGCCACACTATTTCTGATGCAGGACAAGGGGCCACAGTCCTTCTTAGCCACCCAGGCACACTGCTGGCTCATACTCAGCTAGCTGTGGATTAGCCTGCTTTGTCAAGCAAGACCTGCCTTCCACAAACCCATGCTGACTGTGCCTGATTACCAAGGTGTCCTGTAAATGTTTCATAATTTTGCCATAAAGTACCAGGATGCATTTACCAAATGGTTTCAGCTGGAAAAAAAAAAAAAAAAAAAAAAAAAAAAAGGAATGAAAATTTTGGACTGGATTTGTATTTCTGCCCTTGGTAGGGGCCAGGCATTCAGCTGGCAGGCTTATTGCCTGCTCCTCATCTCAGGCAAGCTTTCGGTGTCCTCATGTATTGTGTGTAAGGACAGTGGTCACCTTAAATCAAAGGACAAAGGTGGGACATCAAAGGGTCTTGAGCTTCTGTGCTTTGGAGCTGGTTTCATGCACCTGGCAAACTGCTTGAAGTGGTTTGGTTCTGCTAGAATACTCATCTTCTTTTTCCTATCTGTGAGATTCTGCATAGTCTGTGGCCGCCTGTGAGAGTGAGAGAGCTCATTAAACCTGCAAAAATCATCTTCTTTCTTCTCTTTTCTGGGTTAGCCCTCTAAGCAGAGCCAACCAAGCTGTCTGGAGTGTTTTGTGGAAAGGAGGGAAGAGGAGAGGAGTGAGACCTCTCTTCTTTAAGGAGAAGTATGATATTAGTTCTCTCCTTCTCAGGATCTTCACCATACAGCAAACATCCTGCTAAGCTCTCACCATGTGCCAAATGCAGTAGTTATGAGCTTCTTGAAGCATTTTTTAGTGTCTGACTGAAGAAAAACCCTCAGCCAGGCTCTCCAGGCTGTGCATAGTGAGCACTGAGTGGCTCCATATGGGACTAAGATAGACATCTTGTGATATAAGGAGTATCCTAAGATCAGCTAGAAGCCAGGATATATGTTTGACTATACAACTTGTTCTGAGGACTGATTTTTTATTATCCATCAACTGTTAGCTATAAGGTACATAGACAGCATTAGAAGGATGGACTAGTATCAAAAGTCTTCTGAACTCAAAATGGTCTCCCTTTGTGATTTTCCATTCTAACTCACTTTATGCATGATCATGGGTTGTTTGCAGAGAAAAATAATTCTGGTAACACTGGGGTACAGATGATTAGACTGAGCTGACTTTCAGTTTTCCTTTGTTACTCTCCTCTGGGCTTTGCCCTTTTTCTTCTTTGAATTTGTTCTTTTATTCCACTTGGAGAAATCAGCTGAACTGTGTTAGCAAATAACCCAAAGGAGATAAAGGATAATTACTATAATTATTATTGGAGGGCCAAGCTGGAAGAAGCTGACACCACTTCAGGAGAAAAAGAGAGTTTGAGAAATCCTGTGTATGAAATGTTTCCATGTTCTGGGATAGAATTAGTGACATGGCAGTGATTAAATTGTGATTTCGTACATTTTGGTATGTGATTTTAGTTTGGCTTT
This sequence comes from Phaethornis superciliosus, assembly GCA_023637945.1. Taxonomy (NCBI): domain Eukaryota; kingdom Metazoa; phylum Chordata; class Aves; order Apodiformes; family Trochilidae; genus Phaethornis; species Phaethornis superciliosus. The sequence goes on from JAJQWJ010000002.1 coordinate 22,059,317, forward strand.
TTTTTTTTTTTTTTTTTTTTAAACTATTTAGGACTGAAGGCTGACAATTGTCTGCTTAAAGACCAGAGAGGAATAAGACATTCCCTTGAAGGATGGCAGATGTTCCAACCATTTAAAGCTGGGAGAAGTGGAGGCACCTTCCAAGCACTCTGGCTGAAGTAACCATTGAGTTATAAAAGGAGGCCTTGCTGGCAAATAAATCACTATGCATTAAGCAGTCATGACCATTTAGATAGGATCCTTATCCTCTTGTCATGTGTTAAATCTGTTCAGAGCACATGAAGCTGATCTGGTCCCTTGGACTGCACATCAATGTACTTTGGAAACATGCTGAACCAGTCTCTGGGATCTGGGCTTCTTAAGCAACCTCTTTCACATGTACTGTCTCACATGTAGGCTCTTCCTGTGTAGAAGTCAGACTGTGTGATGGTTACACACCACAGGCTGACTCTACTAAGAAGATACCTGGCATTTCTCGTCACCTGGGAAGTGTTTATATGGAACCACCCTACGAGGAAGTTGCACAAACTTTGCACAAATAGTCTTAGATTATGTTCCTTTCACTTTGTGATTCCCTCTGCAGTAAGCAAAGGCAACTTTGGGTATCCACAGAAGCAGAATTTCTGGCACCTCGGGAACTTCCAGGCACAAGAGATGGATCCTAAATAAAGAGGTGGGAGACTGGCGAGTAGGTTTTTTTACTTAATCTGAATTCCAGTTTTTCAGTTAGGCCCTTGAAGTTTGTCCAAGCCTTTGAGAGAGGAAGTGCATTTAATAGTATAAATCCGCAGTTAGCATTTTGACTGCTGGTGGACTTGGCTATCAGTGCCAGTCACCATTTGTGTCATTTCATGAGGTAATGATGAGGGGAATGGTGTTCAGCAGCAGTACCAGAAATGTGTCACAGAGGCAGGAGAGTTTTGCATGAAGACAGAGGAACAACTCCAGAGGACCCCTAATATACAGTGGTCTCCAGGACTCCCTGTTGACAGTGTCAACAAAGCATTTGTTGACAGTTTTCAAAGTAGAGCTACTGTAAAGGAATGATTAAACAGGTGTTTCTAACACTGACTGTTTTACATGAAGTCACTGTATCACTGTAGCCCATGGTACTAATAGCTTAAACATGAAAAGTGGCCTGTGGCCATTGATGAAGGAGCCAATTGCTTTACTTTGCTAGATCACACTGGGAAAATAGAAATGATTGATTTAAGGCTCCAGCACAAACATGTGCTTGCCAGCTCTCCAGCTGGACATTTCCACTCTTGGAATAGGCATTGCCTTGCCTAGATGAAATCTTTGGAGTCTGCTGCCAGATCTTTTGCCAGAATCATTAAACTGGTTGAAAGAGCAGCACTGTCATTTGTCTTCTGTTTGATAGCTAGTGGGCATAAATCCAGAGCAGCATGAACACGAGATCAGGATTTTTCTCTCCAATTGAGAATAATTAAAATGTTTTTCTAGAGTTACAACAGAGTGTGTACCAGGCCCAGAGCCTTATGCTGCCTAATTCTCCATGATGCCCTCAGCCAAGAGTAAGAGAGAAAGTTTACATGGCACAGAGGTTGCTAATTAGGCAGTTCTTACCTGTCACTGCAGGTTACTGCTGCTGGTAACACACTGTACTGCAACAGACTACAATAACAAAGCACTGGAGCTTCTATTCAATTTGCCAAGAACAGCTGTTCTGTGTTTTACAAGGCAAAGAACCTCAGGAATATGATTTACTATTACTAAGCATCTCAGTTACCCATGTGCCTATTTTTTTCCAGACAATATTTAGCAGTTAACTAAGAGGCATGTCCTGACAATACTGATGGGATGCTGGGTGTGTGGATGTGCTGCAGGATTTGATGAGCAGTGTGAGTAAAGTCAGGTTGCTTACATGAGAACGCTTTTCGATGTCATCTGGCCTGGCCTCCTGCACAGCTCCAGTCAGCCAGCCTCCTCCAAGCACTTCTGTGTGAACCCTTTGGCCCATCTACAGAAGAAGGCACCCTGTCCTCTCCTACTTAGTCAAAGAAGAGGATCCACCAATGCCAATAGTAATTTGTATTAGCAGTGAGTCATTGTTTGCTTTTGAACTGTGCCTTATGTCTATTTTAACTTGTCTGGATTTAGCTTGCGGCTGTTTGTCTTTTGCCAGTGATTTAAAGCACTCTGTAAGTCCCTCTAGTAAAATACAGTAAGATGACCTGGGTTTTTCACTAAGCCAAACAGACGGACCTTTTAAGTCTCTCACCATCACACATTTCTGTCAGCCCTCAAGTTGTTTTCCGTGGTTGCTTCCTGCTTCCTCTCCATTTTTCCATTGTCTGCAACTGGCCAAATACAGAGTAAAAATCACATCCTAGCAGGGGTGAAGCAGTAGTCCAGAAGTAGACCAGACCCAGGGTGCTGCAACTGGGTGCCCAGCTTCACCTCGTCCCAAAGCTGCACTCAGCTCAGCTACCACCTCTCCTTGGAGGTGCCTACCCTTTCTCCTTTGGCACTAATTTAACAGTGGCTGTCTTGCACATCCAGAGATGGAGCAGTCTTCATTATTTTCAACAGTTTGACTTCTGACTCATTGCTGAGTTTGGTGAGAAGAGTAGGTCAGAATTCCTCAGAACCAACACAACAGATCATGAAAGCCTCTGTCCCAGGGGTGGGCACAGACCTGGTAGGAGCATTAAGTAACCTCACCAAGCTGCTCTTTCTCCAGTGCCAGTGGGACTTGAGAGCTCAGCCTGGATTTTTGAGGAAGGTGACACATTTGGCAACTGTTTAAGGTTCAGTAAGTAAATACTCTTTGGGAGGGGTCCCTGGATGTAAGGAGACCCTGACCAGGTCAATCGGTTTCTCCTGGAGGATGATGATGGTGCATTGGAGAGAAAAGATGCTCAGATTTGTCATATAGGACAGAAAGGCTTCATTCCCTTTACCCCTGGCCACTCACAGCGTCACAGAGATGATGCTTTTTGAAAGCAGCAACTTGGGCATCTCCCCACTGAGAGGATGCAAGGACCTGATAACACTGAATGGGGCATCCAAACCCCAAGGGGCAGTGGGATGCACATGCCAGCCCTGGCATCTTTGGATTGTTCAGGTGACCAGAAGTTTTCTCAGGCTGTGGACATCCCCACCATGAGGTGCCCAAGGATCCACATAAGATCCTGCTTCTTAATGGACCCTGTGCTTCTAGTCTTCCTTCCTGTCCCTGCACAGGGGATGAATCCCCCCCAGCCCTTTTGTGGATCTAGATTTTGAAGGTGTTTGTGTTGGGGGGAACACTGTGGTGAATGTACAGCACAAGGTCCCTTGTTAAACCACAGAGCAGGCACAGATATTTTGCTGGTACACTTGCACTGTGAATGGTTTTAATTCAGTGCTTTGAGGTGTCCAGGATGGGTTTGCTTTTGGGGTTTTTTTAGGGATTTCAAATTAACAGCTCAGTAATGTCATCTCAATTAGACTGAGGTAATTTGTGGTAGAATTCTTTCTTTTAAAAGAAAAAAAAAAAAGAAAAAGAAAAAGAAAAAAAAAAAGAAAAGTAGTTTTTAAATAGTGAGGTCTTTGCAAAGAAAAGGCCATGCTGGAGCACTTTGAATGTGATTACAGTGACTCACATTTTTAATGGCTTTTTTTTTATCTCAAAAATGGCTTTTTTCCAAACAAAGTCCTACAAGGCCTCATATAACAAACAAGGGTTACTGCTCTTTTCCACACATAACATGAAAAATATCCTTGAGCGGAGCGCACTGCAGCCCATCTGCTGTAGCTTGGCCCGGCCCTGAGCAGCTCCCTGACCATTCCGCCTGGCTCTTGGAAAAGCAAACCACCTGCTTCCTGCACAGGGTCCCGCCTCAAGCCTCCCCAACACTTCTCTGAGGAGGAAACCCATCCAAGCTGCTGATGGGGGATGACAACCTTGGCATTCCCTTCTGCTGCATTTGTTCTTATGCCATTTGTTGTTCACTCAAGTGCTCCATGGGCTTTCGTCTTCTTTTCCACCCAGAGCAGAAAAAGGCAGGATGTGCCAGAGATAAACAGGCTCTTACTTTCCTGTTTATTGCACTCCCTTGCTCTCCAGATGTTGTTGGCAAAGTCTTCATTAAGGAACCTGAAAGGGCACCCTTGAAAGGGATTAAAAAGGAGAGAGAGAAACCTGAATGCCAGGTCCCCTCATCCCTGATTCAGGGTCTGCTACTGCAAATGCTTTACTGAGCTGAGCTTTTCATGAATCCCACTTAATGTCAACTCACAGGAATCCCAGAAGAATCCCAGACACATACTTCCCAGATACTTCACCTGGACACCTGTAGTGCAGACAAAGTAGTTTTGCAAAGGCTGTGCTGAGTGAAAAATGGCATTTCCCCCATTGCACTCCAGAGCTCTGCCAATTGAATGGACTGAAGCCAATGCCACCACACAGTGCACTCTGAGCATCCTCACGTTGCCTTCACTCTCAGCTAATCTCCCTGTCACTGTTTGAACAGATTAGGGACCATTCCCATAACTCCATCCCATAGGTACCCTGGGAGTGCCCTGCAGCCCTGAGCTGTGGAGGTGGGCATGGTTTCTAAAGGACACAGCACTTTACAAAACAAGAGTTCTTCCAGCCTAAGTGAGTTCAGGAAATGTGCTGCTCCAGGGCACCTCTCAGTGGTCAAAACATTAATGTGAAATTTAGAAGGCTTGAGCTGAAATACTTCCCCAGTCTGAATGGGACATCTTTAACTACGTCTTAAAGAACTGGAAGAAGAGGCCTACTTCTTAGCCATGACCTTGCTGCTGCAGTCCAGAGGGTGCTTTAGTGACACGTCATATGGCCATGAGGACAAGATGCTTCTTCCCTCCCACTTTAAAAAGAGAACAAATTCAGTGTTGTTGTTGTTTCTCTATGAAATAAACAGGTTTCACTACCTTTTTCTCTGAAGACGTTAAGCCATATTGTTAAATCCACTGATTATAAATAATCATCAGCAGTACACTGAAGTAAATACCTCATACGAAAAATTTCAGCTCAGAGGGTAGAAATTTGGCAGAGTTTTATGTTCAGCTCAAAACTGGATCTTACAGCAGAGACTGAAGCGTGGTTGCCAGCAGTGCCTGAGACTGGGATGTTTGTCTTCTTGAAATAGTATTATTTGGAGGAAAAAGTGTTTGTGGATATGTCTGGTTAACTGGGTCCTTGTGTGGCATACATTAATATCTTAACTGGTACCAGCCCTATTATCTGCTTCTTAGGGTGCAACATGCTGGGCCACTCAGGGCTTAGAGTGTGTGGGTGGTTTCTATTTCTTTCTTAGAGACCAAAGTTGGTCCTCCTGCAGTAAGTACCATTAGAACTGAAAAAAAAATATTTATTTGCTATGCAAAATAAAATCATGGTTTTAAACATGTCATCATTAACTTTTTTCTCAAAATGAAATCATAGCTTAAAAATCTATCATAACTGACTGGCCAAAACTCAAGCCTGCGTTAATTTATTATGATAAATTACTCTAAACTGTCTTTAAAGACACCAAGCCACAGGCAGAGGAAAGCTGCAGCTGGGGCTATATGATATAGAGTAAAATGTTCAACATTCACTGCAGTAAAGCATTGGTTAAGATGATCTCATCAGCAACCTACTAGTATGCAGTTGTGCTAAACGTCATAGAAACAGTCCTAACACTTATTTCAGCAAATGCTGGTGCTCATTGAAGCATTGCAGAAGTCACTGAATATGATATCAGAATCCCTGTGCTTTCTTTCAGCTGCTTAGTAACTAATACCCAAAATGCTGGTGTGGGCTGCGAGTTACTGGGAGGCATTCAGACCCTTGACTTGAACTTGCACTTGTAACAGATTGTGCCTCAGTACAGGTAAGAGAGAATCCTGATTTCCTGCATGCACATGGATATGAAAATGTTTTAGTTTATTTCTTTCAAGGAATTGAATTCAGGTGAAGTAGGTCAAGCTGTAAATCCTGGCCTCCTCCCTGTCTGGAACAGCCACTCCTGTTGGCTCTTCCCAATCACTCCATTTGGCTTTCACAGCAGGACTTTGGGTTATTTCTGTGTTTCCATTGATGGAAGAGGCACCAGACCTGTCAGCAGTCAGGACACTAGTTTGACTCCTCTGCACAAATTTTTGTTTTGCATCTTCTGCTTGGAGTTTCATCCTGAATCCTTTTGGGTCAGCTGAACATGCAGAGTGTGCTGGGTCCTCAGCAGTGTCTGGGTAGGGCCCATGGATGTGACTGCAGTATAAAAATATTCACTAAGATAAAAGGCAACATGAACATAATAAATAAACTTACATGTACCATAAAAATGTGTGTGGAATTATAAAGTTTCTACCAAGCTCTGGTGGAACAAGACCCCAACAAGCTTTACAGCAAAAACAGTGGGAGCAAGAAAACAAACTGGATGGAGCCTGTAAAAAGTATGATCTCTTTGTCTGCAATAGCACAGGAGCCTCTGATGTAGAGATCTCTACCTGTCTCATGCTCCACAAACTGATGTAGACCTTACATCCAGGCTTGGCTTCCTGCAGCTATAAATCTGCAATGGAAATTGTGCATAGCAGAAACCCCTCCTCCTGTGGAGTGGAGCTGTGAGGAAAGGAAAAGACTTGCATATGAGCAGAGGTTATGCAGTAGCTGAGATATTCCAGGAGCAATGTTTATACTGGAAAAGCCAACCGAGCCTACTGCAACAGTGGAAGTAAGGGCTTCAGCAGCATCTGAGGTGGTGTCCAGGAGACAAAAGGAATGGAGTAAAATAGTATGAAACTGCTGGGGCTTATTACTAGCACTGTGCTATCTAGCATGCTTCATTCATGAGTTCTAAGCATCTGATGGAAGTTAGAAGCCTGATGCAGCAACTTGTCAGTGACTCTAAAAATTACAGATAATGCATGAAGCAGGTGTTTTGGGCCTTCCCAAACACAAAAAAGAGTGGATGAACTTCTCTAAAGCAGTGTTTGTCCATGCTTTTTAATCCAAAGACCCTTTAACTTTTTGGAGGACTAAGCTACAGGCTGCTTGAGAAGTCTTAATGCTGTAATCTTCATGAATAATTCACTAAAGATTATGCTGCTCTCTGAAAGTTGTGATGGTGGCAGGGGATTTGCACAGTTTTAGGATGGGGGAAATAGTGGGGAGAGTTGCTTTATTTTGGATTGATCTCACAAACCATTCTCTAAGTCTTTCAGACCACGAGTGGTTCCTAGAGCACAGGTTGAAAATAATCTCCCACAGACACAGTAACATCTGAGAGCAGAACTGGAATGTTCCCCAAAGCTGCCAAGGTCACGAGGGATTGCTCAGAGAGCACTGGGTGGTTGGACCTCTCCGTTGTTATTCACAGCTCTAATTTGCAGTGAAATAGAAAATAGTACTCTAATTGTTGTCATAGTGAAGGAAATGTTTAAACCCCAATGCAAATGTAACCCATGCTGTTCCTCTGCAAGCTTGTGTGGAAAGCCTGGAATGTAAGATCTCTTGAGTATTCACATGAACTACAGTGTAAAATCAGAGCTGAAACATTCAACACCTCATATGCTCTCATTTCACTGGTGATCAAAACATGGAAGGAGTGAGAAGGACTACAAATTTTTAAACACAGTGGCATCAGCAGTCGCCAGGGTAAGAGCATCCCAAGGAAGAAATGGGGGTGGGCTCTAGAATGTACAGGAAGCAAATGTACAGAGCCCTGGAAAGAGCCAGTTTCCAAACGGGTTTCTTTCATTTTCTAGGTTGAGACATAGTCTTTTAAGAGTCCATAAACATTTTCTCAGTGAATGAGAGGTGGCTCAGAAATGAGACATAAATTCATGGTCTGACTAGAATCAGTACTGCCTCCCCATGAAACCTTTTGAATAGTAAAAAACTGTAAATATTGAAGAGTCACCTTTTGGTACTTACAATGATCTTGCTTTTTTGATCCTTTTGAGGTGTCCTTAGGAGAGATACTTTTCCCTTTGTCAGCAGGAAAGCAATAAAATTACAGTCATCTGAAAAATTATGGTGTCAGCTCTGAAAAGCGATAATGCAGAAGTATGTCAACGAAAAAAAAATAAAAAGGAAAATTAAATTTTTGTTTTAACCTGTTTAAGGAAACTGAATTCCTCTGAGTAGCATGTTGATTGTCATGAATGTCAAAATTTCCAAAGGTAACCTTCATAAAGTCTCTTAAAGTCAACTATCATCACCCACGTTCAGAATCTGCACAGCAAAACCAATGATAAAACCAGTAGGTATAATAATTGCTTCTGCTTTCTCTCCCTATTGCTTGCTTTCTTTATATAAGAGTATGTGTGTGTGTGTGCCTCATTGTAAAACAAACATAGATCTAGCAATGACCAGGACTTGCATGTCTCTGCATGTATCATGCATTGAAACATATCAGTCTGAAAAATAAAGAAGTCCTCCTTCTCCAGTATCATCCCCCTAGAGAAAGATCTTTCTTTGTCCTTCCCAAATCGTCACTTAAAATATTTCAGGACTAAAACATGCGTAAACCTAAACATTTTCCCTTGGAGCAAGTATTTTCCAACAGATTTGGGTTGTCAGCTGTGGAGATCATTTGGCATCCATGAAGTTATTTGCAAAGAAAGAAAAGGGTTCTTATAAGTGATTTCATTTTCTTTCAAAGATGACTTTGCTGATAATGTTATACAATAAACCCCTAATAGCTGGTTTACAGGCCAGCTCCACAAGACAAACAGACCAACTTACACAAGAGAAACAGTGAACAAAATTGGCCTGGCCAAGGAAAGCTTCCCTAAGATAATTAAAAACACCTCATGTCTGCAGTGTGAGAAAGAAGACAGTTTTCAAAATGTTTATCTTAGAGCTAAAATAGAGGTCCCAAGCCTGAGTCTGAAAAGCAGATGAAAAATAGTTGGCTCCAGTAAGGACCTGATGCGCAGCTGGGGGTAGGTGGGCCAAGCTCTGAGCACCATGCAGGAGGAACCAGGGCCAGCAGGGTCAGCCGGATGCTCCCAGGAGGAGGTGGGCAGGGACCTCCTTCCTCTCATTTCTGCTCAGCTTCACATGGTGGAGAGGCACATCCCCATGGTCTCAGAGGTGCATCTTCTGCCAGCTGTCTCACAGTCCCTTCTCACATAAGGCTTCCCATGAACTCTCCCCAGCACCCCTTTTTTGCCAATATGTTCTTCTCCTTTTTTTGCTTCTCTTCATGTTGGCTTATTTAGGCAGTAATTTACATGAAATCTGTCATGTTTTAACACTGAGTGAAATCCAAAGGCCAACATCATAGTAAAAAGGTTTTGGTTATATCCCCACCTTCAGTACCTAACTTTAGGGAACAGCCGACTGTCAGCTCCAGGTTTCCTGATGTCGTGGCGGATTCTGACTCAGTGGGTTTGTTCATTTTGGAAGCTTTCCTTCACAAGAAGAAAGGAAGCAAAGTTCAGCTATCACTGTGTGCATAGGAAATGAAAAAAGAAGCCCTCTCTTTATTATTAAAAATATAATCGGACTTTTTCCTTGCCTTCCCCCACAAGACTTCAATGCAACAGGCAGTCTTGGGCAGGGACATTTGCTGTGGAAGGACGTTCATTGGAGCACAGCACAGGGATGGGTCCCAGAGGTAATTTTTGTTGTTGACTTGGCAGCTACAAGGATTGAAAATCACCTAATGAGCATGTGCAGTAGGGTGTTACTATTTCACACTCCCATTAAATGTGCATCTGGTGTATTTCTGGGTAGCAAACAGCCATGTGTAGAATGACCGTCTCCAGAAATAAATGGCCTGAGGAAGCAAAGGGTCTGGAGAGATGGACAAATCCAAAACCTGGGGCATATCCTTCAGATTGCAACGTTGTACAGCAGATCTCTCCACTGTAAACCTCATCCCAGCACATTTGGCTGACCCTTGGCTCTGGATGAAGGCTCTGCTGAACATTTTGGGCTCATCCTGTAAGTTCTGCCAGTGCCTGCACACAATGCAGTGTGCTCCTGAGGAAAATGCAAGCAAGATGAACATATAACTGGAGAATATGTTCACAGAATATGGTCACAGTGGAATTATAGTTTTAGAGACCAATAAACTGGCTACAGTAAATGCTGGCCATCCCCTCACAGAAGCCTGCACAGAAGTGTGACATCTTTGGTCAGGTATAATTTCTTATTTGTGTCTCCTACTTTATTTTGGCTAAGAGTGGCATCTCTTCTTAGCAAATACCTGATCTGTCCTCAGTGTATTTTGTGATACTAAATGGCTTTGTTGAGCCAGGAGACACAGAAGTCCTAATGTCTTGCAGGGCCTCTGGGAGATCACATCAGCTGTATCAGGAGCAGCATGGAGTATTCAAGGGGAGTAGATTAAAACACCCAACTTGTGGAAAAGAGCTGTTAAGAAAAAGTTTCAGCCCCAGCAGGAAGAGATTCAGAGGCTGAAAACCATGTGTTGAATATTCTCCAACCCTGAAGAACTACTATATTTATAAGAGACATGCAACACCAGGTAACACCCTTGATGCATTATCCTGTCTGCAGCCACAGCCAGGTGGTGCCAGAGCAAAGGGCAGAACACCTAAATCCAGTAGTTGCATGGTGGGTGAAAGTGTTGATAGTCTCCTTGTCAAGACTCAAGGCTTCTAGGAACACATCCTTCTGGAATGAACAGTGTTGCCTCATTGAAACAAACAAAAAAAAAGGCGGGGGGGTGGAGGATGTGCTACCAAGTTGCACAGGTGAACACTAGGGCTATGTTTCCACAGGCTTACATGTTTATTGTAGACAAGTTAATGTTCCATTAAAGCCAGATTTAAGCTTTGAGCACACTGGACACGTGAGCAACTGTGCACACATCAGAAGTGAAGAGGCAACTTTTTTTGTTATAAGATTAGAAGCTTGGGCTCAGGGAGATTTGTTATGGCTCTGGCACTTCTGCAGCACTTATTTGCACAGACAGAGCAAAACAGAAACACGAAGCTGATAATTTCAGCAGCATGTTGAAGGGCTGTAGCAATACAGGAAAGGGCCAAAATGGATGGTGGCAAATTGTGGGGAAAAGGTCATGAGAAAAAAAATGAGGGAAGTAAATTGTATTAGCAGAAAAACAGGGCATGACCCTACCATTTGGCAAAGTTACAGAAATGTTAACCTTTGGAAATGCTATTAGTTCATTGCTGTTGGAAAGTTGGCTAGAAAGGCAAGGCTGAGAACTGACTCAGTTCTAGGGTTTCTGCTGTGCTAAGCACAGTAACACATGAACACACCTCCCCTCCCAGAGGCACACTCGTAAGGAACAGTCACTAAATACTGTGTTGTTCCTAATATTTTGCTGCCCTAGGCAACCAACCACCAATTCTGCTCAGCATGACACAGCCTGGAAGAACTAGATAGTCTAGAATCAATTTGCTACTCCAGTTGAATTTGATTTTATGATCTTTAACACTTGTCATTTTGGGGATGAACAAAACATTCAGTGTTCCCAGGGTATGTAATGCTACTGGGAAGCCATAAATTTTAATTCAGTGCTTTATTTCCCTCATGAAGAGATGTTGTTCATACGTGCTGTCACAGCTGGGGGTTCCTTTTCTTTTTTCCCTTTGGTTGCTTGTCCCTTCATTAAGCTGGAACACACTCAGTAGCACGACACTTTTTGTTTCAATCAATGATGGATGTTATAGTGAGAGTTTTGGTCTGGTTTCCTTGGATCAGGAATTGTTTCACATGAGTTTTTCTGCTGGATGAGCTGGCATTCCTGTCTCCTACTGGCTCCCTCTCCAAGCTTTGCCAATCATTATTTTTCTTCTTTCAGCATCCAGCTTGAATTTGAAGTGGCAAGAAATCAGGATTGATGGTTTTATTCTTCAGAGGAAAGGAATAAATTCCGAGTTCATGCTGGTGCCCAAAGAGACTTAGGGGAAAGAAGTGCCCTTCAAGTGTGTCCAAGGGTATTTCAGAGCTTGGAAGAAGAAAACTATTAAAAATATTTGGGTTTTTTATTTAAATTAATATTTTAACTTACTGGAAAACCACGCTGCCAGAGATCTTTTCTGTAAGATATACTGCTTCACACTTGTGAAAAAAGCACCTGGATGCCTAGAGGGTCAAAACAAAAGTTCTGCTTTTCATTCTCAGTTTGAAAAAAAAAAATTACCATGAAAAAAACTGAAGGTTCATACAAAAAAATGTCCAGTTAATTGAAGGATGAAGCAGTCTCTGAAAGAAGAGAGGTGATATCCTAAAAGAAAGAAGTTTTAATGATAGCAAGCAAAGTTCAAAAGCTAATCTTTTAAGGATTTTCTATATTTCTATGTTACGGGATAAAAGTATATCCTGTCTGTAAGGTCAGAAAACCTTTTTAGCTCCTGTTTGAGGAGACTCAAACTCCAGTCAGGAGCTTGGCTGAAGCTTTTCATATTTTTCAATACTCAGTGGTCTTAACATTTTGAGTACTGAAAAGGAAGAAACAGATACTGCAAATTGTATCAAGTCCAGGTCCCCATGGACTAATTCATATTCTTGAAAATATGCAAATTAATTTTACAAATGGATCTGGCTAAGAATCAGTTTTTAATGGTCATCAATTTAATGAACTTGCAGAGAGAAGAGGTCACCTCTTTTGCTTCTTAATAAACTCTAAACTAAGTAAATTCTAGATAGCTGACATGTGGAGTTCACTGTTTTCAGTGGTGAAAGGGAAGCTATTATTTTTGGTAGGGTTCTTTGCTCCCATCCCTGAAGACCACATGAAACCTGGCTACTGTCCTGGGACTTCTAGTTTATTGTCTCAGTAGTCCCTGGAGTTAACCTAATAGCCTGGGATCTTGTCTGCAGGAAACATTTGGAGAAAAATTGATTTATGTTGTATTTCCTGCATAATTTTGATAGCTGCTTGGCTAGACTAACAACATCCCTCCTTGTACTGTGGGACAGTAATCTTTCAGACTTTGGTGGCCTTTTACAGAAAAAAATCTGCTTTTAAACAACAAAAAACAAAAAAACAACAGAACAAAATACCACAAAACAAAACAGTATTTCAAAATGAATGCCAAGATTTATTTAGAATAGCAGAATTTCAAACACATAGCATAAATATGGCCCTTTCCTTCTTCTGTGGTCTCTACTACACTGGAACAGGAAAGTTGCCAAAAAATAATCCACTCCACTTCAAAGAGTGAGGGTACTGGGTACAAACGCATTGAGGGAACCTAGAAGAGAACCTCATGGAAAGATGTGATGTGAACTAGAGTGGGGGCTGTGGACCCAAACCCCAAAGTCACGGGCTGAGTTCTGCTTTGAGGTTCTGCCCAGCTGAATGTTGCTGGGTTGAAATGCTTAGATCTTAAAAACAACAAAATTAACTACTGAAAGAGAACAGTCCTTTGAGACACATGCTAATGCTATGGATTTACATACCTGACTCATCATTTGAGGTGTTTTAATGTACACATTAAAGTGTATATGCTATAGAGCACTAAAGTGCTCTAAAATCATGAGAAATTAAATACAAAAACCCAACAACAGCAAAAGGAGAACCATTGCTGTCAACAGAGTGGGCTCCAACAATCCCACTTAGTGTCCATCCAACAAAACAGCCAAAAAACTGCTGCTGGTAGCACATGTATACATTTCATCACTGTACCATATATGAGTACAGGTTCTAGAAAAAATTCCAGATGGCAACTGAATCCACCTTTCTAGCCCTGGAAGGCATACCTGAAGCACTACAGATGGGCCAGAAAACAGGATTTTTACACCTTGTTTACAACTGTGAATGACAAAACATGTTCTCTAATCTGAATCTCTAATTAGAATCTCTAATCTCTAATCATTATCTTGCTGCAGGATTTCAATGTCTTTATGCTCTATATTACAGCAAGGCCTTTCCTGGGACTTCTGTTTTTCTGATATGATAATTTTTTACTCCATCTGCAACATCAACAGGCTGCAAGGGTGTTTTCTACTAAGGAAAAAGAGATTAATTTAAAGCTTTTTTACAACTTCAGATATAGCATGCTATTCCAGTTACCACTCTAAATAAACAGAAAATTCAAGTTTCAAACCCTGGTGCTTTCATCAGGAGGGATTACAAACATGTCAGGCTTTGGAGGTTTTGATTATAAAGTTGTGTTGAGCCTCTTCTGCTCCTCAGACAATCACAGAAGATAACACATGATGTTAGAAACCAGCCTTAGTGCAGAGAATTGCCATTTCAAGATAGTTCTAGTTGGACAACTTAAAGTGAGCTGCTGTCACATTGCTTCAGAAGCAATTTTAAGAGGTTGTTGTCTCACACTCCAGTGGACATGCACATCCAGGTTGAGCACTGCCCTGGAAACCTCCTCAGTCCCAGCATCAGGTCTGCGGACACTTTGGGAGCTACATAAACCTGTAGTGTTGAGGTTGTCATCTTAGCAGTTGCATCACTGTGTGCCACCCTATAGGCAAGTAAGCTCTTAAAGGCACTGACATAAAGTACAGCTAATTTTTAAAAAATAATTTACTCTGATGTTCATTAATGGCTCAAAACACAGTTGCTCAGGGTAAGTCTTAAAATGGATACTACAATTCATTCTCTTTTAAGAATTTCCCCACACTACTGTTTTATTGATGAACTAATGCTTATTTTCATCTGCTGCTCTTTGAAAAGAGTTTTTAGCAAATTTCACATATTTTTGTGATTTCATTTCAGACCTTCTTGATTTATTTGTCAACAAACTTACAAGAATTATTGCATTGCAAAACCGTTCAGAAAACTTAGTCCAATTGAGCCCTATAAGACATTTTGTCTTACAGGAAAATAATTATCTAATGTTAACCCTTTAATCACTGCTGGCTTAAATCAAAACCACCTCCACATGCACCTTAAAAAAAAATATTAATTTAAAATTGCTGCACTAAGCAGCAACTGCCAATCCAGAAAGTGCATTTTAAATTGCAGATTTACAGTTTGTTCTTCTATGCATGTACTCTGGATTTTTTTTGAGTGCTAAGGAAAAGTAACAGACTCTGACATGTGTGGTCTCTCACCCAATCTAACCCATTCCAAGCAAATGGCTTTGCATATGGGTGAAATTGCCTTAGGTGACACCTGGTACAACTTGGGTAAGGTTTTTCAGAAGTACATAATTCATTAAAACTGTAAACACACAAGATCTGTCACAAGAGCCAGTTAAAACCACTGAGATGTCTCAAGTAGGAGGAAGAGGTGGCTTATTTCTGATGTGGCATTTACACTCATTTTTGAGTGACAAAGCTCTAAATAACTTGGGCTTCGCCTGTCAAAATTTGTTTTCAATTCATCATATTACCCAATCTGAAAAAAAAATAAAACAAAACCAGAAATTAAAAGAAGTGATGTGCAAGAGTGAGCCCTGACAGGCACACAGGTTTACAGAGGCACAAGATCTCCCATCTATCACAACCACTGTAGTCTTTTAAAATCAAAACATTTTCTGGGTTAAGAAACAGGATGCTGAGAGGACTGAGCTGAAACACACAGCTATTCTCATCCTGGCTATTTATTTCCTCTTCTTGAGATGAAATGAAATGTTGAATTGCCCCATTGCTTACAGCAAACCCTCACCTATTTGGATCATGAAATCTGAGCTGCACTTTTCCTTCAGACTGCTTTTTTTTAATTCTTTGCTTTATTGTTGCTGTGTCCTGGGTGTTTTTTTGATTTGTTTCTTAAGAATCAGTTTTAGCTGTGCAAAACTGTCAGATTAGGAGCACTGCTCTAAGCCCACGATAGAAAGGCAGCTAAAATGTATCAAGAAAGCTGACACAGGAGCATCTTACACACATCTTGAAGCATCTAAAAAAAAGTTCTCCATAAGCATTTTTCCCCACTATAGAAGAAACTGCATTTCTTTTAATAAGAGATCCAATACAATAAATGAAAAAAAAGCTGTGCTTTGTCCATTCTGTTGTCACCCCACCTACTCTGCAAATTTCCTTGAACTCACAGATTTTATTTTGTCCAGCATCAAACAGGCTCTGACTTTCAAAGCAGCCACAAAATGGTTTCAAGCCTATCTTCTGTCCTGTTCTCATTATTCAGTACAAATTTACTTGCTGTTGCAGGGATTTGATTAGACCAGTGTTCACAATGAAGAATTTTACTACAGCTGAGTTGAATTTGCCAGAGGTAAACTGTGGGTGCTATTTAGATTGTTGACTGCTGGGAATAGTATTTAAAAGCATTGGAGGGCTTTGGGGTTCTTTTTTTCTTTTCTTTTCTTTTTTTTTTTTTTTATGTTGTGTTTTTGGGAAACAAAACAATGCTATTTCTTTTCTGCTTTTCTCAGTTTTGGCCCTTTAGAAACCTGCCTGTGGTAGTTTACTCCCCTGAGCTCCCACTACCTACCTCACATGGACATGTGAATGGATCAGGTTTGACAGCACTGAAAGAAACCCATCATGCTGTGTTTGACTACAGTGTGTGTGCCATGATCCTTCCAAGGTTTCCACCTTCATCAAGAAATCTGTCATCCTGCCGATTATTTTTCCAGATTTGTTTCAACAACCCCAGCTGCTTTTCTTCCAGGTAACTACTTCCATTACTTACACACTGCTAAACAAACCAATTGCCCTGAACGTCTTTAACAAACACACAACCACATGGCCAGGGTCCCACTTCACCTCATTCCACAGAGTAATCACCCACCCTCTTCTGCAACCTTAGCTGGATTTGCAATAGGAAAGAATGTGCATTTCAGAGCCATGAGCCCCTCAGCTTGGTAGGTCTCTCGATCACTTTGTCTGTCCTAACATAGCAGGCAAGGACCCTGTATGTAAGTCATGGTTCAGACTTGGAAAAGACCCTTCACCAAATGAGTCTCAAATACATAATTTGGCTGCCCTCAGGGAGTACCTCACAGTGCTACAGATAATACCACAATTGCCTCCTATGCTTTGTAACAGCTTCCAAAAGCTCTTAACAAGCAAGCAATGAGAATTAAAGGTTCATACTGGCATCCATTTTGACAAAGTTATCTGGAGAACAGCACAGGAGCCAGCGAGCTTGTGAGAGTGTCTTCCACTGAGCAAGAGCTCCCTGGGTTCCCAAAAATGGCTCATGTCTCATAGCCCACAGGAGGTGATCCAGATACTCTGGGGTAGTTAACCAACAGGTAGTAACTGTGGTAAGATACAGCCCAAGAACAGATGTGTGCTACAAACTACACCTGATTCGACACAATGAACAGACATACTGTCCAGCTGATGCACAGACAATGCAGGTTTAATTAACCACAGTTTGATTATGTGGTGTTGACATGATTTTTATGACTAAGTCGCCCTTGAGATGCTCGCAATCTGGAAATCCCAACCACTGATAAAAATTTCCTTGCAGCTACATAAAATCAGGTTTTTTTCTGACAAACTTTGGCTGAGAGTTTTGAGCATTTTTAACTTATCAGGCTTGCAGTATATTTTACAAGGACAGTGAAATCTTCAGGCATAAATCACTGACTTAAAGGAAAACAACTGTGTAACCTTACAAGATATACAGAAGAGGATGCACTTGGATTCCAGTTTCTGTTCACGGGCTCACCAGAGACAAGGATCATAAATCAGAAATAGAGAATGGAAATCAAAGTAACAGGAAGTGCCAAAATGAAAACCTGGCAGAAATTACCAATAGGAGGAAAAGAAAAAAGTCTCCAGATGTTTTTTTATAAAATTAAAAAAAAAAAAATGGGATTCAGTGAGCAAAAGATCCACAAGCAGTAAAGAAAAAATTACAGCTTGGGTGGGGGCTTTTCCTCTTTCTTTCCCACATACAAGCCAGGTCTAGTGCAGTAAGAAAATATGTATCTACTAAGAAGATGAGGGAGGCAAATGGGGAAAAAAGCAATAATATAAATATTACCTCCCCTCCTGTCTTCCCATGAAGCACAGCTCTGAAAACTCTGATCCTAGAAATATTTCAACCGGGCTCACAATTCAAAAGGTTCATTAAATCCAGAGTTATTACTACAAGAGCACTTGATCAGAGCATCCAGGCTGTAATAATTGTTTAACCAGCTCCTTATCCACACATCCCTACAGGCTGCAGCACTCAGTCACACGGTGAGGAGTGTGAGTCCCAGCCCCTGACGAACCATCAAGGTTTTTCCTCTGGGGCCATCTGCTGGCTTTTGCATGGATGCTTCTTAGGACTTTCCTAGGGCAAAGATTGCTTTATTATGTGTATCAAAAGTGAGTGATGCTGGTGCCATCAGGCATCATTTCTCACGGAGTTGTAGCCCAAGCTGTGGGCTCCCACATGTGCCACTTCAACTCCAGCTGGCATGTAATTCTGACACTGGTCTGCTTAAGAACTAGAAAAAAAAAAAAAATCCAGCTCCACTTTCTATACTTCTCTTGAAATCAGACTTGTTCTTCCCCCTTCCCAATGCATGTGCCACATTTAATCCACCAATGGTCCTAAATTTTAGTAATTTTGAAGATACTATATATCTTTCTTCCAACAAACACCTTCAAACTTCAATATGTTCACTGAAGACTTTTTCAAACAAAACTGTGAATGAAGGAATTAATTTGCAGACTAATACTTAGAAAGACTAAGTCATTGACTGATCCATTTTTCATTTCTTAAAGAAGTTTAGTCAGTACACTGAATCAAGAATAGACCAGATCTTTATTTGTACATGATGGTTTGAGGGTAATTTTACCAACTGTATTTGTATTACCATTACATTATTATGCAAATTTATTCCCAATTTTACCATGTATTTGTACCATCCTGGTACTAAACTACAGTGTACTATTGTAAACTCATTTTGAAGCTGCTTAACTCAAGAATGGCTAGAAGCTTAAGGCTATTGTTAAAAAACACCACTACCAAAACCCACCCCAACCAGTCAAATCAAAGACCTTTTTCCCCTCACCCCTCCATCATACTTTACAAGTTTTAGGAATCTGAACAACATTCATCAAGCATACAGTAAAATTAAGAAACCTTCAATCCTAGCACATTCCATGCAAAAACAGCCTCATATGTTAAGGAACCAAAATATCCCCTATTACTAACAGAAAACGTGTGTTGACCCACCAACAGCAATTTGCACCTTATTACCTTTCAAAAATAGTTTCGTCTCTCAGACTAGAGAGACTGACATGCTCTCCAATTCAAGAGTTCCAGTTGCTGTAATTTAAGATTATATAAATTAAGCCATTTTTTACCTGCATTTAATTTAAGCACAGAGCATTTCCAAAGTAATTACCCCTCTGCTTTCTCAATAGATTTGCCTACTTAGCTCTGCTCTGCTGCAGCCACGTCTATTAACCCATAAAGAATTGGGAAAAGCCACTTGCTGCATGCACTGTTCCAGATCACATGCACATACATGTCAACAATGCACTGGAAAGTTAAAATCCATCTCACCAGAAGATTTCTAAAAGGAAAATAATGATTTTCTGTGTACTGTTATAGCAACCACAAGTCTGACTGTAGAAATGAACAATATGCTTCCTTAGAGGTGAGGAAGATCACGACAATGGATGCACTACTGTTAGAAATCCTTAGCAATAGAAGTAAGACTGTTTATGCATTGTTATTTTAATGAATAATGCTACAAAGCTTTTTAATTATTTCATAATCCTCTAAGATCCTGGGGCTCAGAATTACCTCAAATTCCAGACACATTGGAAAGGCCACAGAAGACAAGAGACACTCTTTGGTATTTTTGGCATTCTACCGCATTGCAATGACACCTAAACCTCAATAGTAAGTCTTGCAAATCTGTACTGGAAAGATGCTGGAGTTCTTAACAAAACAAGTCCTTTTTTATCTGCTGGCTGGTTGTATAACATATAAACTAATCCTGTCAAACTAACAAAACCCAGTGCTTCTCCACAGCCTGCAGCCAATGAAAAATCCCCTCTAGTGACATATCCCAAGAGAGTTCTGGAGCAGTGGGAAGTAACATCTGGGAGAGCACCTGACCAAAGACCAAGAATGAGGTCTTCATGCTCCTCACTCTCCTCAGTTGTTTCTTTATCTGGAATGCTCAAAGGTTCACTTTCTAGAGCCTTCACATTATTTCTTTTCTTCTTCTTCTTCTTCTCCTCTTTTAGTTCCTGTATCTTCTGCTTGAATATGTCATGATGTTTAGGTTCTTCAGGACCACAGAAGAGTTTGTCTTTGCTTAGATGCAACAAGTCATCTTCTGTTGGGATGCAAATCATGGTATGTAATTCAGGGTTCCCCTTTCTCAAGAGAGACAGGTTCACCCATACGAGAGCCCTTGGATAACTCATCAAGATTGGCAAAAAGACTTCTTCAGTCATTTCCTTCTGTCCCAGTCGAGAAATAAGGCGGAGTCGACGATCTTTTCCAGCAGTGGGATAGCACCAGGCTGATAATTGCATAAGTAGTTTCTCACTCCTATTAAAAAAAAATTCAAAAGGTAAAGGATAGTTATTGCACAGAAACACAACACCCCACATATTTGCACAAGTATGATTAAAAAATTCCCCAGGGTTTTCTGCAACCTTCCAAACTTGTATCACTCCGAGCACAAAAAGAGCATGGGCAAGTGGAATTCCTGTGCAAAGCTATTTCTTCAGAAGCAGACATTACTTGCTAAAAAACTTGTTAAATCACAAATGGTCAAAAACTTTAAGTGACATTAATGCTGTCCAGAACTGTCAATGTTCTCTTCCCTCGGTAACCACACAAAGATGAAAGACCTGCATTCAGGCACTTTCCAAACACTGTTGCTGCCCTCATGTGTTGCACTGGAATGCACACGATTGTCTGTTTTCTTTACAGACCTTATTAAGTAGCAGAAGAACCACCTGTGATGGTATTTTGGAAAAGAGAATTCAAGGTTACTCACACAGCAACAGTTTTAAAGTCACAAATATGATCCTATAAGAGCTCCATCCACTTGAAGTATACAGAATATGCCAACTGCAAGAACATGATAAACTCTAGAGTGCTAAGATAATTTAAGAAATTTACTTTATCTAGTCACTAGGTTTGCTGAAGAAATACTGAAGGACTTAACAGCAAACTCTGATCCACAACAGATCCACTGTATCTGGATGAAATCATACTCTGATCTTAATAATCAAGGCTGAACGCATTCTTTCCCCAGTTCAGAAAAGTAGTGACATCTCACATGCGGGTATTATTTTGACATACCTGAGAACAATAAAGTCACTTGTCATAGTTTCATCTCTCTCACCAGAATCCTGGGTGCCTGCAACATCATCCTTCTTTAAGACACTTTCAGAGCTTGTTACTTCCATGGTCTCCTCTACCTCAGTCTCAGGAGGAGTTTCTTTGACCTCTTCAGCTCTGGGCCCAGAAAAGCTACGCTCCTCACATGCAGAGCACTCAGGGTGTGGGGAAGCAGGATGTCCAAATTCTCCTGAAGCTTTCATTCTTCCTTCCCAGTTCTTCGTCAGATGTCCCCATGGACAAACAAAAGGGGACAGAGTGCCCAGCTTGACATAATTTGCCCTTTTTGCAGGTGGACGTCTAGATGATAAATCAAGTAGGTAAGAATGTTTGTTTCCTGGGCCCTTACTAAGTACCCAGCACTTCAGTAGGCTGTCTACTTTGTCCTGCTGGTCTACTAATGCTTTTGGTTTTCAAAACAAAGTACAGAGAACAGAGTTACCTGGACATTCTCTTTGTAATCTGATTAAGCAAAAAATTTAAAGTTATACTTCTAGACAACACTGCTGTGTTTCTGACCACCATATCCTTTCAGCCATATTGGATATCTCTATCTACTGTGACTGCCACTGTAAACTTCTACTTCACCCTCTTATCTGGAAGGGAAACCAACACCATCTGGTGCAGAGGACATTTTCAGCTACACCATACTCATGGTTAAGAGTTCTGTATTTATTGTAGTGAAAATGAAGGCAAACTAAAGAACAACTGCTATTTACAAAGTAGACACTGAAACATATCTCTTCAGTCACTATTTTTTAACAGTTAGTACACAGTGTGATACTCTGCCTTTGCCTTCTACCTCCTCCCTCATTTCATACTAAGGGGGCTTGAAATAGCTTTGTTTATTTTGTTATGCAGCCTTGTCACAACCTTATAACTGAGTGTATCTCTGGCAATATAAAACTTAATTTAATTTATATATGTAATACATATAGGATTCTTTTCTATTTTATATACTAGGATTTAAATCACTAGTGAAAGCTCGTATTAAGACTGAGTCTAAACAAACACAGCAGATAATTAAGGGAATATTTTAAGCAGTATTAATTTTTTTTCATTTTTTATATCAATTTTGTAGTTGATATTACCGTTTGAATTTTTCAAGAAGACTGGTTTCCATTTCTTTGGCAAACTTCATTCCTGCCTGGCAGTCTGGAAAATCATTTGGAGTGTGAGGTATTCTTTTATATTGAGAATGCTTTAAAGCCTCTTGCAAGCCACCGACTTGTACACCTCGATATATCTGTTATAAAACCCAAAACAAGCAACATTTGTACTGATTTCAGGTTCCTGACATTAAAAAACAATGCTGCAGAAGCTACTGCCTTAGCAAATGGAACCTACCACTAACTTCCAAAAAAATAAACTTAAGTATGATTTTAACATTTCTAGATGCTAATTTCAAAAAAGATGTTTGTTGTGCTCTTTCAATTTAATTCTGAAAAGCTATCAGCAGAACTGAAGAGAATTTGTCTGATCTTGTACATTTCCAGTAATGCCATATTACTTCGATGTCACTGCACAATTTATATTAAAGGTAAAACAGGTATGACTGCAATTAATCCCTCTGCACATTCAAAAGCATAAATTTACCTGCAGAAAGACATTAAAACTGTCATCTAAACATTCAAAGCAGGGTGCTCCAAGGAGCACAAAAGTATTCAAGCTCAACTAATACGTTTTTATTTCAGGCTCTCTCCCAAATCAGAGGCAAATTATTGACAGAGTAGTGGAGAGAGCCAAGCTGGAAATGGATTAGCAGCAGAATTAGGACAGAATAGTTTCTCTTTAGAGACATAGACCCTTAGAAATGCAGAGCATTCTGTTTTTCTGTTTTAGACTGCCATGTGGGCACAGTTATGCCCAACAGAAGATGTGGAAAGCTATTGTTTACTTTTAAGATTTTTAAGACCTAGCCTCTGTCATCAACCAGCTCCCTCTTTTGAAGTGGAATTTTGATACTGCAACAGTGAATTGATCAGGCAAATATTAAATATACTCTCTAAAATTGATTATGTTGAACCAAATTATATCATTTGTTGTATTTACTTGCAATTTGCAATGAAAATCACTTACAAAAGGAATCCAGAAAGCCATGCCCCAGCCCTTTGGGAAATAGATATCCCAGCCACTACCCCATCCTGGTCGATCTTCTCCAGCCATTTTTCCTGGCTGCTGCACCAAGAGTATGGGGATCTTAGACTCAGAAGGACCCAAATCAAGGTGTGATCCAGGTACCAGTAATTCAGCTCTCATATGGTTTAAATCCTAAGAAAGAGAAGACATTTCCATTAAGTTAATAATCATTTTTCTCTCTTCTAGATAACCCTTCCAAGATACGGAGAGGTGAGATTATTAAGAAGGAAACATATACTAGATGATATACACCTGAACTGACCTTCACAGAAAATGTTTTAGAAAAAGTCTTAAGCACTCTTTGAGGGTAGGTACTGAAATTCAGAGCAAAAATATATAGCACAAATGAAAGAGAAAAAACAAGTATTATAACTTGGTATTTATGATTTATGCACAAGACTAGACTGAACAGGTGCTTTCAGACAGTCTGTGAATACACAGAGCAAATCTGAGCTACATCAAGGGAGATGAGAAGAACAGTTGGTCACAAAACACTTTCACATAAAGCATGCTGGCACCAAGGCTTTGTCAATCACCAGTTGTTATATTTAATTGTACTACATTAAGAACATCATTACAAAAACCAGACCACCAGATTGCCTCTTTACACATTGCTTCTACAGGAGATATTTTTTAAGGTAAACATTGTATTTCATGGTAGCAT
This sequence comes from Phaethornis superciliosus, assembly GCA_023637945.1. Classification (NCBI taxonomy): domain Eukaryota; kingdom Metazoa; phylum Chordata; class Aves; order Apodiformes; family Trochilidae; genus Phaethornis; species Phaethornis superciliosus. The sequence continues at coordinate 22,083,266 of JAJQWJ010000002.1, forward strand.
GAAGAACATACAAAAAGATTGTGCTGTTATACAGTAGTGTTGCATTTTGTAAGTATACTCTGCTTTTTTTACACTATGGCGGACAGTGTGGAAGAGCATAAAATTAATTTTCATTAAGAGAATATTTAGGTATTTCTGTCATACAAATATTTTATCTTTTTTACTATAACAAAAGTTTATTACCTATTGCGATTTAATCACCTTTTTAGTCATGTTTTATGGGTTCCTCCTCCCACTCCCATGGAAATGTCAAGATAGACTTCCAACCAGTAGCAGCAAATTTAAAGCTGTCTACAAATTACAAGCATTGGACAGAATGCCCACAACAGTGTGCTGCAATTCAGAACCAGAGATTTATTTCTTTCCAGATTTCACTATTCTTTTCTCAGCAGAATTGTCCCAAGTGACTGAGAAGTGAATGGCCAGTGCCTCTTTGTGCCACTTCATCCCTTTTATCTGCTGCACACAAACCAAAGTGATGCAGGAAAATCCAATTCCAAATCCTTCTGCTAAATAAGCCTACAACTATTTAATCCTATAAATGATCCAATAAAGTTTTATTTTAATTCAATCATGAACACCAGTTTTGCAAGAACATCACACAAAAACTACAAAATAAACACTTCCAACTCAGCAGCTGGATACTGTGACATTAGGAAAACACTGCTCTTGGATTTATGTTCAAGAGTCTCACTCTATGGATCACCAGCTGTTTTCTCCATGGCAATATTCCTTCTTAGTTACCTGCTCAGAGATCTTATTTTCAGTGACGTTCTTACAGATGTCTTGGTCCCAGATAAAGCTGTGAGCACAATCTACAGGTACACCTTCCAGGTACAGCTGCCTAATTTTATCATTATCTACAAAAGAAGAGAACCTTCAAGCAAAAGCCAAGCAATTTGCAATTAAAGCATCAAATTACTAAACCCACTCCACTATCATAAGTACTACGTGTAGACAACTAAAGAAACAAACTACTAAAAGCTTAAAGCATCACTGCTTCTGCAATACCTATCATGTTTTCCATACACAAAATATGAAATAAACTATTAGTTTTACAAGCATTAACCTGACATTGTCTTACAAATAGGCATTTCTTATTACAAATGGCAGCACCTTTGGCAATATAAAGTTATGTCTTTAAAATGCCACCTTTAATATTCTGGAATCGAACCTTCCAGGCTGAATGTGAAGCTCAACAGGTTTGCTAGAAATCAGAAAGTGCTACATTACAGAACCTGAAGTCTGCCTAAGTAAACTTGTAAGGGAAGCTTAAGAACTGTACACACAGGAAATATTTTTATGGATATGACCAGCTTGCAACTATGTATTTAGAACTATCTTCCCACACCAGAGTTTTTCAGGCTCTGCATTTCAAGAGGCTGTTCTTTGCTTATGTCTGCAAACACCAACAGTTGTGTTTATTAATGAAGATAAACATCACTTCTAGCTTTAAAACTGATTGTTGAGCTATTAAATAACCTTTCTTTTCTTTAGCTCCACAACCTAACCAAAGGAGAGAAAATAGGTATACCTACCTTTAGTGGACTATGGATTCAAAGCCTCCGGTGTACATTATGTAATGCATGCTGATCCATATTTTAAGTGAAATAATTCTTACCAATAAACAACACAACAAACCTATTAATAGTTCTGCAATTAAAACTTAAGAGGGACTGCTGCTAATTTTGTCATCTACAAGGTCTTACACATTGAAGGGACATAATGTGTTGGGTTTTGGTTTTTAAATCACTTCTTTCAAAAGATGATTCAGACAATTTGTCCAGTTAATGTTGACAAAGACTGTTGAACACAGAAGATGTGGATTATTCAGTGGTACTAACAATACAAATGTACATTCTGTCTACTTGATCTCCAACAAACTGGGAGAATTTAATCTCTCTACTCAGAATATTATAGTCCAAATCATAATCAGAAATCCTTACACCAGTTCTCCTTATTTCTTACCTCTCTCCCGTTTTCTTCAGTCCACATTTTAAGACTGCTGGAGAAATAGCCCTAATGATGAGTAAGTTGCTGATGAAAGTGGAGGTAAGATATCAGAGCTAGTATAGGAAATAGGGAGTTGTATTACTAAGCACACAAAACTCTGCAACAATCAGCACATTATCTACTTCTGCCAATATCAATGGCTGGTGCTCAGACAATACAGGCAGACAAAGGTTTTGTTCCATTTCAAGCTGTTGTTCTGATTCATATAACTGATTAACAGTCTTAGAAGACAGGCCTAAGAGTAAGACTACTTCTATTTCAAATTCTTCGTTCCCCTCTGTGAGAAAAGAACAGGAAAAACAAAAAAAAAAGCAGTTTCAGAGCCATATGCACCTAGGAGTGAGTACCTGGGCAACTGATGCCAGATACCTAAACCTCTGCAAGAGGTGTATTTACAGGCAAGGACTCAAGTTCTGTGTTTGCAGAAAGAACTTTAGCTCACTTTTTTTTTCCAAGATTCATTCTCCTTCTATGCACCTCATTCACTGCTTGTTTAAAACCCCCACCATACTCCACATTGAGCAGTTTTTAAGGCAGTGAAATTTGCATTTCTCCAGAGAAGGAAAAAGCAGACCAGAATGTCAGAAGCATACTTTCAAATGAAAAAAAGAACAGCACTAATGTGCAGTCATGTAAGCACTGACTGCCTACTGGGAGTCTTGACTTCCAGAAAGCATAAACCTGCTGAGAAGGCACCGAAAACTGATTTATTCAAAAACTTTCTATCCCCCAAACAGATGAAATGAGGACAGTTCTCTTATCAAATCCCATCAGCACGTGACTCTAACACACAGCTTGCACACATGCATATGTATTCAGGACTAAGTGAGAAAGACCAAAATTACCTTAGGTTTGTTAGCATGTGACTCATGGGGGAAAAAAACCACACAGGCATATATTAGAACAGAATTAAAAAAAAAAAATAATTCCATGGATAGCTGTGTATCATTTCATAGATTGCATGTACAACAAACCACAAGCAAAGATCATGCCTGTAACTTTCCTAAACTATTCACTCATTCAACAAGTAATTCACCTTCATTTTAGAAAAATTTTTAAGAAGATCATTTAGCTTGCACACACATTAAAAAACAGACAAGCACAGACAGAATCTGCTGTCATGCACAGTGCCATTTCAATCTTCCTAATACTAATCCTAACAGTATTTGAATATCCAGGAAGCAAAAAGGGGGAAAAGTGCTGAACACTTGGAGGTCCCTTTTTATTGCTCAATCAACATGACATGGCAGTAAGGTCAAAGAATTACTACAAACATTTCTTAAGTAAGTATCAGGCTGCTATACTATCACATCTGACTAAAGTTACACCAATACCAAGAGTCAGAAAGTTTATGTAGTTATAAAGCTCACAGAAAGGTTTTTTGGTTGGTTGGTTTTGGTTTTGTTTTGTTTTTACATAAGAGACAAACTAATGCCACCTAAATGGAATTAGAGAAGGCTAATGTGGTTTTTTTTCAGGTGGGTGTTCCTGTGGAAACGCTGGTAATACTATTGCTATAGTGATGTCTACTATGGGCCACAATGAAATTCTTTTTTTTGTTTTAAACAAACTGTGCTTCAAATAGGTGGCTTACAGACTTCTCCAGTTACAGGTGATGGTTTTGCACTGAGAGGTCTTCAGTAGGTTCCCCTTCACATATTTAACTGATTTAACTCAGGCAAACCTGCCAGGCAACCTAAGAGGCTTATGGGAAGAAGGAGTAAATCAATAAATCTAACTGGTTTATAGAGGCAGTGAAATATGCAATAAGACACCCAGTGTTCCAAGGAGACTACAAACTAAGTATAATTCAGGAAGACCTCATAATGGGTCCTGAAACAGTAAACAGTGGCAATAAATACTTTATGTCTGCATATAGATGAGATGTAAAAGGCACTCTGCACAGTAACTCTGATTATGTTATCACATAACTCTGATTATGTCCAGGCTTCCTTTTATTTTTAGGTACGCAATTTTACTTTTTCTTACACAAACAATAAGACCTAAATGCACTTGAATGCTTCCCCCTGAGCAGAAAACAGAAGAAGTATCTGATCTTAACAATCTGACGTGGATTCATTTTCTACAAGTATTTAAAAGTATCACTTCACTTCTCTGCTTTTAAGTACTTATACAAGGAGGCCCATTAAGGAAGACACAGAGCACAGGTAGTAATTTTCACATAAACATCTGCAAAATTAAGTGAGGAGCAAGTCTTTTCAGAATAACAACAGTCTCCCTTTCCAATTAACACCAAGGAACAGCCAACAAGGAGACGGGGGGTGGCACCTAGACCTGTCTTGAGTTTCTCAGCTAGGAGAGATGAACTATAGCACAGGACACTCCAACCCCATGCATGTAATAGGTAGGCAGGAGATTGTGAATGATCCTGTAGCTCTTCCCACACAGTGACATGAAATCACACAGGTGGGAAGCATGGAAAACAGCCACCTTCCCTGCTGAACTGTGTCCCTGGAATTGTCCCTTCAACTGCTTCTTGTAGGAGAGCTGACCTCTCCTTTTCTAATCCCTGACCACAATGTTCTTTTGATTTTTTACTAGAAGACAGCTGTGTTGTCTAAGTTCTTTCATGCTTCTGAGTGCTCAACTTCTTTAGTAGCAACATGCTTGTGCAACATGAAGTCCCTTAGCAGAACCTAAACTAGCCAGTACCATGCAGTTTACCTTGCTATCTGACCAAGGACTTTCTTCCTCTCATAAGTAACAGAGAGGCTAGATGAAGGTTTTAGTTCACAGTGAAACAAAAAAACACTCAGAAAGTAATCAAAAACTAATACCATTTTTTCCTGAATATTATTTGTGATTTAGAAATTTTCTTTGCAAGTGAAGGACAATCCTAAGCAGAAAAATCTTGAAGAAAGTCATTTGTAGTCAGACAAACGAAAAAAGACTTATTGTCCTATCATTACCATATCCCCCCTTTCTGAGGGACAACCAGCTCTGGCAATGGGAGAGAAACTACTATGAGACTCTTTGATGCCCAGATGCCTTCTGCTAAACTTGCCTTCTTGAATGCATCTTCACAGGCATGGCAAGAAGAACGTAGGGTGCCAAATTACTTCCTGTATTGGCTAACACTTCTGCTAGTTCAAACCAGTATCTGTAAACAAGTGCTGTATCGCTCACCTTACTTCTCAGCAGGAGGGAATCAAAGTAGAGGTCATGTATGCTGCACCATTTCCAACAGGAACATTAATGAGAAAGTTAGCTGAGCAAAACTAATTAAGAGAAGAAAAGCTGTTCTACATACAGAGATTAGAATAGGAGGATGCAAGAAAATACAGAGAGCTGTGCAGAGCTAAAAGACACTAAAATAGGCCTTCAACTTGATTTAAGTGAAAAATAAGGCTAGATCATTCTACTATCTTACAAACACAATACCAAGGAAATGAAGTATTTTCAGGAACCTTCAACATATTCAATTTGTCCTAGCAACTACTGTTTTCTAGCTGGCTATTATTTCTCTTATTAAGTAAGGAAGTCTGCATCCAGGCAACTCCACTGGAAATGCCTATGCAGCACTATACACAAACGTCACTGTTTTCTGTATAGGCTCTTGTACATTTTCCAAGGATATTCAAATTCAACTGTTTTTGCATTTTGCATGGAAATGCTATGTAAATTAGCACTGAAATGAAAGTTTCATTTCATGCATGAATCTCTGATTTTATTTCTTTTTAACATGAACAGCACTGAGAACATCTGAAATGCTAACCTTGCAAGGGTTATTTTATATTTTTTTCAGTGAAATTGCAACTTTCATCATTGTAGGACTACAAACCAAAAATATCAGATATCTTCTTGAGAGAGAGAAACAGTACCAGGAAGACAACACAAAAGAGAAACTTACTAAACATCTTTTAGCACCTGGTTGGCCTTGCCAGGATTCGAACCTGGATCATCTGTATGGTCAGACAGAGGCTTCCACTGAGCACAAGACCAGCTTTGGTGCATGTCCCTCCCTCACAACTGCTGTTCTAAAAACTGTGCAACTTTCAAGTTGTTTCTGCCAGGGGCTGTAGAAAGGGGAGGGAAACATTCTAAAAACAAATGCTAGAGGAAAACAGCAGGAGGCAATCAGTAGAATATGAAAGGAAATGAAAATGAAAGTGTAAAGAGAAACTGAATCTCTTGCATTTGGCAGTTTCAGGAGAAGCATAATATTAGCAAGGCATTTTACCTTGGTATTTTTCAAAGTCTGGCATGGCTTTTGTCTTCTTTTTTGGCAAATTGACTCGAGGATCTCCAACAGTGAGGCCCAGTATTGTACCTGGTGGCATTTCTGATGGTGAACTTAAACCTTTGAAAATACACAGATTAACACTGCCATGAAACTGCCAATTAAGTTGTGATTTTTTTCTGCACTGCTACTTTGTGTGTTTTTGCCTGCAAGGCTGTAACACCACTGTAAGTCTGAGAAGCAATCCAGAGTACTCAGTTTAACATGGTCTGAAAACTCATTAATGCTTGTTAAATATCCTATAACAAAAGACAACAGTAGCAGCACAAGACTTAGTTTGCAATTACATTTATGCTTAGCTAAATGAGGTCACTCTCACAACTTAGACTTAATTGATCCTTTACATTTGGCATATCTCAAAGAAAAGCAATTTTTGTTTTATACTGTCTTCCAGAGAAAGGAAATTTTAAAACTTTTTTTAAAAAGTTTTACCTCATCTCTGCTTAACTGCCTCACACTGGCTAGCTTGAGTATAGAGTGATACCAACCAAAGCCAGGTCCTTACCTGCTTCAGTGCAGGGAGGAGAAAGGGAGATCAGTTAACTTTGGGATACTTTACAACTTAGCCAAATATTACAACTGTTCATTATAAGGAAAAACATATAAAGCAATACTTTCACCTCAGTATCATATTTTCACCTTGGGGAGGAGACTGCCATTTTATCTGTGAAGGTATTGTACAACTTATTGCCTTAACTTGGTGAGAATGAGGGGAGAGAATAAGAGCATACATCAGGCTGTACATCCATCAGCAATCTCAAATCTAAGTTCATGAAGATACAAAAAAAGATTCATCTTATATGTTAAGTATGGACTAAGTAGAGGATTAAAGTTCCCTTAAAAAAAAAAAAGTAACAGAAAATTTCTCAAACCTTTGACATGCCACAATAATTACCTAAGCACATATTCCATGGCAACACTCTCCTGATAGAGCAAAAAATATCCATTTCCAAGTAGAAGTCAACTCATTAGCATGCCAGTTTTGACCACTAGAGTTTAAGAGTTCCCCCTTCCTCCCATAGCATCCACATACCCAAATACCTTCTAATAGGTCAAAGATAGCACTTTGACGTTGATGAAGAGACACTTTTTCAGAATCCTTGCAGTTTTCTACCCACCAGCTATTCCGTTCCGTGTCTGAATCCGCCATTTCCTGGAAAACAACACATGCAATTAAATTCAAGTTGTCATTCAGTATTTTCAATTAGCATTAATTCACTCAGCTTGCCTTAATCACCATGGTTGCTTTCTTTAAGTTTCAAACCAAAAGAATTTTTCTTCATGCACTCTATTCCTATGTTCCACCTTACAGTAAAGTCCAGGACCTGTGGTCCAAAAGCACAGCACAGTGCTGCCTCCTATCTCCATTTTTAATTATTTCTTACAGAAAGCCAGATATTTTCTGGCCTCATAATGTATGCTGCAAGAGACAAGAAAACCAAACATTAAAACCATGCCATGCACCAAGAAGTGGACAAAATATTAAATCCTGGAGAAACTGTGTATTTGATTGAAAATACAAAAGTTTTCTATAACTTACACATCCTCCCCTTCAGTTATAGCTCTAGCTCATTGCTTGAGAAATATGATCCAACGTTTGCCAAAAAGAATATGAATTACTCTGGACCTCTCAGCACAATAATCACTACAGCAGAAACTACATAGCCTGCTTGACAGGACCATGGCTGTTATTTTCTTCCTACTTCGCCTTAAAATTCAGACAGGACTTCTTCCTCAGATCAGCATTAATCAAAGGGCTCAATACAGAGAGGCTAACAGAGTAGATATACATACATTAGCTTTTATAATAAGGCTTGATAATTTACAATTCTTACTATAAAAATCAGGCTTGTACATTCTAGAAAACTTATTAAAATTACAGTAATATCCAAACTGCCTATTTCCTTACCGTTTGGAGAGAAGCAGCTTTCAAGGTCTCTGTAAGGACAGAGTGTGATAAAGGACCAATGAGCCGGTATCTGAGAATCTCCATAGATCTATCACTGAAACAGAGGTTAATTTCAGGTCAATGTACAATAGTACAATGCAAGATTTTTTTTTCCACAGCACTGTTAAGCCAGAATTCAGGTACATAAACTGTTTAAGGGATAGTTTCTGACTCTATTATGAACAAACCTGATCACAATGCCAGTATCATGTGAGATCCAGGAGTAGGCCTGGAATGGATCTCTAGTGCCATCACCAATTATTTTTTTCTTGGGAACAGCTTTTTCTCCTTCATTATCTTCCTTCTTTCTTTTCTTGCCAAGACTCAGGACAACATCCATTTGTTTTTCCTCTTGAACTGATATTGCAGCAGGATCAGGAATATAGATTTCTTCAGGCTCTGCACACCGAAAAATTGCTTTTAACTCTCTCAGAATGTCCTTAAGAAAAAAGAAAAGTTTGGATTTAGGATAATAAGCAGCACACTGAAAAGGTTAAGTGCATGATTAATAATTATACCCTACTATTTTATATATATAAAAACATACAGGAAAATAATACATACTTATTTTCCTATATGCATTCAAGTGAACCAACTTCATTCTGCTGAAGGCTGGGGCTTACTATCAAGAGCTGAAAGGAACACTGAATGCTGCTGATTTATTCTCACTTGAATTAACGTAAGAAAAAAATAACTTTTAAAAATTTATTTACTACTGAAACTCATTTTTAAGTATCAGATTATGATTGTGATGAGACCAAACAGCCTTTTGGAGGTGCCAGTTGGAAGGAAATGAATCAAGAATCATTGTATTGTAAATGTATGCTGAAGCTTGTACTAGAACACTTTTTAACAAGATCAAACACTGAAAAGAAAAAAAAAACAGCCTTAGAGGCATGCACCTTCTGCACAAACTTTATAAAAACAAGCAGCAGAACATAAATGTTAGAGTGGAAATGGTTTTCCAACTTTTTAATTCCTAAAGCCATGTATTATATCCAGCTTTTCTGAACCTTTCAGAATGTATCTTCATATGAACAATGCACAATGCATAAGCTAATCAGAAAAAAAATACCTGCTTGAGAGCTGGATGCATCCAGATCCACAACTGTCTGTTTTCAGACCCATCCTTGGGTTTCCAGATAAATGTAACAGGACCAAGCATATCCTCAGGATAGCGATCTGCTCGGTAAAGGTTCAGGGAACCCTCAAATCCTCCAGAGAGACAATAGGCTTCTTCAAATGTTAACCCTAAAGAAAAAGATACTTTTAGAGAAACTAACTAGTATATTGTTTAAAAAAACAAAAAATTGAAATTCAGCCTGGCTACTGGGACAGTATCAAAATAAGAACAGGCACCACAATTAGGGAAATAAGAATGCCTCATCCTAACAGACACTTCAACTATGTATTTCAAACAAACTTACAATTCAGTATTAAGTTGGTTACTATTATTGAGATTGGCAGGATATTTAAAGGAAAACAACTCATCCCGTAGTCCATTCAGAATCTTAACTTTATTTTGAACTACATAAAATTTACCTGTGTCAATACTACATATTCGAGCAAGCTGCTGCAGAAGCTCATTTTCTTTACCAGTCAACTCCAGGCAACAATAATACGATAAATCCTGAAACAACAGGATAGTGGTAAAGTGAGAATAACTCTTGAAGGCAAGCCTGGCAAGGAAGGACCAGACAGAGCTTCATTATTCACAATGAAGTAGTAATTTTTATTCACTAAAATTTGTGTTTTATTTTTAACCAAAAATTGTTAGCTCTAGGGAGAGGGCTCAGGCATTTCGCATTTGAGGGCAAATCTGCCTCTCAAATCAACAGACCAGAAAGGACACAAAACAAAGCACCTGTCCTCCATAACACCCTGCTCAGAAAGATGATGCAGGGATTCACTGAATCTCTTGTCTCTTGAGAAGACTGAAGAGGGCAGTATTTCATAGTTCCCAGAAGACTTTTCTTAAGGTTCATCTTGCCATGTGTAATTACAATTACAAAATCACTCATTTCATACTTAGCATTTATTAGCAGCTGACACAACAATACTTCAAAGAGACAGAAATATTCATTGTCACTGAACACTTCATTTCTTTATCTTGGCAAAATAACAGAGAAATCAAACACAAAAGATGCAAATGTGGTACCTGAAGAAGGCAGCGTTTTGTCATGGCTCGGTAACAAGCCCTGTAGCTCTTCTCTGTAGGGCTGTCTCCTAAACAGTATCCCCATTTCTTTACCATATGAAATCTCTTTGCATGCCAAATATGTGTTTCCAGCCAAATGTTCTTTCTTTGCCTGCGATTAAACTCTGCTACCAAATTTATGTGGCGCCTTCTAGCTTTGCGGCATTTAGTCTTTGACTGTTCTTTTTTCTGATGTACAGCTTTCTCTGCCTGTTTTTAAAAGGAAGGAAATTGAAGTGAGTATCAAAAGGACAAATTTTGGCAGAAGAAAAAGACTGATGTATATAAGGATGCAGGAAGCACTAGCATCAAGTGAGTTTGCTTCTTAAGAATCACAGAAACATAGAACATTAGGGGTTGGAAGGGACCTCCAGAGATCACCCAAGTCCTATCCTCCTGCCAAAGCAGGATAACCCAGGGCAGGCTACACAGGAACACATCCAGGTGGGTTTTGAAAGCCTCCAGAGGAGACTCCAGAACCCCTCTGGGCAGTTCCAGTACTGTCACACTCACAAATAAAGAAGTTTCTCCTCATGTTGAGGTGGAACTTCTTATGTTGTAGCTTAGACCCATTATTCCTTGTCCTATTATGGGGCACAACTGAAAAGACATTGGCCTCATCCTCTTGACAGACACTCTTCATACATTCATAAACATTAAGATCTCCTCTTGGCCGCCTTTTCTCATGCTAAACAGCCACAGTTTTCTTGGTTTTTCTTCATAGGAGAAATGTTCAAATCCCTTCATCATCCTCATAGATCTCCACTGGACTCTCTCCAGTAGATCCCTGTCTCTCTTGAACTGGGGAGACCAAAACTGGCTACAGTATTCCAGGTGTTGTCTCACCAGGGCAGAGTAGAGGGGGAGGAGAACCTCCCTAGATCTGCTGGACACACTTTTCCTGATGCACCACAAGGGTGCATTGGGTGCACAATGTTTGTCTTGGCCACAAGGGCACATTGTTAACCTATGGAGAATTTACTGTCCACTAAGACTCCAAGGTCTTTCTCCATGGAGCTGCTTTCCAGCAGGATGTTACCCTAATCTGGACTGGTGGTTGGTGTTATTCCTCCCCAGGTGCAGGACTCTACAGTTGTCCTTACTGAACTTCATGAGGCTGAAGTGTCTAGAGATGATTAAGTGATCAATGTCAAACATAAGACAGATCATTTTGCAATAAAATCCTTTTGAACCCATTTTAAGTATTTTTTTAAAAAACAGAGGAAGGCCACAGTGCTTAAGGAACGAGTCACTCCTCAAGAAGATTCGACTAAACGTTGAGATAGTGCTACAGAAGCAGAGTTTCATGAGCAATCAGGAACAGTCAATGACTAAGTCTTAAGCTGCGTGTAGCAAACACCTCCCACGTTAGAGTGGGAAGTACACATCCTGCCAGTCATGAACAGCCTATGCTGGTTTGAGGCCAACAGAGTAACACTCAACAGCTGTGGTGGGGTGCAGGGCAGGCAGGTATTATCAAGGACTCCTGGACCACCTAGGACCAATGCACTGCCTGAGCAACTCTTCCTGCAGTGGACACTTTTATCATCACTACTTAACTTTTCAAGATGTTCAATAATCACAAGGCCAAGTGGTTAGTGAGAACTACTTGAACTACCACCTAAAACCAAGGTCTTCATGCCTGTTGAATCCCATTATCAGTCAAAGTCTGAGAACCTGTTTATCCAGGGAAGTTTTGCAGATAAGCTCTGGTCTAAGCATTATTTAACACACAGCTGAACATTGTGCATTAGCTCTGCCCACTCTATAGTCTAACAAATACTATAAAATGCACTTATACCTCTTTTTTGGCAATCTCTTGGAGTCGTCTGGGTAGGCGTTTAATGTTGTGACTCATGGCTCGCCTTCGCATGTGCCTAGGTAAAGTCTGGAAAACCAGAGAGTTTGAAGACTTCTGAGTAACTGCTTTCAACATGGCATTAATCTCAGCAGCACGAGCTTGAGCAAAGGTGGACACTGGAATGCAAAGAACTGCATTAGAGCTTGACAAATGGCAAAAATCAAAGGAGATTTATAATTTACACTGTATGTAAATTACTGAACTGAGGCAGAGAATTCCCAGTACATCAGTCTAAGGAATTCTTCAGATAACAGTAAACACTGCATATTATTACAGAAAAAAATTAAGTTTTCTAGAAAAACTGAAGCTTACAGATACAAGTAAATAAATACTTATATATAAATGAATCTTAAAGCCATGGTATAACCAACAAGTCCTATTTGCATTAAGTACTTCTTTAATAAAATAGCAATCTTTTCAGAAAGATAAAAACCAAACTTCAGTATGGAAAAAAATGGAAGCAGAAATCATAGAACTGTTTGGGTTGGAAGAAACCTTAAAGACCACCTAGTTCCAACCTTCCTGCATGGCCAGAGAAACCTCCCACTAGACCAGGTTGCTCAAAGCCCCATCCAACCTGGCCTTGAACACTTCCAAGGAAGGAGAAGCCACAGCTTCCCCAGGCAACCTGTTCCAGTGTTTCCCGACCCTCATCACTAATATCTAACCTAAATCTACCCTTTTTCAGTTTAAAACTGGTCCTACCACATATGCCCTTGTAAAAAGTCCATCTCCAGCTTTTATATCAGCCCTTTATTACAGACTGTTTAAAAATTATTAAATAAAAAAATCCAGGGCTTGGTTTTGTTTTATGCTTATGGAAGTACCATCAGAGTATTCTCGCATGAAAAGCATTCTGCTCTCCTCAATAGACACTGTTAGATACAAAATTGTTTTTTACTTACATCATTGGCAAAAACAGTTCCACTGACTATATTACAAGCAGGTGACAGTCAGTACTTATTGTGCTGACAAACAGAAGCCAAACTGCCTATCCCTCACTACAAGTGCAACACTGCAACTCAGCAGTCTGAAAGGACTCACTGACCAACAGCTGGTCAGTCATTCTTTCTAGTACACAACTTCTGAATTTTGGAGAAAATTATGAAAAACAGAAGAACCATAGCATAAGTTATAATTTTGGCTCCTGTCCCTAAAACAAAGACAGACAACAAATTTAATCATCAGCAAGTTGGCCTGGACATAGTTATCATGACATTTTTCTTATACACAAACCTGTTATGTATTTTGGCATTTCTTCAGAAATACTCTGACGTCCTCCTTGCCATCCTCCTCTTCCTCTGCCTCTCTCTCCTTTATTTTGCCCTTTTGGAAAATACTGGTCTTTCCTGTAAGAAGGCCCAGATGACTGATTCGAAAATTTCTGCTGATGATACTGCTGCTCAGAACGAGTATCTCCTGGAGAGTTTACAGATGAAAAGAAGTAACAGAAATGCAGTAACTGAGTAACTGATAACTATATGCAATCTTTCATCATAAGATGGTCTTGCACATTCCTCCTATTATTTGTAAAATATTTACCTGGGAAAGCCATCAGGAATTAGAAGAATTAAGTTATTTTTCTACAGGAATAAAATTTTTGCTCTGCCTGCAGCAAGCCTGCAGCAGATTAAGCAACTATTACAGATTCTGAAAACAAAACCCAATCCAGACTTGGCCTCTAATACTCTTACCAGTTCTAGTAGGAAAGACTTAACTAAAATTGGTCTATGCAACATCAGTAGTTATGTTTACTATTGTCTATCGAGGATTTTAGTAACAAACCAGCAAAATGAATGTTCTTCCCTCTCACTCCTTGATTTTCTTCCCACAAACTAATGTATTCTTGTCTCACTGCCATGTATTTCTGTTAGAGTAATACATAAGGGAAGCACGATACACATATGTTGGTGCAGTAAGCTACTTTTCCAGTACAGGCATTTAATATTTAATTTCAATACTGAAATTAAAAACCTAAAGCCTACAGTAAGCTTCCTAAGGTACAGGAATACGTTTCAAGAATAAGAACGTAACAGTACTTCAAGTTTAAGAGGGCCTTGAAGACCATATTTAAAGATTAGCTCATATTCAACCTATTCAGCTAAGTCTTGGTTAGGATTTCTAGTACAATTTCACATATATATGGTTCTCAGGCAGCTCATGCTGGACAAGTCTAAACAGTGCCAAGACAGCCCTACCCACTGCACCAAGAGGAGTGTTTGAAGGAACAAGAAGCCATACAGTTCAGGGAGCTCCTCTAGTGAAAGTCAACCTGTGCAGGAGAAATGGAGTAAGAGATTTTTAAAAAAAAAAAAAAAAGTTTGCAGGTTAATCAGCTTTTTAAACAAGCCTATCCTATCGTCCCCAAAATGCTATCACTGGCATGAGGAACAGCCAGGAGCAGATTGCACCTCCAGAAGCCTCAGTTTATATGAGCTGAAAGAAACTCCTTTTTCCATTTCAAAGAATCACAAAGCTGAAGTTTCATGTTCAGCAATAATGCTGTTACAGCCCCAATGCAACTACATATCATGCAGAACTGCAGTAATTCAGATGAAAAAGTAATTTGGATGGAAACAGAAGCTAGGTTTTTATGTGGAATAACTGCTGATTCGGGTCCTCCCCATGGCTGAGAGCAGCACTATCCAGACAGAGAAGTGAAGGTGAGATGTAAATAGTGGTGAGAGACACTGCCCGAGTCAGCAAATCTGTGTAGACCTACAGCCCAAGACAATTGTGGGAGGGTAACCAGACAGCAATCAACTCCAATCACAAAAACACCCTTTTTCAAGCTGGCATAAGAATGGAGGAACTATTTTAATCAGAAGATGGGAATGTTTCAAAAGATAGCGACTAACTTAATACCTAACGAAAAAATATTTTAGGTACCATATAGCTTCATGGTTTTGAAATTCATTTTTACTTTCTTTCCTGTTTTTAAAAAACAGCCCTATAAAACTGAGATATCACTAACACTACAGAAGAATGCTATCAGGATGAATATGTATGCTATTCAAGAGGACAGCAAATAACCATGTACTCTTAGAAGTTAACTGTTACAAATAAAGTTAGAAAAATGCATTTTATTTGGCATTACTCTAGTAATGATATACCAAATTCTTTGGCCAGGGATAATTTGCCATGTCATTCTGTCTAATTAGGAATTCCTCAGTCACCTAAATACAAAGTGTCGCTTAAGCATTTTTTTGGTTCAACCACAAAGATGCAATCTGTCAGCTTCTTGAGGCCTAACAGTAACAGGCCCTGCTCTTATGTATGCTTATTTTTATCCCAGAAACAATACAGGTAACAAAATGAAAAAATGAAACGAGGGTTGTGTGTGGAAATCAAAGTCCAGATGCGGGTTGAAAAAAGCATCAGGAATACAGGTTGATGGGAGTCATAGAATCATAGAATTATCCGGGTTGGAAGGGACCTCAGAGATCATCAAGTCCAACCCTTGACCCACCGGAGCCACTGAGTGCCACATCCAGTCTTTTTTTAAATGTCTCCAGGGACGGAGAATCTACCACCTCACCGGGCAGACCATTCCATTGCCTGATCACCCTCTCCGTGAAGAAATTCTTTCTAATATCCAACCTAAATCTCCCCTGACACAACTTAAGACTGTGTCCTCTTGTCTTGTTGAAAGTCGTCTGGGAAAAGAGTCCAACTCCCACCTCGCTACAGACTCCTTTCAGGGAGTTGTAGAGAGCAATGAGACTTCAGATGCAAAAGTTACCTGGGTAGAAAATGCTCCAGGAATGACCTGGCAACGCTGCCATTTCAGAGGTAGCTTTTGCTGCCTCCTGACAATAAAGATACCGGAGCTACAAGCACCAGAAGGCAAACAGGTCGGGCGTGCTGCTCTGATGGAAAAAACACTGCTTTTACCGCAGGGCCAGCAGGCCAAGCCAGCTCCTCCGAGGAGTAAGGAGGCCCCTAGACGGAACGTAACAACCGAATTCATTTTAAGACCCCGCAGCGGGTGGGCAAGGATTTGTTCTGCGATGACGCAAAAAAAAAAAAAAAAAAAAAAAAAACCAAACAAAAACAAACCAAAAAACCCGTGTCTGATTGAGAACCACGGCTAAAGCGGTCAACAGCAGGGGACGAAGCCCAGGGATGCCCCCACACCGGGCACTCCTCAGCAGCCGCCGGGGCTGAGGAGAGGTGGCACCCGGCACAGACTGGGGACAGACAGACAGACAGACAGACACAGACAGACAGACACAGACTTGGCCCTGACTGTGGGGGGGACACCCTCGTGGTCACCGCCCCCACCCCGGCCCTGGGTAGGGAGCCCCCCGGCCGTACCTGGGGACGGGCAGGCTCTGCTCCCGCCGCCAAGGAAGGGCCCCGGCTCGGCGGGAAGGGTGACGCTGGCCGGCTGGTTCCTCATCTTCTTAGCCCGCTTCTTCTCCCTTGCCCCGGACATCTTCGGCAGGGCCCGGGGAGTGTGCGGAGAGTCACACCAACCCGCCCCTCAGGCGGGCATGAGGCTTTCGACCGGGGTTGATAGGCCTCTCCGTAGCGGAGGGGGAGGCGAGGAGGGGCTGGCGAGCTGTGTGTGGGCGAGCTGCGCAGGGGTCAGCGATGCAGCCACCGAACCGGTCCCGGCACGCAGTTACGGCCCGGCCTCCGCCCGCTCCATGCGGCCACCCGAACCGGGCTAGGGCGCATGCGCGCCCCTTCCCATCCTCTCCGAAGGACTACATTTCCCAGAACCCCCTGCGGGGAGGTGGTGGCTGTGTGTGCGCTGGGGTGTTAGGAGTGATCGGGGGAAGGCGGCAGCGGCAATGGCTTCGCTTGTGAAGAAAATAATCAGCACTGCTAAAAGCCCTCAAGCGCTGGGTCCCTACAGGTATGCCTTAGTTAGGGGGTGGCTGAAGCAGAAAAGAGCAGGTTTTGCCGGCCGGGTCTTGAGTAGGTCCCTGGGGCGGGGAGGGATGGAGGGCGGGCGGGCGGTGGGTGTCTGTCTGTCTGTCTGTCTGTCTGTCTGTCTGTCTGTCTGTCTGTCTGGCAGCGGTGGTGAGGGGGCCCTCACCCCCGTCAGGCACCCCTCTCCTCCCCCGTCAGGCACCCCTCTCCTCCCCCGGTCAGGCACCCCTCTCCTCCCCCCGTCAGGGACCCCTCTCCTCCCCCGGTCAGGGACCCCTCTCCTCCCCCGGTCAGGGACCCCACTCCTCCCCCCGTCAGGGACCCCTCTCCTCCCCCGGTCAGGGACCCCTCTCCTCCCCCCGTCAGGGACCCCTCTCCTCCCCCGGTCAGGCACCCCTCTCCTCCCCGGGTCAGGGACCCCACTCCTCCCCCGGTCAGGCACCCCTCTCCTCCCCGGGTCAGGGACCCCACTCCTCCCCCGGTCAGGCACCCCTCTCCTCCCCGGGTCAGGGACCCCACTCCTCCCCCCGTCAGGGACCCCTCTCCTCCTCCCCGGTCAGGGACCCCTCTCCTCCTCCCCGGTCAGGGACCCCTCTCCTCCTCCCCGGTCAGGGACCCCACTCCTCCTCCCCGGTCAGGGACCCCTCTCCTCCTCCCCGGTCAGGGACCCCTCTCCTCCTCCCCCCGTCAGGGACCCCTCTCCTCCTCCCCCCGTCAGGGACCCCTCTCCTCCTCCCCCCGTCAGGGACCCCTCTCCTCCTCCCCCGGTCAGGGACCCCTCTCCTCCTCCCCCGGTCAGGGACCCCTCTCCTCCTCCCCCGGTCAGGGACCCCTCTCCTCCTCCCCGGGTCAGGGACCCCTCTCCTCCTCCCCCGGTCAGGGACCCCTCTCCTCCTCCCCGGGTCAGGGACCCCTCTCCTCCCTGGTCACCCCCACCTCTCCCAGGGACACCCATCAGCCTGACTGGGAGGCAGGGGAGTGTCCTGATCGTTTTAGCTGAGGTTTTAAGACGTTTTTCCGAAAGTCAGTTTGGTATAATAGTCCTGAAATTAGTGAATGAAAACAAACAAAAACAAAAATACGGGGAAAGAATTATTCCTCTCAGGGAAAAAATAATGCTTGCCTGGAGAACAGCATGTGTGAGGAGATGGACAGGAGGCTGAACCCGACCCAGCAAGTGTTTTAGCACTTCCAAAGTTCCCAGGGAACTACCAAATCTCTTTTTACTTTGACTGACAACAGGTTGTGAATGTTTTTCAGTCTAAAAACCAACTGCTGTAAAATTATATAAGATGTTGTTCAACGTTTTTACAAGTAAGTTGTTAGTTGCAGCAGTTCTGAATGTAATTTTAAAATATCCCAGCTTTAATTGCAGAAAGGTTTCTTGTTGTAATTGTGTTTAAAAAAATGTTTAGTAACTATAGTAGACCCATATTGCAGGTATCAAGGCATTCTTACCAGGGCATTTTCAATTTTCCTTCCAGGATTTGTTTTCCCAATAAAAAGAGATTTCTTTGGTTTAGATCTTTCCACTTTTAACTTGTTAGTGCCTTCCAGGTGCATTTTTGTTCGATTACTTGGAAGTTGAGCTTTCTGAGCTTCAAACTCTATCTTCTTTATAAGAATTGTACATATGGAGAAATAGAAAGGGTAGAAGCAGAGAGACATGACATGATAGTTAATTTCTGCAAACAATAAACTGTTGGTGGATTACTGCCAGGGGCCAGGCATTACTTGATGTTAGGAGAACATCTAAGACATGGGAAGGCAACGTTGCTTTGCCTGTGTATACACACTCATTAACTGGCCAAGTGTTGAACATAGGTCTCCATTTCTGTTGTGAATTCACTGAACTCCACCATTTTGTGTGTGTTTGTAGTTCCCAATGAAATAATGTTTATTATGCAGCCTGTTAATTCTGTGACAGGTCTAACATCAGTAAGTTTATCACTAACTTAGTTTATCAGGTTTCAGTAAGCTTGTCAAAGTCCAGTGAACAAAAGTTGCACAACAAATTACTGCAACACCTTTGCTGTGGATTCTGAGCATGGTAACGGAGGAATGAGAGCTTAATATATAGAATAAAGAATTGGGAGGTGTGGTTCTGCTACAGCCCTTCTGTATGCTTTTTTTTTTTTTTTTTTTTTTTTTTTTTTTGTGGTCTTTGAATGTATTTTTTAATTTCCTTTACTGCATCCAGTGTCCAGGTCCTTCAGGTGGGGAGGCATGTAGATACTTGAAAAGACTCCTGTGTGCGAGTGTCTATGTGTATCTATATATGTATATATACGCACACACCTGATTAATAATATTTGTCTATTTAAAATATAGCATAGATACTCTTCTTGTATCAATCAACGATCATTTGTGTAAAGAAGATTTGATTTACTTTGCAGTGCTTGTTTGGAAGGTGCTCCTTAGCACCATCTCTCAGATGGAACATGTTCTTCTGAGGTCACATCTGTCCAGTTATGCACTTAGGTATACTGAAATCTGAATGACTTCAGGCACAAACTCAGATCTCTGCTAAATTAGAGATTAAAGAATAGCTATGGTTTGCCCTAGTTATAGGTTACTTCTGCAGTTAAAGTGTGACTGGGGTTTGTGTAGTTGTACTTTATCTGAGCTTCAGTGATGTGTTTGACTGAAGTAGAAGTTCACCCTTGAGTTGGTAAATTGCTAACAGCCTCAGTGAATGGAGGATGCCATCAGGAAGCACACCTAGAGAAGAAAGTGGAGGATCAAAGAAGGGGATTTAACTGCAGCAGTTGTTACCTGGTAATGGTATCAGAAGGCTTCAGTTTGTTTTTTCCAATTATTCGTGATTTAGGACTGTCCAAAGTTGAAAGGCTCTTGTTGGGATATTCTGTCATCATTTGTTTTCTTGCACCTGGGACATGATAACCCTGGATATTCATATACCCTGGGGAGTGAGAGGCTGGAGAGCAACCCCATAGAAAGGGATTTGGGGGTTCTGGTCAATGGCATGAGCCAGCAGTGTTCCCTGGCAGCCAGGAGGGCCACCCGAGTCCTGGGGTGCATCAGGCACGGCATTGCCAGCCAGACAGGGGCAGTGATTGTCCCACTGTGCTCTGCAGTGATGCTGCCCTGTTTTGTGTACTGTGGGCAGCACCACAGTGCAGAGAGGACATAGAGCTAAGAGAGAGTGTCCAGAGGAGGGCTATGAGTTTAGTGAAGGGTTTAGAGGGAAAGCCCAGCAATTAAACCGAGTAACAGATTTATATATTAATCTCTCTCTCCTCACTGATAAACAAAAGAGAGAGATTAAGGAAGAGAGACTTATCGGTTGGAAACTAAACTACATAACTTTAATGAAACAGTAATGATAAATAGGAAAAATTACTAAATATATACAAATATACAGGAAAAGTGATCCCACGTTCCTCTCTTCTTTCCCCCAATAACTCTCACGTCACCACCAAGGCTGCAGGGCAGCCCTGGGAAAGTCCAGGCTGGAATCCTGGAGTCAGCAGCAGTCAAGAGCTGGAAGCAGGAACACACAGATTCAGGCTGGCACGGATCAGGACCACAGGCAGAGGAATGGAAGCAAGAAGGGCAGGAAGAAGAATTTGACCCTTGTCATCCCTCAAATTTATACCGAGTATGACGTGTATGGGATGGAATACTCTGTTTGGTCAATTCTGGCATCTATCTTGTCTGGTCCTCCCCAAAGGAGGGGTTCAGGTGGGACCTCGTTGCTCCTTCTGGAGGGTAAAATGTTCCTCAGAGCTGAGCAGTGTCCTTGGCTCTGCACACCAGTCTCTGGCAGTAACTATAAACATCGAGTGTTATCAGTCCTAGAAGCAGACACTGCCTGAGAAACTTGCTGTTAATTTCAGCAACTACTTACAAGAGACTTAGCTGAAAGCAAAAGTACAAACCAGAAAATCACCTTTATCCTGGCCCAAACCAGGACAGACTGAGGAGAGGCCTCATCTCAGCTTATTGCATCCTCACTAGGGAAGGAGGAGGAGCAGATGCTGACCTCTTCTCTCTGGTGCCTGATGATGGGACCCACGGGAATGGTAGGAAGATGTGCTGGGAGAAGTTTAGGTTAGATAACAAGGAAAGGTTTTCACCCAGAGTGTGGTTGAGCAGTGGAACAGGCTCCCCAAGGAAGTAGTTATGGCACCAAGCCTGCCTGAATTCAAGAAGCTTTTGGATGATGTTCTCAGGCACACGGTGGGATTCTTGCAGTGCCCTGCACAGGGACAGGAGTTGGACTTGATGATCCTGATGGGTTCCTTACAACTCAGCAGATTCTATGATTCTATAGGAAGCTGTACAAGGCAATCTCTTTAGAGAGCTCCTACCTTCTTGTTGCATGGCTTTTTCTGTGTAAAACAGAAACAGAAGCTTGTGGTCTGAGGCCTGTGCCTCAAACACAGCAGGACATGGTAGGAAAGAAACTAATATTAAAGCAGCACGTCTGTTCATTTTTTTTTCTATGAGCAAAACTTAATTAGCTAGAAAACTACTTCATATATTAGTTTCTTTTCCTTAAATGGTGTATTGTTTTGATTTTTTTTCTCCAGCTCTATTAGTTGATACAGAGAAAATAACCATCACACGAGGTATTATGCTGTGTCAGAGAAGTTACTGGCTTTTTTTTTCTCTCATGAAGTTACAGGAAAGTGGAGGATACAGTGAAAGGAAAGATAGGAGTGCTGGCACTGTTCAGATTGCCTGACTGATCATTTTTCTGAGTTGGTTCCCTGTGAAGTGGAAAGATCAAGTTGATCCAGTTTGGTCAGTCTCAATTAAGAGAAGAGATGTAATAAAAATGTTCTCTGAGAGCACCTTCTTTTCTTCATTGACATTAAAGGGAAGCTAAACTCATTTAGATCCTTCAGAGAGATGCCTAATTAGTTTGTGTAACCGGAGGGCCTTGTTGCAGTGTCACAACAATGTATTTTCTTTTGGAATGGGAAGTGATAAGAAAAATGGTGTTGACACTACAAATACTTTAAAAAGGATTTTTCTCTGATTTCTTTGCACAATACTTCTTATTACCAGCTGAAAAGAAGTAAATTGCATAACTTGCATGATATTTGGTAGATAGTTGAAACCTCTGTTTTAACCTTTTAATCTCTTTGTAGTAATTAGAGACATTAACTGCCAATGGCTTCAGCAAAAACACGCCTGGCATTTATATAAAAATGTTTTGCAAATAGCTTTAATTCTGCATTCCTCTGAATTAGCCCAGTCAACAGGTCAGACAGGTTATGTTGTTGAAAGAGTATGATTGTTCTGGGAGTGGAGTGATCAGAGTATTGTACTGACTGGCCAAATTCATGACTGGAGGAATATTGCCAAAGCACTAGCATGCAGGGGGCTTCACCTCACAGCTCTAACTCATTATCAGGGTTCCTGTTTGAGAAGAAAAATGTTAAATTTTCTAATCAGCGCTCTTTTGCTTTTTTTTTCTTTTGCTTTTTTTTTCTTTTGCTTTTTTTTTCTTTTGCTTTTTTTTTCTTTTGCTTTTTTTTTCTTTTGCTTTTTTTTTCTTTTGCTTTTTTTTTCTTTTGCTTTTTTTTTCTTTTGCTTTTTTTTTCTTTTGCTTTTTTTTTCTTTTGCTTTTTTTTTCTTTTGCTTTTTTTTTCTTTTGCTTTTTTTTTCTTTTGCTTTTTTTTTCTTTTGCTTTTTTTTTCTTTTGCTTTTTTTTTCTTTTGCTTTTTTTTTCTTTTGCTTTTTTTTTCTTTTGCTTTTTTTTTCTTTTGCTTTTTTTTTCTTTTGCTTTTTTTTTCTTTTTCTATTTTTTTCTTTTTCTATTTTTTTCTTTTTCTTTTTTTTTTTTTATTGCTTTGCAGCTGAGATGCAGATGAAAGGTACTATCTACCTCTCAAGCTAGGATGGGATATTTGTCTGGGCAGATGTGTGTCCTCTGAGCTTTCTGCAGTGTGGAAGGTGTGTAGCTGTGTTTAGCATTGTATTGCTGTGCTCATACAGGGTTTATTACCTTGAAAACAAAGCTACAGTAGTATAGCTGCGTGCTCCCATAAGTGATCTAATCCCAGCTCTCCCAAAGCATAAGCAGATTGAGCATATGCCTACGTGTACAGACTCGTGCATAACCTAAGTCCTCTGCCTTTTTGAGCTATTATAACTTGGTGAAGAGAAAGTGAAATGTGCTTTCAGATAGCTAAATGTTTCAGTGGAGAAACATTAACCCTAAAATGTCCCTTGTGTTTTCAGCCAAGCAGTGCAGGTAGACCGCACAGTCTACATTGCAGGACAGATTGGTACAGACCCTGCCACTGGGCAGCTCATCTCTGGAGGGGCAAAGGAAGAAGCTAAGCAGGTAAGATGTCTTCTAGCAATAAAGTTGTATGGAATTGGCATTTGCTTAGTTAAACATGGACTTACACGGTCTTTTCCAAAATTGTTCCAAAGAGCAACAGGGCTCCAGCTGAACAACATCAGCACAAAACACCATCACATCAGATAGTTTTTTTCCTGTTTCTTCCTTACCATTTTATTATCTGGCATAGTAAGATACATTTAAAACCTCCCTCCCCCCCCCCAAAAAAAAAAAAAAAAAAAAAAAAAAAAAAAAAAGATTTGCTAAACATTTAATTGTTATCAATAGCTGCAAGAAACAAAAGAAATCATGGGTAAATAAATAAATAAATAATCCACATGCTAATCTTTGCAATCAGTGGAAGTTTTCTGCCCATGGCACTGATATTTTAACTCTTAACTGGGGAAGCTCAGGTAAAGATAGAGCTGCAACTTGCTACAGGCATTTTAAACACCCTGGGCTTTGCTTCAGGTAAAAGCAGGTTTGTATCTATGGTGTTAATATTCTAAGCACTTTAAATATTTTGGGGGAGGAGAAATCTAATAGTGTAGCCAAACCAGGATTAATGCTATATTGGGCAATCAGGAATACAAAATTGTAGCATAAATTATATTTTCTCAGGGCTTTTATAGACTTTTGGGTTGTTTTTTTTTTGGCAGCAGATATTATGTATGATATAATTTATTGCCAACAGTTGGCTTACAACAAGTTTTTTAGTTGACCTGCTTATGAGTTCTGTACCTCTTGGAAGAATTTGGCTTAGAATGAAATTAAAGTGTATGTTTTCAGAGCTGGTCAGAAATGTCTAATTCCTTCAAATTTTGTTATGTGCTAGGTATTCAGATTTTTTTAGGTGGTTGCTCTAATAGTCAGTATCTATTTGCAAAACTTGTCAAAATGTTTGGAATAATTGACAGGAATTTATGAAATAAAAGCAAGAAATGTAGATTTTCAACTTTTGTATGCAAGAGGTCTAAAATAACTGCAGCTATGTAATTTCTAGTTGTGAAGACTACAGTTTTGATGGCTGACATGAAGGACTACAATGATATTAATGATATTTACAAACAATGTAAGTAGATCTGTGGATTTATGTCCTACTATCCCACTAACACTCTGTCATGTGAAGATCAGTTTCTGCTATCCCTATAGGCTCATCTTCCATGCCTCTTCACCTTTATAGGTGCTGTGTTGTCCCTCCTATAATTCTGCTGCAGGGAGCCTTCAAATGTTTAATTTCTGATTTTGTTTCTCCCTGTTGTTAAAGTCTGTATCTTTGAATGATTTGTGAGTCATTGTTATGGCACAGAGCTAATTTTTTATACAAGGATGAAACACACTGTTCCACTTAAGAAAAAAAAATAAAAGCTTCATTTAATGAAACTGAATGTAGACTGAAATAGGTGATTCCAAATGAGCCATATTTTGCAGAAAAATTTGGGGGACCATGCACATAAGTTCCCTATTTATATAGTTTATAGGCTATTAATTAGATAGCAACATTTGGTCTTGAATCAAGTCTTTTATTGATGAGCTGTAAGTACAGTCTTCTGCATGTCAAAATTGAATTCTTTGTGTCTTTAAGCAGGGTAAAACCAGACCCACTGGATACTTAGTTACTTGTTGCTTCCTACCTGTAGTTTAAGGAAGCTGTTGTTTGAGTTAATATCCTATCTTGTCAGGAATTTACCATTTCTGAGCTTAGTGTTAACTCTTGCAAGTAAAACTTTCATTTAATTATGCACATTCCTTGGAATCTTCAAAGTCAGGTTGGATGGGGCATTGAGCAACCTGATCTAGTGAAAAGTGGTCTTGCCTTTGGTGGGGGTGGGTGTTGGACTAGATGATCTTTAAAGGTCTCTTCAAACCAGAAGTGTTATATGATTCTATAAATTCAGTTCTTATATTTTTATCAGTACTCTTCTCCCACTCATGTCCCCCCCCCTAATCCACCCTGATTTTAAAAAATTCTTGAGCATCAGGCTAATTGGGAATGGAGTTCAAAGGCCTATTTTTCCTCTGCCTTCTGTTCATGTGAGGTTGACTTTAGGCAATTCTAGGATCTTTGCTCATGACTCTCTCAGCAGGAGGCTGTTTTCCCCTCTTGCTCCGTCTATGAAAGAGCCCTCTCCCACTCCATGGTGATTGCAATTGGATAATCACCATTTTGATTTAATGTCTGTTTCCAGACAAGTTGGTGTTAAGGCCATGCAGTGTCAGCAGGGTGCAAGGTATCACTGGCCCCTGGGGCACAACTGTAGCTGACATCTTGATGAAAGGTAACTTACTGAGGTGTCAGAGCAGTCAGTGACCAAAAAAAACCAAGGGGGAAATAATAGTTGGCACAGAAGACTATTTGCTTGTAACCTTGAACCAGAAATCATTCCTATGACTGCATTTTATGCAGATGACTTTGAACTGTGTTTTATCAGGCAAAGTTGAGTGACTGGTGGATGTTTCTGTTTAAATTGCAGTTTTCAAGACAAACTTCCCAGCCAGAGCAGCATATCAGGTTGCTGCTTTGCCAAAAGTAAGTGTCACTTTTCTGCCTACAAAAAAAAAAAATTATCAGAAACTCTTCATTTCTGAAGCATTCTGACAGCTTTTCTGATTCTAGAGTTGTTTCCATGGCAATAATTTTAATGAAAAGTCTTAATTCTTTAGTATTTCTAAGTATATCAGTCTTCTTCCTATACATAAAAGCTCTGGCAATGTTTCTGTATGGTGGAAAATGGCTACAACACAAGAAATAAGGGGTTATGGTACTGAAAGAAGAGTAAAGTGAATTTTCAATATTGTTTAACATTGCTAAATTAGTCATATAACTGTCAAAAAAAAAAAAAGTAAAGTAAAATCTCACTCAAATGTCACATGGTTCTTACAAGATTGTGTTATACATGCAATTTCTTTATAAAATAGAGGTAATAAATTGCTAATATGTTTCTTCATTGTTTTCTGACAGGGTGCCCGAGTTGAGATTGAAGCTATTGCAGTTCAAGGACTCCAAGATGCTTCAGCCTGACTATAAATAGAGACTGAATATACTACAACAGCAGTTTTAGATATAACACTTCTCTCTTAATCCTATTCCTAAAATTCACATCTCACAGTTCATTCAGTTGAAATCGCTGAACTTAGTGAGAAAGGATGTTTTGTTCTGAACTGTGGCCTTGGATTCTTGAAAATGTAAGCACACAGTGAGTTCTGTGCAGGCAAATACTGAAACCTCCAGAAGTCCTAAAATCATCCAAGCTCGATTGTAGGACAGGGCCCTTTTGTGATGGTTACTGGATATCCAGGTATTAACTACACATTTGGGGGATGACAGACTATGGGTGATCTGGACATGAGAACTGTAATGAATTTTAGTAGCAGTTTTAAATAAGAAAGAATGACAGATGGAACAACAGTCCTAAGACTTTAATTGCTTAGACTACATTTTGGGAATTTTGGTATATTTGTTTCTAAACTGTCTTAGACTCTTTCTTTACAGAATTGTATTTACTCTTTGGGGTACTCTACTTTTGAAACTTACTTTTTTTTTTTCATATGGAAGCATTAAGTTCAGTAAGAAGAAAAGACTTTTCTGAAATAGAGTGCTAACTTTATGAATCAACTGTAAATTAATCTCTTTCTGTAATCTTTTTCATAGCAATTCAGATTTTACTACCTTTTGATTAAAAATAATGAAAACAAACAAAAAAGCCTACCAAAAGTAATCCTGTTTAATGAGAATAAGTTGTATTTTCATCTGTAAAACTGTGCTCATCTGTTTTGGGAACAAGCTTTTCCTGGTTAAGCTTTGATATTCCATAATAAAAAAGTCTATCTTGCTTATTCAATAGAAATCCTTCAAACCAAAAGAATGTTTTTATTATCTGTCTCCTAATAGCTATGGATGAAATAATTCTCCAAGAAAGGAAGCTTTCAGCTACCATGGCATTGCGCTTCTTGGCATTTTTCTTTCTGCCATTAAGGACAGAAGCATCTGCTTGATGGGGCAATTAAGCAATGTTGAAGTCACACTAGTGATGCTAGTAAGTTATCCCATCCCTCTGCATTTATCTCCTAACCAAGCAGAAATTGATATCATGTTTTTCAGAAAGTAATTTGAAAGTCAGCTACCTCCTGGTAGAGTTGATTCCCTCTCTTCCCCACAGCCATGTGATTAAGCACAGTATTGGTTTCATTTGGGGGGAAATGAGCACTAGTCTGTGCCACCTCAATGCCTTTGTTTTGGTCTCTTCTGTGAAGATGACTCTCCAGATACGTATGGGATGCTACTATCATTCTATCTTTCTTTGTGTAGAAAGTAAAAAGCTAAATATAGCAGTTTGGAGAATGTACCATGGGTGACAGAAACATGTATCTGCTTTATCAAACATACTGTGAGAGGGAATCCTGTAGGCAGCTCCTTCCAGAGACTGCTGTTTCAGAGTGCTGTGATCAAGCACTTCAGAATCTCTTTTTAGTCCCATCTCATGTCACCAAACTCACTGCACTTTGTTAAGCCACAAAACCAGCAATATAGCAAGGAGAGGGCATAAAGCTGGTTTGCTGCAGGTCAAGTCATATACTGTGGGGTCAACAACTCAAATACAAACTTTGGTTCTCCCTTGTATATTATTTGTCTTCTGTGTATAATGCCTACGGATGATCATCTCTCATACTTCTAATCATTTAATGATGCTGACATGGTTAAGCATGCAAGAAAAATCCAGTCGGGCAGCGTGTTGCTGTCTGCCTTTGCGTGGCACAGGCAGATTCTGTCTTGTCTGAAAATCCTCTTGCTCTCAGTACCACAGCCACATTGTGTGAATCATCTTTCTTGGATTAACCATGGGGGTGTCACACTTGGGGTTTCTTACCCTCCTGCTTGTCAGCAATGCTTTCCAGCTTGTGTTACTTCAGCTGCAGCATTTTGTGTTCTTCATGCATTCCCAGTATCACTGAACATACACCAAAAGGGCAGTTGGAAAGTTGAAAGAACACTCAACCCTATTTACCCTTTCTATGTGGTATGGACATTTCTGCTTTTTGCTAAGCTTGTAAGCTGTATCGTTATAGGAAAAAAATGAAGTGGTTACAATAAGTATGTACTATATATAGATTTTTTTTTATTGCAATAAGTATGTACTATTTATAGATTTTTTTTTTTTACAGCGTTGTCTTGCTTTCCTTTGACAAAATGGGAGATACTTGTTTCTAATAAGAGAATGCTTTGGTATTTCAAACAGTGAATTCCCAGCCTTGGAAAAGCACCTGACCTTCCTGCACATAAACTTGCATTATAAACACAGGAGTTTTGTTAGTCTTGGCTTCTGTTTTTATCTTCTCCCTTTGCCTATACTATTAACATCTTTTATACTCTACAGCTCTGACTCAAAAAGCAATCCCACCTAAGAAAAACATGACCAGACTTAGGAAGGAGCTAGTACTAACATGAATATGACTTTCTAGGAAACAGAGAGCATGTATATCTTTGGAGTTGCTTGTCAGTTAAGGATAACAGTAGTGACATGGACTTGGACTTAAACATTCCTAGTTTGTGTTTCTATACAGCAGCTTTGCTCAGATAATTGCTTATTAGAATACATTTCACTTTTTTGTAGCAGATCTGGTTAAAGTCCACTTTCAGCAGATTCCAATAGTGTTGAACACAAGCTGAGTTCAGCCTTGTGTGTTGTTGTTACCCTTACCTCGTGTTACTCTCCATGCCCTCCCTTGTGCTTTGCTGCCTCTCTTTTTTGCTCTTTGAACCTGACACTAGATGTCAGGTTTGATTTTTTTCCTTTGTGCTGCCTTGTTCATTTGCTTTACAGAGTCCTTTATAGAGCTCCTTTAAGTGTCATCACTCGTACAGATGAGTGTGAGTGTACCCTTGCTTTCCACAGTAAGGAGAAGTCTGAGACTGAAATCTAAGTGAATCACCCCAAAAAAAGCATGGTGAAAGGCAGCTAACAAGGCACAAAACACTACTGCCAAGAAAAAGATTTGTACTATAAGTGCCAATTCTAAATCAAACCCACTTTTAGCTCTGTGATTCTTTAGCTTTTAGCTGAGGAACAGCTATGCAGTTTTTTGGATGGCTCAGGCTTTAATCTGTATTCTTCAGGTACTGGAATTGTAGAATGACTGAAATAAACTCTTACTTGCAGTGATAACATAATTCTGAACACAAACACTCAGCTTTCCATTAAAATGTTTAAAGCTTTTATTTTTTTATGCAGAGTTACTACATTTATTCTTTAAGACAAAAAAGGCTAAACCCCATAATTCTCCAATATGAAAAGCAAGATCTGTGGATATCACTTTGATCTTAGTTTAGCAAAGTCCACAAATATTTCAGAAATCCTGTTTAAAGAGGAGCTAAGCTAAACTTAGCTTTTTTTGCTTGGTAGACTGAACTGCTAGCATGCAAAATATGAAGCTCAGATTCAGCTTGTGTCAAACTAATTCCACCATTTAAAATTTGCTTCAATCACATTCAACTTTAAAAAAAGCCAACAAAACAGGTCCTCTATTTCTGTGAAAGTAAAGCAGACTTAAATTTGTGTGTTCTACCTGTTTTATAAGGTTTCTTTTTGTCTTTTTCTCAAATGATTTATATTTTCTACATATTCAACAATGCAAAATTAAAACTCAGTATATAATCTTAACAAAACTTTGTTAAAATGCATAGCCAAATGTAAATTGCCCTCATCTGCTACAAGCACCTTGGTTTTGCTGCATTTTTAACCTGAAATCAACCCCATATTGAGTTAAAAAGCCAACTCTTGCCAGACAGAGTTGACAGGGTGCAAATGTAACCTCTTCTAGGGCTGTGCTTATTGGTAATTGAAACAAAGTTTTTCTCAGAACTTTCTTGTTAGCTGGGAAATGGAGTTTATTCTTTCCAGTTTCCTGCCCAGCACTCCCTGCAGCATGGAATTGCCTCCACCCTGGACGACGTTAAGGGCTGAAAATTGTCTACCTTTTGATGAAAGTTTCTGAAGCTGGATTTGTTTTCTGATTACATTAGAAAAGAAAGAAAAACAAAAACCAAAAAAAGCTAAAGCAGGATGCTCTGTCTCTGGAGGTATATCTTATAAAGGCAGACTTTGAAGCATATCCTCAGCCTTTAACATGAGAAAGCTTTTTGAACCAATTTTTGAGCCAATTTCTGCCCTTGGCAGTCACTGTGAAGTCCAAGGTTTGTAGAAACAACCAACCACTCCTATTTTGGCCCTTTACAAATGCTTTGGTAGCTTACAGATAGGGATGCTAGGCCCCAACATATTTCTCAAGGTAGCAATGCTCAGCAAACATCTAGCAGCCAAATTCTTACTTTATGGTAATTTAAATGATTAACAATTCATGTTTAGCACAGTGTCAAGCATATATCATCTTTTAGAAACCAAAAGGAGAAATATCTTTCATTTGTTATAAAAACAAAATACATAAGGACTGAAGATGACTGAGAAGAGTTGATATTCTTCAGTCATTGGCTTATATTTTTGTTTCCAATAGTGTTGCCTGGTGACTTGAAAACATTGAATGGTCAGGTAAGAATGTATATTGCTGACTCCCTTGTATCTTCATAATTTAATTTTAAGTGCAGTCTCCTCTGTTGCTATAACTATCCCTGAGACATGGAGCAACCCAATCTAGTGGGATGTGTCCCTGGCCATGCAGGTGGAACTAGATGATCTTTAAGGTTCCTTCCAACCCAAACCATTCTATGATTCTATGATTACTGATCTCCATCACAGAACTCCTCTTGGTTTATGTTTTTCAGTTGTTTAGTCTTGCTGGTCAGCCTGCAACTCCTGATCTAACACACAACTTGGAAGCAGTCAGCACAGCTCCCCAGCTGATTTCATCTTCTGTGTTTTGGAGCAGGACAGTGCTGGCACTGGTGCTGGTGGCTAAACCTCAGCTCACAGGAGGAAACCAGACAGCAGAAGGAGCTGATGCTGGAAGTTCCTGAGGTGCCCTGGGCCCTGGCTGTACACCCAGCCCAGTTTGTATCAACCCAGGGAGCCCTCATCCTGCTCAGTACCTGTTCCTCCACTTCTCAGGGCTCCCAAATTTGTGGTGTGTTTCTCATGGCTTTTTGTCATAGAATGTAACAGAATGTCCACATGGGCATGTGGACAAAAAGTTTGGACTACCTCTATTATAATCAGCAATTTCCACTTTAATTTCAAAAGATTTTTAATAGAATTAACTGCTTGTTTTAACTTCTCTATTATAGAAGGCTAGCAAAAACAAAACTCTGCAACATCCACCTATCAAAAAATTTCTAAAAAAAACCCCAAAGTAAGCATTTTGCTTCTAAATCTTTATGGTATGCCTACAGAAGGTTGATATTAAATTAAGCTGACAAGTTCATAAGACTACCGATAAGAAGAAAACCTTAGATTTAGTGATATAGCCAAGGCATATCAGTTTACACAAAAGGCTGATAGGTCAGGGATATAAATTAGATTATTTTATGTGCACCAAAGTCAGATGGAGTCAGATGTGCAAATACAGCACAAAATTGAGCTCTTGGATGGGATCTGTATAATTTGCTAGTGACAGCAAAATTTCTGTGAAGTCCTTTTGTACAAAAAAGCTAATAAAATAGCAACATGTGCTTGCCCTTTTTATATAACTGACCTTTTCTCCAAATTCTACTTCCTAATGCCAGAAAATCCTGTAAACACAATCTTCAATGAAAACTTATAGTCCCTTTGCAACATTCACAATCAGAACAAACTTCTACTCTCTGTCATATCCATAACATCAATCATATTAAGGGCCCATTTTCACAGGAAACTTTTTTGAAAGCTTTGCCATTCAGCTTCATCTCCAAAAGGATTATTTAGCTTTTTGAAAAATATCCAAGACAGCCCCTGATAGCATACTTCTGGAGAACAGCACTACAGGGAAATGTAATAGATGACCTCTCCTTTGGGAACAGCCTTCTTTATGTGTCTGGTTAGAAATGTATTTTAGAAGCCACAACTGCGTATGAGGAGCTCTACAGCTAAAGACAGGGTATTAATCACTATGAATGTTAAGAGCTGTGAAGTTATATTTTAAGTAACCTAGAATTTGGAAGACTAAAACATCCTACTCATAGTTAAAAATGCCCTCTTCAGCCTGTTATTGCAGAAGTCATCTCATACATTGTACTACTTGCCTTGTAGTAAATTTGTGTTTAAAAATTGAGTGTTAGCAGCAGATACCCACTTGGGTCCTGGACACTGCACACTGTATTTCTACCTTTTCCAAACCAACCTTTGTGTTTAGTTACAGCTTGCTAAATGGGAACTTGGACAAGTTACCTGCATACTACCATTAGGGAAAAAAAACAAA
Organism: Phaethornis superciliosus; assembly: GCA_023637945.1. Taxonomy (NCBI): domain Eukaryota; kingdom Metazoa; phylum Chordata; class Aves; order Apodiformes; family Trochilidae; genus Phaethornis; species Phaethornis superciliosus. Next base: position 22,116,094 of record JAJQWJ010000002.1, read on the forward strand.
AAAAAAGCTTCATTATATTCTTCATCCTATATTACACTGGTTGGAGTTTTCAAAGGTTTGAAGTTAGTTATCTGAACCTGGAAAAAATCCTAATTGAAAACTGAACAGTTATACTGACATCAGAAAACAATCCCACTGTGCCAGCTGTGTAGAGAAGGCATTCTGTAGCAGGAAGGTGTAAGTTCAGGTATTTCAAACACTTGAAGTCTTGGCAGCTTGACTTCAAAGAATATATATTATATAAAACTTTTTCTGATGTCTCTTATTCATATTTGTGGTTCATGGCTCAATCCATAGATGCTCTTCTATTCTCCCAACCTGATAAAATTTAAATTGTTCACGTGGACAGAAGAGCAGACCCAAGAAGAAGATGTTCATAGAGACAAAACTTCTATTCCTTGTTATTAGCTGGTTCTGAAATACATGGGGGAAAAAAAAAAAAAAAAAAAGTAACAATTAATTGAGGTACAACTTGATATTCACTAAATCTTACAGGAATTAAATGTGAAAGCTCCCTGGAAGCACTCCAGCTTCCTCTACCCCAGGAAGATGGTATCTGCTCTTCTCCAAGATCTGTAGGAGTGTTATGTGTGGACCCTGAACCAGGCACAAGCATCCTGGCACTGTCTCTTCTTCCTCTTTTCCCATCCTGTGACTACAGTCTTACCCTTAGAGACATTAACATCACCTATGTGAAGTCCAGTTATGCTGCAGGAGTCTTCTGCTCCTCTCCACCCTCCTGCATTTTCTCATAACTTTTGAAATCACTGTGTAATTGCAGTCATATGTGATACAGAGGAAAAGATCTCATGGGCTTTGAATCTTATACAGTAGCATTGAATAGAAATACGAGGCTAACAGCTTAAATTCTAGCACAGGAAATTACATTTAAATGTAAGAAAATATTTTTAAATTTTATTTTAGTATTTAATTCAAGGGCAAATGATCGATTGGAATAGGCTGCCCACGGAATCTGTAGCCTCCATCCTTAGGAATATCTAAAACTCAGATAGACCACCTCTCCAGCTGACCCTGCTTTTTCTAGGGAGGCTGAACCAGATGATCTCCAGAGGTCCCTTGCTACCTCAACTATTCCATGACAACATATGATTGAGGAGCTGCTCCCAGCCCCTGAAGGCCATCAGTAGCTGAGAAGCCATGAATCTCACTGGCTTGCATGACAAAGAAAAGATGGTGCCCAGGGGAATGATTGGCAGAAATCATAGTGTTGGACCACTCCAGATCTAGGTACTCCTTTCCCAGCCAGAAGACCCTAGAAGGATAGGTTGGGAACAGAGGGAATTTTTCAGGGAATGAAGGTGACAGTGGAGACATCCAACTGCAGCGACTCTCTGTGACAAAGGGTTTCACAGCTAATCTGCAAGAACGTTGCTATGTTGCTAATGTAAGGTAAAAAAAAAAAAATAAAAAAATCCCCTTTAGTAATATTGAATTCAACATGTCTAGTGTTCACTGAGCACTCCCTAGTTCAGTTAAGGACCTCAGCTACCTCTACAGCACTGTGTATTTTGCACTAGGATCAGCTCATATCCTTAGTTGTACCTTCTCAGAAGCAAGACTCTGAATGCTTTTGATCTCTCTCTCAAAGTAAGAATTTTCCCATTCCCTCTAGCAATCCTGCTTCTCTGCCCAGAATCTTTAGTTCTTCAATATCCTTTCAAGGTGGAAGAATTGCTCCCTTACACAACAGCATCCCAGATTTAAATGGCCACTGTTCCATTCTTAGCAATTGTTTCCTCTTCTCACTCACAGCTGTTCTGAAACTTATTATGGAAGTAGGGCTGCTCTTTCTGCTTCTTTACTAAACTGTTGAGGAGAATATTATAAAGGCAAGTAAATGCAGAAAGTAAGTATTTCAAGGAAGCTGTAATCTTTACATGATGAGATCTCTGAACCTGTGATTCTTCAGGAGGAAAAGGAGGATATGCTTTGAGGTTTCCCAGAAGCAAATTAAGTACTTTGCTGAACTTGGCACAAACAGGTAATTCTTTGCAAAAGAAAAAGGACAAGACACTAAAAACAAGCTGAATTAATAAATTTTTTTGGTCCCTGCTTATCTAATTCCACTGTGTAATCCCAAGGTCATACAGGCACATGCACCATGACCAAGCAGCTTGACCGCTACCTTATTGATCTGCCAGGCTGCAGTGCTCATGCTGCAAACCATTTTTCTTAATCCTGTAGCACAGGTGGAACATGCCAAGACTCCATAGCATAGGCATGCATATGGCAAAAGTCACTGAGCAACCCCTTTGACTACAAGTTTTTGTGGAGAACCAAGACAAAGAAAAAGATCCTGGGCGCAGTTCAATGTGTTAAAGACCCAGCAGTGCCAGAAGACATAAGTAGGACAGGGTGCTGCTCTGAACTGCCCTGTTTGGCACTGGCTTTTCATATTTTGCCCTGTAATCCCTCCTGTGCAGGAATTTCTTACACAACTGCTCCCTGGAAGTCAAGATACTCAGTGTCTCCCTACTTTGAGAAGAACTTGTCTTTCTCCACCAGTTACAGCAGGTGGCTTGCAGAAGTCTTGCCAGTCTTTTTAAATGCATGTTTCTGGACTTACCCAACACTTCAGCCCTGCTGGGACACATGTTTGAGGTTTTAAGCATGGCTGTGTAGGCTCTGTTAGGACAGAGGGGAGAGACAAAAAGTGAGTTCAGCCATTGCAGTCACGTTCACTAGAGGAAGGGAGGAGGTGTCTGCATTGCCTGCTCACCCTTTTCCACATTTCAGTGATACCATGAGGTAATGTGTTACCATGGGGTAACCTCTGCCCTCTGGGGCATGCTAATCCCTTACACGATGGACTCAAATGAATGTGGCATTCTCAGTAAAGGTGGAGGAAGAAGAAACAACTTCTGCAGAAAAACTGTGACAACAGGAATTGTGAGTATAATTTCCAAGTCTGCTAAAGGGACAATCCTACCCCCTCAAATTCTTCTCTTCACAGGTGTGATGGTTTTCCAAACGTAATTTATTTGGCTTGTGGTTTTACCTTCTGACATTGTGACTGCAATTGCTGTGCAATGTGCTTTCAACCCTACAGTGCTGATTTCAGCTGATAAGGAAAAGGAGGGGATCTAAAATTACTGTCATGGAATGGAAATCATGAAAATCACAAAGCAGCATTAGCAAATAACAACAAGCATACAAATAATAATGATCAGAGTAATGATTTTAACATAGGTTTTAATTTTCCAAGACTGCATGTTACAGTCTACACTCTAGAATTCTTCCCAAAAAGAGAAAATTTATCATTGGTAAGACTCTTGTATTATGAAAAGATGACCCATGTGAAAAGCATGACTTCCAATCGACTGCTTCAAAAAAATATCTCTTAATGTAAACAAAAAACATTTATGACTTTCTCTTGTGTTAAAATGCAGAAAGCAGCTGTAAGCAGCCAGGGCATGACAAGGTGTGCTCATTAAGGACACCACAGTCTTTTCTCTCTCCTAAACAATAACCCATGTGGTCCTTCCCTCCTCTGTCAACATACCTATCTCTGTCGCTGCTGCACCATTCACAGCTTCTCATGTTTCTTCTTTTGTTTCAGGCCTTCCACTTACTGTCTCACTCAGGAGCTCAGCTTCCACCTGTTCTCCCATCTCACCTGGGAATGGTAACCATGGAGATCAAATTAGGATTCACTGAGAAGAGCACCATGTACCCCAGCTCCTTTCTGCAAACCTGACTCTCCAATGCTCTTTACCAAGGTACCCCTTGAATGAATTCATAGGGAACAAACAGGATGTTCTCAATCACTTTCCATCATCCACCTGCTCACGTGCCTCATGCCTGTAAAGTCCCCCTGATGCCTTCATAAAATCCCTTTGATGCTCTAGTCAATACACATCAAAGTACTATTTATGTTCAAATTATTTCCCCTGGATTTTATTTTCTGTATGTGCAATTTAATTGCAATTGGAACAAAAACAAAAATAGAAAACACAGTAATGCAACTCTGGCTGAAACTGTGCTTTCCCTAGGAAGCTGCTACCTAATTCATTTACTCACACAGTTACTGAAGCACAAAGGAAAACAAAACAAGTGTTAAGTATCATATGCACCACAGCAGAAAAATGAAAGCTCCCTCCATCATATGCATCATGGAAAGATAGCCCACAATGAGTTAAGATACTACTTCTAGCTTGGAATGAATAGCAGCAGAAGCCCTTTTCCCAAAAGCCTTGTTCACCTGCCCTGCATGCAGCACAAATCACTTGGTGGTCAAAGACCTGTAACTTATCTTCAGGCAAATGGGCACAGTGATCACTCAGGGTGTCCTGCTCTGCATCCAACACCATGCCCTGAGTCTTAGAAATAGTCATTAATGAAACTCTGAGTTCCCAGGTAGACAATCTGTTTCACAATCATTTACCACTTACATAAAACAAGACTTTGTTCCTATTTTATGTAGGAGAAAATACAAATTTCTTTTGTGAAGAGACAGGAGAAGACAAGCCAGGCCCCATGCTCAGCTACTGGGATGCAAGGAGTTGGATTTATACAGCCACTTCAGTGACGAGCACAATAAATCCACGGGGTTAGTGGCAGTGCATGGTACTGGCTCTGGGCTTCACACAGATCAGTCCTTCTGCAACTCACACTTCTTCAAGGCAAACACTGAATGAGGAATGCTGCTAACAACCATGTTTCCCTGCAGATAAATACTTCTCAGGTTTTTCACCTACTTATTCCCTTCAGAAATGCTCCCCCAAGAAGTATCTAATTCCTCACTGAGCTGCCTTGTACCATTTAGGAGAAATTCAATGCTTCCTGTGAAGTGTTCCCCTTCTGTGTGTGCAAGGCCAAGGGAGACACACATCCTCTGGGCACTAACCCAAAGAAGAACACGGACTGCAATCTCTGGCAATGACCATAGCTCCCAGTAAGGGTGCCTTTCTCAGCACACTCAGAAACCACTGGTTCCTCATGCAGCCTTTCTCCCTAGTTAGACAGCTCCAAGCATTTTTGGAAAGCCTATTCCTATGTCCCTTCACTACTACTCCTATTCTCCTTGTATAGTAGCCAAGCTTCTAAGACAGCCTGGGTAAATCCAAGGGTGCATCAGAGACAATGTTTTTTCTACTACAACTAGACATGTACCCTCCAACTTCATGTGCACAGGGACAGTTGTCTTATCATAGAATCATGGAATGGTTTGGATTGGAAGGTACCTTAAAGATCACCTACTTCCATCTGCCCCTGCATGGGCAGGGACACCTCCCACCAGACCAGGTTGCTCAAAGCCCCAGGCTCCAACCTGGCCTTAAACACTTCCAGGGAAGGGGCATCCACAACTTCCCTGGGCAACCTGTTCCAGTGCCTCACATTCCTCACAGGAAATAATTTTTTCCTAATACCTAATCCAAATCTGCTCCCTTTCAGTTTGAAACCATTCCCCCTTGCATGCCCTTGCAAAAAGTCCCTCCCCAGCTTTCCTGTAGACCCCATCAGATACTGGAATGCCACTACAAGGTCTCCCTGGAGCCTTTTCTTCTCCAGCCTGTTTTCATAGGAGAGGTGCTCCAACACTCTGATCATCTTTGTGGCTCTCTGGACTTGCTCCACAAGCTCCATGTCCTTCCTGTGCTGGGGCCCAGAACTGGACACAATCCTTCAGGTGGGGTCTTACTACAGGGGATTAGAGGGCAAGAATCACTTTAATTAGTATATATAACTTAAGTAACAGAGCCTTTGGTCTCTGCAAATACTAAGGAACATGCAAAAACTAAGGAACATGCCTGATCTATGCAGAAACACCACATTTTCAATGGAGGGTATGATGGGGCATCGAACCTGCTATGAACATAAAGGCATGCAATGAAATAACAGAGATGATGACTGTAAATGCTTATTAAATTTATTACAGTTTGGACTTCTGAGTCTGAGGCTTTCCCAGCCACAGTCTTCTATGGTCCACATTGTATAGAATCCCCAGACCAAATTCTGATTCCAGAAGCTCATGTGAGGTTCTCAGTAAAGTCAAAAGTATCCCCCCACAACTCCCTGGAGGCAGAATTCAGTCTCCTGAATTTATGAAAGCACAAACATTACCCTCAGTGAGGTGCTCCTCTTCAGTAATGTGAACATTCCCAATGGTCTCCACTACAGAGCTGCCACTGCCCTTTACCAGTCCACTGTCCTCTGCTGGTCCTGGAGATGGGGACCCAGTGTCTTCTCTGGGTGAAGTCCCAGTGTTCTCCTCTCGCAGAGCAGAAGGCAGCTCAGAGATCTCCTCCACTCCTGCAGGGGAGGGCTCGGTGCCCTCCGGCTCCTCTCTTTTGCAGCCTGACTCAATCACGGCCCCAGCCTCCTCTTCTGGCAGATGCTCACTGGGGTTTGTCTCCTCAGAGGCAAGACTCACATCTTCTACGGGGTCCAACTGTGTTTGGTCAGCTATGGTTTCATGATCCTCTGCAGTGGGGGTGTTTTTACCTGATGATGCTTTTAGTTATGGTAGAGCAAGGAAAGAAAAAAGAGAATTACAGATAATTAGTGAGTAGGCACATAAGTTAGGTGAGAACTAGACCCACAGGAGACTTCACAAACACTACCCACCAAAGAGATCCCACCTGGCTATGGACAACACTCCTTCACCAGGTCTGTTGCTCTTACAGGTATCCAGCAGAGGTTGGTTCTACTCTTACTTTAAAAAATAAAGCCCAAAATTCTTTTGCTTGATGCACACCATATATTTTATAGGAAGAGAGCTCACCTGTTTACAGGTCAATGTCCTATTACATTTTGCCTTGCAGATCCAAAGTGTGTAGAAGGTTTGCCAGTGATGGGACCCTCTGCAAGAAAACACCTTTTCCTGCCCCAAACCAGGCACAGAATCAATGTGCCAAGTGTGACAAATACTTTGCCCTGAGCTGTGTGTGGGAAACTGCTAGTGGTGCCTCCAGATGGGCTGGACAAAAAACACTGAGAAGAACCTGCTCATCCCAGAAGGTGAGGAGTGACCATTTCTTAAAAGAAAAACCCAGTTTGCCTGTCTTTTTAATACTAAACTACCACCCACAGTACACCTTATCTAATAAAACATTCAACAGAGGAAGCCTAAAAATTTAAAACTTCTGCTTCTTTTGTCTTTCATCAATGTATCCGCCAAGTAAAGGAAAGTGTATTTTTGGCAAAGTATATGAATAAAGAAACAGCAAAATTACACTGACAGGTATTTAATGATAAAAGTTGAAGACTCAAAATGAGCTATACCTACCTATCAGATTGAATTTTAAATTTTCTGATTAAATTCAGTTTGAAAACAGCTTGTACTTAACCTCCTCCAAAGGAATGCCAAGAAGAAAACCCTGGGAATTCATGCATAAAATCTGTTTATATAACAACGACAAAATCTGGACATAAATTATGATTTTGGTGTCAAAGCCAGTGTGCAGAACTGTATGATACTTCAAACACACGGATGAACAGCGAAAAAATGTAATACACCCTCCACTTAAAAAAGCTGTTTGAATACCACTGCTTTTAAGACATCTTCATAGTTCTTTGGAAGCATTCAAGCAAAACACTTCCCCAGCATGTGTCACCTGGTCGGCATGTGTCTGCAGTCCCCAGGAAGGACAGCTAAGCCAGGAGGAGAGCAAGAATAGGGAATCTGCAGCATCAAGACAGACAGAAAACATCTTTGACTATAGGACCCATAAAATCTCATTTGCCCCAGGAATTTAAAAATCATCTGAGGTCCAACCAACTCCTTCAAATTTATGGTGGCATAGCTAATTATAAATGCAACTCAAAAAAAAGAGGTAAGTTCATCTCCATGAGTCAGACCACAGAGGTGGCACCCACCTCTCAGAGCAGTCAAGGAGCAATGGGAAGGACAGGGACATTGCTCTGCAAACCCATCCAAGATACTTTTCCATCTGTTTACCTTTTGCATTTTTGGCCTTCACCGTGACCATGGCCAATGCAGTCTACAGCCCACTTACACCCCCTGTAAAACACATTCTTGCTGGTTTTAAGCCTGCTTCTAATTTAATCAAGTGATACAGTTCTTGTACTACAAGAAACAGCAAATATATTTCCCTATTTACCTTCTCTAGACCTCCCTCACACCTTGTCTTCCAGGCACTCCTTTTCCTAACATGAAGCTCAGTGTGATAATCAGAATAACAGCAAATCAGGCTAACAGGAAATATGCCTTACAGTATTTACTCTATGCAGTAGACAAAAAAAAAAAAAAAAAAAAAAAAAAAAGCAGCGTAAACTCAGAGATTACAGACTTGTTCTTTTTAACTTTTTTTTTTTAGTCCTTTAGACACTACCCATGCTTAGTACCAGGTAGGCAGGGAGCATTTAAAACCTAGAAACAGAAATAAATGAGCCATGAAAACTAGCATGTTACATGGAGATTACAATTGGTATTACCAGTAAAAGAAACAATTCAAACCCATTATTACTAGGAATCTCCTGCAGCTTCTATAAACATCAACCCTGTAACTTCCAGCTAGTCCTCTCTTCATCAAAATGTTTTATATAAATTGGATTATAAAATACTGCCATGCACTGCTGGAAACCCTGGAAGCATTCCTCTGCTCATCTGAAATGCAAAGAATTCTCTAATATGGAAAAAATAAATCCTCCCAGTAATCTGTTCAATACTTTTATCCCCTGGAAGAATGAACATCATGTGGCAGTCAACATTCCTAGGATGCCTTCTAGTTTTACTTATTTTAAATTAATAATTTTTATTTTCTCTTGTGTAGACAATTTCGGATGGAGAAATAATGAAAAGCACAGGGAATTTAAGTGGGCCATGGCTACAATATTGCCTTTTTTCTTTCCTTTTGCTAAAGTCTCACATTTTTCTGAATTACCCATCAGTGGAAGGAAATTAAATATTTTTTCCCATTAACAAATTCAGATAATTTTCTTCCAAAATATTATCTTATTAAACTAAGCAATACTTAAGATACCTGGCTGGTAGCTGCCCAGCTAATGGAGACCTTTCAGCTGTGCTTAACATCTGCACTTTATAATTACCATTACATTAGTTTATGTATCTAGAACATTTCATAACCTACCCTAACATGAACAGGCCTTTCGACAGAATTCCTCAAATATCCAGAATAAATTACCTCAGTTTTTTCCCTGACCCCCCCTTCAGTATTCCTGTGCAAACATCTTTCAATAGAGGATGGAAAGGCAGAGGAATGTGGTACATTGCCCCAGTGAGCAGGTGCAGTCTAAAGAGATTTCTGCCCATAATTTTAGCAGAGCTCCTCGGTTTGCAGATGGGGGCTGGTTCCACAGCCAACACTCACCCCATGCAACCTGCTATCACAAACCACAACATCACCAGACAACAAATGGAAAATAAACCCATACAGAAAACACGGATGAAGTACACCAAGAGATGATATTTATAACTCAAGCATACAGGAAAGAAAATTAGTAAAATGGAAAACAAATTTGTATGCATCTATCTTCATGATGTATCTTTCTGGAGAAACCGGGATCTGTACCTGCAGCTTCCACGTTTCTTATAAAAGTGCTTCCAAACCTTACTTGGTTGCCTTAGGGTGAACGTATAGATGTTAGTAAGAAAAAGGAAGGGTGGCAGGGGTCAGGTATTGCTCGTTGGCTGTTATTTCAAAGGGGGGAGGGGGAAGCACTGGATTTGTGAGCTATTATACAAAAGCACCTGTCTGTAAATGATAATTAAAAATCTGCGGAGAAGAATGGCACCCAGCAACTTATTAATCGACAAGAAGCAGCGGTTCCCTCGGACATCATTCACATCCTTATTCCAGCTTCCTCGACAGCGCGGGCAGAACTAGAAGCGGGGAAAAGCCCCACGGACCCCTGGCCCCCGACGGACACCCACCCGCGGGCCAGCCCGGCAGCCAGCGGCTTCCCACCCCACGCAGGCTCGGGGGCAGCCCCCGCACGGCTCACCCTCACCCTCACCCTCCCCGGCCCGGCCCGCTCACCCCGCGGCGGCGGCCCGGTGGCGGTGGCGGTGTCGGGAGGGGGCTCCGGGGGGCGGCTGCGGGCGCTGCTGGAGCAGCCCATGGCGAGGCGGCCGGCGCGGGGGCCTCGTCCCGACTGCGCGGCCCGGGGCGGGGTGAGATGAGCAGGGGGTGGAGGTGCCGTCCTACAGTGGGGGTGGCCGCAGGGGTGGCCCCGGCGCTGGTGCCTTAAAACATCTCCCGGTCCCCTCCCCAGCTGCCCTGCTCACCTCCAGCCGCCCGGCTCGGTAATTCCCGCATTCGGGACAGTTTAGTGCGAGATGTGCGGGTACCGCAAAGTCGAGGCTGCAACAAGGCTGCGGGTCTGTGTGGCCGCCGCTGGAGACCATGAATTTAACCCTGGGTGCGGGTACGTGTGGGTAAAAGTCCCTAGGAAACTTCAAGAGTAGAGGAAGACCCACAGGCTGGGTGAGAGAGTCCAGGGTCTGGGCAGGGAGATGAGACGGACTGGGAGGCTGAGGGTCCATGGATGTGGTTGTGCTTGTGAGCCTGAGGGTGTGGAGTTTCTGTAGGGAACCCCAGGCCGGACCATCCGCAGAGGAGCAGCCGGAGCGGGGTATTTGCACTCTCAGTGTTTGTGTAGGTGCAGGACTCTGTCCCAGCGTCCCCAAGGCACAGACAGGGGCTCAGCCTCCCTGCTGGCCCCCCCTGCACACGGGAACAAGAGTGAGTTCAACAGTGGAATTGGAACGGGGAGACCTCTGGGGTTTTGGCAGCTGGGAGGCAGGAAGAAATACCCGGGTGGCAGAGTCCTCTGGATTCAGCAGCCACCTGTAACACTCTTTCAATCAGCCTTAAAGGTAAAAGAAAGATAATACGATTTTTATATTTGCATATAGGAAGATCAGCAGATGTCCAAGGAATTCCGTGTGGCTTTAAAACTTTCCAAAGAGTTAGAATGAAGGTTTGCCATAGATTTGCTTGAATAAACAGGTCCAGTGTACTTTATAAGTTGCACCCAAGTTATGTTTCATTATGTCCTTCAAATTTAATCACCCATTCTTCCAAATAAATGCTTTTTACCCATCCAGAAACTTGTCCAAACAAATTTTATTGTCTTTGGACTTTTGTCCAGCGTTTGTTGATGTCCTGTAGCCAAGGAGAAGCAGTAGCAGTAAGTCCAGCCAGGCTGCAGGACATACGGAATTCCTGGAAATACGGTTTACCATAGGCTACGTGCACTAACACTGTGTGTAGCACAAGCATCAAGCTCCGGCATACCTGGTAAAGACTGATACAGATAAGGTATGGATTGTATGGATACCAGGTGTACCCTGGAGCTGTCAGACCCACTGCATGTGCACTGAGAGCACCCATGGCACTCCAGGAGATTACCTGGCAAACCTACAAGGAGGAGTACCACATAAGCCTAAACACATTACCTTCTGCTTCCTCAGGTCCAGCTCATATTTAGGACACTTTAAAAAATAATATTAAAAACTTTAGGCTGTATAACGTTCTCTGTAGCTGTATGTAAGATTCCTACCAGACACTAGACAGTGAAATGGTGGTAACTTGAGCATTAGCAAAGCATTGCTTCTGTGCAAGCACAAGAGCAGAAGTGCAACTAAGATCTAAGTTGCCCTTAGTTAATTTGAAGTTAACTTAATTTATCTGCCCTTAACTTAAGAGGTCATTTCAGAAGTATCTTACACTCATCATGTTTGTGTGCAACCCTGACAGCCCTGTGGGAGGGCCAGGTTAGTTCCCCACACAGCACCTGTGGGTTCCCTGCACAGCACAGCACAGATGGGGGTCCCTCAGGGTCACAGGGGGATGTTCATGTGAAAACACCCACGCACCCACCTGTTGCCTGCCAGCTGGGGTGGGTGACAGTGGCCTTTGCTGCCACAGATAGGAAAACAGAAGTGTTTTTGTTTGGTAGGGAGTCCTGACAACTGAGGACAGCAGACAGCAGTTATGCAAGGGAGGGATGGCAAACATGTCTGATATCCCACCTTTCTTCCATGATGTTCTTCCAGAAAACAAAGAAAGAAGTCTGGGCTATCAGGAGAGACTCGTGGAACAAAGTGCACTGAGAAAATAAAAAAGGGAAATCTACACTCAGTTCCTTCTTTTGCCTGCAGGGCTTTGTACCTGCTTCCCTTTGTGTTCAAACCAAAAGGTAAGTTGTGCCGTGCACCAACCATCCATCTTACAGAAAGAAGTGGAGAAAGGAATTAAAGATTTATGAGGACAGAGAGGGAACATGTGTGGGCATGTATTGGCAGCCAAGGACGCCTAGTGTGGGGGTCAGGGCTGCTCTGTACTTCACATTCTTTAAACAGGCCTTGGGTAAAGTACAGAAATAGCAATGAGAACCCAAGGGCCATTTGGCAGGTGACTCCAGAAACACTAAATAACAATTTCATGGCCTTCCTCCCTCCTACCATGAGTAAGGGAGAATTTGCATCTTTTCAGTGGGAAGACTGGACACAGCAGAGCTGGTGATGGAGATGGACATAGGTAGTGCCATGCCAGGAGTAGGCTGCACCTCAGTCTATCAGTGTAGTGCCATGTACCAGGTGAGGCTTGGACATGATGTGCCTTCTGCAGATCTTTCAGCACAACCACGTTCCTGTGGGGTAATGTGCTGCTCCACAGCTGCCTATGCCTCTGTCCTGCCTTGCTGGGAGCACCAAGATGATCATCTTTCCACCAAAAGTGGTAACACTATGGATTTACCACAGGGAGAGGTTACACGTGATGATGTATTTCAAGAGTTCACTGGCAAACCCAAAGAGGTGTATACTCCCTTCTTCAAGCCTCTGTATGTTCAAGCAAACACCACTGAGGAGGCCAAGATAGAGCTGGGGCTGATGCCAGTGAGGCTCACACTTTTAATTTCTGCTTTGTAGGTGGTGTGTCCCACCTGGCTCACCTGTGGGGCAGGGTAAGGGGTAGTGAGTGCCGTGCACCTTCCAGTGATGATGCAGGGTGAGGAGCTTTGGGACTTGGGAGTCTCAGGGCTGGGGAAGTGAGACAAAAGAGTGAGACTGAAAATGAGGGGAGGTTCCTGGGTGTGACAGGCAGAAGCAGAAGGCAGGGGCAGGGAGTGAGAAGGAATGGGAGCAGAGGATAAAGCATAGCTATTAACTACTGAGTGTTTAGAGCCCCAAAAAATGACTGCTCTTGATCCAGCAGGGGGACTTCTCCACAGACTCCCTGCCTTCCCTAATCTGAACCACCCTGGTACTGCCCCAATTGAAGGCTAAGAAGAACCTTTACCAAAAAAACTAAACAATCATCCTGAATTAGGAAAATTATTTTATTCAGGAAAATAAATTGAGAAATTAAAATAGAATGTAAATTGGGGGTGTTCAGGGATAGCTCTATCTCCAGAGCTAAAGCAACAAATACCTCTGTCCAACAAATACACTAGCAGACATACACTTACAAAAAAGTAAACTTTGTAAAGATTTTTCTAAGGACCTGGCAATTTTTAAAGTTCCCAAGCCAGTACTACATGATCAAACTTGATTAACTAATTCCAGAGCTCACTAGCTGCTAATAATTTTGAATATTTTTTATGTGATTCCTAGTAAAGCTATTAAATTTATATCTACTTTCTGATACACCCAAATCTTGTGACTTTCCAAATTACAGTAGACTTTTCAGAATATTATATTAATAATGAGTTTTCATTTTTAAACTGTGACTCCTTTTCTTAACTCTTCAGATATTCTGTACAGAAAGATCAAAGATGACCAGGCAATAAAATATTCTAAATTGTTTATTATGGCACACAGTTCAGGCCAAACCTGACACTGATGTAAATTTGCATAGTTCCACTGAAGGCTGCTCTGTGATGCCAGTTTAGGAACCTCAGAGAACTGCCTTCTGAAACAGCTATTTTTGTTTTGCCTGGGATGCCCATGACCTTGCAACTTAGCTCTTAGGACATGCACTGTAATCTCCTGGAAAGGAGGCAATCTGCAGATCTTATCAGAATAATTACTGTCTTTAGAAATATGCCACTGTCAATTTCTGCACAATTTGGTCTTCAGAAAAATCACGTATCTTGTACTGGCACTTTATTTAAGCTGGCTACACATGTAAGTATACAAATGTATGTATTTATATGTAGATATATATGTGCATATACACATATATATCCTTAGCATCCTTTTTGCTATCTGAAAATAAGCCCAAGCTGGGCAGCCATAGGCAATATTTAACCTAAAGTTTTTCCCTGTTCCCTAATGAACATTTTTGCATGTGGCAATTTTTCTTATACAGCTCTTTTCTTTCCTTCCTTCATTTCTCATAGTAAAGCTGCTGAAAGGGTGCCCAAGGAGAGGTTTGAATCCAGATCCATCAGAGCTGTGTGTTACTGAGATTCCAAATTCCCAGCAATCCGAAACAAAGAGCTGCATTTGTACGCCTTACAATACAGGGGATAGTTTGGTGCATGACCCTGTGAAAATCATATAAATGTGTTTGGATTTGCTGTAAATGTGATGATTATCGGAGAACACAGTCTGTCACTTTTAATAGCTCTGACAAGTGCGAAAGGAGAAAATAATGGCTGCAGGTGTTCACAAAATGTTGTGTAATTGTGCAGAGATTTTGACAGAACTGAAAACGTAAGGATGAACAGGACTGTGTTTATGCATATTTTTACCCCATCAAAATGGTATCCTTGGTCCTATTGGTAAAATAAAAATGTAGGCCTAGCTTTTGAAAAGGTCAGTCTTTTTTTTTTAATTGAATCTTGTCTTTCAGGATTAATGTGTGGCCTCTGGCATCTGAAGGACAGCTAAAGATATTCTGCTTTCCCCTTGCAGTGGCTTCAGCAGAGGCTGCAACTTGAAAGCCTCCCCCTTTAATGATATCACACAACACCTCCTGGCTGGTTGTTGGTAGCAGATCAATACCTGTTACCATCTCAGGCACTCAGTGGCTCTGACAAGGAGCAAGTCCTGAGGGATACCCATTGCCTGCTGATACTTACGGACAGAGGGTAAGCAGAGAACAGCTTCAGACTTTGCTGTGTCCCTTGCTGTCAGGGTGATCCCCATATTCTTTCCATTTGAACGCAAGAGGACAATTTTTCACCATGAGGACAGTCAGACATTGGAATGGTCTCCCAGTGGAAGTGGTGGATTCCCCCACTTTGGAAAGATTTAAGTCTCAGCTTGACAGGGTGCTGAGACATATCAATACAAACAATAATATCTGAAGAGTTGGACCAGATGATCCTAGAGGTCCCTTTCAACCTGACATTCTATGATTCTGTGAACGCAAGGTGTCTGTTCTAGGCTGGGCACCACTATGGGATTGAAAGCAACTGTTCTTAGCCTGACATTGGGAACCTCACAGCCAGCTTGTGTGTGTCCAGCAAGATAATTTTCAAGCTGATGGACACACGTAGCTGGCAGGAGGATTTCCCTACACCATGACTCCAGTGCAGCAGAGGACGGGGCTGCCCTCCCACTGGCCAAGGCCACCACGCAGCCAGGCAGGAGAGCAGTGACATTGCCCCAGCAAACCCCGGAGCTGCAAGCAGGCAGCATCAGGCCTGGTGCAACAAAAGTGCTGCAGCTTTACAGAAACTTGACGTGTGGAAACAAACTTCACCACCCACGGAAGGTGATAAAGCGGGATGTTTGCTGCAAGTGGGATCTCTCCTCCTAACCACACCACAGCTAAATGCAGGCAGCTATTTATCACACAAAGCTATACATCTGCAATACAGAAACATGCATATGCGTACGAGAAGCCAGGTTGTTCAAATTATCTATTAACATAAGTTTGATCCTGGCCTGGATCAGGAACAGCGTGGCCAGCAGGTCCAGGGAAGTGATTCTGCCCCTGTACTCAGCCCTGGTGAGGCCACAGCTCGAGTCCTGTGTCCAGTTCTGGGCCCCTCAGTTCAGGAAGGAGATTGAGGTCCTGGAGCAGGTCCAAAGGAGGGCAACCAGGCTGGTGAAGGGACTCCAGCACAAGTCCTGTGAGGAGAGGCTGAGGGAGCTGGGGGTGTTCAGCCTGGAGAAGAGGAGGCTCAGGGGAGACCTCATCGCTCTCTACAACTCCCTGAAAGGAGGCTGGAGCCAGGGGGGGGTTGGCCTCTTTTCCCAAGCAACTTTCAACAAGACAAGAGGACATGGTTTTAAGTTGTGCCAGGGGAAGTTTAGGTTGAATATTAGAAAGAATTTCTTCACAGAGAGGGTGGTCAGGCATTGGAATGGGCTGCCCAGAGAGCTGGTGGATTCTCCGTCCCTGGAGGTTTTTAAAAAGAGACTGGATGTGGCACTCAGTGCCATGGTCTTGCAACTGCAGCAGTGTGTCAAGGGTTGGACCTGATGATCTCTGAGGTCCCTTCCAGCCCAGACAATTCTGTGATTCTATGATTCTATGATCTCCCCATGCACACCGTCCCCTGGCGCTCGTGGGCAGGGGTCTCGGAGGAAGGCTCCGAGTCTTCCTCAGGGTGCCCGTTTCACCTCTGCTGAGTTGGCAGGGCTCCAGACAGCAAAGCTGCTTTCTGCCTGCCTGATGCTCACCTGGGCGTTGTCAGCTCCCGTGATTTGTTACACAGATAAACGAAATAAAACGATAAGGCCTCACTATCTGGCCTGATACATCTTAACCCGTTGTTTTCTGAATCAAACTACGTGCTCAGCACTTACAGCAGAAAAACGTGGTCAGACCAGTACCTATGTCTATCGCTCCAGTGGCTTGTGACGCCAAACATTTTTATTTTCCCCGTGCCGTGATTTTCCATCTCCGCCCTGCGGAGGGAGTGGGAGGTTTAGGCCCTTCGGACTCCCTGCAAGGGGCTTCCTTGATCAGCACCTGGAGCCTACCACAAACCTATGACGGGGAAAGAACATTTAAAATCGCTCCGTCAAACAGGGGAGAACGTACGGCAGACAATGAGCAACCCCAGCCACCTTCCCTCCCGCTCCCCGACCCCGTCATGGCGGCCCCGCGGCACCTCCCCCAGGACAGGCCCCGCCCCTCCCCAGGACAGGCCCCGCCCCTCCCCAGGACAGGCCCCGCCCCCCACAGGCCCCCGCCCGCCCTCGCCCCCTCTTCAGGCCCCGCCCCCGCCCCAGACCCCGCCCCCCCACCCCAGGCCCCGCCCTCCAAGCCACGCCCCCATTCAGGCCCCGCCCCCCTCAGCCCCACCGCCCCCCGCTCTAGCCCCGCCCCCCGCTCCAGGCCCCGCCCCCCCGTCGTCTCCTTGTGACCCTGCGGGTTGGTGGCGGGCGGGCGGGGTTTGGGGGTTGTTCGCGGTTCTCGCGAGAGTTTCCGCGCGGGGATCCGCGATGCCTTGTGGGATCTCGTTCCTTTCTGGCGGCCCGGCCATCTTGGCGGCGCGTCTCCGGTGAGTGGGGATCGGCCGGGGCGGCGGGGGTGGGCACGGGGTCCGCTGCTGGGTGCTAACCCCTCCCCACCCCACCCCCTCTGTTCCAGTTACCGCCCGACCCGACGCCAGGCAGCAACATGGTGGCCGCGAAGAAAACGGTGAGTAGGAGGAGGCCGCGCCGGCCTCACGTGGCGGCGGCCCGGCCTCAGCCAGCGGCGGGCGATGCGCGGGAACGGGGAGGACAAGCGGGGCGGGGAGGCAAGAGTGGGCTCCGGCATGGTTGGGCATAGCCGGAATCGCCTGTCGCGGCCCTCAGAGCCTCCCAAGCTGCCAGCCGCGCCCTGCCGCCTCCCACCTGCGGCTCCGCTGTCCTGAGCTCCCTCCTCTGCCCCGTCCCGGGTTGCTCACAGGGTCCCTGTGGTACCTGGTGGAAGGTACCGAGTTCCTACCGCGGGTGGAGCTTTGCTTTTACATTTTCTGGTATCTTCTTGCCTTTCTCCTAGAACGACTCAGGCAAGCGTGGGTTTTCTATTATATGGTGGCGGTCGGCCTTGCAAATGCACGTCCTGTGTCCTGAGCACCACCTTCTCTTGTTGGGGGTCTCAGCTCATGTTGCATGTAATTATTTGTTTCTGCTAAGGGATATAACGCTGGTACTGTCTGTCCTGGGAAGAGATATACAACAAAACTGGCTTAGATTTACAAGGCAGAAGTAGTGTTTACTTGAATTTCACTAGCTGAGCTTTGATGAAGACCTGTCAAATACATTCAGATGCTACCATTTAGCATAGATAGCAGCAACAATCCTTTAAGAGATCTTTTTCAGTTGTAAGGGTTATTTTTATGAAATTAGGAAAACATCAGCAAGCTACTTATTCATGAGCTTTCTCAAACTCACACAATAGGTTGTCTTTTCTTATTATGAATTGCAAATTATAGGGACATTGCTATTGGAATGTAATTTTCTTATGTCTTCTGCAATATTGCAATATGTAACATACATTAATGCTTTTCTACTTTTTTTTTTTTTTTTAGAAAAAGTCCCTAGAGTCCATAAACTCTAGGCTTCAGCTGGTTATGAAAAGTGGTAAATATGTGCTAGGGTACAAACAGACTCTGAAAATGATTCGGCAGGGCAAAGCCAAGTTGGTCATCCTAGCCAACAACTGTCCTGCTTTGAGGTAAGTAGGTGTATGAAAAAAACAATTCTCTTTAAAACTAAGGCTTATTGCTCACTTCTTCCAAAGTGCTGCATAATAAATGATGAGGGGTTTTGGTGTGTAATGATCTTGGGTCTGAATGTGTTGAAAGGCTTCCCAGCATTTTTCTAGCTTTCTACAACAAAGAGTTCACACTAGTAAGGTAGCTTTTCACACTGTGATTCATTTCATTAAAAGTATAATGGGGCTGAATTCCTGTGGTTTTTCCAAGTAGCATATTTGGAAATAACATTACAGATAGGAAAATTGGTAATTGACCAATTGGTAATTGGTAATATTTAAAATATTACCCGAAGCACAAAAAAATTGCCTTCCAAGTAAGATAGAAATTAAGTTCCTGGTCCGTGAAACTGCTTTTTTTTTGAGAGTGAAATCCTTTACTAACTTCCTAACATTTTCTGTGTTGAATTTCTGGGCCCTGTTTGTCATCAGGGGATACTGACAGGCTCAAGAAACTGTACATGCAGAAAAACAGAATTAGGTGCTCGAGAGGTGGCAGGACTATTGCAGTTTGTAGTATGCTAGCATGTGGATCCCAGAAGTGCCTGAGGAACAGTATTGACCACTAGAACATCCCAGTGGGAACTGGAAGAGAAGGGAGCATAGATGGACTTTTTTTAAAAAGAGAAACATACAGTTTCTTAATTGTCAGCAGCCAGATCTCTGTTCAGCATCTGCCTGTTTGGGATCAGCATTAATAATGGTCATCATTTATGCACTTCAGGTTAGCTCCTACAACATTCCTGAAGCCTGGAAGACCTCAATCCCCATCCTTCCTTTAGAAATGAGCAGGAGTAGGAGCAGCCTGAAGCTTTGCACTCTGAAAGTGTGTTTGCTGGTGTCACGGTTTAACACTGGCCTGGCCGAGTAACAGATTTAAACAGAATAACAGATTTATATATTAATCTCTCTCTCCTGAGAGAGATAGAGAAAAGAGAGAGAGTAAGGGAGAGAATAAGAAATAAGAATAAGAAAAGAGAGAGAATAAGGGAGAGAGATTTATGGGTTGGAAAATAAACTACACAACTTTAATGAAACAGTAATGATAAATAGGAAAAATTACTAAATATATACAAATATACAGGAAAATTGATCCCACGTTCCTTCCCCCCTTTCCCCCAATAACTCTCACGTCACCACCGAGGCTGCAGGGCAGCCCTGGGAAAGTCCAGGCTGGAATCCTGGAGTCAGCAGCAGTCGGGAGCTGGAGGCAGGAACACACAGATTCAGGCTGGCACGGATCAGGACCACAGGCAGAGGAATGGATGGAATCCTCCCAGGATGCCGAAGGAAGCAGGGAGGAAGGGGGTTGACCCTTGTGATGCCTCAAATTTATACCGAGTATGACGTGTATGGGATGGAATACTCTGCTTGGTCAGTTCTGGCATCTATCTTGTCCGGTCCTCCCCAAAGGAGGGGTTCAGGTGGGACCTCCTTACTCCTTCTGGAAGGTAAAATGTTCCTCAGAGCTGAGCAGTGTCCTTGGCTCTGCACACCAGTCTCTGGCAGTAACTATAAACATTGAGTGTTATCAGTCCTAGAAGCAGACACTGTCTGAGAAACTTGCTGTTAATTTCAGCAAGTGCAACTACTTACAAGAGACTTAGCTGAAAGCAAAAGTACAAACCAGAAAATCACCTTTCTCCTGGCCCAAAGCAGGACAGCTGGTAACACCCCTCCCGCGTGCTGCTCCCTGGGTGGGGCTTCCTCAGCTGCACCACACAGCAGGGATTGTGTCTGCCAAGGAACAGAGGTTTTTTTTCTCTGTGGGAAGGATGACTTTGTAAGGTTTAAATGTGACTGGAGTTCAAGTTGCTCTTGCTGTAGCACATCGCTCGGGATTGTTTGTCAGTACTGTTAACACCCAGTTGTTGAATTTCAGAAAATCAGAGATTGAGTACTACGCCATGCTTGCCAAGACCGGCGTCCATCACTATAGCGGCAACAACATCGAGCTGGGCACAGCCTGTGGGAAATACTACAGAGTGTGCACCCTGGCCATCATCGACCCAGGTAAGGGCTGCTGCACTACAGCAATGCTGTCATCACCTCTGAGGGGCAGCACTGAGCAAGTGAAGTGCAGGGGTGATGAGACATTTTGCTGTCCATTCCAGTGAGGTTTAACTCAATTCTATGATTCTATGTAACCACAGCGGTAGTGGGTCAAGGGTTGGACTTGATGATCTCTGAGGTCCCTTCCAACCCAGCCAATTCTATGATTCTATGAACAAGATCCCATTGTTCTTTTGTGAGTGCTGGTTTCTTAGAACCTGGAATTACTGCTGGTTTTGCACATAGCTCCTTTTGCTGCTGCACCCTGGGAGCTTGTGTTTGGTCTGCTAGCTGGTCTGTAATGCAGTTTCAGTGGTTGGGACACAGGTTTATGGTACATGTTTCTGAGCCTGTCGCCTTGAATGTGAGCTTGTGGGAATGTGCTGTTTACGTCAGTCTTGTTTGACTTCATAATCTAAGGATTGTGAGTTGTCCTGCTTCCCAGAATGCTGTATGATATATGCAGGTAGATACTACTCTTAGGTTGAAAATCATACTAAATTTTTAATTTTAAACTGAAAATCTGTATGTAACTACTCTTGTTTGGTAGCATTGCTTTTTCCAGGGAGCTTTTCAAGTTCCTCATGTACACCAGAATTAGGTGACTCATTATCCTTTTTCCAGAATCTTTTAAGAGAAGAATCAATCTTTTGTTTGGTTTGTTGAACAAAATGCATACACACAGAGTTAGTGATTTCTGTAATAACTTTCACCAAATGTTCCTCAAGTGACCTCTGTTGGAATTGCTGTTTCTTCCGAAAAGTTTATTTACCTTGCTTGTATTCCAGCATTTGCTGTAAAATATTAATTTTAGGCTTGATTTTTGAGTGGGGAAGGAACTGCAAGTAAATCTTGTTGTGTAATATAATGCGAATATTCTCGCTGTCCTGATCTGTGTGTGAGCAGGGGAGGCTAGACATTCGCTATATCAAAACTGCATTGTGTCCTCCAGGACTAGATTCTTGCTCTAGTACTGGCTTTGTAAATGCTAGTGACAGATGCATAAGTACTGTAAAAATGCTAATTAGCAAAATATAAGTATTTTTATCAAGTCATCAAAATACTTTGCTTTCTTTTCTAGACAAACTATTGCTTTGGAGTTCTGTATTTGTAGAATTGTTGTATTGGGTTATTTGTACTTCTTGGCTTATTCCTATAAACAGATCTTTTCTGTGGGTCCTCTTGTAACAAGGTATTTTTGTTTTACAGGTGACTCTGACATCATTAGAAGCATGCCAGAACAAACCAGTGAGAAGTAAATGCTGTAAAGGTGTTATTTCTACAATAAAACTGGTTACAAATCTGTTTTAAGAAAAATTTGTATCATACCTTTGCTGGTTTTAGGGAACAAAGTATATAAATGAAGATTCATTACCATTACTGTGTTTCCTATTCTGTTAAAAATAACCTTCACAGGGCAAAACTTGCCTGTTTCTTTATCCAGAAGTTGTGAATCTTGAGAGGTAAGCAGAACAAGACTCGATGATGCCAGATGCCAGCATACAAGGGTTTCTTTTGGTTTTGGGGTGCTAATGCAAAAACAAGTAATGTGAGGTTCAGTAGCAAATTTGGGATGTCAGTGGAGGACCACAGAGCGTTTACTTATACTAAGAAAATTCATACTGTTTTTACTAAGTCAGTCATGAAGTACTAATGCAAATTATCCCATTTGTCTTTTCCTTCCAAAATAATGTATGTCTGTCAAATGGCAAATTGGACAGCTGCTACACACAATGTATCACATCATGCTTTCTGTAAGATATCAGTTCTCTTCTCAAAGCTGATTTTAAGTTAGTCCTTTGTGTAATTTTTTTGAAGATGTTACATTAGAAACAGATGAGTTGGTGTTACCAAATCACTATTGCTGAGGACATTGGTATCTTGGATTGCATGAATGCAGAATATTCATTATTATTATTATTATTATTATTATTATTATTATTAGTGATTATTAATTTAAGTGTCACTACTTTGCTGACATGTGGTAAAAGGAACAGCTAATGAAAATCAGTAGGTACTGGTATCCTTGCAGAACTTGTGTCCTCTGACAAGTATGCCAAAACACAACATATCTTTTAAAGCTTGCTGTCATGTGTCCCTGAGCTTTCATTATCTGAGATCATTTCATCTAGTTTTGTTGCAACAACTGCTACTTCTGGTGTAGACTGTTTGAAGTGTTTCCATTTGGAGATTCTCTTTTCCAAGAGGTAAATCTGTGTGTCAAAGCAAAGGACAGAGTGCCTCTACCTATTAAACCACAGTTCAAGAGAGTGTAGATACTGCTGTCACTGTGACATTAAAGCTACCTGAAGTGTGACATTGCTGCCATGGGAAAGGAGTAAAACTTCAAGGCACTTTAGCTGGCCTGAATGGCTGGAAGCAATTTGCTGTTGTAGTTGTCTGAGTGACAGGAGGGGGCAGAGCTACTTGTATTGCCCAAAGAACAATTCTGTAGTTAAATACTGTGCGTTCAGAAAAGCTGGAGAATCACCAAATGCTGACCAAGGAATGGTAGGGAGAAGTTAGATGGTGTGGATGTGGCAAGACAAAATACTTGAAACTCTGGATTTGATACCCTGATAATCTGGCAGACTTCCCCCTTTGCACATTCACTTTCATCACAATTTCAACACAAACTTAGATTTGTATTTTTGCTTTGAACTGATTTCAGTAGTGTACTTGTTTGAAAAATTGAAACCTGATTGCTGTAGATGCTGCCCCACTTGTTCTGTTCTTATAGATATGTGTATGTATAGAACTATATCAACACAACTAGGGTGCTTAAAATACTAGCAGAGTGGAGGAGGGAAATAAAAGCAAACCAAATAAACTTGTACCCTAAAAGGACTTCAAAATACGGAAGTTCCACTTCAAAAAATAAGAGCATTTTATTATTTTGCGTAGCTTATTTGTTTAGTTGTGCTTAGAGTTCTTGATAGTTACTGAATTGCTTATATATATAAAATTTTCAACATTTCTTATCAGCAGTCAATGCAAGACAACACGTAATACATAGATGCAGGAATCCAAAATATTCTTTTCAACTTCAGGAACAAGGATTTGTTATTTTTAACCAGTTTACGAAAATAGCTCTGACAGATTCGTATATATAAATAAACAGTGTAGTATACACTTAAACTTTTAATCAGTGTTTTAGCCTGTTTTCCAAGTCTTCCATTCTCTTTGTCATTTCTTCCAGTAGACAAAAGTTAAGGAAAGAGCTGCTGATGGTATGCATTAACAGTAAAACAATGTCAGGTGTTGCTATGGTGCATAAATGTGTTGTTGTTTCTCCTCTTTTTTACTCCTCTTTGATTCCCAATAGTTTGATACAATACTCCCCCAGATTTTCTTTTGGTTTCATCAGCTGAGAAAGCTGTGTGAAGCCCCATTCATTAACAGTTGTGTTATGCTGCACTGTGTAGTAATCTCACTGCACTTAAGAACACAATTTTTATCTGTGTATCTGCTCATACAATCAGACTTCAGTCCTCTGAATTTCTCCTTTTGGAGTATTTGTTTAAATGACTCACTGCATCTGGTTCTTCCCCAAGAAGATCAGAAGAGAAACATCTCTATTCTAACTCCTGTAGCCAGTAAATGCTACTTTGAAGCCATTTGTAGAAATAACCCATAGCAGTGTTACTCCTGAAATTGAACAGTCATTTCTTACCTGTCCCTGAAAGTGTTACTGTTAGGGATTATTGAATGTTAAGATCCATACTAATATTTTGGTCCCTTCTATGAAGGGCAGGCAGATTTCAAGTCTGAAAAGCCTTGCTTGGAGATTAATGTCTGTTAAGTACTTCTCATTAGAGTAATGAGCTATGGAGACAGCTTAGACTTGATGCATTACCATTTCTTGATACATTTCTTTTAGCCTGCCTCTTATATGTAAGAAACAATTATTCTGAAAGGATATATCTCTGTGTGAGTTTTCTTACTTCATTGGTTGCATAGTTCTGGAATGTCACAAGGTTTTCACATTTGCACTGTTCTTTATCTTTTGAAGATTTTGCTGAAAAACAGAAACCATCAAGTGTAGGCTAAATGCTGAATAAATTGAATGGGATGGGAGGGTGGAATTATAAGGACTTAAAAATGCAGAGCAGGTTTAATCCAGTTTCCTGTTCTCAAAACAGGTCAGCATCCAAAGGAATGCTCTTATAAGTGCTAGAAAACAGTCCACAACACTTAGGCCTATCTAATCAGTCTAAACTAAGGTAACCTGATTACCTGTTGTTCCTGTTGAGTGAGTCTGACTGTCTTCGAAGAGATACTTGTGGTGTACTGCAAGATTGGGACAGGCAATGACATCTGTGATCGTTATTGTGGTTGATTCAGGTCCTGCAGGAAACAACCCCCAAAAGTCTAAAAATCAGACCCACTTGACTTAATTATACAGTGATTTTTCTACTCACATGCACTGAGATCATCTTAATTAGTGGATAAAGCTTACTAAATGCAGTGAGGATCATTCACAGAGAGGACTGGGATAGAAAGGTGTGAAGGAACTGAGTTTTTAGGCTGTATGTACTGCATACATGATTTAAGTTGTGGGTTGCAGAGCTGAAAGGGAGTTGTGAAGGCTCCTGTGAGAAAAGTGAACTGAAAGCTGAACATGCTTCAACATAGCAAGCACAATGTTGAAACAGAAGTTTCCCCATCAAGTAATTTGTTTGGATGGTGTGAGAAGCATGCAGCCATGCATTTGTTAAGGTATCTCAATTTTTTTTTGGTGCAAAGCAGAGTTGAATTGCAGAACAGAGCAAGGCCTGGACGGGGGTAGGAAGGGGCAGGTAATGAACAGTTCTCCCATAGGTGAGTTGTTGGAGTTCTTTACAGGAGGTGACATTAAGAAGCAACTTTGCAAAGATTTGAGGATACAGCAGGACACTGAGTTCAAGCAGCCAACCTGAAGGCTGTGGACCAGTCTTACGAAGCCTCCCAGAAGATGAATCCTGCTGGTGAGCTGATTCTTTCAAGGCTGATAGAAAGAAAGTGCCAAAGGAAATGAGATCACAAGAGAGACAATAAAAATGTTCATGTTCCCTAGAAATGGAGATGTGTGTTAACAGTAACTTGGGTGTTTGTCTCTTGTAACACATAGAGAATGCCTCATACCCATGCAGTTAAGAGATGTCCAGTCCTGATGGAAACTCCAGGACTTGCCCTTCAACTCAGACTGCCAGAGAAACTAGCAAAACCAGAGGTGCTTTATGAATAGTAGTGAAGCAATCTGAAATAACAGCAGCCTCTTTTATGTCCTTCAGAGAAAATTGTGTCTTTCATGGACATCCATCACTCTTTTGGGGTAAGCTCAATATAAATAAAAACTGCTTGGAGAAGGGAGACATTTCTTACTCTTCAGTTTTCTGCTTTATAATGGGAAGCTGATCAGAGAGAAGTGTTTAAGTGAGAAGGGTGCAGTAGATTTTATTTGATGCACTAAACTTAAAAGCAAAAATACAAGCTTGTAATTTATGAAAAACAGCCTTTAAAATATAGGAATTTATTTCAGACTCCGCATACCCATCTTTTTAGTTAAGGGGTACCTGGAGAGAAATGTTAAACCTGCTTTTTTGCATGTAGGTGTGCAACTCGAGTCATTCTTTGCACACGTTTCTTGCCGCAAGAGGGTGGTGTAGAGGCAGTTTTGGTTCCTTAAGAACTGGTGCTTCCCAGAAAATAAATGCTTCACCTTCGATAACCACTTAACTGTAGGGCCCAGATGAGCTGAAGAACATACATTTAACTACACGACTTGATCAGCTATGCCAGGGGATTGGATGGAGCATCTGCATCTCCCAGT
The DNA here is from genome assembly GCA_023637945.1 of Phaethornis superciliosus. Taxonomy (NCBI): domain Eukaryota; kingdom Metazoa; phylum Chordata; class Aves; order Apodiformes; family Trochilidae; genus Phaethornis; species Phaethornis superciliosus. The sequence goes on from JAJQWJ010000002.1 coordinate 22,142,515, forward strand.
GAATATATCCAGCATTCCTTCACTGAAAGTGAGTGCATGAGGGCAAAGGGTGATGGTACAAAGGTTCCTGATATGCCAGGAAGATGCAGCAGGGAGGTGGAAGATGCTACTGGACCCCACAGGTTGGCTCTGGCTATTGGGATCTCTGTTGGTCTGGTGAGTTTTGATAGATGCAGGATAACGTGCAGCTGTGCTAAGCTGCACTGGAATGGAGATGAGACCCTCTTAAGTGAAGACTGGAATGATTGAGCATGAGAACACAGAATGAACAGAGATCATAGAATCAGTCAGGTTGGAAAGATCAAGTCCAACTTTGACCCACTACTGCTGTGGTTCCCAGACCATGGCACTGAGTGCCACATCCAGTCTCTTCTTAAAAACTTCCAGGGATGGAGAATCTACCACCCCCTGGGCAGCCCATTCCAATGCCTGATCACTCACTCTGTAAAGAATTTATTTCTAATATCCAACCTAAACTTCCCCTGGCAGAGCTTAAGTCCATGCCCTCTTGTCTTACTGAGAGCTGCCTGGGAGAAGAGACCAATCCCCCCCTGGCTCCAGCCTCCTTTCAGGGAGTTGTAGAGAGCGATGAGGTCTCCCCTGAGCCTCCTCTTCTCCAGGCTGAACACCCCCAGCTCCCTCAGCCTCTCCTCACAGGACTTGTGCTCGAGTCCCTTCACCAGCCTGGTTGCCCTCCTTTGGACCTGCTCCAGGACCTCAATCTCCTTCCTGAACTGAGGGGCCCAGAACTGGACACAGGACTCGAGCTGTGGCCTCACCAGGGCTGAGTACAGGGGCAGAATCACTTCCCTGGACCTGCTGGCCACGCTGTTCCTGATCCAGGCCAGGATGCCATTGGCCTCTTGGCCACCTGGGCACACTGCTGGCTCATGTTCAGCTTCCTGTCAGTCCAGACTCCCAGGTCCCTCTCTGCCTGAGATCAGTGGTTGAGGAAGACTGGAGATTAGTGGGCAGAACTGCAGTGTTAATGTACCAAAAAAGGCTGGGAACTTGCTGGTGAAGGAACTCAGATTTTCATAGAATCATAAAATTTTCAGGGTTGGAAGGGACCTTTAAGCTCATCTAGTTCCAACCCCCCTGCCATGGGCAGGGACACCTCCCACTAGCTCAGGTTTCTCAGAGCCCTGTCCAGCCTGGCCTCAAAAACTTCCAGGGATGGGGCTTCTACCACCTCTCTGGGCAACCTGTTCCAGTGTCTCACCACACTCATGAAGATCATCCTAACTTCCAATCTAAATCTCTCCTCCTGTAGTTTGAATCCATTCCCCCAGTCCTATCACTACCTGACATCCTAAAAAGTCCCTCACCAGATTTCTTGTAGGCCCCTTCAGATACTGGAAGGCTACAATAAGGTTTCCTCAGAGCCTTCTCCTCTGCAGACTGAATAACCCCAAGTCTCTCAGTCTGTCCTCATACGAGGTGCTCCAGCCCTCTGATCATCCTCGTGGCCCTTCTCTGGACACATTCCAGCATGTACATGTCCCTCCTGTAACAGGGGCTCCACAACTGGATGCAGTACTCCAGGTGGGGTCTCACCAGAGCAGAAGAATCACATCCCTCGACCTGCTGGCCACACTTCTCTTGATGCAGCCCAGGATACATTTAGCTTTCTGGGCTGCCCATGTACACTGATGGCTCATGTTGAGCTGCTCATCCACCAGCACCTCCAAGTCCTTTTCCTCAGGGCTGCTCTCAAGCCACTCACTGCCCAGCCTGTATCAGTGCTTGGCATTGCCTTGACCCAGATGCAGGACCTTGCACTTGGTCTTGTTGAACTTCATGAGGTTGGTATGGCCCCACCTCTCCATCCTGTCAAGGTCCCTCTGGATGCCATCCCTTCCCTCCAGCGTGTCAGCCATACCACACAGCTTGGTGTCATCAGGGAACTTGCTGAGGGTGCACTCAATGCCACCATCTGTGTCACCAACAAAGATGTTAAACAACACTGGTCCCAGTGCTGATCCTTGAGGGACTCCACTTGTCACTGGCCTCCACTTAGACATGGACCCACTGACAGCCACTCTTTGGGTGTTACTGTCAAGCCAGTTCTTTATCCACCTGACTGGTCCTTCCGTCAATCCCATCTCCATCTTGGAGAGCAGGATGTTGTGTGAGACTGTGTCAAAGGCTTTGCTCAGGTCCAGGTAAATGATGTTGGTTGCTCTTCCCTTGTCTATTGATGTTGTGACCTTTTCATAGAAGGCCACAGGTTTTGTCAGGCATGATTTGCCCTTGGTGAAGCCATGTTGATTATACCCAGTCACCTCATCATTATTCTGCAGCAGTGCCTCCATGAGGATCTGCTTCATGATCTTACCAGGCACAGAGGTGAGATTGACTGGCCTGTAGTTCCATGGATCTTCCTTCTTTCCATTTTTGAAAATGGGGGTTATGTTTCTCCTTTTCGATTTTGGAGAAGAGTTCAGGGTGGAGAGGTGTGGGATGAGATCATGAGGTAAAGAATAAAACTGAGGACTCCAGCAGAACACTGAACTGGTAAAAAGGATGGTGAGATTTCCAGTGTAGAAGGGAATAAACAGGAAAGATGAATGTTAAGTGTTTGACTTTGGGTAATGACTTGCTCAAGAAGTCATTTAAGAGCTGTAGGCTCATGAGAAGGCTGTCTGGGAAGGGCAGAGGAACTGACCTGAAAAGTTTCAGCTGTAGTAGATGGGAAAGGAGACTGGTAGGTACACATTGGTAGAGGTGTAGCAGAAGGTCTCCAGTTTGGGACAGTCATTGGGCATTTCAGAAACTCCTCTTCAGGTTCCAGCAACTGGCTGAAGCCCAAAGATTTCTGATATTAAGACCTCTGTAAAAGCTGAGAATAATCAGACAAGTAGTGGACAGAGGCTTCTAACTCCAAGTCCCTTGGTGAAGTTGTGCAATGAATACAAATAGTAAAATTTGTTGGGGAACAGTGCTACCATGGGTGTTTGTTTTTAGTGTTCTAAGTATTTCATTAGGAAAAGTGTGTGAGAAAGTGTCTTCAAAAAAGTGAGTCTGCAAAAGCAGTGGCTGACTTCACAGCAGCGATAAAGAGCTGCAATTCAGAAGAACAGAATGTTAACCAGCAAGATGGTGAATGCTGTCATCTGATCAGGGCTGGGTCTTGTGACAAAAATAGTATGTGATTGTGTAACTAAAGGCTCCCATGATGGACATGCTCAGAACAGGGGTGAAGAGGCAATTATGGTGAGTGTATTATGTACGACATTGCTGTAGCCTTGTTAGTGCTTCCAGGCAGATGAGAAATTAACATTAAGCAAGGCAATGTGTGGGACCCTGAATTCCTCTTATTAAGAGGAAAACACTTTTTTTTTTTTTACCTAGTGGTTATCAAGAATAATCAGCACCTATTCTACAAGGCTGATGCTTTCTTCCAGAATAAAAGGGAAAGCCTTACCCCAAAAAAGATTTGGAGGATTTCTGCTTTGCTTGGAAATACACAGCCCATCCGCAGCTGAGGTGGGATGAGAGGCTCTGTCAGTGGATGTTCAGAGGTTCCCCACTGCCCCTCACAGGCTGGAGCCTCAAAAAACCTCAGCTGAATAACAAGGCTGGAGTAGAAATGAAATTATTGCTGTTGCAAGGGAGGGAAAAATATTAGATTGTAAACCAAAACAGAAGCAGGAACAAAAAATGAAATTTCAGTTTGTGTGAGAAGCTTGGAGGCAGAATTTCTGGTGGAGTGAACTGATGAGCAATGGCCTGGAGTGTCCAGAAAAGCAAGGCTGGGTCAGTCCTGAAGTCACAGGTTTGAGGCATTGCCTGTTGGTGAGAGAGCAGGTAGGCAGAAGCTGGGAGGCACCAGCTCTGCCCAGTTACTGGAGGTGTAGCCTAGACACAGCCACAAAGGGGCAGGATTTACTTATTTTTCATATGGTAAGTAATGCAGTTTAAAAAACCAAACAAACAAAGCATTAAAGAATAGCAGTTCCTAAACACTACTGTGGATGCCTGAGGAATGCAATTACCATCACTGACCCTGAGTTTGCTAATGAGAGAATTATTACACCAGTTGTCAGATAGTTTTGGCTTTGGCATCTCCCCAAGCTTCTGAGGTGACATGCTGTCATCAGCAAGCTAATCTGTTAATTGAACAGACTTGGTTACGTGCTATCATAGTACTTTGTATTTCAGAAATACAGAACTAACAATTCTTAGGACTGAGAAAAACACAGAATGTACAAGCTAATAAATATCCTCATATTCTCTCTCTCTCTTTTTCTCTCTCCCTTCACTCTCTTTTTTATTTTTTTTTTTATTTTTTTTTAATTTTTTTTAGATTCTTCCTTGATGTCTGTATGAGGAAGAAATGCATTTCTGCTTGCCAGCCAGATTTACACAGTAACATTAAAGAAGAAAATAAAACCTGGTTGCATTTAACTCCAGCCAAGTAAAAGTTAGTGAAAAGGAATTAATCTTGAACAATTCTAGAGCTACCATTAATATTATTCACAGTGATGTTTCTGAGTTTTGCTTCAGGTACCAATTTGAATGTACAAATAGAGTCCTGGAACTGTGGAAATGGGAAAGACTTCTTGTCCTCTCCCTGGCTGAACAGATTTTGCCCCAGCTCACATTCCCCCTCCTCCCTACCCATTGTAAAACTGCAGCTGGTAATGTTTATATAGAGGCTACTTGTGCCAGAGTGAGGAAGATTAAACCTTCCACATTTGTGGACCAAGACTTAAGAGCTTATGCATAACTGAGATCCACTCTTGTTGGTGTGAATGTGTGTTCAATGAACTATTTGTAGTCTTCTATAAATACGCACAACTCCTGATGATTTGCTTTCCTGTGGTTTAGGTTTTTGCCACTGGTCTTAAAGAGTGATTTTTGCTCTCACTAGGACATTATAAATCCCTGATTATTTTCCCACATTCCTAATGAAGTAGATCATGCTTCTTTGGTGGGGCAGGGTTCAGTATATGGCTGACTTGACTGCAGAAAAAGAAAGAGAAGGGAGCGATTAAACCTTCCGGCACAGAACTGTACATTTTATGAAAACAAAGACTATTATTATATGCCTTTACCTGGCGATAGATTAATGGTATATGTTCCTCATATATTAAAGGGCAGGAAAATTACCTTGAGTGACATGCCTTGCAATGAGTGACAAATGCCTTGTCAGGCATTTCTGACACCAATGATTTGTGACCTACATACTATAACACTAGTGGTCTGCTTAGGCCTGCAAATATCTATAAGCATTCCTTCCACTTCTACCTCGGTGAAAGTGGGATACCTTCACAGATCTGGACTCTTAGCTCTTCACTTATGTCCTCCAGAGCTGTAAAATCCTCAGCATAGAAGAGATGTTTGTATGGTGGCTCTGAAGCAATTTCCAGCAGTTCTTCTTCAATTGCTTTTCCTATTCCAACGGCATAGATAATTATACCTAGATTCAAAAGAAATTGCACATAATTATTACATGAGCAGTTCTAAACCCTTGTTCCTCCATAAAAGGAAAATATGAGCATTAGTCAGAGAGAGAGAGAATGGGAGAGCACAGCAAATGTATATGCTGTGTAACTTCAAAATTGGTTTTGAGAAGGCTTAATATGCTTTAGTTATTGAGAGATGTGTAGGAACTCACTGCTTTGCTGTATATTGACAGATAGTTTTTAAGTTAGAGATGACAGTTGAATGGCCACTACTGATAGTAAAAGAACCCATAAGGGTTCCTGCAAAACATCAAAGAGAATCACATCAGCCTCACAGCTGAGCTTAAAGTTCCTGGTTTGTGTGTGCCCGTGTATGCAGGGATGTAGAATAAAGCTAATTACTGGGTTGAAGGGAAGACCTGTTATATATTAGCAAACGGGGCAGAATCCTGAACAATGGCAGTAATTTTTTTGTGAAAAATATAAAAGCTTAGTGTTTCACCAAAATCCTCAGAGCATGTTGGGATTAGATACATGCAGTCTAAGTAACACTGGTAAACTGTGAGGCACTACAAAGGCACCCAGACCTCTGAGGGTATGAACAGGGGAGAAGTGACTTGTGGGGCTAGTAGTGAAATAACCTTACAACAGGGATGCTTGGAACAAGCATTTCCCCAGCAAAGGTGCTAGGGAGAAAATAAATGCATATTTGTAGTTTTATTCAGTCTGAAAGGAGGGAAGGAGGAAGTGGTTCCCAACTCTTTCCCGGGACAGAATTTAAACAAGTAATTAATGGACAGAATAGTGAACTCTGGTATTGCCTTTTTAAGCAGTTATTTCTTTATTCTCATGAACATCTGATCTGATGCATTTCATTAGAAAGTGTCCACAACTGATACTGATTTTGTGATTCATATACAATTATTAGCTTCATTGTATTTCAAGCTTTTTCATAAGATTCACCTGCCTTCTCAGCTGATTGTTTTCATGGAAAATTTAGGATGAGGAGGTTTGATATATCTTTATTATTATCACAGGGTAGTAACAGCTGCACACTCACTGAATTGCAACTCTGCCCCTTCTGCTGAAGAACACTGGGCCTGATAACATCATAAAATATACATCTTCCAATTCCTTAGCTTCTAATGTAGACATCTCCTTACTTTTTTTCCTGAATCTGATTACCATTGCACTTTAGCCAGGAAAGTAAAACACCAGAAGCTGATTCAACTTAATGAATGGACCAGTCATGCTGAGGTCTGTTGCTTTTTACAGACTTGGAGATATCAGTGATAAAGCATTCAAGGCCAATTTCATATTCAGCATTACTACACTGCCTACAGAGCAATTACACAGGGGATGGATTTGGCTTGTAGCACTACAAATATCAGTGTAAGCAGTCCAGAGCTGAGGTTTCATTCAGCAAGTACCAAGGTTGGCTTGTACTTCTTTCCTCCTTCAGTCCTGTAAATCTTCTATGCACTTTCCCAGATCTTACTAGTTAGCATATAAATATTTGGTTGTGTTTTAAAATATTATAAATATTTTTAAAACCACTATGTTACTTGTAATGCCCCCCCTGTTAGTGTATGCTTTTCTCATATCCTTGGGCATTTTTCCCTTCTTACAGAGAGGTATCAGTCCTGACCAAAGCTATGCTAATCATGTACCAAGTTAGCCAATAAAACAAGAACAGAAAAAAGATGTGCAGCATCTTCTAAAGTCTGGCTATTTTCTCTGTGTTGTGGAACATAAGACATGATTCTTAAAACACTTTCTCATAGAACAGAACACATGTTGGAAAGAAAAAAGGAATCCTTAATTTTCTCGAAAATGAAGATTTTCAGTTGACTCTGCAGAACAGCTGAAAAGTTTCTGATTTGTGGTACAGGTGTTCTAGAGGATAGATTTCTGCCCAGACATATTCTAAATTAAAAATCACCATTTTTCAGTAACATTTCAACCTATCACATGATAGGGAATAGAATGACAAGACAGCACTGAAGCTATATTCTTTTCTAAGAGGACCCATCTTCTTTCCAGAACAACATGAGCACTGTAAAACTGGTTAAAAATACAGAACATTTGAAATTAATCAGTTATTATAATAGTTTTTCTCAGGAGCACAAACTTCTCTAATTTGAAGGGACATGTTCTCAGTGTTGCAAAATATGGCCCCCCCGCCCCTTAGTGGGTGTGTTCAGGGCACTGCATGGCATGCCAGGGGTTAGTACCATTATCTGTGGATGGAACAGAACCCCAGTGTGTGACACTCACCATGGCTCCCGCACTAGGGTTGAGCTGCATGCCTTGTGGCAAAGCCTCCTGTGAACACCAAAGATCCAATGTTCTGCTACAGTGGTCACTAGCTGGACTGCTATGGCAAATGTTCTCTTGATCAGCACACTGTAGCACATCCATAGTATTATAATAACTTATTTCTAACAATGTTTGCCTTTTAGAATGAGTCAAAACCATCTTTACTTACCACCTCGCTTTGCTCTAGCAGCCCACATGGAGACTTCATCTTGGGCTCGGCCATCCGTAAACACAATGGAGATTCGAGGGACATTTGCTGAAAATGGTCTTGCTCCCTCTGTTTCTGTGAAGCTTCTCTCAAACATTTGCTTCAGTGCCAGTCCTGTCATGGAGCCTCGCCCCATGTATTTCATTTGTGATACAGCTTTCTTCATGTCTTTGGCTGAGCTGAACTGCTTTAATGTAAACTCTGTGCGAACTTCAGTGGAATACTGAAGCAAACCAACTCGAGCAGCTTTGGGTGAAATCTCAAGTGAATCCAAGATTCCTGAGACAAATTGTTTTACAGTTTCAAAATTATCCTCTCCGAGACTTTTTGAGCCATCGATGACAAACACCAGGTCAACTGGGCCTTCAGTGCAAGCTGTGAAACAACAGCAGAGTGTTCAGATGATGAAAACACTCCACAAATCTGAAAAAGGGACCTAGATAGCCAGGGACTGCATAAACTCAGAGATCATGTAGAGCACCTTGTTCCGACTTCATCCAATCTTACCAGTGTGTTTAATATGTTGTGTACAATCTATATCAAAAGCTAAGAGGGTGCCTATGGCTGAGAGTTTAACAAAAATATAATCACAGTGAATACTTACTGAGGCATACTGCTTCACAGAATTATTGCAACTCTTAAAAATACAGCAACAAGCAGCAAATTTTATGAATTACTGTTAAGTGGAGAGAACTGCATAACTAAAGAATATAGCTAGAATATAGAAACAGTTTCCATCTTTTTTTCCAGGGATAGGCTGATATGCTGACTTTACATCTGTGTATTTGATCAGCACATTGAAAGACATTGAAGAGTGACATTAGCATTTGTGTTACAGAAGTAACAAAAAGGTAAAAGTGGTACAAAGAAATGAGTCATTGAAGCCACACTTACATATGAGATTAAAATCTAGTTCTGTTGGGAGTGGCAGGGAACAGTGAGGCAAAAGCCTAAGAGCTTGTGAAGTCTGAGTGAGAAGGGTTAGGTAGCCTGCCCTAAAGTTTAGGATGAGGGTCAAGCCTGGGGACCAAACTCAGACAACAGGTTTTATAGCACAAATTTAAACCTCTAGTGGCAGAAAAACAGTACAAAAAATATAGATGAGAGAGTAAATACCAGAACTGTGCCTAGATGCTAAACATGGCTGAGAATTGTTTGTAATTTATTTTTTTTTTTTTGTCAAACAATCTTGTAATTAGAAGGCTTATGTATGTCTGAAATTAACCTTTCCTGGTCTAACCTTTAAAGCTGGGAGTTGGTCAGGAGACTGACAAATAGTCAGTTCTCATACTTTTTGGCAAGTGAGCATGTAAAAATCAAGGCAGTTTTAAGGCACCATGCATCCCTGACAAGATTAGGGAGTATGGGGACTGGAGAATGTCTTTGAACCTGCAGCTACGTGTCTTTTCCAGCAGGCATCAACTTAAATGCTTAGTGCAAGGGGCTGGCTTGATAGATAGATCCTCCGATTTGATCAGTATGACTCTCAGGAAGAATTTGCCATGTTAAGGAATGTAAGATGCAAATCTTAGTCTGGACCAAATTAACTCTGAGCTCCACTCATTTCTGATGTTTGTAAAATGAGAACTGTGCAGCAGAATTTACTTTGATTCCAGAAATTGATGAATATGTCTGTTATCAACTCAGTGTAGGAGTAAGGAATTTTCAGCTTTAAAATTTGGGCTTTTTTCTTAGACATTATCTCTGTTTTAAACTACTGTCCAAGAATTCCTTTCTGCAGTCATCTGGGGAAAAGATGTGTCATGTGTACTAAGGCAATGGAAATGCAATGAATATGAATATCAAAACCACCTCAATATCATTAGCTAAGTCAGGACAGGGCAGCAGTTCATGGTGAATGGTTTTAGTTAGGATTGAGATCAGCCATGAATATGCTGCCATTATTTTGGCAATAACAGTCTCCTCAGCTAAGGCATAGATGTTTTCACTGATTTTCAGTAGAAGAATTTCTCCTCCAAGTACTAAGAGGTGATGAGATAAAACACGTCATACCCTAAGCATGTCCTATTAGAAGTGAATAGAATTAATGATATTTTAAAATGCAGTATGTAAAGATTAAAGCTCCACCATATATTAATCAGATTAAAATGAACATTCCTTGATAACAAGATTTGACTTTGACTTTTTTTTCCTGATATTTGGTAAGAATTATTATCATACTTGCTGCTATAACAAAACAACTGTCCTGGTTTGTTAGGTTTTTTGTTTAGAAGAGTGTACACTTAGTTGTTCAAGACATTTTCCATCACACTCACATATGCTTTGAGCTTTCAAATAATAGATCATTTTTGAAGTGAGGCATTTTTTGAAGAGTGATCAAGTGACTTTAGAAATTGAAGAAACAAATGTTTTTAAAATAAAATGTACCTACTTCTGCATGTTTTCTCATCCTCTTTTAGTACATATCCCTCATGGCATTTGCAGATGTATGAATCTTCATTATTCACACAAATATGTTCACAATCATGAGCAACTGATTTGCAGACATCTTTATCTGGAAAAATTGAAATATTTGTATGTATTCTATTTAACATATTTATAAATTCAAGGACTCCAAACATGATATTTGCAGAATGTATGACAAAGGAGTGTAACATCTTTGTTCATTGATGTGGCAACATGAGGGAAGAGTTGCTGACAGGCATCCTGAGTTACTTACTTCGACACGTTTTCCCATCTTGTCTCAGGACAAAGCCCTCATGGCACTGACAGATGTAGGAGCTGTTGTTGTTAATGCACACGTGCTCACACCCATGGTCAACAGATTTACACAGATCTTTATCTGAGGATTGTTAAGAGAAATGCAAATTCACAAATGCAAAGCAGGCATGAACAAGCTTTAGTGAAATTAAGTCTGTTATTTCTTTTGTGCCTGAAAAAATGTTCCCCATATAAGTTTCAGCTACTCCTGAATGTTTTCCTGTCTTGCATCAATATAAATCCCTTGTGACAGTGACATGTGTATGAACCACAAGTTGGAACACAGACATGTTGACAACTGTGGTTGAATGCTTTGCATACATTTTTACCTTGGAATAATGAAAATTTTATTTAGCACAGTTAGCTAGGTAAATAACTTCTACAAAATGTAGAAAACTAATGCAATAATCTTCCATGAAGCAGCTCACTTCCATTAAGTTGATTCTAAAGACACATCTAACACCATGCTGTTGGATAGTGTGTATTCCATTAACAGATGAGGAAGTACCAAACAAAGATTAAAGGACTTACTTCTACAAGTTTTTCCATCTTCCCTCAGTATGAAGTCCTCATGACACTTGCAGATATAGGAATCATCAGTATTAACACAAGTATGTTCACATCCATGGTCAACTGAGTTGCAAACATCTTTATCTGAGTGGATGGATTTGGTGAGGTGAGGTTTGTTAGGGAGAGATAGTATCTCTTATTAACCAGCTCAGATAGTTGGAAATCACAAACATACACATATGCTCACAGCCACAACAGCTTAAAAGCCTCAAATGAAAGTTTGAGCCTCATACTTTTACAGATCAGCTACTCACATCTACATGTCTTTGCATCTTCTTTCAGTATGAATTTTTCATGACACTTGCAGATGTAGGAATCTTCAGTATTCACACAAAGTTGTTCACAGCCATGGTTGACTGAATTGCAAACATCCTTGTCTGCAAACAAAAGAGTTGGTAGTTAACATACATCATCAGAGACCTTGATTATTTGTGTAATTCATCAAATTAAGTTTTCATTCTACTTACTCCTGCAGGTTTTCCCATCTTCTCTCAGTAGGAACCCATCATGGCATTTGCAGATATATGAATCATCAGTATTAAGACAAACGTGTTCACAGCCATGGTTGACTGATTTGCAAAGATCTTTATCTGAAAACAGGTGACAGCTCTTGCTGGTTAATGCATTTCTATACAAGCATAAGTGCAGGAGAAAAGAATGCTAATAAATATCAGACTACTTACTTTTGCATGTTTTCCCATCTTCTCTTAGCAGAAATCCCTCCTGACACTTACAAACAAATGAATCTCCAGCATTAACACAAGTGTGTTCACAGCCATGGTTGACAGATTTGCAAATATCCTTTCCTGGGAATATTTACATAATATTAAATTTAGTTTTCAAGTTAAGCTCTTGTTATAAATACAAAGACTGGGCGGGTAATCCCTTGAGCAAAGAACGATGGAAACCTGCACACTGAAAGCAAATCCCTGGCTAGTTAAATGATAGGCAGCTTACAAGCAGCCTGAGTTCTTTACCATCTGAGCAGAAAAAATTTTAAAGTTTGGAGGCCTCCCACTGGCAATAAGTAATTCTAGAATTAATCTGACTAGATTAAGGAGAAGGACTTTACATTGAGAGTGGCAAGAGCAAAAGGAGGGAATACTTTAACACAGTCTTTAGCACCAATTCGTGTTGCTAAAAACAAAAGTAAACAAAACACCCCAGGGAACGAAGCAAAATAGTTCTTTAGCAACTTTACATCAGTTCTAAGAGTCTGCAGAAGTAAACCCCAGAAGAATAGGAACTACTTATTTAAAAGGATAAACAAATTCTAGCTGTATTGCTGAAAATTGATGGAAGGATTTGTGTGACTGCAATGTTAACACCAGTTATTTAAATCCTCTTCAAGAAGGATAGATTAGGAGAAAGTACAGAAGGAAATTTAGCCATCTATTTAGCCATTCCCTTTTTCTTTTTCTCTGCAACCCACACACAAAAAAAATACTCTCAGTTGCTAATGGAGAACTACCTTCACATAGAAAGCAGGTACTGACAGACAAGTTCAGACTGACTTTTCAGCAAAATACTTTGGTTTATTATGTAGGGAAGAAAAACATACCTCTACAAGACTGTTAGTCTGAGCCAAATTACCTTGAGGCCTCATGCTGTCAGTAAAAAAATTCTCAAGACAGCTACAGAGGACAATCTTCTAAATCAACAAGCATTACATTTAAGAGATGGCAATATAAACGAGATCCTATTATAGCAGATAAAGAAGAAATTTTCATCTAAGTAAAAGTTAGCAGCTAAAGAACAGGTTAACTCATGATCTGCATGCATACACGCAGAACAACAGAGTGGCAATTAGAACTTCAACCCATAAAAGTAAAATGAGGCATTTTAAAATAACCCTGTGTTAAAGATTAAAGCTCAACATCCTCAATCTAGAAATTAAAATCACATTTTAAAAGCTACATTCAAACCGTAAAATTGCCCAATTTTCTGAAATTTATCTTTAGTTTAAACAAAAATTAATTCATAGAATTCTTATGATCTAAAGAGAAAAATATTACATTCTGACCACAATGAGTCAGTGAATTATCTACTAAAGAGAAAATGAAATTTCTTCTTTTACTGATAAGCTACTTACTTCGGCACGTTTTCCTATCTTGCCTTAGTACAAATCCATCATGGCACTGGCAAGTGTAGGAATCATCAGTATTAACACAAAGATGTTCACAGCCATGACTGACTGACTTGCAGATGTCCTTATCTAGGAATAATTTAGATTTCATTTACTACAGTTTGATGAATGAGAGCATCTGCAAACCTTTAAAGACTAAAAGTAATAGGCTCCTAGTACATAAAAAATTTATCCTCCTTTTTGTCAGGGAAAATGCCCCATTAGAAGACCTACCTCTCACAAAATATGTTTCTTCAGTAGACCTGTGAGTGCAAACAATATAGTAACATAAAATAACTTATGTTTACAGGTTTCCTTATCTTCCCTCAATACAAAATCCTCATAGTACTGACAAATGTATGAACTATCAGTATTCACACAAACATGCTCACAGCCATGGTCAACAGAAATGCAAACATCTTTATCTGGAAAAAAAAATAAGGTTGCCAGTACTTAAAACATGTCTACAAATGTACCAACTACAAAGAAAATAATCTATTAAATACAAGAATACCTACTTCTACATGTTTTTCCATCTCCCCTCAGTACAAATCCCTCATAGCACTGGCAGATGTATGACTCCTCAGCATTAACACAAACATGTTCACAGCCATGGTCAACTGTACTGCAAATATCTTGATCTGAGAATAGTTGATGATAAGTGGTTAAAACACATCTACAGCAAATGTATCAAACAGGGAGAAGTAATAGCTTTTATTAGGCCTACTGATAGCACCGGAAGAAATGGGAAAAAAAATTAGGCAACAAACACTTCTAAATCTTCACACCTGGAAACTTGAACATCTTTTTAGTCTCCAGTCATGGTAGTTCAGTTAATAAATATACTATTTCTGTCCACAGAGTCTCTTACAAGCTTCTAGCAAGCTTGTACAATACAACAATACTACTCCTGTATTATAACAGTAAATTGGTGGTGGTGTATTTTTTACGAAACTTCCACAAATCTACATAGTGTAGATTAAAGACTGTGTAATTATCAGGGTACTTACTTCTGCAGGTTTTCCCATCTTCTCTCAGGAGAAAACCCTCATGGCACTTGCAAACGTAAGAGTCACCTTCATTAACACATACATGCTCACAGCCATGGCTGATCCATTTGCAGATGTCTCGTCCTGGGAATGATTGATACAAATACAGGTTTCAAATGAAAACACGTTAAAAAAATGTGTATCTCAAAAGGGAGGGGCTTGGGTTTTTTTCCAGTCAGAGCTGAAAAAAAATCTTTCTTTCCTTGCCTGATGCATATGCAAAAATGTTCAATAGGTACCAGTCACTCACTTCTGCATGTCTTGCCATCTTCTCTCAAAACAAATCCGTCACGACACTTGCAGATGTAGGAATTGTCAGTACTAATGCAAATATGTTCACAGCCATGGTTGACTGATTTGCAGACATTCTTACCTGGGAACAATTTAACAGGTAAAAAATTGTGTTAGTAAAGGACAAGATGTTCAAAGTCTTACAGTTCTCAGCTACTGAATGGTTTGTCCTTGCTAATATACCAGACTCAGTCCTGCAAACCAATTACAGTGCCTCCTGTCTTTTTGTTGTTGTTGTAACAAAAGCATACATCTTTGTCCATAACCTTACTTCTAAGGAAAACTGCATCGTTCCAGTTCTACAGTTTGTAGAATTTTGTTTGTGCATAATATGCAGATCCTTGATCCAAAGGCACCTAAATCCTACATCCATATTTTAAGTAAATTTTCTGGTGAGAAACTGATCTATCATTATATTTTTATCTTCAGTAATGAACCTGCTCAAACCTGAAATAGTTATGTTTTTTTTCCCCTCTCTTCTTAAGCTGAGAAAATGTTTGTCATTTTCCATAAAGCAGAATTACAAAAGATTGGTGTATGTAACATTTAAAGGAAGTGAGAAAGACAAATTATGTGAAATTCTGGAAAATTGTCAGCTCAGCTATAACTTGTAAGGCAGATGTTCAGTGGGTTTTTTTGATGTAAAATTTAAATACAACTCCTATTTCACAATAAAATAAATAAATAAAATTTTTATTAATGTATCATATATAAAATAACATCTTGCTTTCACTTCTGTCCCTAAACCTGTTATTTTCCTTCACAGACTTAGAATGAATCAGAATATTTCAGTTGGAAGGGACCTATAATGATCACGTAGTGCAATTGCCTGACCACATCAGGGCTGAACAAAAGTTGAACGATGTTGTTAGGCACTGTCCAAATGCCTCTTAAACACTGACAGACTTGGGGTGTCAACCACCTCTCTAGGAAACCTGTTCCAGTGTTTCACCACCCCCTCCATAACAAAATACTTCTCAACACCCAGCCTAAACCTCCCCTGGAGCAGCTTTCAACCATTCCCACACATCCTGCCACTGGATACCAGGGAGAAGAGATCAGCACCTCCCTCTCCACATCCCCTCCTTAGGAAGGTGTAGAGAGCAATGAGGTCTCCCCTCAGCCTCCTTGTCTCCAAACTAGACAAGCCCAAATTCCTCAGCCACTCATCACAGGACCTTTCACCAGCCTTGTCGTCCTCCTCCAGATGCAGTCAAGGACCTTCCCATCTTTCTTCAATGGTGGGGCCCAGAACTGCACACAGTGCTCAAGGTGAGGCTGCACCAACACTGAATACAGTGGGATAATAACTTCCTTTGACTGGCTGGACGTGCTGTGTTTGCTGCACCACAGGATGGGGTTTGTCCCTGTGACTGACACTGAGCCTGCTGCCAGCCAGCACCCCCAGACCCTGCTCTGCAGGGCTGCTCTCCAACCACTCCTCTCCCACTTCAATACTCACACCTGGTGTTACTCAAGTGCAGAATCTGGCATTTGGACTTGTTCAGTTTCATCTTATTAATTATTGTCCAGTGCTCCAATCTATCTAGATCCCTCTGGACTTCTACAGGGACAGAACATGTAATTTGCTTTTAGAGTGTCAGTACTTCCTGAGACAAGCACAATTTGTCTCTGTTTGCATGGAATAACAAACAGGGTGTTGTTGTGATACACAAACTGAGAATAAAGAGCTTTTAATTTGTCATGGATTACTTTATTTTTTTTTCTGTATATGTTTTTAACAGCAAATGTTAATGAGATCTATGGATATTATTAGGATTACAGTTTAAAAATACTCAGTGTCTGTGCATTTTTCAGACTTATCCTTGATTCTTCTGATAATTATGTGATCAAAAATATAAAAATGGAGAAAAATTTGAAATTAATTTTTTTATATATCTGCCACTCATTAAAATTGCATAATATAGTCAAATGTGTAATACAATTGTAATATCTCTTTTGTAATCATACTCAATCTATGCTGGACAAAAGGAACTTCCCATTAATAATATCACAAGCTTCATGCTATATAAGACTTTAGAAACACTATATCTGTTAGCCTTGATTTGAGAAGAAAATGAGATTTGTAATAATACATCCAGATATATATATAAATATACATCCATATAAGAATGTAAGTCAGAATAAAATAGTTTATACACAACATTCCAATTTCAGGGCTACTTTTGAAATGGTACTGACATTTAGGGTCTGATTCAGGTGTCTAAATGTATGCACTAATTACCACCTTAGATGCCTTAGAATATCCAAAGATACTGACATACTGCTGGCAAACACGACACCAAAGGAAAAGCTATGAACTTTTGCAGCCCTTGAGAATTCAGAATTACACTGGTCAGCAGCACTTAGGCAATCAAATCCTACCTTACAGACTTCTTCTATTTGTGTAATAAAGATGTAGCGCTGAGTTGCAGAATAGTAACTTACGTTTACATGTTTTCCCATCACTACGGAGCCTGTATCCTTCAAAACACTGGCAAGTATAGGATCTGTCACCACTTACACACAGATGTTCACAGCCATGATCACTCAAAGCACAATAGTCAACTCCTGTAGGAGCAATGGATGTTATTTAAAAAATGTAACAATTAATGAAACTGTTTATTTGTGACATATAAGCAAGTAAATATAAATGCATTGAGCTGCTTAAATGATAATCCAGTACCCTACCCAACAATATACATATAGCTTCAACAAAAGCTGAGGGCCTTGGGTTGTACTTTCCAGTGTTTTTTTAAGCAGAGATGAGAAATCATATTTTCTTGTGCTTAACATAGCTCAACAGGGTCCACGCCTCAGTATTTACAAACTGCATTTTAAAATGAACCCAAACCAAAACACTTTAGCAATGATTTTATGGAAGACAGTGGCAAAGACAGAAAAGCTACCTTGTGAACATTTTTCTTCAAACGCAGTCTTGAAAGGGCCCAGTGTGGAGGTGGCAGTCCCCAGAGCTCACATGTGTGCCTGACCTGGCTGCAGGAAGCACAAAACCTCTCAGGGACCTCAGTGGGCTTTGGCTGAGACCATTCCCACTTTTGCAAAGAATTGCAAAAGATAAGTACTGTCAAATAGTCTCCATTTTTCATCTCATATTTCATAAGTGTTTTTCTTGTAATACCAAGACATAGAACCCCTGGGATCCTTCAGGAAGCACTTGCTACTGTCTATTATTGGCTACACACACCGTGCCACTCATCTTTTTGTAATTAGTCGCCAAAACAGAAATCTATTTACCATCCAAGTGTTTCCACAGCTGTCTTAAGACACTTGTGCCTTTGTATATGACACCAAAATTATAGTTCCCAAATGTTTTCCCATTAGGAGTGGTATATATTAAATTCTAATCCCTTCCACTCAACTGCCCATTCAGGAAACTCCAAAGTGCGCAAACTCTTTTCATTATATCCTAAAAATGTCCACAAGATTTCAACAACTTATTTGGAGCTCAGGAATAGAACAAATCTCTTTTTTAAACATGTAAGAAGATAGGGACATGCTAGCAAAAAGAGGAGCTATTCAAAAAGGTTGATTGATTGCAGAGAGGGATTCCAGAAGCTGCAGCACTGGTTTAATGCTGCTGATAGGTCTTCTAGTACATCCTGGAGGAAAATAACTAGTGTTATTTCACTAGTGTGAAAAAAACACCTCTTCCTACTGCAAAGGAAAAGGGATTTTCCATTTGCAAGTCAATAAAGCTCCATATTTTGGTTGTTTCTAATTCCAGTGTTTCTTTTAGATAAATATATAGATAAAATGTTTTAATAGACCCTATCACAGTTAGATTTACACTAGTTCTGCTTTTCCATGAGTGACTGCACTCTTCTAGACAGCAGCAGGGGCAGAAGCAAAGTCTGACAAGCTATTGGATGGGGCCTGAAAGGTTAGTTTGGAGGGAAAAACAAGGTTAAAGACAAAGACAAATTGCCATTTCTGATTTGCTTATTTTCTCCCTAGATCATTTTTGTGACTGAGCACTTGCAGTTTGTTTTTTTTTTTTTTTAAACTGTGTTGCTTGAGTGCAAGAAAAGGAGCAAACTCTACTGCTTCTCCAACACTTAATAAGCTTGAAAAATTGTGTACTTCCAAAATCTGTAGAAAAAATAGCCAAAAAGCCTTCATCAAAGAGATTCAGGAAAAAGAGGCCAACAGTGTTTTCACACTCCCTTTTTCCTGACCCCTCCTTAGGCTGTTTGTGAAACTGAATGATGAAGAGTTTTAGTTCCCTTATTAAGGGTTCTCAAGCCAAATGTAAATCTCAGTCTGGGACTCTCACTTCTCCTGCCCCTGGTAAGTGATGCAGTTTGCCTGGGGGACACTGCTGTCAAGATGACCTGTCAGTCAGACACATCACTCATGAGACTGAAAAATTGTCAGCAGCTGGGGATTGAACAGATCTTCCAAAACTTTTCTGAATACATAATGATTTCCTTATCTTTACGCGTATCCTTTCCTAAATTCTTTTTCTGTTTGCTTCTGCTTTCAAATAGTTTTTAAACTACTATATAGATGCAGACTGTAAGAATAAACTGAAGGTGTGTTCTCTTCCCTGTATGAAGACAGTAACCATTCCCAGGTGAGCTGAGATCAAGGAGTTTCTCACAAGACTTACGTGTGCATGTTTTCAGGTCCTCATTGATGACATACCCTTCAGAGCACTGACAGACATAGGAAACACCAGTATTTAGGCAAAGATGCTCACAGCCATGATTGCTTCCAGCACAGTGGTCCACACCTATGATTTGTGATTGAAGAAATCACACTCAAAGCTTAGATGCATACATTATGACACTATAGTTAGTTTATGCTACCTTTGCAGAGCAAAGAAAAAAGATCTTATTTACCCAGTCCCCAGTCTCCTCACCTCTTTGAGTAACCTGAGTGAATTAACACCACCAAAGTGTTGCTAATGCAACCACCCCACTTGGCAGATGACAAACTTGAGGAAGTTCAGATCTCCCTTGCCAAAAATCATGAAGGGAAACCAACCCAAAGTAGAGTGAAGGGGAAATCCTCAAGTCCTGCTTGGTCTTACCCACAGATTCATGCTTATTTTCTTTAAAAAGACACTTGTTCTCCATAAAATTTTCTCAGAAAGAAAGTATGAATATTAGTAACTCTTGAAATGATGGCTTTTAGGTTATTTCATAAACAGTAAATTCTTTTTCAACAGGATGAGAAATCACTGATTTAAAACTGCCAACAGGTTCAAGCAGTTAAAGCCTAGAGGGGGACAAATCAACACTGTGAGTGTGAGAGTGTCTTAATATGATCCTTTTTCTTTGATTTTCCTATTGCTATTCCAAGTAAAATAAAATGGAATCATTTTTTAGTCTTGTATGTAATTTCTTGTGTGAAAGATGAATGGTGAGGGAAGGGAGAGAGAGGTCTGAATTTCATTTAAAAATTAGTTTCATAGTATGGACAGCAAAGCAGTTGGGTGAGACACATGCACTTACAGGTGTACTTTGTAATCTGCTGACTCTGTAAGTACAGAAAAAGCACACTTTAGGAAAAAGGCTTTATATTGTACTTCCTTATCACATTTTATTGCCAACTTATTCATGGCTATTTTTAGTTATATAGGCCCAAATTACTTTAGCTGAACTTGATCAGAAGCAGTGGAGTTCCATCAAACACACACAGTTTCCTATGTCTTTATTTGCAAATCATTTACAGATGTGAACAGGCATGTTTGAAGCTATTTGTTTACATTAAAAAAATCTGTACTTAATGTAAAATTACCTAGTTCAAAATATTGCTTTTATTAGTTTAACTAAGCATGGAGTTTGCATAATTTTGCATAATCTGTCCAGATTTACCACTACATAGACATATCATTGGCTTTAACAAGTGGAGGTGAGGTGTCAGTTTTTACTAGCTAAAGCAAGTTCCAGCTGGAACATTCTCCTTTTTCCAAGTGTTTACCTCATTATGAAGAGGCTTATGTAACTTCTCAGAGCACACAAAAAATGTGGAAAAAAAAGAAAATACCTCCTCCCCCTCCATTGTCTGTGAAGAACTACATCTGTTTGGCACTGTCTTTTACAATACAAACCCACACTAACGTGAGTTTTAGCATTTAAATATATTAGGTTCTAAGTTAGAATTTTTCAATACACGTTTTCAAAGAGTGGACTAATTACAAAGTTGCTAATGACCAGGCTTTAGAAATTAGCATAATTGTAAATTTGGTCATTATGCGTGCTTCATTACATGTGTAAGAAAAAAAACGTATAAAGGAAAAGAGACAGGGGAAGGTTCAGTTATCTTAAAAAGAATGAGTGTCTTGGGATACTAATTTTTAGATATTCAACGTGCAATAGCCTAAAACCATAATTGTTAAAAATTTCTCAGCTCTTGCAACACATCCAAGTTTCTCTAAATATGGCTTTGTAACAAAACATTTATTTAAAAATAATTACTCCTTGGCCTATCAATTTCTTTTTAATTTCAGTGACTGAGTGTTCCTTTGGAACAATATGTCATAAGTACATTATGAAAAATATGCTTTAGATTATGTGCAAAATGATTCTTTGCAATAGATGTATCTTCTAATAACTGGGTTGCATCAAGTGGGCAATGTTATTGCATTTTTCTGGTGCAACGCTGATCCTTTGTTTAATAACACAGTTATTAAAAGAGGAGATTTTATCAAACAGATCACTGAAAGTAGAGACATAGGAGAGAGGTGTCTACATATCCCCACATATCAGCATCCATCAGTATCTGTTGTGCTGCAGTGATACAGATGTTAAACAGTAAGCAATGCCACTGTGCTAGTCACCTTGGCTGAACACATTTTTCCAGTTATTTGGGATGGAGAAGATGATGCTTTAGTTCTCTATAGGATCAGGCATCTCACAATAGCATTACTTCACTAGACTGGGCATGGTGGACTTCACATTA
Organism: Phaethornis superciliosus; assembly: GCA_023637945.1. Taxonomy (NCBI): domain Eukaryota; kingdom Metazoa; phylum Chordata; class Aves; order Apodiformes; family Trochilidae; genus Phaethornis; species Phaethornis superciliosus. The sequence goes on from JAJQWJ010000002.1 coordinate 22,164,139, forward strand.
ACATAGATTTGCATAGCTCAGAGAGTTCTCAAAAGGGACCCAGGAGCATTTTCTCATTCTGTTCACACCTCACTCCCCTCCAGTAGTTACTTGCTAGCTATTTGCTGCACTCGATGAGACACACTCCCTTCTGCATGTATTGCCTCTTGTTGTTGGGCGTACCCAGGATGACATTTGCACACAAATGACTCTTCCACATTAACACATTTAAATTCACAGTCATGCTGAAGTTTACTTCTGTTGAGGGAAATCCAGTAACAGATTCAAGACAGCTGTAAAGGTTTCTTAAGTAAAATGGCTTTGAAAAACTTGCTTTACTCAAATCATCCTGGATTCTGTGCTTTGGTCACCTGTTAAAGCCAACAGTGGGCTGAGGATCTAAGAGCACATTGCTAATATTTGGCTGCACAAGACTTCATTTTGAATCTCATAGATCTGCTCCTGTAGTCATCAGAAGTCATACTTAGTGGTGAAAAAGGAATGCCTGGTGCTAGTCCCTAGGGATGCATGATCCCTGATATATAAAGAGGGCATATATGCAAATGTTCTGCATTATTTTACAAGATTATCTGTCATGAGCCTTATTATAACAAGATTTGGAATAGAAACTTAATCCTAGAAACATCACCAGGTTTACACCCAATCCAAAGCCCTCTAAGGTTAAAGAAAAATAACTCGCATGGGAATCACAATTTGCCTTTAATTAGCAATTACATATTTTGCAATAAATATTCAACACAATGCTTTTCTTTTGTTCCTGTGCTCACCAAGGCACATCTAATCAATAAAAACCTGAATGTATTAAAATATCATATAAATAATAAAAAACAGAATAGCACGGATTGCTGCTAAAATGGTACCATGTAGACAAAAGTTTATTAATGAGAATGCATCTTTAAGACTGAAAGACAATAGTTCCAAAACCAGATCAATTCTATGAGGATCTATAAAATTAACTATGTTGCTCCAGGCAAGCTTCTTATTCATAAAATATCAGCAGTACTATTCTCCCTCCCAAGAACTGAGTCAGGCAAGTCTATTTTGCTGAATATATTCTCCTTAAATTTTAACAACACAATACTGAAATTCTGCTGTGATTCCAGGCCCCCACTCAAGAAGAGCTGTAACACAAAAGTCTGTTTAAAGTAAATAGCATGTGTGATTGGTTTAGAACTTTGAAGTTGCTGATTCTGTTTTTACGTATTTTGTTGGAAAATGTTTTGTGTGTGACTTAGATTTTAATCACTATGTTACCTATCCAAAACTTTCCCAAGCTAATGAAATACATCTGTCTTTGGCTAAACCAATTGGAGAAAGCAAGATTACTTACTTTACTTTTTTTTTTTTTTTTTTTTTTTTTTTAAATAAAAGCTGTTTGTGTCTCTAAAAGACAAAGTCAGAAAGTTTCAAATCAGCAATGAACTTACTGGTTTTAACCATTCTAGCTCCTATATTACTTCTCAGGATTCCAAACATGTCTTCTGAAAACATCTATTATAGTTTAAAAATCAGCTAACAGTATATTTTTTCAGCATGACTGGAAGAGTTAAAATTGAAGTTTCTAAATAAACATTTGTTTCAACCTTAATTATAGAGAAAACTTCTATACTTTCAGTAGGAAAACCATTCACAGCAGTTTTAAGAAATAAAAGCAGATGAACTTTATTATGTCCAGAGGATTACTCACTTTTACATGTTTTCTTATCTGGATTAAGTGTAAACCCCTCTTGGCATCGACAAAAGTAGGAATCATCTGTATTAACACATTCCTGTTCACAGCCATGGTCCTGAAGAGCACAATAGTCTGGCCCTAAGTGGATAAAAATTGTGACAGTGAGGAATATAATTCCTCAGAAATAAGCTAGGTAAAACCCAGTTATTTTGTTTTCTTTCTTTAGCCTTTTTTTTTTCCAGGCACTATCTGACTTTTTGCCATACTGTTTAAAACTCTGAAAATAAAATTTTATTTATTTTCCAAGGAGTGTCAGAGGTATACCATCTGTTACCTTAGGTATACCCTATATACTTGAACAAATTCTTCAGGAACACATGTACTACATGCAGTAGGAAAGTTAGAATCTTAAATATTTCTTAACATTTTGCAGATAAGTCCTACACACTGCCATATCAAAATTGCCTCTTTATTTTACTGAGCATGTTAGATATGAACTGTATTAAATGCACAACCATGTTTTTGAATGCTGTGCATTAGATTGAAGCAGGACAATCAGGTCATCAGGAGCATTGGGGTTCTAGCAGCTCTGGGGGCTTGCTATATAGTTCTGTTTAAAATGCTCATGAAAGGAAAGATAAGCAAAGTCTAGAGATAGCTACTTCTTGTGTATGAAGTACCCTCAAAAAGAAAGCAATTCTGCAAGGAGCACTGTGATTTTATTTTTACTGATGAAGTCAAAAAGCCTGACATTCCCTTAGATGCAGTGTAATTAATTAGTTTATACTAGTACAAGAATGCTCCTAACCCCTCAGCATTGCAAAGAATAGATAAACAGGTCACAAATCAAGGAAGTCACACTTTTAAAGGCATCCACACACTTTTGAACAACCTGTTCAACCACACAACCTTTTGAACAACCACACACATTACACAACCTGTAAACTGACAGAGGTCAATTATTGTTCCCAGAGGTAATTGGCCTCCTGAGGTAGGAACTGTTCTTCCTTGTATGTGTGGCAGGTTAATGCACTTGAGCCTATAATGAAAGCC